>JAKSZT010054334.1:22876667-23295982 GCA_026826555.1 Tolypeutes matacus
GGATGGATGGATGGATGGATGGATGGATGGATGGATGGATGGATGGACAGATACATATAAAGTTTGTTAGAATGATAAAGCAAATGTGGCAAAATTTTAAAATTTTGTGGGTCTTGGTATATGGCTTTGGGAGTATGTTGGAGTTCTCTATATATGGTTTGTATTGCTTTTGCAACTGTCCTGTAAGTTTGATGTTATTTCAAAATAAAAATAAATAGAAATTAAAAAGTTTTGTAGAGGATATGGGGAAATGGGAACCCTGGTACATTGCTGGTGGAAATGTAAAACAGTTTAAGTGCTGTAGTTGCTCAAACAGTTAAACATTTTGTTACCCAGCATTTCCATTTGCAAGAATAAACTCAAAGAATTGTAAATAGTTGTTCAGACAAAAACTTTTACACAAATGCTCATTGCAACATAATTTACAATAGCCGTTAGATGGAAACAACTTAAGTCTCCATCAACTGATGAATGAGTGGACAAACTTTGGTATATACTTACATTGGGATATTATTAGTCATAACAGGGAATGAAGTATTCATACACGCTATGGCGTGATTGAACCTTCAAAACATTATGCTAAGTGGAAGAAGTCAGATGAGAAATGGCATATGTGGTATGATATAACTTGTGTTATATCATATTTGGAAATATCCAAAATAGGTCGATACATTGAAACAGAAAGCAAATTGGTATTTGCTAGGGGCTGAGAGAAGAGAATGAGGGGTAATTGCTTAGTAGGCATGGACTTTTACTTTGGTGTTATGAAAATGTTTTGCAACTAGATAGGGGCTATGGTTGAACAAAATTATGAATGTACAAAATACCACTGAATTGTAAACTTTACAATGGTTAATTTAACATTATATGAATTTCATCTCGAAAAATTAAGAAATTCCCATATTATTGAATCTTTTTTTATAACTTGTAAGATTACCTACATTTATTTTTCATATAAAAAATCACATACACTTATAATTTTAATCTTCCTCTACTCAATAAATATTTATGGAATTAAATAATGAATGAATAAAACACTACCCATTTCTTTTTTTTTTTTTTTCATTTTTATTAACCTGATTTTCAGAAGAGAATTTGGAGCTAAATACCAAAAGCCTAATGCATCTCAGCACAGAGGACTTTCCCTTCATATTTATGTCTCAATTCTTTCCCATAATTTATTGATATTAATCAACAGAATTGAGGATAGTTATATTGTAGAAAGGATTTTAAGTCACACATCTATAAAGAAAACACGTTACTTTAATGGGATATGGCATGAGTAGCTCTATTACTTGTTTAGAACCTTAAGGGATATTTAAGGGATCGTTAAGGAAAGAAATTGGTGTATGTGATTTGTTAGATATAGAAGAAAAGCTAAAGTATAATATAGGGTAGTTCCTTTCTCTATGTTTGGAATAAGATTGAGTTCTTATGGCCACAAAGCACGAAATTTGATTTATTTCCATTTATGTGTACCATATAATATTTTTTTAAAAAATGAAAAACTAGAAGAATGAGGAAATCTCAAAAAGGGCAAATCAATTTAGCTGTGGGGTTTGTCGCTAATGACAACTACATGGTCATAATAGAAGAAACTATGTTTTCTTCCCCAAAATCATTTTAACAGCCATTTACATCTCAGGATTTCCAGCAGCAATGATAGCTATGCCATGCATGCTGCTATTTAAATTCCTTTTAAATTTCTTCATAATTTCTACCTGAAATAACTTCTTCTTTTATAAATCCATATCAGTTTACTACACATCCTGTAAAGTTTATTTTAATTTATCCTAAATAGACTTTATTTAAGTCTCAAGTATATAACTTCACCCAAACATAAATGGAATTAGCTAAAGTATTTCTCTCATCTGTCCCATTCATGAGTGTTCTAATTTACACAAATACTTTTATTGTTACTGCTATTCCAGAGAGCCATGTACTGAAATTTGTAGTAATCATCCATAAGGTTCAGATGCAGAATAAGAATAACTTTGAATACTGTAGGTTAAGAATGATGCTTATCACGCTTTGCTTTTTGGTCAAAGTAAATAACTCTTTGTCCAAATATTCAGTCTTTATTTACTTTTTGACTAGGAATAAAATATTTAGAGTTTTGCATTTTATACTTAAAGATTGGGTTATTTAACATAGTAGTATTATTTAGCTTGAAAAGTTAACCCTTCCTCTGTAATCTTCTGGATGTTCACAGAATCTCAATTATCATAAGAAAAAGCAGATATTATTAAGCTGGATGTATGAAAGAGTAGACTTCCTGCTCATGTTTTTTGATGAGTTACCTTTTACAAGTTTAGGTTCTGTGACTCATTTCAATACACAATACCTGTGGAGTCTAGGGAATTTCACAAATGCTTGGGAACAAGTTAACCCTTTGGAAAAAAATATCTTGAGGTGCAGCCTGAAATTTTAGAACAGTGTTTAATGAAATGGGCTTTTTAAATAAAATATGTTCATTAAACCTTTCTCTTCTGCTTTTTCCCTAATCCCATCTCCTTGACCAAGAAGGGTAGCCCTGCTGTCTTACGGTTTATATATTGGGTTTAACATCAAATAATTAAATTGATAAAAATAAAATGCTCTAATATTTTAGTAATGTCTGAAAACCACTGTACAGTTTGGTATTACTTATGAATTCCAAAAAGAGATATCGATAATGTTTGTAAACTGGTCTGATCTTCTGGGCATTATACCCTTTGATTAATTTAAATTCAAAGGCTTCACATTTACTTGATTAAATCAAGATTTGGGCTTTGATTCAACCATTTCATTAGGGTGTGCAGGGTTGTGTCCCTGCCCCCTTGGTGGGCTATATAAATAGATGCTCAATCAAGAACACAGAGGTAGATACATAGAAGAAGATACACAGAGGAATGATGAGAGCTCCACAGACACGGAATAGGAAAGAATTTTGATCCTGTGGCCCAGGGAAGAGAGATGAGCCATTAGCTTGATAGTCTACAACAGACCTTGTAACGAGAACAGAGCAGCTGAGTCCAGAAAGAAACTAGCCCTCCAGCCTATACCTGAGATCTGAAGCAGCTGGGCCCAGGGAGCCTTAAGAGGAAGAGGAAGGCTAAACCCCCACAGACATTGTCCACCATCTTGCTTCAACACATGGCAACAGACATTTGGTGAGGAAGTACCTCTTATGGTACCTTGAGTTGGACTCTTTAGGGCCTTGTAACTGTAAGCTTTTACCCCAAATAAATACCCTTTATAAAAGTCAACAGAGTTCTGGTACTTTGCATTAGCACCCCTTTGGCTGACTAAAAATAATAATATTAATAATAATAATAATAATAATAATAATAAAATAAAAAAAACAAATAGCAAAATATTTGCTATAAAGTAATTCAGTTGTCGGATTGGACACTTGCTAATTTAGTCACATAGAATTTGTTTATATACTGTTTTGAGATTAATAAGATCTTAGTTGCTGTATATGACTAATATATTTGGTATCATATTACTTATAGAAAAGAAACACACTATATCCATTACAAATATTCTATCAATTTTAATTCAGTCAGTTTCTTTATATTTTAAGGCTATTCTATTGTTTTGCCCTTTGTATGTACATTATGAAAAAATAAAAATACCAAGAAAATCCTATTTTAATTTATGTTTTATATGCTGCCCAAATATAACAGCCTTTGAAATACCTGAGAGATATTGTCCTTTTTTAAATATATATAAATATTTGATAAAAAATATTTATGCATTGTTATCCAAAAATAACCAAACATTATTCTTGGCATATTATCAGTTAATTGAAACTCTCTGGCAATTAAAATTTGATAGCCTGAAATATTTCTATTTTTAAAAATAATAAGCATTTTCCAAGTTTTCCACTTTGCTTAAATTACTGGTTTGAAGATAAAAGGCTTCAAAAAGTACTTGACTTTAAGTTAAATAAATGAAGTAGGTCATGGAACCATAAAACTAAGTGAAGTTAAACCCAAGAAACATCACAGGCCAATTCCATAAATAGTTTAAAAATATAATGCAACTGAGAGTATTACACAATGAAATTAAGTTGAGAACCAATAATTGAATACCCTGATTGTAACATTATTCTAAATTTTGTCCTTTCTCTGTGCCATCCTCCAAAAGACTGCTCCCCATACCTCCCATATTCCTTTACATCCACCTTCTTGAAATCCAGCATGGTGTTTTTCATCCCCTAAGAGCCAAACTCAGCATATAATTTCACTACCTTCCCCCTGACGTTGGACATAACTCCCAGGGATGAGCCTCTCTAGCACTGAGGGATTATTACCAAGCATCAACCAGCAATGCATTTGGAAAAAGATGTTGACTAAAATAGAGAGCCCTGAATATCAGCAGAGTTGCAGCCAACACCTTTTCTCCAGTTCAGCAGACTGGCCCAGGAATACTAACAAAAGAATGATGATGGACAATGCCCATCTCAAAAAACAGAAAGTATCTACAAGACAGTTTCACCCCTCTATCCCATGGGAACTAAGTCCCCTCTCAATCAGAAGTAGAGTGTGCATCACTATCCTAAAATGCTCAAGATTGAGGAATGAACAAAAATAAGGGGGTTATGCAACTATGGAGTAAAGCAGTTTTATTATTATTCTAAAATGGAAGACTTAACATTGATATAAAGGCAGTGGACACCAGAGGTTCTGAGAGGAGGGAAAGGGAAGAATAGGTGTAACATGGAGCATTTTGGTGCATTGGAATTGTTCTGTATGGCACTGCAATAATGGATACAGGCCATTATACATTTTGTCAAAATGTGCAGTACAAAGTATAAACTATAATGTAATCTATAGTCCAGTTAGTAGCAATGCTTCAATATGTTTTCATCAATTGTAACAAATGTACCATAGTACTGCAAGATGTTGTTAATGGGGAAAATTGTGGGAGGGGGAGGACATGAGGTATGTGGGAAACCCCTATATTTTCAATGTAACATTTATGTAATCTAAAGCTTCTTTCAAAATAAAATAAAATTTTAAAAAACCTATTAGAATCTCAAGTGACCTCTACTCTTCCTCTACATAATGCTTTTTAGTCCTTCATTTTACGCTCATAAGATTATATATAGGTCTATTATTTGAAGATCTTTCTTTGGCTATTTCCCAATACCACCTTTTTATGTGTTTCGAGTCTAAATATTAAAATTTGTTCTTGAATGAAAAAAAAAAAAGAAAACAATCTAGCATTATTGCATGTTCATTATTTTCCCCCACTTTAAGCAGACTTTATTGTTCCTGTCATCTCCATTTCCATTTCTTCTTTCCACTGAATAACTATTTTCATGGAGAGAGAAAAATTATTCTTAGAAACATTGATAAAGTCATTAGAGACGTAACATGTATGATGCCAAAGAAAAGAAATGAGGTGAGTGAAACTGAGATTAGAGAAAAGGCAATAGTACTAGGTCCCAAACAAACATGTTACTAAGGGTCATATGTGGAAAAGAATCAGAAGAAACAGCTTTTAAGTTGTGTGTGTTCATATGCCTGTGTATCTACGTGTGTGTAATAATGTCATTAGAGTTTAGTGTCAGAGTATACGATTACAATTGAAAAATATGTCAGTCATCCCAGGATTGATAGTCTTTTCTAAAGTATTTTTGTTTAATTAATATATACTTCTAATTTATCCATTTTTTATTGAAAGTAAATATGAAACTCTTATTGTTGCCTGAAATTTCTATATATTTTGAAAACTCTGATTCAAATTATAACCCATTTTATTACTAAATTATCTTACTATGTTAGACTTTTACTGTGAATTTCTTTCAAAAATGTTCTGAGGATCTATAAACTGCTAATTTATATCTTATGGAAACATAAAATATACAAAGTGGTTCTTTATATGGTCTCCACATTTTTTACTAACAATGTTGCACTGTGTCTTAGTCTTTAGTAATCTTAAATGTTTCAGAATCTAGGCAAGTTTTATAAAAAAACACAAGATAGATAAAAATAGGTAATTAGAGGAAAAATAGGATTAAGAGGGGAAGGAATGTGGAATTAAGGATCATGGTCTTTGAATCAGAAGAGAAATTAGGAAAATTTAAGTCAGAATTGGAAAAAGGATTGGAGTGGACAGTTGGAAGGCTCCCAAGATTAAAGCAGAGATTAAGCATAGAAAGGGAATGATGTTATGCACATATATTTATATATCATTTTGCAAATGTTTGTATGTATTATGAGAATTTTGATTTTTACCCATAATAAAAAAAAAAAAAGAAAAAAAAAAAAAAAAGAAAGGGAATGATGTTGGAATGAGAAGGAAGCTTTTGTGCCAGAAGGAAAGCAGATATTGGGTTCTGAGCCAGTTCGGGCTGTGAGGGTATTGGCGCCCGTTACCGGATTGAGTTATGGCTTGAAAGGAAACAGGATGTGCTTGGTCAGGGGCAAACACAGCAGAACAAATGCTGCAGCACGTGAAGTGAGAGGAATGTGCTCAGAGCTGTTGGAGGTTGTGGTTATTTAATCATAACTTTGTTCATTTTGGTGCCAGAGAACTGATGGAATTTGCTCCCACAGAGGTCAAACAAATGAGTTTCTCAATTCATTTTGTCAATTACCCACCCTGTGAGTAGAAGGTCAAGATGCTAACTATAATTTAGGATAAATGAGAATCATTTAATGTGCCATTGTGGACGGTATGCCTATGACCCAACAATTTTAAAGACTTAGGTACTGCTCTCTTAAAATTAGAGTGATTTAATAAAAAAATTGTTAAATCAAATTTTTTTACTATTCTAATAATATATTCTTGCTAAAAATTACATTATCAATTACTATTACTATAAAGTCATTATTTAACATAGCCCAGAGGGAAATACTTACTAGCTTTTGAGTCAGAAAGATAGGGAATTAAATCCCTGCTTTAACATTTACTATTTAAATTGACAAGTTATTTGATTTCTCAGAGCCACAGTTTTCACAATTAATATTCTGACACTAATATGGATCTCATGACGTTTGTGGTGATAAATTTTGTGTGTATAAAGTAGGTTTAGCACATATCTGGCATAAAGGAGACATGTAATAAATGTTACTTGTAGAAGATAATCTAGGAAATATCCTGAAGCTCTTTAAAACTTTCCCAATTTTACCAAATGTGATTCCTTAAGGTACCCAGAGAATTACATTACTGCCTTATTTTAAAAACCTTCTACTAAATATAGAATCCCTTTAGTCTGTTGTTCCTAGTAAGATACAATCAATGTTTATTGATGAGTAAATCTCTGCTTCCTGCACAAGGATTTTCAGCTCATGCTTTTGAAATTTCCTTACACTGTTCCTCTCTTCTGTACTCTCTCTCTGGTCCTTTATATCTTTAAAAGTAATATGACATAGCTTTCAAGAATTGAAAAAACAAAGTATACTTTCTTATTTACCATAATTGATAAATTTTATTAAAATCTATAACAACATGCTGGTATATACTAATACCATGCATTGTATCTAATTTTGCTTTGTATCCCCAAATTCAGTATAAAATTTGTAATAAAAGGTGTTGACTTACACTCTTTTTGTTATCGAATACAAATTCTTATACCTCAAAATATTCTTCACTGAGAAGAACAGTCTTACCAGTAATCAGCCAATTGAGTGTTTTTTTTAATTGAGATATATATATCAGAGTTTCAGAGTAACACTAACTCCTTTTATATCCTGGGGTTGTCTCCTAAAGGAAATCAACATTAAATAAATGAAAGTCATTGAACCATTCTTTTTTTTTTTTAACTTTATTTTGTACATTTAACAATTGAAAACATAAACAATTAAAAACAAAAAAGTAAACACAGATGAATAAATATATACATTTCTCAATTAAATATAATGGATACATGTAAATTTTTTTTTTTGAATCAAACAATACATTACACAATATATTTGGTTCATAGTAATGCATTCATACAGTATTTCTGTAAGAAGAAATGAAGTCATAAAGCATATGGCAACTTGGATGAACCTGGAGGACATTATGTTGAGTGAAGCAAGCCAGACACAAAAGAACCATTCTTATTAGTCAAGTTTTTATGTATGGCACCAAAGCAGAGATCCTTGGCCAGAACTTGATTTTAGCACCACTATATCCTGAAGCTAAATTTTTTCAACAGGATATCTATAGAGATGCAGAGAAATGTAAAAAATCTATGAAAATATTGCAAATCCATTTAAAACAATACTGTATTAACAAAGGTCTTAAGCCAGGAAATGCAAATTCTTTTGTTTCTTATTGACTTATCTCCTTGAACCTCAGAGTATATTTACATAAATTGCTCAAGAACAAGTAGCTAGAATGATGATAAACTGAGAGATGAATAGAATCAGATATCCTGCAAGAAGCAGCAGGATTGCTCTTGCTTACTGTTTAGCAGTAAGCTGACCAAGGCTTCTTAGCCCCATGTGTCCAAGACCTCTCAGCAGGCATAAGAGAGGTGAGGAGAGATGGTTGACTTTTGGCCATAATGCAATATAATAGAATGTGGAATAAGAAACAACAAAATGTGACAAATTTATCTTTCAGACAGTAGTCTTTGAAGTAACAGATTGTTTGATGGCTAATCAATTAGTAAAGCAACTTTCCTTCTAACACTAAAATCAAGTATGTGAAGAGAATTTGGGTTGACAGTAGTCTGCCCTATAGAAGGCAAAATTATTAATCCACTATTCAATATTTTCTTGATAGCCTACTGAAAGCCTAACATATGTTTTGATCATTTCCTTTAGATGTTTGTCTTAACTCTTCCCAATCTAACAGACATGTGTCACTTCCTTTTCCAAACCTGAAACCTTAATCTGCAGTGCTCTGAAACGAACGTTAATCATTAGTGTTTTTATTTTCTTCCTTCCACATGAATATATTTCCAAGTTTTTCTGCAAGTAATACATACACTTGTAATTTGAAAACCAAATTTAAAAAAGTAATTTGAAAAGAATGCCTTAATAAATAATAAACAAATAAATAAAGAAATTTGCTTCTTTGTGAAGACTCACACACCAGTCTTAGAAAATAGCATCTATCTCTTTGGCATTCCAGTGGCTGCATGATGATAACTAACTCAAGGACATTCTTGAGCAGAAATGCTGAACATGTGGAGAAAATTCCCCTTACACAGCAGTAAGCAGGGGAGAAGTCACAGACCCTTTGGTGATCTTTCTTTGGGCTATATTTGATCTTTTTGTATTCCTAATCCTTGTTCTATTTCTATATCCTTTTTATACTACAAATAAATAGGTCTTCAAGGTAGCTGAACTGATCATACTGTAAAGGAAATGTGGGTAATTTTTTCTTAGCTCTTCTTTCTCTTAAGGTAATTTTAGCCACTCAGAGAATATAAATGTAGGCTATTTCTTTGTAAGATTATCATATGTGAGTTTATATATTGGCCATAATTGGTTATTTAGGTCATTCTACATTATTAGGGCTCTGGGAGAAATTAAATGAAAATATATGTGTGTGTGTGTGCCTTCCTACCTTAAGGAACTCACAATGTAGCAGACAGAATGCACAAAATAGTAGACAAGCCTAGAGGCAACAGCTCCTGGAAGAGAGCAAGAACTATATCACCTCCTTGGCTGTTATTCTAGTTAATCTTCCAAATATATCACAAAAAGCACTCAAATAATAATCTATTATTTCAAATAATATCCAACTCACAGTCACTGAGTCAAGAATCAAGAATCTATGATGACTTTTATATATTTATTAAACTTGATAATGATTAAATTAGTCCCTACTCTGTATCAGATGTCTAAATATTGGGAAGACAGTAGTGAACAGTGTAAACAGATATATACACATTAAGTAAGCATATACATTCAAAATATTTCATAAAGTGATAGAACATGAAGAAAATAATCAGGGTCAGAGAATAGAGAGTAAATAAGATGGCATGGGACTTTTTTTGGAAGAGGATTTTAAGGAACCTTCTAAAAAAAGAGAGACATTTAAACAGGGACCAGATGGATGAAAAACAGTGACTGATATAAAGATATGATCAAAGAATTCCAGGAAGAAAACATATCAGCAACATTATAGATTCTGAGGTAGGAAGAGGTCAGCATATTTGAAATATAAAAGAATGTGGAACTATAATTATTAAGGAGGAAAAATGGTAGGGAAAATGGTAGGGAAAAGTAGAAGTAAGCAACAGCTGGATCAACTAAGAGTTGATATAGCAGTATTGATCAGTAATATTTCTGACCTCTGGAACCTTCAGTTCTTGCTCTTAAGGTATGCAAATGTTTGGAGGAAGCTTATCCACATAATGGAGGGTAATCTCTTTTACTTAAGGGAAACTGACTATAGATAATCCCATCTACAAGATACCCCCACATTGACAATTAGGTCAGTATTTGACTAAACTATTTTAGGACAAAATTTCAGAGTAATCCATGTCTTCCTTCTTTTATGTTATCTTTCTTATCTGTACACCAGTCCTTTTACTCTATGAACACAACGTATCCAGAAGCCAGGCACTTCTTGACACCTCCCCTACAAACACTGATTTCAAGGAGCCATAATCTTTCATGTGAGTTACTAATATTCCTAGGGACACCCTCAGGTGCAATGCGTTCCACCCAGGCTGCCTCAAACAGGCTGCCCCAAACCTTAGCTGTTATTTCAGTTAACTTCTAGAATTTTTGCCATTTCCTGAGCCTATCTATACTTTGATTATTTTATATGCATTCAATACTGAAGCAATTTTTTTCCTGAAAAGTGACTGTATACTCAGCACCAAATAATATGCTTAGCACTGCTGAAGTTTAATTTATATTTGTAGACTAAATAAGTGAATGGATAAGCTGCCTCCTTAAAGGTAGATAAGGTAACAATAGTTTAACATTCATTGAATGTTTATTTTGTGTGAAACTCTTTGCAGCAGGCTTTAAAGCAATGGACTTATTTTTTCCTAACCACATCCCTGTGAGATAGGTATCATTATTTCTGCTTTACTTTCGAGAACATTTGAGCATAGAAAAGTTCATTTCATGGCTGAAAGTTATATGTAGCAAGTAGGGAAGCTGGGATCTGTGCCGGGACATCTGTGCCCAGGATCAATCAGGGTTCTCCAGAGAAACAACAAGATATGTGTGTGTGTGTGTGTGTAAATATTTAGATTTATTATAGGGAATTGCCACACACAATTGAGGGGCTAGCAAGTCTAAATTCTGTAAGGCAGGTATTTATAAATTCCAGTAAATGTGATGTTGAATTCTTGAGTCTGAATTCTTTAGGATATGTTGCCAGGCTGAAAATTCCTCTAAGATTTGATATAGCATTATTGAGCAGAAGTACTTCCGACATCTGGAACCTTCAGTTCTTGCTCTTAAGGTATACAAATGTTTAGAGGAAGCTCATCCACATAATGGAAGGTAATCGCTTTTTCTTAAGGGCAACTGATTGTAGATGATCCCATCTACAAAATACCCCCACATTGACAATTAAGCCAGTATTTGACTAAACAACTGAGCACCATAACCTAGATATGTTCTCAGGTAAAATTAACCATCACTTGTGTGTTTCCTTGTTTGATAATATCATTGTCAGTTTAAGCACATAGAGATCAATACAATTTGACTTTCTTAACATTATAGTATATAGTGTTAAATAATTTTGCCAAAATAAAAGAAACAATGAAAAATATACAAGTCGATGCAAGTTCAGCAGAAAAATGAGAAGTACTTTTAATGATCATCTTCCAAACTGTGTAGTTTGCAGTTAATTAGCATTATCCACAAATGAATCAGTAAATAATGATAACGTCTAAATGAAGAATATAAGGTTTTATTTTTAAAGGTCTATAATCAATTATTCCCAGAAAAATGAGCATCGTATTTTGCTAATTAGCATAGTAGAAATTTAGAAATATTTAAACATATTCTAATTTACTATATATACACATATTACATACAAATGCATTTACATACATTTATGAATATAAACATTTAGATGTATTGATGTATATAAATGTCTGTATATTGTATTTGCACATAAATTAGATTTTTAGATCCTTTGACTTACAGACAAGCTTGGCTTGGTAGAAGCAGAATACCAATGAAGAATTATCTTTTGAATTTCTTTCTAGATGCTCTTATATTAAGCCTTAGTCAGAACTGCAGGAACAGAGAGTTCCCAAGCCTTGGAACCATGACAAAGACGTCTTCCCCTGAATTTTACATCATTTATTTCAGTTAACTACAAAATGCCAGAAATGAAAAGGACACCATCAGAAAGTTTCTCAGATCTTAACTTTTAACCTCAATTATGGCGTTAAGAATGAGATGTGAAAAAATTTAAACAGCACAGAACTAAAGTGAAAAGATTCTGGCCAATTTTCCAAAGACTTCTTTTCAATTATACACATTAGAGGAAACTTTATCTTCTAAAAATCTGTATCCTACAATCATGGCTTTTTCTGAACAATCAAAAAGTCGAAACTATAGGAGATTGCAATTCTACGAAATAAAGGCCGGATATTGTTACTACATATTCTTGAGTATACCTCTTCAGGTGGCAACATGCTATGTTCATTCACCAATTTACATTTATTTATTCAATACACAAAATTTGCCAAAACAGTATCATAACTTGAAGTTATTGGCTTACAAAGAAGTCAACAATTCTGCACACACACATGCATATTAAAAATGTATATTATTTAGTGACATTCATTTACAATGAAGTTATAGCATAACCAATTGACATAGATGCATTTTCCCAGTTATCCATTAAATAAATATTTTTGATCACTTAATATGTGTTTTAGGTGTTAATACTTTTGAAATATTTATTTTATATAACTTAAAGACAAGGAATCATGTGGGCATAAAGAAAAAACAGAATACATTATTGTAGCTTTATTTTCTCAACCTGCTAGAAGACACAGAAAGCAGGTAAGAGAAATGATTTTGCATGGCAATAAAATAAAGAATAAGAATTGTAATGAAATTAATCATCTGAACTAATCTAATCCAACTTCTTTATCATACGAATAGTTATACGGAACACATTTTTCCCTTGAATACAGTATTCTCAGAAACCTCTAAATCTCTGTACTGATTTGTTTTCTTTGCTTTCGAGGTTTCCTGTTTGGCTTTCACTCTCAGATTTCTCTTTTTTTTTTCCCTCCTCAGTTTGGACATTTTTTCTCTGGGAGCCTTGTTTTCCACTTATTTGATTATTTTTTTTCAATGTCCTGGTGTCTTAAAGTTTTTCCGAAAGTAACAAGAGGATATAAAACTTGCAAATCTTTTATATCTATATAAAAGATATATATGATATATATATAAAATGATATATATGTTTTTTATATTATGTTGCCCCAATACTTGGTTGATATTCTGGCAGAAATATTTGGAAAAATTAAAACTTGGCTTTAACAAAATTACCTGAAAAAATATATATGTATATATATAAATTTATATTTATATATATATAAGTATCATCAGATTAAAAGGTCATTTAGAATGTTAAATAGACTATAAAAAAAGAAATTCCCCATCTAGACTTGAGATAGTAAATATTTAAAGCATCAAGAGACAATTGTCATGCAAATATTCTTGCTGTCCTGATTCTGTAATAATCAGGGTAGGTTAAACCTTCGCTATATTGGAAACCATGCATGTGTCCCCAAACCTAGTTTTTCTCCCTAGGTCTGGTTTTTAGAACGTTGGTGATAAACCAAGCCTTATTTATTATATGACCATCCTGTATGGGAAATGACTGTAACTCTAGGTATCTTTGGTCATCCTTAAAAGACATAACAGGGGGCAGATGTGGCTCAAATGTTTGGGTGTCTGTTTCCCATGTGGAGGGAGCTGGGTTCGATCCCTGGGACCTCCCAGTAAAATAAAGAAAAATATAGAAGGTACGCAGGAGTGCTGTCAGACCCCTGCCCTCCCCCAACCAAGCAGCAAGATGATGACATAACAGGAGAGAGAGGCAGGGAAGAGCCAAGACAAGAGGATCCAAACAAACAGGAATGCCTCTCTCCCACATCGGAGTTTCCCAAGATCAAATCCAGGTGAAGACTGGAGAAGGATGAGAGGAGAGGGCAGGAAACAGACACAGAGAAATGCCCAATGAATGGACACAAAAAGAGCAAAAATGGGAGAGGGGGGTTAAAATGTATAGAAAGCAAATATATAAAAAAAAAAAATTAAATGTAAAAACAAATTTTAAAAAATAAAAAATAAAAAAAATAAAAAAATCAGCCAAAAAAAAAAAAGACAATTGTCAAGACCTTTAGGAATAAAAGTCAATTTATTTAAAAAATAAGAATTTTCCATGTCCAGAGCAACAATGGATATATGAAATCAATGGTTAATATTTATGAAGTCTTAAAATAATTTATTATTTTTAAGCTCAAATGGAATAGTTACAGTAAAGTAATCTTACATTGAGCCACAAAAGAACCTCAGGTCTTCAAATTATTAAAACATTTTAGACTATATTATCCTACCAGAATAAAATGAAATTGCAAGTCAGATATTTAAAAAATATCATATTTCTTAAAACAGAGCCAGAGGAAAAAACCTTAGGAGAAATTATGGACTACTTAGAATTTGTGTTAAAAGGGAAACAGCTAATGGGAAGACATTTTTCAGAAACAAGAAAGTTGGAAAGCTGTAAGCTCAGTTTTAACTACAAAAGTTAGGAAAATTTTAATAGAATACAGCCCTCACAATAAGGGAGTAATAAAAATAGGGCATAAATCGAGAAAGAAACAACAAATAACCTGGAGGGAAAGTTACAAAATCTTAAGTGGTTAATTAAATATCTATTATTTCCAAAATAGATATTCATTTTTTAAGATCAAAACTATTGTATTTTCAGCAGAAATTTCACTGGACAGAATACTAAACTAAAACCAGCATTTCTCATTTACCAAGAGTGTCTAGATTATAATTTTACTCAATTACAAAAAAATTTGGAACTTATTAAAGTAATAAAATTAATAGTAATCTGAAAAGCATTGATCCTTGTCTTGTGTTTTGTTTCAATGATTTAGTTATTACAAGTTAAGTATGTACAAGTGTGTATACATATATTTAGTCATATATATATCAGTATCCTACCCATTTCAGGCAACTTCATTTACATGGCTAAAATACAAATATAAAGCAAAAATCAGACAAATGAGATGTGGTAAGTCTTAGACTTGAAAATAGGTTATCTTCACAATTAAAATTTAAATAAAAATATTCCCAGTCTTTTTTTCAGCTTTCTGAATCAAGTACTTCAACATCAAATTTACTGGGTAAATATTTCTTAAATCTGAAATAATTTTCCATGGACATTGCCCTTGCTATATTCTCTCCTCTTGGGAAAATCAAACACTGATATGTTGGCAGAAGTTTTGACATAACACTGGAACAATTTGCCTGAAACTATTTCACCTACTTGTCAGAATATTTTCTATATTATTTTGTCATTAAATCCTGGGTAAGTTACTTGATCTTATTCCTAAGTATGAAAAAAGAAGAAAAATTCAACTTAACAAGAAATAAATTTCTAGGAAAAACAGGGGAAAATGAACATTAACTTAAAATCAGAAATAAATGTCAGAAATCAATTTGTCATACTATAATGTTAGTTTATATATAGACATTTTAACTATGAAATTTTCTGATATAATTTGTAAGATTTCTAGGGAAATATATTAAATAGAAAAGTTTGAATAACTAATGCTTCCAGGATGAGTCCAACAAAGTTTATTATATTAACTAAAGGAATTGTATATATTTACTTCATAACTAGAACTTTATCATTTGGTCATAAGCAAAGGAAATCTGAGTAAGTTAAGCAAAGTAAAGGAATTTATTGGAAGGACACAATGAAGTTTGACAACCAGCTTCAAGAAGAACAGAGATTAGATCATCTCAGGAGCAGAAAAGCATGGCGGGACAGGCCCACTTCCCCAAAGAAAGGTCTGTCAGAAAGAAGGAAAGAAAAACAACAACGAAAAACACAAAGCAACACCTGCTCACAAGAAACAAATGCTTATATGAATTGAGCACTTGCATAAATCAGGCACTGTTTTAAGCACTTTACATGTGCATGTAATTTAATTTCCACAACAAACTAATAAATTGACTTATTTTATCAATAAATAAATAGCTGCTAAGTATAAAAGCCCAGGATTAACCCTCACTTTCAGAACAGAGCTCTTGACAACTATGCAATATTTCTTCCCCAAATCTGGTCATATTACATCACTTAACTGTTCTGTTTCCTATTTATACAATTAGAAGACTGCTCCCTCCAAATGTAACAGAACTGATCTTCTGTTGTAGCTAAATTTCCACAATTTCCAAGTTAAGCAGTTTTTGTTCCATCATGATCTTATGCGATATATTGTATAAATGGAAATCAAACTTCAACAAACCTTATACTCTTTATTAGACCACTGATAAAGGTATGTTCAAAAGACAAAATGTTATAATATAGACAGCAAATACCCTCAATCTCTATCTCTTCTACTGTTCATAAGGCTTTACCTGGTGCTTATGATGTCCTACCTCGCATTCCATGCAGCATTCTATTTGTCAGTTCATCTATTTTCTTTACCAGACAATCATTTTTTAAGGGGACAGAGCTTTCAGGAGTCCTGCTCAACCAATTATGTCTTTTTAATGACTCCCAATAGTACTAGTATTATAGGGAAGCAAGCAGGAGTCTCTTGGCTGATGCACACAGCATTCCTTTTCCCTTTTGTCAGGGACCCTAGTAAGAACATTATTATTATTATTTTTTCTACCTTACATCTTCTTTCTCGGGTTCTAATTCAGATCATTTTTATGGTGAAGTGGACCAACTCCTTAGAAAATAGAACCTCTATTATAAAAGAGCAGGGAGTTTAGGGAAGGAAAACAAAATTTTTAGAGTAAGCCATATTTTAATAACACCATGACCTTTGCTTCCTGGACCCATGTATTTGGGCTATGGTAGAACAATTATCTCAGGCAAAACATATTTTGATTTCTACAAGAAAGTATATGATATCACAAGATTTTTTTCTCCCAAGGTACCTTTTCAGTGGAGCTTCCATGGGTTAGTACACATACAACTCTTCATGGATGATGCATAATGTGATAATACCACTCAATTTCAAGGCCAATAATATATTGCATTAATATTTTCACTTGAAAACTTGTTCAATGATGGTGGCAAATTAGGCTGGAATATGATGATAGTTTACTGACTCTCAAGTCCATAACCAGAAGCATTATGGTCAAGTCAGGTAAAATCCAAATCCCTAAAGGAAATTGCATAGTCCCTTGAATTAAATATTGTTGTCTCCTTAGAGTTTGACCAAAGATCATGTCAAAGGGATTTGACGGTGTAAAAAATTATGGATCCCTTTTCCTGATCTATTTGCATTCTTTTTCTTAAATTACCATGTATTCCTGGCTGTTTGAGATCATATCATGTGGCTAAGTTTACATTATTTGAAGCAGCAAATATTAGCCCCTTGGCTTACCTGAATTAGCATAAAACAAAATCCCTGGTGAGTATACTCATAGTGATAAATTTATCAAAATATAGAATTACATTTCAATTCTGGTAAATATAATTCAAATTCAAATTTAATTCAACTGATTATCAAAATATATATCCACAAAGGCTTCCTAGGTTTTCATCAATTTAAATTTGGGAATTATTTCATTCTTTCTTAGTATAACATTTCTATTCCATATTCTGATTTTAATTTTCATCTCTCATAGTAGAGTTTAATCCTAGATACAAAGGGAATATTTGTTATTCTACCAGGGGTTGAAGGGGGTTTAGTCTTCTTCAGGCAAGGGAAGTCCAGTAGAGGCTCTTTTAAGGCTATGGAGCTCAGAGTACAAGGCTTCTGAATCTTCCCAGATATTCTCATTTCAATCATGGGTATCCTGCTCCTTCCACATTAGTGCCTTTATTTTTTTAACTCAAAAGACACAGCAAAATCTGAATGGCAATCAAAAATCTATCACATACAATGTATTAGCTTCTCAGCTCTGTTCCTATAGGCATTAAGAGATTTCTTTCCCAGCATAGTCATATAAAGGCCTGGAATTTCAATCCATTCATGACAATGTTTTTTTCTGAGATTTAAGAAAGACTTTTTCTTAGTTTAATTTAACTAATACTTTAAAAAATATCAATTCTACTTTATAGTTTTGGAATTCCTCATTTGCTTTAACTTAGTGTTGTATTAGTTATTTAGATCCTCTAGACTTCATCATGTACCATATGGGCTCACATGATTTATTTAGGGTAGTATAAGGTTACTCATCGTTTGATAGATCAGGGCCAATCCTCACTTTACAGGTCAAATTCATTGCTATAGTTTATTTCTTTTTCACCTTGGCCTCATCCCTAGCCTCTACTTGGCCTAGGAAGTTTATTTTCTTTTCTTTTGATGTATTACTTTCAAGTCTTCTATCAAGACTAGATCTACAATTAAATTCTTGTATACTCTAGTTCACTGAATTATTTTCTAATCACCAGTTGATGATCATCTTAAAACCACCAAGAAGCTATTAGATATCATATTTATTTCTTCCCATTCATAATTTTCTAAAATGTCAATACCTTTAATTATCTGTCATCAATTGCCATTGCTTCTCTGAGTCATTACAGTCTGGACCAGTATAGCCTTTGGAACATAAAAACCTGGAACTTAAACTTGGCTCCACAGCAAGCTTGTGCCAGTTATATAATTTCTATATGTCTCATTTTTTCCATTTGAAAAAATAGGTAATATAAAATCCTATTGTACATTGTTTTGAGTATTGTATAATATATAATTATTTTGAAATGGTAATTGTTAAATATAAGTTCACTGACTGATAATAGTATTTGCAAAAGCCTATTCTATCTTCAAAAATTTAACATTGGTTCGACGATTTTTATATTTTCACAGAGTTCTGCTCCATTTATGACTTTGAATGTACAGTGTTTTGCTTAACTAATTTTGTGTGATGACTAACAATCTCAGAATGGAAATATTTACTGATGACATAAATTAGAAAATGCCTTTTTTACTTAATGCATAATCTTAATACATAATAATAATAAATGTAATATTGGACCTAACACATAGGTGATCTTTACATATGCATGCTTATTATACATTAAATTCAATAGATATCAAGGAATGTTCTGCCAAAAATACTTGCTATGCTTAGCACAATTATTTTAAAAAAACTAATCACCACAATTTTGTAAAGATAACAAAGTTACTTTTAAATAGCATATTTGTGTTAAGTAATTATTTGAAGGTAAAATGGGCAAAATAAATCTCAAAAATCAAAAAAGTTCTATGGAAATAATTGAAATGGAACTTCTCATTGCTTTCAGCACAGCTATGACATTACATTTTCAAACTTTTGGATATAAGTCACTTTCAACTAAAATTCAAAGGAATCTTTTTGTTTTCATTGATTTTATTTTGCCATGGCGTGGTGCCCTGTATCTGCTAGTGCTAACATTTATGTAAGAACAGTATTTTTTTTCTATGGATTTTTGTAATGTTTATTGTATTTTCTTTTTTTCTGCTGTTGTAACACAATTGACTATAAATTAATATATTTGTGTTGTTTTCTTTACACTACTTGAACTTTTTGCTGTGAAAATAATGCTTATAGCATTGTTTTAAATAGCTTTTAGATTTTGTTACTTTTAATTAAGAAACATTCATGTCATGATCAACTTAATTGAAGAGACATGAAAATGTGAAAAATGATGGGTCTTGTTTTTCTACATAATTTGCTATGTTCTGGAGTTTTATTATGAACTTCTATTACTTCCTTTTTTCTCTAAGACTATTTAAGTTTAAAAAGGGAATAAAAATGTCATTTATTAATCTATTTTAGTGCTATAAAGTAAATTTGCAATATCCTCACATATAGTGCTTCAAAGATTAAACAAATCCTTTTGGTTTTTATACCACTCCTTTACCAAATATAATCCTCAACAGAAATGGAAAAGAGGGAATTATATGTTCCCAGGGAAGCAGATATTAACATTTTATTAGATCAGCACATACGTTTGTTAACATCATGTTTTCCTATAGATTAAATAATATAGTTGTGAGCTCTAATTTTGCTATGCTACAATTACAGAAGTGGCAAAAATCTGACAATGCGATTAATTGAATATTATTTATTATTTTAAGAATTATCATTAAACTAATATAAAGATGAACAAATTGTGCCAAAGTTGCCTATAAGGATCTGAATTGATGAAGTTGAATTAGCTGTTATTGGTAACAGCAAATCATTTTGAGTTAATCTCAATTTCACTTTTTATTCAACATCCATTTACTCATTTACCAGATATTTATTATATACCAGATATTTATGACATACTATAAGATATTCTAGACCATGTACAATTATCTATTTATATACAAATTTTAAGAGTAAGATCCTGATTATTCTTTAAGTTTGCACCCAGCTTTTCAAAATTCTGAAAAGACAATAATTAGTTTTAATTTAATTTTTTCACTCTAAATATCCCACTACCTACACAGTAAATATCCTCTGCCTATGGAAATAATATATGTTAGAGTTGTATGAGAAACTCCCCTCAAAAAAACTTGAGAAAAAATATGAATTAAATTTCTTGGAGTAATACTGTAGTATTTTGTTCATTAGACAAACTAATGTTTGTTAACAGAAAACTTATAACCATATATGTATACATAAGATGATATTCTATTATGATCCCCTTGCCTACAAGCTTCAATATTCTTGTTGGCCAAACCCAAAGCTATCAACAGGACTCAGTCTAGGTATTTCCATCTTGCTTATTCTTTCCAGTATGATTGCTCCAATATTTGAATCAAGCTGTATTTCAAATAATTAAATGGTTTTAATGCGATCTTCCCTAAATTTTTGCATGCCAGGAATTTCCTAATAATCAAATTGTATGTTTTATCAGAAAGATAAGTAACATCTATTCTTATATCAAATTTCTAGCAGCATTAGAAAGTAGAAGGTAGAAGACATTATTTTTATTCTGAGACTATTTTTCATCATTCTGAGTTGTACGTGTGATTCAAAGTATAGTTCAATTTTTATTTATTTTTCAGCCTGGACCTTGATATACTCATTTTTACATTCTCTGAATTTTAGAGCCTGAAAGATATCATTAATATTATACTCATGATATCTTGCCTCAAATAATTCTCATAAATTCATGTACTTTTTCATTTTCAATTAAGAAATTCTTTGACAGGAGGTGATCTGCAATTTACATTGTCATAATAATTAATAGCACTGAATTAGGCACAAAGCACATGCTTAATAAAGGGTTTGATGAATGAAAAATTGAAAACATAGTAAGTGAATCAATCATTATGTAAACAGACATCTATTAAGTCACATATTGGGATTATGATAAAAGAGTGAAATCATCCACTTATTGAGTATTTTGCAATCTAGCAGTGAAGTTCACTGTCACAACACCATCTCTCCTACTCATTTTGGCTTCTCTGAGGAAGATGGATTATTTTTAAAAACTGGAAATATAACAAAGTTTATGTTACTCTAATTAAAATTTTTAAAATGGCATGAAAACCTTTTTCTACTCTCATATTAGAACTACAGTGCTTTACTTATGAATGCAACATCTCTTAATAGTTGAGATTATGATAATCTATGGACATTTAAATGGAATATTTCCTTTATAAAACCGCTAAAAAATGTAATAATAAGCTAATTTGAATGTAAGTAGTGAGATATTTAAAAATGCAGAATTTTTAAATAAAAACCAAAGCTAGTACCACAGGAAAATTGAGAGGGAAATGTTTAAAATATTAGCAAGGAGAAAATCATATTAGCAATGTTAACTGCAATTTTTAAAATTCAACCTCAATGGGCTTTCACAATTCAAATATAATATTTGATCTCTGAGATCAAATAGCTTTTTCTTTCTCTTGTTGCTATGTAGTTAAATTGCCAATTACTTCCAGGCTATATAACTTCCACAAAAATTTAATTTTGCTGGTTTCTTTCAGCCCTATCTTCTTTTGAGTATCTAAAATTTTTGACAGTCTTTTAAAAAATAAGCAGTAAATACTTTTTTTGTTAAAAAGTCTTTTCTATTTCATAGGTTTTTTTTCTTCTACAAAATAGTTTTACTTTAAGAATGTAAAGCATTGTGATTCAAGAACTAGGAAATTTAACTAATTGTCACAAAACTTGATTTGTAGTTCTGTACTTCCATGTAACTATCTTTGTAGCTTGGGTCAAGTCATTTAGCCTCTTTGAGATGATTTTTTTTTTTTAATTATAAAATACCTACCCTAACTATCACCAAAGGATACTTGATTTTATGATAGGTTGGTATTAATTTAATCTTTTATTCAAATAGAAATTATTTTACACTGATTAAAAATATATTGAATAGGGAAGTGGATGTGGCTCAATCGATTGGGCTCCTGTCTACCATATGGGAGGTCCTGGGTTCATTCCTAGGGCCTCCTGGTGAAGGCAAGCTGGCCCGCACTCACCAAGAGCTGATGGCCCGTGCCTGCAGATGGCACAGCAAGATGACACAACAAAGGGAGACAAGCAGATACAGAAAAATGCACAGAAAATGGACACAGAGAGCAGACAGCAAGCACAAGTGGCAAGGGGGAGGGATAAATAAAGAAATAAATACATAAATAAATAAATTTAAAATATATATATATTGAATATTTTGAGATGACATAAATGATAATAAGCATATTATGGTCATGATGATATTTATGCTGATTTTAGCATTTACCCTATTGTCTTGATGTTAATGGTACCGGGATCATCAGTTCTTTCTTTGTATAACATGACCCAAATTTCAAATTTAGCTGTTCAGAACACAATTGCCATGGTAAAATAGCAGCTGTGTCATAACTATACATCTATAGCTAGTCTATCACAGTAAGTCTCATTCAGGATAACCTTAATGATGGCAGCAGAAGTGCTTCATGAGTCTCTCTCACCCTAAAAATGAGCTGTTAAAATGGACCTCTTTCTCTATTTCAACTGAAAAATCATAAGTTGAACAAAGAAAGGCAAATCCTTAATTCCAATGTGTGATGCTAGAGGACCAATGCAGAACTTACAAAGAGGGATAATGTAATCTGGTTTTGCAACCCTAATTCATCACACTTATTGAGGGTATAAAGATATAGAAATAGAATAGATTGAGCAAAATCTTTCTTTTCAAGACAGAATTGTCATTATCTTTATGTCTCTTGGCGGTATTAGTATTCGTTCTCCTTCCTCTCAACCAAAGAAGTGTTTCGAGGAATCGTTGGAGAGCAGCATGGTATGTGAACCCTGAAGTTTTAGGGAAAGTAGTTTCTATATGAAATACCTGGAATAAGAAAATTTCTAGAGATAGTAGATGATATGTCATCAGTGGCCACGGATGGGGAAAAGAGAAGAGAGAGTTATTAATTAATGGGTGCAGAGTTTCTGTTTGAGGTGATGAAAAAGTTGGGTTAATAGATATGGGTAATAGCACAAAATTGTGACTTTAATTACAACTGAGTTGTATCAGTGAAAGTGGTTAAAATAGGAAATTTTGAGTTTACACATTACTGCAATTCTTAAAAGTCCATAGGCAAGAAGAGTATGACTGAAGTGACCTGTGAATATTTAGTAAGATGTGAACTGCACCTTGACAAGTGAGCAGGCAAAAAAGATTACTATACAAAAGAAGACACAAAAATTGTGTTGGGTCTTTTAAAAACATCAGACTAAACTGGATTTGTGACTCCAACAGAAGACAGATTGCTGTATATCCAGGGGTTGAATGAAGAGACCAGCCGGACCAGAGGTATTTCCAAGATCAATATGGCCTTGGAAGATCTTTGTAAGAGACATCTGAGAAACCCACAAAAGTGTTCATTGGGAGAAGAATAGATGAGACAGAATTCTAGACGGAATCATCATATCCACTTGTCAACAAATTGCTTACCCTCACATTTCTGTCCTCCTTTTTGTTACAACCCGGACGACGAAAAAGACAACTTCATAAAAGGAAAGGAGGAAATTGGGTAAAACAGAATGAAAATCCTCCATCCCAGTGTAGTTTCCTTCTCTCACCCACTTCAGTGCAGCCTTTCTAGTTTCAGGTAAGAAGGGAGAAGATTTTAATTGGATATAATTATGAATCTGGAATAGTTTTCACAATTGTTAAATAACCTTGTGATTTGGGTTCAGATGTCTGTAGGTCAGTCCATTATTTAAGTCAGAGAAAGGAAGGATTACAGAAATCTATTTAGTGCCAAGGAGTGGGTTTAAAGCAAACTTGTATATTTCATTTGTCCTACACTGGTCCTTTAACAAATTCTTTATGCTTAATCATAGTGTCTTGAATTCTTTCTTTTGTCTCGTCAATGTTTTTTTTTTTTTTTTTCAATTTTGATTAGTTTGTTTCTCTTCTGTTCCTTAGAAAAAATAAGGAATATGGACTAAAGCTAAAGAAATGGGATAAAAAGTAAGACAATATGTAGTAAAATTTACCTGCTTTGGATGCAACCTTAAAATTGAAATTTTGTAATTTACTGTAGTGCACTGAAGCTGTATGTAACCCAGAAAAACATGTTCTTAAATTTAATCCATCCCTGTGGGTGTGAACACATTGTAAGTAGGATTTTTTTGATGAGACTACTTTAGTTAAGATGTGACTCACCTTGATTAGAATGGGATTTTATACTAATTCTGGAGTCCTATATAAGCAGAATGAAATTCAGAGAGAGAGAGTAAAATTTACTTTATCTTATATGAATATAGCCAATCCAAAATTCTCATGATTAGAGTTCATATGGTATAACTTTTTTCCATATTTAATCTTTTAACCCATATCTTTATGTTTAAAATGTGTTTATTGTATACAGCATAGAGTTGAAAATATATGCCTCTTAATTGGTGTATTTGGACAATTTACTTTAAATGACATTAAACATATAGTTGTGCTTAAATAAACCACCTTGCTAATTGTTTTCTCCTTTTTCAATGTGATCTTTATTCTTTTATCATCCTCTTCCTGCTTTCCATTTTAGTTAAATACGCTTTTAACTGTACTGGTTTGTACGTGTGCATGAGTCTGTCTTCAAATATTATACCAGATGAGATAAAATATAAGACTAATACCACTGTGTAACTCCATTTCACACTCCCATATTTGTGACTCCTCAAGAAATACTTAATTTAGATAAAATACTTCAAAAGAGTTTTACTATATTGATTATATTTTCATATCCTTTGAAAAATAAAGTTTTGCCATCATTTCATTATTCTCTGTTTTTCATTCTCAGTAATACTTGGATTTTCTTTTGCACACTCCAGTTGTGTCTTTTATCAGTTTGTTAGGAACTGGTAAATGCAGATATTCAGAAATTAATTCACACCGACTAAACAAGCCATCCACCAAATACATATTTTTTGAGGGCCTTTCTTTGCTTTTCTTGATTTTTCTAATCTTAACTAACATTATTTTGCTCTTAAATTAACTGCTGAATTTAAACAGTTTTAGTTTTCTGTCTGCTAAACCACACAATGGTTGGCTTAAACAACAGGAATTTATTGGTTCACAATTTTGTGGCCAGGAGAAGTCCAAAATCGATGTATCATCACGGCAATGCTTTCCCCAGAAGTCTGTGGCATTCTAAGGATGGCTGCTCGTGATGTTTTATCTTTGGCTGTACTGTCATATGGGAATGCACATAGAGTATCTTCCCCTTTCTTGTCCTGGTTCCATTAACATCTAGCTTCTGGATGCTCCCTATGGCTCTTTTTCTGTGTCTGCCTTAATAAGACCTCCAGTAATAGAATTAAGTAATGAATCTTGATTCATTTGGGCCTCATATTAACCAAATAATCTTATCAAAAGGTCCTATTTACAATGGGTTCACCTCCACAAGAATGGATTAAGAATAAGAACATCCTTTTCTGGAGTACACTGCCCCAAGCACTACACCACAGTGGGGCAAAAGTATATTAGAGTTCTCTTCTCCAAGTCCTTTCCATTAATAGAAAGATCTAAGTTAATTAATAAATTTGAAAAGTGTCAGCAAGCTGCCATACTCTAGTCATATTTTTCTGCTTATTGCATCAATCAAACCTGGATGAAAATAACTGTCTCACCCTTAAGGCCTTCTACTGACTCTAACTGCCTACATTATGTTGCTCAACATCCCAGTGTGCTTTGAATTTATTACAAATAATATTGATTTTTGAGGACATTCATGTCATATTTTAGAGAATTCTACTGATTTAAATGAAATCTGTTTCTAACATATTTCTATGAGATTGTGCTAAAATTAGAACTGAACATTAATTAAAAAAAAACAATAGCCTAGCCTAGCATAGTATATACATGGTATGCAAATGTTGATATCAATTCAAAAAGAAAAATAAGGCTTGTCTATTAAAAGATCTAAAATAATTATATCTTTTTATAGCCAATATTGCAATGTATGTTTCTAAATGAAACACATATTCTCTATATCCTAAGACAATTAAAATGTATAAAAACAATAAAATTCAATGATAAATTGAAAAAAGCATAATTCATATAGAAGAGTATCAGATAACAGTTTGATAACCTTAAATAATATGACTATAATTAAAATGAATAGTGTAAAATTACATAGCTCAAAAAATTTTGATATTATTTTTTTAGTTTGCTAAAGGCTGATAGAAGCAATATAGCAGAAATGAGCTTTTACAATGGGGTTAATTGGGTTGAAAAATTACAAATGTGAGCACATGAAAGTGTCCAAATCAAGGCACCATCAGAGATGCTTTCTCTCCAAGCTGCAGCTGTGGGCGTTCAGGCACATGGTGGTATCTGCTTGTCTCCACTCTCTCTTCCCAGCTTTATTGCTTTCAGCTTTGGGCTGCTCTGTCTGTGCTTAACTGACCCCAGGTTCATTGATTTCAACTTTTCAAAGTCTCTCTCTGTCTCTGCATCTTTTTTTCTGTGTCTGTGGCTTCTTATTCCTCTCTTTATAAAGGACTCCAGTAAAAGGATTAAGACCCACCCTGGGTTATGCCTTACTGAAGTGATCTAATTAAAAGGAAGTTCCCTGAACTTAATCTAATCAAACGCTCCCACCTACAATACATTTACATGCACAGGAGCAGGTTCATTTTAAGAACAGGATTTTATGGTGTCCCCAAAGACTCAAACATGCAATTATTGATCAAAGAAATTTCAGGAATTTAAATTAGTAAAGAAAACTAAACAGACAATTAATTGGTAAAATTGTGTTCTCTGGTGAAGTAAATTTAACCTATAAAATTCTTCAGCACTGTAATCTAAAAATTAAAATATCACTTTTAAAATATACACTCTGATGAACTAGTCAAATGCATAATTTCAAAAAACTTTATTGAAATTCAAATATGATGTTGGAAAGTTTTAAAAATTATCTCTTACTAATATTAAGCTCAACAATTTATTTTATATATTTTATATTGATATACATTATATAATATATTTTATGTTATATATTTTAATATATATTATATGAATATAATATTAAGTTGAACACATTAAGAAAGAAGTAGTTAGTGGAAAAGTTCATGTTGTTTAATTCCATCTCATCTTCTTTTAGGATATCTTGATATTATCTGATATTAACTTGTCAAAACTAGTTATTTAATACTAGAATAAAATAAAATGAACAATTCTATTTTACAATTCTATTTCACTATTGTTTTATACAATAGTCACTCAATACCTCAGCCTCATCTATAAATGACAATGTATTTTTTTCTCATTAGTCCTTTTGTGGAGCATGGAACACTGATTTTATAGAATAGTGTATTTATTCCCATCTGCTGAAAAGAAATGACAACTTAGATTTATATTTTCTTTGATAGATAATTCTAAAATAAATTCCTTGATTCAGTCCCACATATATTTCCCAAATCTTTCATTTCTAAATGGATGCACAACTTTATTGGCATATAATGAGTTCAATGTCATGGGAAAATATTAGTGTCTTTTTAGTTCCATATCATGATGGTGCCTTGAGTGTCAGTAGGTATTCAACACATTTATTAGTGTTAATTTTTTTACTTTGCTATCTGTTCTATCATGAAATGGCCAATCAGATTCACAAATATATTGTAGAATTAAGTTTTAAAAGATAGACATATAGAGTCTATTAAAATTTTTTGACAGGATATCATAACAGTGTACTTTCCACAATATTTTGCAAACTACTTGATGGCAAAAGAGAAGCTGCTAATATTGACTAGCTTAATAGGGTATAAAGGGATGTAGCTCAGTGGTTGTGTGCCTGCTTCCCACAAGTGAGGTGCTGGGTTCAATCCCCAGTACCCCCTATAAACATTAAAAGGAGCTATCTTTAATAAAAAGTATTTAGACCATCTGAAAGACCCTTCCTATAATAGACAACTAAGGTGTCTATAAATGTAATGACATTTTTAAATAATATGGCTACTTATTCATGAAATTTGGACTTCTTAATTAAACCCAAATTCTGGAATGAGATCTCCTGATATCAGATTATTGTTCTATCAGTTGCTAATTTCGTGATGATGGATTGTATTTTAACTTCACAGTACCTCAATTTCCTAATTAATACAATAATAATACACTAACACATAAATGGACTGTAAAGATTATAAATATATTCATAAATGTTAAACCATTGTAACAATGCTTGGAACACAGTAAAGTATACAAGTGCTCTCATTTTTATTTTTTCAAATGGTGAAATAATATCTAAGAGGTTTTCAAATGATATATTTAACAAAATAAATTATTTTTACATGTTTACCCATATGTGGAAAAAATTAATGATTTTTATATGAAAGCTATTGAAAATATATTTGATATCCATATTGATAAATTTATGAAAATGTGAAAAATATTTCTTTCAAAATTACTACACACAATGAAAAATATATATTTACATAAGTTTCAAGATTTTAAATTGTAGTAACAAAGGCTTAATTATGAAAATTTCAGGCAGAACAAAAGGAAGAAAGGGAGAAAGGAAAGAAAGAAAAGGAAACAAGGAAAAGAGAGAGAGAAAGAGGAAAAAAGAAAGAGAGAAAGAAAGAGAGAAATAGGAAGGAAGGAAGGAAGGAAGGGAGGGAAGGAGGACACGGGAAGGAGGGAGAAAGGAGGACGGGGGGGAAGGGGGGAGTAAATAATTATTAATTTATGGTAAGACCTGGAAAAATTTCAAAGAATATGTTAGTTGGGTTTTAATGTATTCCCTAAATCAGACATTCAGCATAATATTATTACCAATATAATATACTTTTCCATACTTAAGTAGAACAATAAATACTTTGCATAGAGATTGTATATTTATTTTAAAGTCTACAGTTTTCCGATTATAATAAAACCACTTGAGCATTTTTATTGTTGCTGTTTGAAAGATATTTCTTTTCTCATTATTTTACTTGAAACCTAATCATGTTTTTGAATCTAAAATGTGCCTCATCTAGACAGCTTAACTTTGGATCTTGTTGTTTCTTAAGACAGTCTGAAAATCTCTGCCTTTTAATTGGAGTGTTAGTCCATTCAAATTTTATGTTATTATTAATATAGATTTTTAAAATTTTATTATGCTTTATATCTATTTGTTCCTCTATTCTTCCTTACTGCCTTTTTTTTTTTTTTTGCATTAAACAATTTATATAGTCACATTTTTCTTTAATGACTTTTTTCACTATATTTTATTTTCTTCATGGTCGCTCTAGGGCTTACTATATACATTTTAATCTATTTATCAGAATCTATTTTATATTTACACTTACTTCACTGCAATGAGATTTAGTAACTTTACATCTTTAGAGTACTATTCACACCTCTCCCATTTTGTGCTATTTTTATTATAGTATCTGATATCTCTTCTTCACTCAAATACAGTTTTGATCCAAATCACCTCCTTTTTACTATTATTGTCTCATATATTGCACATCTATATACTGCAGGTCCAACAATACAATTATATACATGTTTTCATACAACGGTTTTAAAATTAGTTAAAAGAGGAAAGAAAAATATATGCATCATTCTCCCATTTTAATAACATAATTATCTTTAGTTGTGATCATCGTTTTGCATGGATTTGAATTTGCATCTGGATTTATTGCTTTCAGCCTGAAGAACTTCATTTAGTACTTTTTTTTGTAAGCTGTGTTTGCTAGCAATGAGTACTTTCCATTTCTGTTTACAGGGCAATGTCTTCTGGTCTACACTGCTACTAATGAGACGTTAGCTGCTAATCTTGGAAATCCCACATACAAGATGAGTACATTTTGCAGCTTTCAAGATTATCTGTGTCTTTGTCTTTCCACATTTTTACTATTATGTGTTTAGAGATGGATATTTTCCTGTTTATTCAATTTGAAATTTGTTGAGCTTCTTGAATATGTAGGGGTTTTTCCCATCAAATTTTCAAAGTTTTCAGCTATATTTTCAAATGTTTTTTAATACTCCTTTCCCTCACTCCTGTACTTTCAGTACTTCCATTACATATGTGTTGATGCATTTAATGTTCATCCATATTTCTCTGAGATTGTGTTCATTTTACTTCATTATTTCTTCTCTTTGTTCTTCAGATTACATAATCTCTTCTGATTCAATTCATATCCGCTCATTATTTCACCTACCAGTTCAGATATACTGTTGAGTCTCAATGTCAGAAGTTTTCATTTGTTCTTTTGTATAATTTCTATCTCTTTTTTGTCATCCTACTCTCTTTTACTTCTTATGCATAGTTTCCTTTAGTTCTTTGAATACATTTACAACGATTACTTTGAAGTCTTTGGTTGTTAAATTCAGCATCTTGTCCAAATATTTTTATTGCTTCCTTTTATTCTAGGTAAGGCTCTACTTACCTGCTTCATTTACATGTCTCGTAATTTTTTCTGGACACAGAACATTTCGATAACACAGGTATCAACTCTAGATACTGATTCCTCATCTGGGGCTTCTTTTTGTTGATCTTGTAGTTGTTTGCTTATTTATTTGTTTCATAACTTGTCTTGACTATTTCTATGAAGTCTCTTTCCCCTGCAGTGTAAAACTCTGATGTTGCTTTTTAGTGGGCACAGCTTGGAGCATGTACTAAGTCACTTGTGTTAACAGCGGCTTTAGCTGGGCTCTCTTTGACAATCTCTTTCCCTGATCTCTCTAGTATGCATTGTTAGATTCCAATAATTGTCAGCTGATTATTCTACTGCTTTTGGCATTGTCCTGGGAGAACACCTTCCTTAATGGTCTGATCCAGTTCCTTCCAGGCTGCTTTGCAGATATAATTTTTGAGGTCAGACTATGGGGTTTTATCTAACCTCAGGAGATATAAACTTAGCTGTCTCTTTACTTGGTATCTCTGTGTTAAACTAGCTGGTCTAAAGTTTAGTTCACTCTTAAGAGATTATCAGCTTTTCTTTAATTTCTTGAACAAACTCATTTCGAGAAAAAAAAAGCAAAATTTCTTTGTGATATACAAGATGCATATGCTGCATAAGCAGCAGCACAAATCTGAAAAATTATTTTTTACACAATGGCAGTAAGAGGACTAATATCTTCTTTTAAGGTTTATGGTCTCCTTTCCCCCATTACTTATTCTTCATTTAGCAGGTAAGATCTTATTGCCATAATTACTAATATCAATCACATATACTTAGAAGAGAAGCAGAACAGGAACTCTGTCTAAGATAAGAAAATATATTATATTCAAAATAAAGGAAACTCACTGCTCTGAAGTATAATTATAGATAACAATTTTCCCTTCTGCCATTGTATTTCTTTCTTCCCTGAGAGGACATAGCCATTGAAATATGCATGACCCCAAAAGGTTGCAGGATTCAAAGAACTTTAAGTTGCTTTCTTAAAGGAGTCCAGCTTGGAAAACAATTAATGTCACAATATTTCCAACTACAATCATATATTAAAGTAAGTGATAAGGAAGCAAGAAATATGCTTCAAGTTAAGGAAGAGCTTATTTTCCAAAACCTTAATTATAATACATTCTTTATTTCATTAATATGGAAAGACAAAATTCTGATGAATATTTTGGTGGCAATCATATTTGTCTACTCAACAATACACAGTTGGCATTTCATCAAAGAATAAATGAAATACAGTATATAAATAGCATTTCAAAAGCAAGATTACTGTATATGACTCTGCACAGTACATAGCCTATTCCATAAGGTCATTTTGAACTAAATGAAAAGGTAATAGCTACCTGATATGGGATTTGATTCTACTCTTAGCAGTATGATGCCACATATTGTATTGCAAGAGATGCACCATTTAAAAGGTTTTAAATTGCTTTCTTTCTCTTTTTCTGGAAAAAGAACATACAGAGGAAAGATTGCTTTTAAAAACAACTTGAACATTTTTTATAACCAACTCTACAGCAATAAGTCATATCACAGAACACATTAAGGCTTTGCAACTAAAATCCAACTACTCAATTTCCTTCATTTGCATTCTGCACATTAAATATGAAAGACCTTAATGTATCAGAAATTATTTGCATTCATATTAATCAACACCTTGAAATATATATTTGTATTTATAAATAAATATTAATTTTTACACATATATATATTTACACACATAGTGGTACAGAATTTTGTAGATCACAAGGTATAACATATATATTTGAATCTGACTCTTCTCTGAATCCTGTTATATGTAATGTTTATTATATGGCTTAAGTAAATATTAAATGATTGATTGATTTGTCAAAGGACATTTGGAAATTTAACATGTTCACAACTCTAGGAACAAAAAATATATTTTAAATTGAGTAGAAAGAGCTCTGCTTTAAATCTCCAGATTATCTGCAACTGGCATTGATTTATTTACTTCAACAATGCAAAATTTTAGATCTTCTAACCTGCTTGCCATTTTAACTTCTATTTTCATATATGCAATGATTAATTTATTATTACAACCTAGGGTTTCAATATTTACTCAAAGTCAGAATGTTCAAATTAACACATAAGGCACACCAAATCCCCCCTGCCTATCCCCTGCCACACAAACACACCCCTACCTGGAAAACATATTGCAAATCTCAGCAGAGAGTAGTCAGCATTTAGGTACTCATACAAAAAATCTGAGCATGATATCAATACTGCCCTCTCTTTATCTCTCCTCACAATAAGCCATTGTTTAATTCCACCCCCTAAATATTCTCAAGTCTATGTTTCCATCTACAGCACCATGACACTAGTGTAAGCTGACATCTTCCACTTAGACCTCTGCAATAACCCTAACTGAACTGATCTGCCCTGTCCTCTCTTGAAAACCTTTCATTAGATTTATTACTAATATCACAGAAATATTTAAAAAATATGATTCTGGTCAGAGCAATTTCCTGTTTAAATATTTACAATGGCTTTTTCTTTCTGCTGCAAGACCTTGCCCAAACAGATTACTGATTTTATTTCCAAACTCACTTACCTTAGTTTCCACAGCCACCTCCTTTAACTTCTCTACAAATACATGCTCCACATTCCCATACTTTCAGATTCCTCCTCTGGCAGGCAGGCTTTAGCCTCTTCCTTTCACAGGCTATTTCTTTTCATCATTACTCCTTAAAATAATTTCCCCCAGAAAGTCTTCCTTAAACTCTACACTCTCCTTGTTATTTTCTCAGTCTGATTATACAAATTTTAATATAAATCCTTATTTTCATAAATATTCTTAATATGTACTAATTATAATGCCCCCTATGCCTCTTGAGGCCATGGACTAAGCCTTTCCTGTTAATCACTTAATACTTAGCACCCCGTAGAGTACCTACTAATGAGTGAATACTCAATAAGTGAATGAATAAGTCCTCTAGTCAACAGCAGATTAGGTGGGGAGAGGTGTCAGGGGAGGTGGTACAAGTGAGAGTAATTACAAATGAAAGTGATTTTTCATAAAATGGGAACATATGTAGAGTTACTCCAGCCCCCTAACTATAACAATCATTACTTAAAATGTTTATTTTCTCTCAATTCTACTTAACTTTTATTAATTCACTAATGCTGAATACTAATGATAGGGAACAAAAAGCTCTCTTGCTTGATTTCTTGAGACAGGGATGAACTGATATTTGGACAAACAGCTTAAAGCAAGGCAAATAACTTCCCTTCTCACAAGTATCTGACTAAAAGCTGTTTCTTTTCAGTAAACACTGGAGGTTCTAGATAAAGAAGTATAAGCACTGTTTACAACTTAATTGGAATTACAAGCATAACAAATCAATTCAGTGAGCAGTTTATTGAATACCTGGATATGGAAGACCCTGTGATAGTGTTTGTGGAGGTACAAAGGTGATTAAAGCACACATACACTGGTTGTGCAGTGGCTATTACGGGATAACATGTCCTCTGATTCCAACAACAATGCTCCTCATAATGGCTCTCTTTTACTTCATGCTGATTCTCTCAGCTCATCTGCCCACATTGGTAACCTTTACTATGTTTTAAATATTCTTATAAGGGGCACGTATATTGGAGGGACTACAATATGGAAGGAGAGTCATTGTAGACCTATGGTTACCACAAGCAAGCTTTGTGATTTCTGAATTTAATTTTCACAATGTGTAAAATAAAGATTTAATACTCGTTATCTGTAAGACCTCATTTAGCACTATAACTTTATGTTTTAATGATGTATACATTACATGTTAAAAAATGTAACAAACTCTGTCTTGTCAAACATAAAGACCTCCTCCCTAAAATTGTGCCTGTAATTTAGAGAGTCAAGGGAAGAAAAGTAGGACATTTTGCCGTGACCCTTTCTTCTCAAAATCCTATAGATTTATACCAATCCTGAAATAGTGTGGACATTGGAACTGTGTGAAGATCATTGGAGGCCTCATAAAGAATAATAAAGGAGGCTACATTTTCATTTTGGGAGAGAAGTGAGAGTGATTACAAATGAAATTGATTTTTTTAATAAAATGGGGACATATGTAGAGTTCTTCTAGTCCCCCTAATTATAATATTAATTACCTAAACTTTGTATTTGCTTCTATTAAAAGTACTAATTTGAAAACTAATGGTGGGGAGCATAAAGATCTTTTCTTTGATTTCTTGAGACAAAGATGAGCAGATATTAATTTTGATATTTCTCTTTGCCATTAGAAACAACACAGAAACATGTTTCAGAACTTCATTGCTCTGAATAACTTATTCCCATTTATTTAGTATTCTACTTTGTGGCTGCCCTTTGATGCAACAGATTTCAATCAGGTAATTGTAGCAAGGTCTCATCTTTCCTACTGGGATCTATTCAAAATGATTTTTCTGCTCTTACCTCCAAATTTATGTGGTATATATGTTGCCCTTTTGGGTTTTGAGTATCATTTCTACTCTATAATTTATAATTTATTTTGTTTTGCTTTTCTCAGAGGTAAAGCAAGATCATTTCTGTGCTCTTTAAAATAATAAAATTGCTAAATTTGGTAGTAGCTTCTGTTTATGAAGTGCTTAAAGTCCTTCTGGAATAATATGTGCTTTGCATGTATAACCTGGTTGAACACTCACAGAAATTTTGGGGGATAAAATCATCATTTTTTTAGGAACAAAAAAGACAGAGTATGAAGTAACTAGTCTAAGGTATTAGAGCTAGTAAGTAGTAGTGGGTTAAATCCAGGACTCTCTAATCCTAGTGACAGAGGTCTGAATTATTATGCCATAAGTACAATTTCACTGCAGCATGGAGAAATAGTTCTTATGATTTGTATAGAGGGAAAACTATTTTTGAATGATGCACTATTACGTATGTGAAGTTACAGTAAATGTACATTCAACCAATATGTAATTGAAGTGACTTATTTGCTTTATGAAAATGATTTTATTAAGAATACCATCTGCTTAAGTGATCAGGGCAAACTTTTGAAGGGCAATTACAAATTATAAGAAGTTTGATTTGAACATTTTTCTGCTTTCAATCCAGAGCTCTTCTTGTAACATCATGTAACATGGTCTCCCAAGAATCATCACCCTTTGAACATGCCTGAGTTCTCATAGAAATTTTCTGTCACATTTGTCTTTTTATTATCTCCATTTAAAAATTTTGTTCTTGGTTCAGAACCACATTGGAAGATAAAAAGTCAACTAAATAATGTTTGTGTGTTAATGGCAGGCATTAGTTTACTATCTTGTGTTAATGTTATTCAAGAATAAAATCTTTCAAATAAAGGATTTTAACTTAAATCAATGGTATGTACAAAGTGGATATTCAGTAAATGTTTAATAATTGGTTAGTTTGTGGTAGAATTTCAGAGGTTGGCAGCTGGAAATAGCAATACATTTTCTTTTCCATGATGTATGGCAAACAGCTAAGAAAGAGAGAGAGAACATTTCCTCCCAGATCTGAGGATTGTTTCTTGACCAGATAAATAAAGATAATCTCTCTCTTTGTAGCAAATGTTGGGTAGGTTTGCTTACAGTTCATTATCAAAAATTATGGTTTCATAAGCTCAGCTGTTTCTCAGCTCTGATGCAGAACCATTACATGTACTGTATCCATATCAACATCCTTGCATTACCTCCTGGAGCCTGGAGGATAAGGGGAACTGATGAAGTTCATGCTGTTTACTGTCCCATGAATAATAAAATCTTTGTCTCTGATGTAGTTGTGTCATGTCTTCTAACAGCCAACATGAAACCATTGCAGGCTAACTTGTTAGCTTGCAAGTAGAGTAAATCTCAGCTCCTTCATTGTTCTTGACACCCATCTTTTTGGAAACTGATCTTGTGTCAATCATGAACTAAGCTTTGAGAATAGTTAAAATCTGCACTATTTCTTCTACCCTAGCTTTCTGTATATTTGAAAGTCCAGCTAGGTTGAGATGTTGGCTATTTTTAAATAATTGTTGCTTTAAAAAATGAAATTGAAAAGCAATAATGGAACATTTTTAGAGAGTAGATTCATACTTTTAAGAAAATCCAGTTAAATTTAAATTGAGGAGTTTCTATTGCAAATTTGATATATTACTTTTAATATTTTGAATGGTAAAGTTTTTCAGGTAATTTAGTATCCATATTAATGGTTTTCAAATGATTTTCAATTCTTGCTAAGGTATAATACACAAAACGGAAATGTAATCAGTGTACAGGGGGCAAATTAATTTCCATCTATATACCACTTATCTTATTTCCTCCACGATGGAATTTAAAATGTGATGTAGAAACTTTTAGTCTCTACCTACTTTCCAAATCTCTCAAAATTTCTTCTAGTTGCATTCATACAGGAAGAGATTGAAGGAAAACATAAAAATATAATTGTTTCTATATTCCCTTTTGATTGTGAACCATGTCATAAAAGTAAGCATGCAAGACTGGCATAATTGCCTTCCACTCTTAAATTATGTATAATTGTGAATGAAGCCCAATCCAGTGGATGTAGAATTGATTTTTGTCTCTGCCAAGAAGTAGCATTTACAAACACTGTTGGGATATTGAGACCACAGGATTTGCTCTCAGTGGTGGAGGTTACAAAACGTTCAATTCAAAATGGTTGCCTAAGGCAGATGTTCAGATATTACTAAGGTCATGGCAGAGGGAAAAATAGAAAAGTGATTTTTAACCCATAGATGAGCCTCTTATATTTTTATTGAGTTTTTCATACTAGCTTCTCATTTATCCCAGAGATTTTATTTTAAAAGACTTATGCATGTATATAATATTTACATGTTTTACTTCTCTTTGTGTCTTGAACTAAAGAATTCATTAGAATTTCTGATGTCAGATGGGATAAAAATTCAATGCCTACTTAATTAGAAAAGAATAATAGGGGATTTGGATATTCTCCAATGATAAGCAAGCAGAGATACAGACTCGAACCTCCCTGTCTGGCCATTCTATTACTAAAGCGTTTAAGTATTTTTTACCACCTGCTAAATTGTTACTATCTCAATTCCCAAAACCTTCCATCAGGAAACATGTGCCTTTCTCTGACTTATTAACTAAAAAGAAATTTGGTGGAGGAATATGTTTTATATAATGCCAAATAGGAAATACAAAACAAACATTTACTGAAAGCAACTAAAAACTGTAAATTAAATTTACATTCATTCTAAGATCCAACCAGTGACAAAACCCCAGAGATCTGAGGCAGCTGAGAGGATGAGTAGTGATTTTGTTAGCCTTCCACAGCTGGTGGTATAAAAGTTGAAGGACATCGAATATTACAAGTTGAGGCCTTGGGCACCTGATGATTAATGTTGAGGCTTCTTAAGGCTATATCCTAGGACAAAGGAAAAGACAAAATTATTCTGACCCTCAGAAGAACTGAAGCCTATTTGGGAGACTTAGAAACTCTCAAGGTTTGAAACTGGATTGAAGTGATCCTACATTGCCCCAGGTGACTGGCAGAAGAATTAAAAAAAAAAAAAAAAAAAAAAAGCAAAACCTTGCATCTAGAGGAAGATACTGTCAGCTTAGTTATGGATTTTTTCCTAAAAAATATTTTACATTTAATACCTAGTGCAAGGTTAAAGGTAATATAAAGAGACAGGTCCTGGACAAGGACTGTCTCTTAAAACCAACAACAGAACCACAGTTACCCAGAAGATGTGATCACCTAAGAGAGAATATACACCAATTATGTTTGATATGGTACTGAAAATGAAAGTTGAGCTTTTAAATTTCATCAAAGATCTGTGAACTATAAAAGTAGCATTGTAAATGGAAACAAGAGATCAAATAAATGTATAATACTATAATCAAAATTTGGGGTTTATTGGCCATTTCGTCAGAATAGACACACCTGAAGATGTATTTAGTGAAATAGAAGAAAGATCATAATGCATCTTGGAAAGACACATTAATGGAAAATATTAAATGTAGTGTTTTAAACAAAATACGATAGAATAAGAAAGTCTACATATTTTTAAACTGAGTGTTAGGAAAAGATAATAGGAGGAATGAATGGGACATAAGGAATATTTTTAGAGATTTTAGTTGACAATTGAACTTTTTTCCCAAAACCATCAATTTTGCTCCTATCTTAAAGAAGATATTCTAACTTGCCCCACTCCAGTGAACCCCTGGACATTTCACCTGAACTTTTCCAGGTTTATAATCTCCCACTCTCTGGCATGCCTGTGTCTTTCTAAAACTCCTAAAATGTCATGCCTTCTCTTTGCCAAGTTCAATAAAACAGATTTTCATTGCAGTGGATCAGCATGAAGTTTATGTGGAATATCTTGCCCATGGTCAAAGAGCAAATATTAATGGCAAACTTGGGACTCAATACAGACATCTCTGTCCTTACAAATCCATATGTTTAAGGGAGAAAGGTGATCAACATAATCTTAATATTTAGAAGACTTTAATTTGAATGACTATTTTCAAACATTCATTTGTTCTTTCATTCATTAATCTATTGAAAAGAAACTGTGTTAAGCCTGAGAATCAAGAAACAGATAATAAAGAAAATGTTTCTCCCTTCTCTGAGCTTTAGTATAAGATATATAAAATATTACTTAAGGTACTGGTTGAATTACCTTCTACAGGCAAGATAGACCCAAAATTTGTTTTCATGTCAAGACTGAAAACACCTGTGCAATAAGAGTATGAAAATATACTGATGTTTTCAGGAAAGAGTAGGGTAGGCACCTAAGCCAGTGAAAAAATGGCTTGAGTGGCTTAAGAGGGAGTGGGAATAAGTGACTCTGGTTTTTATTGTGGTTAGTGAGTGGAGCCCAGGTTTGCTTGGTTTGAACTTCCTAATAGCATGAAGGGAGGAAACAACCAAGTTTTCTTATAAGCTTGCCCTGAAGTGGGACAGAAAGGGAAGATGGAGGTGTAGCTTGGAAGCTTTCAGGAGTCAAACAGGAAAAATGGAGTCAGACTCTTTATGACAGGTACAACACTATGTTTGATGAGTGTTTTAAAAAGTTGCTCTATTGGAGTTAAAAAGGACTTTTTGCAAAATCCTTTAAATTCATGTTAAAGATTTTACTTCTACCTAAATGCCATGAGGAGCTTTTAAGCAATCTTAAGAAAAAGAAAGAAGTTAGCAGATGTCCACTTTTAAAATATCATTTTCACTGCCATGCAAAAAATGGATACTCCTCAAAGAGCTGGTATAGCAACTGAGTTTAAAAATGACAGCACTTTAAACTCAGGTAAAAAACAGTGGTAATAAAAGGGATTGCAGAACTATTTGAAAGTAGAATAAAATATACAGAATTATTTATTAATTTGAGGGTGGGTTCATGATGAAGTGGAAAAGGGTAAGAATAACTTCTAAATGAAGGACTACCATGGCAAACTAGTCATGAATGATTAAGGTGACAGTCATGAATTAAGTCTCAAGAAAAAAAAGTTGTGGGAAAATAAGTTCAATTTTATTCCTAGTGGGACTGTGCTACCAGAGAGACATCAGAATGGAGCACTAAAATCAGAATTTGGAAATGTGTGCATGAATTTCAGTAGATAGTCAAAATTTTAGTTTATCAATAAACTGATAGGAATTAGATCCATGGGGATGACAAAGGTAGCTTGTATATTAATTATATCTTGTTTCACAGCAAGTTAGTTCAAAACTTAGTGACTGAAAATAACAACATTTACTATTTCATGGTTTCTATGGGTCATGAACCCAGCGTGACTTAGCCGATTGATTTAGTTCTGTGTCTCTCACAAAGGTGCAGTCATTTCAAATATCTACTGGGAAGCATTTGTTTCCTAACTGACTTATGTGGTGGTTGGCAGGATTTAATTCCTTGAAGGCTGTTGAACTGAGACTTCAGTTTTTCACGAGCTGTTGGTCAAAGTTTTCCCTCAGTTCCTTGACACATTTTCCTCTCCATATAGCATTGCATAACACGACAGCTTGCTTCGTGAGAGTGATCAAGCAAGAAGGCAAAAGAAAGTGCCATTGAAAAAAAGAGTGGAAGTAAAAAGAAAGTCAGAGACTTTTATAAAATCCTATTGGACGTGACATTCCATCAATTTCCATAGTCTGTTCATTAGTAACAAATGACTAGGTCCAGCTCACACACAAAGGTAGGAGCTTAATCAAGAGAATGAATGAATGAAAGCAGAGATCATTGGCAACGATGTCAGAAGCTGCCTACCACAGCCCTGAAGAAGTGAATAAGGAAAATAAGGAGAAGGGGACTCAAAGCAAAAGCATAATTAATAGCATAGTTTTTTAAATAGCTGGCATAATGCTAGAGGAATACCTAGTGGTTATCCCAGGCATCATTTAACTTCACATAAAAGCAAATATACATCCTCCCAGATATACGGAAATTGTTAATGTTTTTAAAGATATCCCACATAGAAGATTTCATCCCCTTTCTTCAGACCACATTTTAGTGGTAAATTTTCAGCAAAGGTTTCTGTTTTGTAACCTACTTTTCAATAATACTATAATTTATTTCCATTCAGTTGATTATTCCAAAACAGAAAATGCCATTATACATATAATAAACAAAAATATGTTATTCTTGATGGTTACTATTAAGCCACTATTTCCTTTCTCTTCTCCAGCAGAATAGTTTGAACACTACTTGATATTTGAATTATTTTGAATTATCAATATATAGAATTACAATTTTTATATTCTGAAAGCTCTCTATATTTTCTTGTACAACTAATGTTGATGAAACAATACTATGGGGTATAAATCAGAAGGAATTTCCAGGTGACCAACACCATATTTTAAAATTATCCAGTGGAAACCACAGATTAACACAGAATGAACTGAAAAGCTCCCAAGTAAGTGTAATTAAATAAGATTAAGTGAGTGATTTACTCAACCTTCTGATTCATTCCTTGCTTGAGAATTTCTGGCCTGAAGGCAATAGGATGTTGCTATAATATCATGTAATCGGAGCAACAATTGCCTAAACACTGACAATTTATTCCTATTTATTCCTATGTAGACTAATTTATTTTTAAATGTAACATTTTAGTAGATGATTACCTTCTAAAAGTTAGTTGGATCATATTTTGAAATGATTTCCTAGCAAAGTTTTGAAGATATGCTGAATAATTTATAATTTTAAAATATGTATTTCTGGAAGTCAGAAAACTGAAAATTCCAGGGACAAATAATTTAAAGAAAATCATCATTATACTGGGCCCCTAAATGAATTTTTGCTTTCTAGTTATCATTACAAATATTACAAAATATTTTCATGTATGAAGCAGAATAATAAATGTAAAAGCAGCGCCATATTTGGGTGTTGTGTCTTTTAAAGGTTGTGTTTAATTATGTCCTTCCTAAGTAGAAATAAATCTCAAAGACTATAAAATATGAAATAATTGTTTAGTAAATAATGTGATACCACATATATTGGATATATAACACTGATTTTAATCAATTTGTGTAAAAGATTTAAATTGTAATATTTTATCCAACATTTGTTTTATTTCATATATGAGATTAGTTTAATTCAATACAACAAAAATAAATAAAACAAATCATCTGGCAGTACACTGTATGGGAACATGAGCTAATATCATGAAACATAACTAATTGTATGTCTAAAAATGTTTCTAATAAGCAATACATTTTTGTAATTCAAATATGAAATATAGGAGTATTATAAGATATCTCTTTCATATAATTATTTGAAAGTAAATTCAGTCAATATTTTTTGCAATTAGTAAAATTGACAGCAAGTTTTTGAAGGATAGAGAAGTAGGTATTGGGACACACTATGAAATTAAAGCAACTATGGAAACAGTAATTTCCTATTTCATTTACTCATGTTTAATAAAATTTTATTGGAGTATATCATTCATATATGCACATAAATAAACAGTAAGTGTGTAGTAAAAGTTGGGAACTTACAAAATAAACATGCATATCATTATACAGGACTCTCAAACATCACTCCACTAACAAAAACCTTGCATTGTTGCAAAATATTTGTTACAAACTATGAACTAACTATAGCCCATATCTTAAATTTGATGTATTTTCCCCCGATTCACCTATTAACCCCTATATTAATATTATGTATTTGTTATAGTTCATGAGTGAATGTTTTCATATTTGTTCTCTTAACCACAGTCCTTCTTCTACCACTGGATTCCCTGTGTTATACAATCCCATACTTTGTACAGTCTACTCAAAGTGTAAACTCTGTGGCTCTCATTTTCATCAGAGTTGTGCTGTCACCAGCTCAGTCAATTATAAAGTGTTTTCATTACTCCAAAAGGAAAAATCCCATACTACCTTATAACCCCCTATTGTTGTCCCTTAATATTGAAATAATATCTTATCATTGTTGCAAAATGTTACAATTTTACTGTTAAACTATCATCTATAAGTTATATTAGTTATAATTTTCCCTTGTATCACCATATTCTTAAATTGTAAAAAAGAAACATTCTTATATTTATTCTATTAACCACAACCTTCCATCATCAGTGAAATAACTATGTTATACATTCCCTAGAGTATTCTCTAGTTTCCTCTCAATTGACATTTACATCCACAAACTACCCCTTTCAACCACAATCATATTTATAAATGAGTAGTGTTAGTTATACTCACTATAATGGAATATCATCTGTTTTGCTAAGGAAGAGGCAGAAACTCTAAATGCTATGCAAAGGAAACTTTATTTAATCACATGAGTCTGTGGTTATCAACTTGATTTAATCAAATTAGTTTTTGGTTATATCAAATGATTATAACAATTGAGCAATCATAAAAGAAAATAATCAATTAAGACATAGGAAAGAAAAGTATATATAACCCTCACCAAATTGGGGGGAAACTCAACATCTGAACTTTCACGTGGCTGGGGGCCCCTGTGCAGTCCATCAAATTTCTGATTGGATAAATGAACTCAGGCAGAGTATCCCCTCTTCTGTGAGACTTCAGCTGGCAGCTTGGGGACCATCCTTTTAAGGGGTTCTGAACCTCAGAACTCCAATGGGTCTTGCAACTGGTGAGAAAATGAGTTGAAAGTACCCCCCCCCCCCCGGGGGGGGGGGCAGGTGGCCAGCCCTCCTTAGGAGAGATGCTATGTCTCAAGGGGTCTTTTGTCCTATTCTGTTCATGGTACGCTTAACAGGAACATGAAGGTTTCAATACACATCAGCTTTAATTTGATGTTAACTTTTCAGGGGATACAAACAGGATGTGCAAATACCGTGTCTGGTGACTTGTTCCATCTAAAAATTTGTTTTTTGTTACTAGGTGACAGTGTTGCCTCCATAGCAGCGTTACGACATTCCAAAGGACAAAGGACAAGTTAATCAGTCACAATTCTGGACTAAAACAGCAGAGACTGTTGATTAGAAAGCTTATGAATTAACAATTCTTAATAATAATTTTCTTTTAGTACATCACCATCAACTCTGTTTTCCACACTTTAAAAATAAACCTTATTAAATTCTATATACATTAAGCTTCAGCTCCCTTTCTCCCCCCACACACATTCTATCTTCTAGTAACCTATACACTAGATTTTACCTCCTTGAGTTTACTCATGATATTTAGTTCATATTAGAGAGAACATACAATATTTGTCTCTCTTGTGCCTGGCTTATTCACTCAACATAATATCCTTAAGGTTCATCCATGTTGTCATGTGTATCCCAATTTCATTTCTTCTTAACATTTTTATGGTATTCCATTGTATGCATTTACCACATTTTGTTTATCCATTCTTCAGTTGATGGACACGTGGACTGTTTCCATATTTTAGCAATTGTGAATGTGAACATCAGTGTACCAATTCAGTTTGTGTCCTTGATATCAGTTCTTTGGAATATATTTGTAGAAATGGGATTGCTGGATCATATGATAAATCTAATTTCAGCTTTATGAGCTACTGCCAAACTGTCTTCCACAGAGGCTGCACCATTCTACATTCCCACCAAGAGTGAAGTTTTCCTATGCCTCCACATCCTCTCCAGAACTCATAGTTCTCTCTTCTTTTTTTAAAATAATGGCCATTCACAAAGTATGAAATGGTATCTTATTGTAGTTTTGATCTGCATTTCCCAATAGCTAGTGATGTTGAACATTTTTTTCAAGTGCATTTTGGCCATTTATATTTCCCCTTTGGGGAAATGTCTATTGAAGTATTTTGCCCTTTTTAAAATTGCTTTGCTTGTCTTTTTAATTTTTGAGTTGTATAATTTCTTTATTAACATGGATATCAAACCTTTATCCAATATGTGGTTTCCAAATATTTTCTCCCATTGAATAGGCTGCCTTTTTACTTTCTTAACCAAGTCCTTAAAAGTATAAAAATGTTTTTGAGGAGTTTCCATTGATCTGTTTTTTTTTTTTTTTTTCTTTCATTCTTCTTGCTTTGGATGTAAAGTTTAAGAAACTACTGCCTACCACAATATCTTGAAAATGTTTCCCTATATTTTCTTTTAGGAGTTTTATGGTTGTAGTTTTTATATTTAGGTTCTTGATCCATTTCAAGATAATTTTTATGTAAGCTGTGAGATAGAGGTCCTCTTTCTTTCTTTTGGATATGGATATCCAGTTCTCCCAGCACCATTTTTTGAAGACTGTTCTGGCCCAGCTGGGTGGGGTTGATAGCCTTGCCAAAAATCACTCGACTGTAGATGTGAGGTCTATTTCTAAGTTTTTGATTCAGTTCCATTTGTCAATATAGCTATCTTTATGCCAGTACCAAACTGTTTTTTACCACTGTAGTTAAGTAATATGCTTTAAAGTCAGGAAGTGAGAGTCCACCAACTTCGTTCTTCTTGTTTAAGACATTTTTGGCCATTTAGCACCCTTTACCCTTCCAAATAAATTTGATAAGTGGGTTTTCCATTTCTGCAGAAAAAGGCTGTTGGGATTCTTATAAGGATTGTGTTGAATCTGTAATTCTTTTTGGGTAGAATTGACATCTTAATGATATTTAGTCTTCCAATCTGTGAACAAGGAATATCCTTCCATTTGTTTAAGTCACTTTTCGTTTCTTTTAGCAATGTTTTATAGGTCCTTTATGACCTTGGTTAAGTTTACTCCTAATTAGTTGATTCTTTTAGTCGCTTTCATAAATGGAGTTTTTTTTTTCTGAATTCCTCTTCAGATTGCTCATCAGTAGTGTATAGAAATGCTACTGAATTTTGTGTATTAATCTTGTATCCCACCACCATGATGAACTAATCTATTAGTTCTAGTAGGGTTTTTTGTGGATTTTTCTGATTTTCTATATATAGAATCATATCATCAGTGAATAGTGAAAGATTTAGTATTTTCTTTCCTATTTGGGTGCCTTTGTTTTTTTATCTTACCTAATTGCTCTAGCTAGACCTTCTAGCACAATATTGAATAACAGTGGTGACAGTGGGCATCCTTGTCTTGTTCCCAATTTCAGCTGGAAAGTTTTCAGTCTTTCACTGTTGAGTACAATGCTAGTTATGTGTTTTTCATGTATGCACTTTCCCTATTGAGAAAGCTTCCTTCTTATTCTATCTTTTGGATTACTTGTGTAAAAAAAAAGGTGCTGCATTTTAATAAATGCCTTTTCTGCATCAATTGAGAGGATCATGTAATTTTTCTTCTTAAATCTATCAATGTGGTTTATTACACTAATTGACTTTCTTGTATTGAATCACCCTTGCATACCTTGGATAAAACCCACTTAATTGTGGTATATAATTATCTTAATGTGCTTCTGGATTCAGTTTGCATGTATTTTGTTGAGGATTTTTGAATATATATTCATTAGAGAAATTGGTCTGCAATTTTTAATTTTTGTAGTATCTTTATCTGGTTTTGGGATTAGGGTAATATTGGCTTCATAGAATGAGTTTGAGAGCATATCTACCTATTCAATTTTTTGGAAGAGCTTGAGCAAGATTGGAAATAGGTCATCTTTGAATGATTGATGAAATTCACCTATGAAGCCATCTGGTCCTGAGATTTTCATTTTTGGAAGGTTTTTTTTTGTAACTGTTTCCATCTCTTTACTTGTGATTGGTATATTGAGGTATTCTATTTCTTCTAGTGTCAGTGTAGGTTGTTCTCGTGTTTCTAGGAATTTGTCCATTTCATCTACATTGTAGAGTTTTTTGGCATACAGTGTTCATGGTATCCTCTTATGATCTCTCATTTCTCTGGGGAGAGAATAAGACATTTCTAATTTAATTTATTTGCATTTTCTCTCTCTTTTTCTTTGTCAGTCTAGTGAAGGGTTTGTAGATTTTGTTGATCTTCCTGAAGAACCAAATTTTGGTTTTGTTTACTCTCTCTATTTTTTGTTGTTGCTGCTGTTGTTGTTCTCAATTTCATTTATTTCTGCCCTGATCTTTATTATTTGTTGCCTTCTGCTTGGTTTGGGATTAGTCTACTCTTTTCTTTCTAGTTCATCCAGGTGTACAGCTAAGTCTTCCATTTTAGCTTGTTCTTCTTTTTTAATGTAAGCATTGAGGACTATAAATTTCCCTCAGCACTGCCTTTGCTGTATCCCATAGGTTTTGATATGTTGTGTTCTCATTTTAATTTTTATCCAGATATTTACTGATTTATCGTAAAATTCCTTCTTTGACCCACTGATTATTTAAGAATGTGTTGATTAATTCCCATCTATTTGTGAACTTTCTTTTTTTCTGTCCTTTATTGATTTCCAGCTTCATTATATTATTTTCACAGAAGGTGCTGAGTATAAATTCAATCTTTTTAAGTTTATTGAGACCTGTCTTATGACCCACCATATTGTCTATCCTGGAAAAGGAGCCTTGAGCATTTGAAAATAATATATCTCCTGCTACTTGGAGTGTAATAACCTATAAACGTCTTTTAGGTCTAGTTCATTCATCATATTATTCAAGATCTCCTAATTGTCCTCTGCCCGTATGTTCTATCCAATGCTAAGAGTAGTGCATTGAAGTCTCCAGATATTATTATAGAGTCACTTATCTCTCCTTTCATTTTTTGAGTGTGTGCCTCATGTATCTTTGGGTACCCAGGTTAGGTGAATAAATATATATTACAGTTGTTTCTTCTTGTTGAATTACTTTTATTAATATATAATGCCCTTCTTCATCTCTTATAAAAGTTTTGCATTTAAAGTATATTTTGTCCAATATTAGTATTAATACTCCAGATCTTTTTTGGCGATTATTTGTGTGGAATATCTTTTCCCAATCTTTCACTTTCAACCTGATTGTGTCCTTACATCTGAGGTAAGTCTCTTGTAGACAGCACATACATGCCTCACATTTTTAATCTATTTTGTTAGTCTATTTTGATTGTGGAATTCAATCCATTACAATTCAATGCTATTATTGTAAAGGCATTACTTTGTCTATTTTACCTTTGGCTTTCCATTGTCATATCTTACTGTTGTCTGTCTTTTTACCCTTTAAGTTACAAATAATCTTCATTTCTACATTCTTCATCAAGTCTCTTGCTCTTATTTTTCATTTCTGATTGTTTCACTCCCTTTAGTATCTTCTGTAAATCTGGTCTTTTGGTAAAATATTCTCTCAGGTTCTGCTCATCTGTGAAGACTTCAAACTCTCATCCTCTCTCTTTTTTTTTTTTTTCAGGAGGTCCTGGGGATTAAATCCAGGACCTTGTACATGAGAAGCAGCCACTCAACCACCTGAGTTACATCCACTCCCTTCGCCTTCATTTTAAAGGAGAGTTTTGCTGGATAAAGAATCCATGCCTGGCAGTTTTTCTCTTTCAGCCCCTTAAATACATCATACCACATTCTTCTTGCCTCCATAGTTTCTGATGATCAGAACTTAGTCTTATTGAGGTTCCCTTGTATCTGGTGTTTTTCTTTTCTCTTGCTGCTTTCAGAGTCCTCTCTTTATCTCTGGTATTTGTCATTTTGAATAGTAGGTTTCTCGAAATAGGTCAATTTGGATTTATTATGTTTGGGGTGTGTTGTCCTTCTGCATATTTATTTTTATTTCTCTCATAAGGGTCCAAAATAGGCCCAGGAATTCACTAATCAGTCACAAATTCACTCTAAGCAGACTGGGATGAGAGAATCCTAAAAATGGCTTTTCTCCTTGCAATTTCCTGGCTACAAGCAGATGTCATTTGGTGAAACTTTCCAAGTAGGTGTCCCTTTCACCCTCTGCTTTCCTATGTTTCTGAGCTGGCCAGAGCTGAGAGTCAAAGCAGGCCCTGCTGGTTAGATTCACTGAAGAGAAATTGCTCTCTACTCTCTGCCATACCATCCCTCTTCCCAGGGAGGAAAACATCTTTTCCTCTCTCAGTTTGCTGCAGTTGGACTTAGGTTTTATCCAGACTGTTAGACTTGAGCATGGGGGGTGGGAGTCCTTCCTAGCTGTGAGGGTTAGAAGTTTTCATTTGGCTTCTTCATCTCTCTGTTCCTTGACCTTCTGGAGGATACACAGCACTCTTCTGGTGTGTAGATGCCCAAAGCAGCTCCCTTAGACTCCTTGTTGTCCTTCCTCTGTTATTTTTGTGAGAGAGTCAAGCCTAGCTACTCTGATGCCATCATCCCAGAAGTCTGAGACCACTGCTGAGCTGTTCCATGTGGTAAAAACTGATGCTGCAAAGCTTATAGCTGGTCAGCCTCATTTACTCATTTTGGCATAGTCAAAAGAATTTCAATTTTATGGAAATTTATGTATGAATCAATACAGAGGACATTCACTCTTAATATGGCTACCACTCTAAAATGATTATTCTTTAGAATAATTAACCTAAAAAGACATGGTAATGAACTTATTTCACTATTATTTAAACTGTATATTTAAATGGTAATATACATTCTGAAGTCTGTTTTTAGGTTATGTAATTAAAAATAATAGTTTCTTTATAGAATATGTAGTCAATTTTGGATTCATATAGACAAAAATAAAATAAAATAGGCATTCAATAAAAAAATGAACCTAAAATTAATTTGAAAGAGTCAAACCAATTATAGGCAAAAATATTTGTAATATGCCAATAGAAAGATTTTCTAATGAATGAAAAACTAATGGATTGCTTGAAACAATACCAGAAGTCTTCAGTGCCCCAGCCAGGTCCTTCAGGCCTCACCACTGCTTTGACTTCTGCCAATATCAAACCTGGAGTCCTCTCTGCCCAAATGCACTGTAAACTGGTATAGTGTTATGAAATTAACACCACTAGGAGCATCCCCAAATGACTAGTGGGATCATATGTATATGTATGTGTATTTGTATATATATATACCTGCTCCCTTGGTTTGGGAGAATTGTGAGGCATGTGTGTTTTACTGTTTTCCCCTTGTAATTAAGCTCCTGCCACCAATAGTGGAAACCTTCTTAGTAATGTCCCCATTATTAACTGTTGCTTCTACCATTATTAACTTTCCCTCTCCCCCTTCTGAACATTACTGCACCTCACAAATAAATTACTTTCATTGACTTTCTTATCTCTGGCTCTGTTTCTGGGAGAAGCCAAAATCAAGACCAAATATAAGCATTCCTGTGCTCAATCACATAACTGTCAATAATAAGCAGTCAACTGTGAGCAGTTATGGATTATATATATATACATGTATAGTGACAAAAGGGAAGTTTGATAAGTGAGGCTAGAAAATATCATATAAATGTGCATGATAATGCCAATGCTTCAGAAAAAAATAAAAGCCATCAAACAAAAACTTCTTCAATTCTCATGAATCTTGTGGTAGCTCTCTTCCACCTATAAAAACCTATTTTTGATTATCACCTCTAGAATCTTTTGGTCCTCTTATTACATATATTCTCTCTGGTTTACCTCACCCATTTCCATGGAATTGGTTATCATTTACAGGGTGTCAAATCTCTATCTCCAGTTTACAGGTTTCTCTTAAACTTCATATCCACATACAACATTCTTATTGGACACATCCTATTAGATACCTAATATTTACCTCAAACTCCAGATGCCCAATGTTCCACTCGTTATTCCAAGTCCACACAATCTGCCCTAATTCTTCTTTTGTGTACCTTTAAGATTTCAAGACAATATCATTTTGATCTTTCCTTGAAGAATCTTTGTAGTGTGGAGCATATGTCTCTAGCTACATTTTTTTTTTTTCTCTAGATGATCTCATATAATTTTATGCCAGTCCCAACAACTGTCTTATGACTTTCTACAGCCCTGATTTTCCACTGTGCTTTACTTAGGCATTTAATAGAACTCTCAATATTGCCATGGCTAAAACACATGCCTTAATTCCTTCCACTGTTTATCTAAAATATATTGCCATTTCCCATTACTTTCCATCTTAGTAGATGGAACTGGCTATCTTAGCAAAAGCACAATAGAAATTAATTTTACTTTATCTGCCTCACTTTCTATAGCCATCTTAAGATTATATTATTGATCTTGTTTCCATAATTGCCATATTTATTGTTTTCTCATAGTCTCCAGTGCCAGTGCCCTAGAATAAACAAACATCTCCCATCAAGGTCCTGAAATATGTACTGATCACAACTGCTCTCAACCTATCACTGTATAAATGCTTCAGAATTATCTTTATACAATACAAATCAAATCATATCACCTCCTTCTTTAAGATCTCCAATGAGTTCCCATTGGGTATAGAAGAAAATTCCAACATTTCCCTTTTTTTTTTACATGGTTCTTCGCAACCTGGTCTTGTACACATCACTCTATTTCTTTCTTCCCTATTTATACAGACTACCTTCAATTTCTTGAAGAAATAAAGCTGTATCCTGATGAAAAGCTTGACATTCATAACTATCCCTAGTCCCCCTGTGACTGGCTACTTCCTGTAATACATACCTCAGCCTCAAATTTGAAAGAGATAACCATCCTACCCACTCTCTGTCACCTCCTGCTGCCTTATTTTCTTTGTTAATAATTACAATTATTATAAACAAATGGGCAGTCATGAGTTCATTATCTATGTCTAATCTACCTTGTCTCTGAGTATTTGCTTTTTCTAGGTACTGCATATAAGAGAAATCATATTTGTCATTTTTCATCTGGCTCACATCATTCAACATGATGTCCTCAAGGTTCATCTATTTTGTAGCATGTATCAAACCTTTTTTTGCAGCTGGATAATATTCCATTGGATTAAATACCACATGTTATTTGTCCATTCATCTCCTGTTGGAAATTTAGGTTGCTTACATCTTTGGATATTGTGAAAATTGCTGCTATAAACATTGTGGTACAAATATTTCTTTGAGTTACTGTTTTCAATTCTTTTGGGTAAATACTTAGAAGTAGAATTGCTGATATAGGATAATTCTATTTTTAACTTTCTGAGGAACTACCAAAATGTTTTCCACAGTGGCTGAGCCATTTTACATGTGTATGAGGCAAGGTACAGGATTCCTATTTCTCTGACTACTCACAATGCTTGTTATTTCCCTTACTTTAATAACAGACACCCTAGTGTCTGTGAAGTAGTTTCTAAGTACCATGCTGTTTTGATTATTTTAGCTGTGTAGTAATTTTTGAAATTGAGAATTGCCAATCCTCCAGCTTTGTTCTTTTTCAAGATGGTTTGTCTATTCAGGACTCCTAGCCATTCAATACAAATATGAAGATTGTCTTTTCCATTTCTGCTAAAAAAAGGCTGCTGGAATTTTGACCAGCGTGCATCAAAATCAGAAATCAAAATCTGGAAATCACTTTGGGTATTACTGACAACTTAACAATATTATTTTATAATCCATGAATATGGGGTGCCTTGCCATTTCTTTAGGCTTTATATAATTTCTTTCAACAATACTTTTTAGTTTCCAGTGTACAAATCTTTTACACCCTTGGTTAAATTAATTCCTAGATATTTTTATTCTGTTTGATGTTATTGTAAGTGATATTGTTTTCTTGATTTCTGTTTTAGATTGTGCATTGCTGATATATAGAAACATGAAAGATATTTTGTGTGTTGATCTTGGTCTCTGCAACTTTGCTGAATTTGTATATTAGATCTAGGACCTTTCTTATGGATTCGTTATTTCAACATATAAGATTAGATTGCTTCTTCCTTTCCAATGTGAATACATTTTTTGCCTAATTACCCTTGCTAGAACTCCCAGTGTGATGTCGAATAGCAGCAGTACAAGTGGCCAAGCTTGTCTTGTTCCTTATGTCAGGGGGAAAGCTTTCAGTCTTTCACTGTTTAATATGATGTTATCTATGGGTTTTTAATATTTGCTTTTTATCATGATGAGGTCGATCCCTTCTTTTCTTACTTTTTAAAGAATTATTATCCAGAAAGGGTGATGGATTTTGTCATATGCCTTTTTTGTGTCAATTGCAATGTCAAGGATTGTGTTTTCCCCCCTGCATTCTATTAATGTGGTATACTATAATGATTGACTGTCTTATGATGAACTATCCTCTATTCCTGAGGTAAATCTTACTTGATCAAGGTGTGTAATTCTTTGAATGTGCTGTTGGACATGGTTTGCCAGCATGTGGTTGAAGATTTTCCTCTGTATTCATAGGGAACATTGGACTTTAATGTTCTTTTCTTGTGATGTTTTTATCTGGCTTTGATGTCACTGTAATGCTGGTCACACGGAATAAATTATGGAGTGTTCATTACTCTTCAAATTTTTAGAAGAGTTTGAGAAGAACTGAATTTTTTTTTTTTTTTGTCAATGTTTGGAAAAATTCACCAGTGAGATCTTTTCTTTGTTGGGATGTTTTTGATTATTGATTCAATCTCTTTAATTGTTATAAATATGTTAAGATTTTCTAATTATTCATAATTCATTTAAGGTAGTTTGTGTGTTTTGGGGAAATTGCCCATTCCGTTTCATTTAGGTTATCTAATTTTTGGCATATGATTGTTTGTAGTATTCTTTTATAATTCTTATTTGCCTAATATCCCCACTTTCATTTCTGATTTTAGTTTACTTTTGAACTCACTCTTATTTTGCAATCGACCTAAATTTTGCCAATTTTTTTTTTCCTTTTCAAAGAACCAAATGTTGGTTTCATCTATCTTTGTAATATTTTTCTATTCTCTATTTCATTTTTCCACATACTCATTTTCATTATTTCCTTTATTCTGCTAACTATGAATTTAGTTTGAGCTTCTTTTTTTAGTTCCTCCAGGTGTCAGGTCAGGTTACTTCTTTGAGAGCTTTCTCTTTTTAACGTACACATTGACAAGCATAAATTTTCTTCTCAGCACTGCCTTTACAACATCTCATGTTTTATTATATTGTGTTTGTTTGTAATTTGTCTCAAACTATTTTCTAATTTTTCTTGTGATTTATTCTTTGACATATTTGTCCTTTAATAGTATATTTTGTAATTATCCACTTATTTGTGAATTTTTCAGTTTTTCTTCTGTTATTGATTTCTAACTTCATTCCATTGTGATGGGGAAGATGCTTTGTAGGATTGTTTAAGTTATTGAGGCTTGTGATGTAACATGATCAATCCTGGAGAGTAGCTTGTTTCAGCTAAAGTTATTTTAGAGATTATGTTGAATCACTGGATCTAACAACAACAACAAAATAAAATAAAATAATTTTCCCATCTGCAGACTGACTTGGTGTTTATGCTCTTCTTCAGCACTAAGCTGCCCTTATAGTCAGCCTAAGAACAGCCCAAGAAGGCAGAAAGTCTTGTCAGGTCTTTTCTGAGCATACATTCTGTACTGGGCATGCATGAGTGACCTGATAACATGGATGCTCCAATTCCCACAGAAAATTTGCAGCCTTTCTTCCCAACCCTAGAGCTACTGTTTGTGTCAGCTGGTAGTTCTTTGCCCATGAAGCTGGGTTTTATTGTTTTCTTATAGTGTTTTAGTGGTCCTGCCAGCCACTTCTAAATCCAGAGACAGTCAGAGATGTGCACTGAGGTCAGTCTTTCAGGCTTCCACCCAACAATACAGACATACATGCACCCCAGTGTAACTTCATTCTCTCTAGAACCTGGTACCATGACCCTGTGCTGGGATCACAGGCTGGTACTGCAGTGAGCTGGTGAGCAAGTGGGGGAAGAGACAGAAAAGGCACTAAAGAATTCTTTTACTAATTTTATCTTGTCTTTTTCTTGATTCAGCACTTGCCCAGTGATTTCAACTCTTTATTTGTTTTCCAGAGCTCTAAGAATGTTGGTTTTTCCAGTTTATGCTGTTTTAAAATTTTTCTAGGGGAAGGGTGGGCAGAACTCTAGAGTTTCTCATTCTGTCATCTTGCTGATGTCACTACTCAAATGCTTTATTTGAAAATATACTCACTTCTATTACTATAATTGCTTACATTTCTTAGAAAGTCCAAATCAAACTGCAAAAACTTGAGAGGTGTTAAGACAATACATAGTGCTTCCCTTGTGTCACCCAGAGAATCCAGCAGTGGTAGTTATAGATTAGCACTTTAAAAATCAAAGAATAATATAGTAACATATTTTTTTAAACTTTAGTTTTAAAGAAATTTTAGATTACAGAAAAGTTATATTGAAAATATAAGGGATTCCCATATACCCCGCACCTCCCCCCTCACATTTTCCCCTATTAATAACATCTTACATTAGAGTGGTATATTTGTTACAATTGATGAACAAATATTGAAGCATTGTTATTAACCATCGCTTATAGTTTACACTATGGTTTCCAGTTTGCACTGTATAATTTTATTGGTTTTGACAAAATGTGTTATGTCTTATATCCACCATTGCAATATCATGCAGAACAATTCCAATGCCCTAAATACGCCCTATGTTCCAACTATTCTTCCTTCCCTCTCCCCTCAGAACCTCTGGCAACCACTATCTTTATATCAATGCTACATATTCTCCTGTCACTATGATAATAAATCCATTTTGGTCTATGATTGTATCCCCCCCTTGTGTTTGTTCATTCTTCAATCTTGAGGATTTGGGGCTGGTAATGCCTACTCTGTTTCAGATTGAGAAGGGGTTTATATCTTATGGGGCAGTTGGAAGGAACTGTTTGGCTTGCAGTTGTAGATACCCTTTACTTTTGGGGATGGGGATTGTCCATCATCATCATTTTGTTAGCTGTCCTGGGAGAGTCCAGTGAGCTGGAGAATAGGTGTTGGGTGCAACTCTGCTGAGATTCGGGGCTAAACTGGCATATGAACAGATGAAAGATTTAAGTCTCCGGAACATATTTAACATGTATAGTGCTAATTATAGGTTCAAATAAAAGAGGTAGAAGAATCAAGTGTAAGAAACTTATAAATGAGTTTATCTTGGTGACATTGGGGAAATAAGTTATCATATATTCCAAGGTAAGGCCCACTAATAGAGTGCTGACTTTATGGGGTAGTGTGCCTTTCATGTAGTGTCCAGATATTTCTAGAGCCCTTTGGAGCACCCCTGCTTGAGGCTTTGTTTACTGTGGAAGTTAGTGAGATCTGCCTGAGACATGCATCATTGTAACCTCTGGTATGACCTCCTGACTCATTTTGAAATCTTTTAGCCATAAAAGCTGTTTTGTATTTAATCCCCACCCCTCCTCTGCTCAAGGTCTTTTTCCAAATACATCACTGGTTGGCACTTGGTAGTAAACCCTTGATGCCAGGGAGGTTCATCCCTGGGAGTCATGTCCCACAATGGGGTCAGGAAGAAAGGTACTGAGTTTATTTGCTGAGTGTTGAAATACCACATTTGCATAAAAAGGAGGTTTTCAGTAGGTAACTCTTATGAAATAGATATTATTAAGTTAAGCATCAATTTCACAAGAATAAAGTTCATAAGTACAAGCATTAATATTGAGTGTTTGATGTATTTGGTCTGTTTTCTTTTATTAGGCACTGACTATGTACTCTAGAGACTCTTGCCACTCTTTTTGAGAAAGTAACAGGACTCCTCAGGATGAGAATTTAATATTTTGTCATTGTGTGGGTTTCTACACATGGAGACAATACCCCATGACCACTTGAACACATTCATATTCCAAAGAGGCATGACCCAGGTGCACCTTTCCCCACACATCCCCACCATGCACTAGTGACCCTCCTCTAACATAGTTGCCAAAAGAACCCTCCCACAATTGTATTCTCAACCACAGCCCTCAACCTCCCCAGAGTTCACATGTTCCTTCCTCCAGTCCTTCCTCCAGCTCTATGGATAGCCCAACCTACCCCCTAATCCTGCTCACTCTCACACTCAAGTATCATTAACCCCACTCATCACTATAACACCATCACCCCCTTGCACTGACAAATGTCTCCCATTCACTTTCTCATAGATTCTTCCCAGATTGAGCATTGGTTCACCACTCTCTACTCCCTTTCTATCTCTTGGTAACCTATCATCCAGACTCTACCTCTCTGAATATGCTTAAAATTCTTAGTTCATATCAGTAAGATCATGCAAAATTTGTCCTTTAGTGACTGACTTTCTTCACTCAACATAAGGTCTTCAAGATTTATCCATGCTGTCACATGTGTCAATACTTCATTCCTTCTTAGAGCCGAGTAATATTCCATTGTGTGTGTGCGTGTGTGTGTGTGTGTATTCCACATTTTGCTTATCCATTCATCAGTTGATAGACACTTGGGTTGCTTCGAACTTTTGGCAATTGTGAATAATGCCGCGATGAACTTTGGTGTGCATATATATATGTTTGCATACCTGCTTTCGATTCTTCTACTGAAATATCCGTAGTAGTGGGGTTGCCAGACCATATAACAATTCTATTCTTAGCTTTCTGAGGAAACACCAAACAATCCTGCACAGTGGCTGCACCATTCTACATTGACACCAGCATTGTATGAGTGATCCTTTTCCTCCACATCCTCTCCATCACTTGTTGTTTTGTTTTTTTTAATATCAGCCAGTCTAATAGGTATAAGATGATATCTCATTGTAGTTTTGCTTTGCATTTCCATAATAGCTAGTGATGTTTAGCATCTTTTCAGGTGCTTTTTAGCCACTTGTTTTTCCTTTTTAGAAAAGTATCTATTCAATTCTCTTCACCATTTTTTAAATGGGTTGTTTTTCTTTTTCTTTCTGAGACATCAGATTTCTTTATATATGCTGGATATTAGCCCCTTATCAATAAAATTACAGTATATGCTTTTCTATGGAGACAAATCTTAAATCTAATAGTAATTTCTTGCTTACTTATGTAGTGCTGCAACATCATAACTAAAAGGAGATGTGCTGAGAAGAAAATTAAATTACCTTAAAAGCTGAATTGGCTACTGTTTTTCTACAACATGTACATGAAAAACCAAATACCTTCCTCTCACTATAGGTATGACATTTTAGTTTATGTGAAAGATAAAAATAGAACATAAATGTAATAATTCAGAACTGATGTAATATCATACTCCTTAAAGGAAGGCTGTCTTCAAATTGTAATGGGAAAATAAGAGTTCTTAAAAAGCGTATTTTGATCTTCTATTGATTCAGAGTATACAAATTATTCCTCCTCTGTAAATAATCTGATAAATTGGGGTTCCTTATCAAACCAATCATGACAATAAACAAATTCAAAAGGAAATTAAAAACCCTGATGATTATTCAATATAAGAGTTAATGACAAGGATGAAAGAATTAGTCTCTCCAAACAAAAATCAGTAGTATTGGGGAAGATAAAGTATTTGTTTTCAGTAATCCCAATTTTCCCTGAATATAGATGCCTCCCCTTCCCTGAGATGCAGATTTAATGAATAAAGGAGAGAAATGAGAGACAAGAATATTTCTAGTTTGTATATACTGAAGGTGTCTTAGTTAAGTTTTAAAAGGCAACATATGTCCTTAAATAGCCCTGACTGTATTTAGCTGGGAGTAAAATGGAGGCAGGGGGAGTGTATTTTAATACAGCTGTCATTTATTCAGTGCTTAGTTGATACAGAGAAAAAAACCATTACATTTTTCAGTACGGTTTAATTCAGCAAGCAAATATTGATTTTTTATGCTGCACAAAGCACAGTCTTTGGTGTTATGGGAAGTGCAGAAATTTGTAATCTATGTTCTCTAGCTTCAAGAGAACTCATACACTATTCAATAAGACAATGGATTCATAAATGATTGCCCTACAAAATACTGAGGAGGGGCAGTGCTGTCAAATTTTAGCAAGCATCAGAATCACCTGGAGGAATCATCAACACATAGATAGATTCATAGTGTCTGATTCAGTATGTCTAGTGTGGGGTCCAAAGAATATGAAATTTTAACAAATTCCAGAGTGATCCTTATGCCAATGGTTTTGAAAACATACTTTAAAAATGATTGCTTTGGTAAATATAAATTATTAGAATTGTGACTGGAAGATGGGAAATTACAGAATTATATAGAAAGAATAAAACTGAATCAAAGACATAAATAAAGAAGAATATTGTAATTGCATGTGGAATACATTGTTGGACTATTGATGAATGTACTTGATGAGTGGAAACGTGGTCTGGAAAGATATGCAATGGGGTTCTCCTAAAATGTTATATATAAATATCATAATCAAATCAATGTATGTCAAGTAGTATAGGCCATCAGAATGACTAAAATCAAATCAAATAGCATTACCACATTGTGAAAATAATCAGACACAACTAGAATTTCATTCATTTCAGGTAGATGTACAAAATATTGCACCATTTTTAGAAAACACTTTCAGTTTTTTCATAAGGGTAAATGACTATGACCCAGACATTTAGTCCTAGATATTTTGCCAAGAGAAATAAAAACACATAAAAAAAGACATATACGTGAACTTCCTAAGAAGATTTATCACACTCGTTCAATAACAGAAAGTCCAGAAATGGGTGAATGAGTAAAGAAATTGACCTATATGCACTAATCTGTGTGAATCTCATAAAAATTATGCTGATTGGGAAACAGTAGTGGCTCAAGCGATTGGGCTCCTGTCTACCATATAGGAGGTCCAGGGTTCCATTCCCGGAATCTCCTGGTGAAAGGCAAGCTGGCCTTCATGGCGAGCTGGCCCAAGCAGAGAGCTGGCCCATGAGGAGTGCTGGCCTACATGAAATGCTGGCCTGTGCAAGAGTGCTGGCCCACACGGAGTGCAGGCCCATGTGGAGAGGTGGTGCAGCAAGATGACACAACTAAAAGAGATACAAAGGAGAGACAATAAGAGATGCAGCAGACCAGGGGGCTGAGGTTGCGCAAGAGATTGAACGCCTCTCTCCCACTCTGGAAGTTCCATGATCAGTTCCCAGTGCTGCCTAAAGAGAAGACAAGCAGAGAAGAACACACAGAGAGCAGACAGCAAGAACAGAACAATGGGGGGGGTAAATAAATAAATCTTTAAAAAATTATGTTGATTGAGAGTACATATTGTATAATTATATATTTTTGACGTTCCAGATGAGATAAAGTTTATCTGTGGTGATTGAAATGAGTTTGTTGATTTTCTGTGGCTTAGGATTAGGATAATTGGATGGAAATATGCATGAGGAAAATTTCTGTGTTATTGAAATATTCCATAACACTATTGGGGTGGTCAGGTAAAGTAATCTTACTGAGATGCAGCAGATAGGGTTTGCTGAATGATTAGATGGTGGTAATGGGGGAAAAGAAAAAAATGACATGACATGTGTGCATGATGATGTTAGTAAGTGAAATTCTAAAAAAGAAGGTAGAGTTTGTAGGTATATTAGTTTTCTATTGCAATGTATTAAATTATCACAAATGTAGCAGCTTAAGACAACATACAATTATTATGTTACAGTTTCTATAGGTCAGGAGTCCAAACAAGGCTTAGCTAGGTTATCTGCTTCAGGTCTTAGAAAGCTATAGTCACCGTGTCAGCCAGGCTGTATTCTCATTTAAGGCTTGACTGGAGAGGAATCCACTTCCAAATTCTCTCAGGTGCTTGCCAGAATTCATTTCCTTGTGGATCTAGGACTCTTGGTAGCTAGCTTCTTCAAAGCCAAAAGGGAGAAAGAGAAATAGAGAGGAGGTTGGACAGAGATGTTGGTCAGATGTGTGCCACCGATGTATGTAAGTTTTAATGGAATCCCATATATCCTGTCACTTCTGCTATAGCAGTAAGTCAGAGATCTACACATTCTCAAGAGGAAGTGATTAAATAAGAGTATAGATTATCAACATCAAGAGATCACGGGGCTGTCCAACTAGAGAAAATAAAAGTTCTGCTTTGGATTTGTGGATCATGCTTGTGCTTCAGTCCAGAAGGTAGTAGAAAAAGTCACATGATTTGTGATTTAATACCACAAGAAGTATAACATACTTAAGGAGCATGATAATATTGTCATTAATTTGTGCGATATAAAAGAACACATACAATTTCTCTTTTTTGGAATAAAATAAGTACATTTTCTTTTTGGCATGATGTAAGAAAGGAAAGGAAATTTACCTCCTTATATCAAGTAAGTTATAGAATTTATAAAATATTTTATAGTAAATATGCCACGAGATGTTTTGAACCATTTAGAAATGTGCACTGCCATTTAGCAAAAGGAAGGGAGAAAAAATGTAGTCAATGAATATATATGTTCCTTGTAGCAGTTTGATGTAATTATGAATTCCAAAAATATAATTGGATCATGCTTATAAACTGATCTCTTAATCTGGGCGTTGACTGGGCCAAGTCAGTAGGGCATTGAGCCCCACCCCTTTGGTGGGTGGGGAATCGAATATAAAAGGCATGGCAAAGGACAGTTGAAGCAGTCCTTTGAGAAGCAGTTTTGATGTTGGAAAGAAGGCCCCAGGAGAAGAGAAGCAAGCCGTTCGCCTGATCTTTTACAGCTGACCTTGTGCAGGAAACAGGAGCTAAGCCCAGAGAGAAACGCAGCCCTGGAAAGAGAGGAACCCAGAAGCCTGAACTCTGGCAAACGCCAGCAGCTGTCTTGCTCCAACATGTGGCAATGAACATTGGTGAAAGAAGAAACTTAACGCTTTATGGCCTGGTATCTATAAACTTCTACCCCAAATAAATACCCTTTATAAAAACCAACCCAGTTTTGGTATTTCACATTAGCACCCCTTTGGCTAACTAATACATTCCTCTTCCTGAATACAGAGATATTATGAACCATTGTCACAATGTTGAAATTCACTTCTATCAGTCAGTTCTCTATAATTCTGGCCCATATTCCTAATTAAGGGAATGAAAGGTGACCTCTTATCTCCAAATTAACTAGGTAGAGATATAACACCAAGGCAAAAATTTTGTCAACTCCCTGGCAGGTTACATGGTCTGGGAAAATAAATTTTGTCATGGGTTATGCAAATTGTGGGTCCTTGGTGGGGAATCTTTAGGTAATTCTGATACTAATATATCAAATGGAGAAGAGTAAGAAAAAAATAGAAGTAATCAATGGAATAATAGTATTCTAGGTATGGGAAGAAAGGAACACTAAGGAGGTTCTTTATGAGATGGTGATTGTGATCATGGAAAACATAACTGAAAATATTTAGATACAGTTTAAAAATGAATTCAGCCGAAGCAGAAAGAAAACCCTGATGAAGATTGTGTTAAGCACCAGTTGAAATAGAAGTACTTATTGAAGTGATTAATAACAGGGAGCAAGTTATAATTTCAAGTTAAACTGAACTCTCTTTACCGTTGAAAATCTTTTTGGCTTGGGGAATACAATAAGTAAAGGATATCTGAATTTATGGGAGGAGTTTGACATAGCAGATCCATATTAGTACAGAAAAATCACTTTTAGTTACTTAAGAAGTTGAGAAATATAAAGCAGAAACAACAGAAGGAACAGGAGTTAATATTGAGGGAGAAAGTAGCTATACTACTCCATTAATTCAGAATGTGGAGTAGTGGCACTGCTTAGTATTTTTCTTCCTGCCCAAGGGCTCCATCTACTCTCTGAAATTTAAAAAGGTCAAATGTCTATGTATAGCTTCATTTTCAGAGAAAAATTTCCTTAGTTTACATAAAATTCCCAGTGAGATGTATGAACAAAAGTAAGTGTCAGGTCTAAAACCTTGCCCAAACAAAATTACGTTTAGTTAGAGAAACTGTCTCTGTATGTGCAAAGAGGTCGTCTGATGGGGCTCATGTGTTGCAGACTGACAGGAGTCTAGCCTTTGTAATAATATTTCAAGGAGGAGGTCCAGGACAATTGTTATATATGATACAATGTCCTAGCATACAAGCACTGACTTTCTCCTATGGTGTCATTTTTTTCCCCTGGGTGAGGAAATGAAAACCAAGGGATGGTTGGCTACAGTCGTTAAATGAAATATTTAAATGTTGAAATAAATTACCTAACCATTATTAAGTGCCAGACAAGTAGGTAGTCCCAAATTATCACGCTTAAATAAAATCTGACTAGATCATTCCTGAAGTGGAGTTTCTATAGATAAAATTTCACATAGTGGTTTTATAGAAAGACTCTTCTGTTACTGACTACTTCCCTGACATGAAAGCTGTAAACTCAACTGAAATAGTTTCTATCCTAATACGGAAATTTGAAATTAGTTGTGTTTTTCTTTAAACAAATTCTGTGGAAGAGTTTAGATTTGGAACTACTATACTGAATGTTATTACTGCAACAGGGCACTGTGTTTCTACTTGCCACTTTCTATTTACGATAACATTCAATTTTCTCTGAAGGAATATATATATATATATATCCATATTTGTGGGGCTTATTTTAGCACATATGCGGCCTGTGAAAATGTTTCCACTAGAGTTCTAAAGCTTTTGCTGAATTGGCTGAAATTTTTACATTACAGTTAGACTAACTATTCTTTTGCTTACACTGCTGTAAATTTTGCTTTTTGTTATGTATAATGTATGAAGAAGCACAAATGTATAATTGTATCTTTCGCAGGAAGATTATGAGCTAAATCAAAAGTATTTCCAATATAAATAATAAAATAGAAAAGACAGTTTACAATAGAGTCAGACAAGCTTAGGCACACAAATATAATTTCCAGAGTTCTGAAAACAAATAATCTAAGGCAGGTTTGTGGGCACAAGGATTAGCTAGTGCTAGAACTCAGTGAAGATATTTTTAGTTGATATGTGCAATTTAGTGTTGAGTCTTAGTTTAATTTCTGATAGAAGTTAATCACTCAATTTATTGGCTTGAAATTAACCTTTAGTGTCTGGTGGGGGAACAAATTAAATTGTTATCCACAAAGGAAAGGAAAGGAAAAGATAGGATAGGATATTTGTATATTAGAACATTTGTATAAATCCTAACTAGTAATAATATTGAGATTGTGACTAGGAATAATTATTCAAAGATGACTCTAGGAGATTCCCTTGCTGAATGCTAGGTAAGGTCAATATGTCAATAGTTTTGTCATTTTATGGAAAATGACAAGAACAAATGTGCCCAAAAGAGGGCAGACTTTTAAAAAACTTCCCTCAATTTAATATTGAAGTAAACTCAAAATAAAAACAAAATTGGACTATACTCTTAGAAACCTTTATTTCTTAATATGATCAAGTTGCTGGCTGTACCAACTGGACAACTGTTATTTGCTGCCCTGATGCATTTGCTAACCAGTAGATGGTGTCTAGATTTCTCTTGGCTACTGTGACAGCTTGAATTTGGTGACTCTAAAAACAAGAACATCATATTTTGAACTAATCCATTCCTGTGGGTGTGAGGCTCTTTGACTGCATTACATTCAGTTAAGGGGCCTTTCATTAGATCACTTTATTAAATCACTTCAGGTTTTTTATTGGACTACATCAATGAGGCCTGACGCAGGTTGGGTTTTGTCCTCTTGCTGGGTCTTATATAAATGGAGACACAGAGACAAAGACAGACAAAGAAAGCTGCCATTTTGACTCAGCCATGTGAGAGAGAAGACTTGAGAGTCTCTAGCAGCCAAAGCTGAAGCATGAATTAAAAATTTAATATTACAAAAATTACTTTAAAGATGCCTTATTCTTTGACACATAGATAGGTTCCAAATATTTTACCATCATGGATATTCCTGTCAAAAATATCTTTATGTACATTGCATATATTGATGCTCACATTTCTGATTTTTTCCTTAAAAGAAGTCTAAAAATGCAATAAAACAGCTAAATGTAAGAATATGGATAAAGGATTGATTTATATTTGCAGACTGGTTTCCAGAAGCTCTATATCTTTCTGTAACATCAGCAGAGTATCAAAGTGTTTGATTGCCACAACTTAAAACAAAACAAGCTATAATTTTTATATTTATCAATGTAATAAAAATGCCATCTTATCTCAAACCAATATCACTTTTGTGGTTAGGCCTTTTTTTAAGATAATTTCATTTTTAAGATACATGTTATATGTATAAGTACATTTATTTTTTATTTGTATTTCTAATAAAACACAAAAAATTACTATTTAAAAAAATTTAGCTTTCAAGTAATTAATAAATTGAGAAGCTTTACACTTTTGTGCTGCAAAGTATTTTTGTTATGGTTTATTTTTCCATTTCTGTGTACATTTTTCTGAATATCAGATATTCTAATATTTTTATCATTTAATCATTTAATCCATATTAAATATATACATGATCCATTAGTCATGCCATTTTATATTTATCCAAAATAGTTGACAAAATTAACTAGTACCATTTAGGTAAATCGTCAATACTCCAAATTAAATTGACATGCCAGAGTTTATATGTAGTACAACTGAAGTACAAACACATACATGCACACACATTCTATAGCTTAGATCTGACATTTTTACTTGTCTATTTTTGAACACTTATCATACTGCTACACTATAAAAAGATATTTCTTTAAAGTTTAGTGCAGACTTGGTGACAGAGTTATTTTTTTCCTAGATGATTTTTATTATTTATGTCATTTTATCTAGGAATCTAATATACATGGCAAAAATAAATAAACACACATTATTTACTAGGCTATTACCAATTTAGACATTGAGTCTTCTGATTCAGGAACATACTGTGCCTATAATTTTCAGGTCCATATTATTTGTTTTTCTATAAAGTAAAATTTTATAACTTCTTTTATAAGAAATATTTCTATTTTATAAATGTTAATATTAAACATTTTCATTGCAATTCTAAAAACAAATCAGTGTTATATTTAAAAGCTACTACTGTTGTATAATTAATTTGGCAATCACAATGATTCTTAAAAGATAGGTTTTCTTGGTTTCAAGGTGAACATTCATTTTACCTAAACTATATATGTTCAATTTAGAGATATTTTATTTGAATTCTTTTTCACATGTTGCAGAAAGCATTCAGAGTATGACTGAATGATGTTGGTTAAAACAGACATTTTTAGTTTGTGTTTCTCATTAATGAAAATACATAGAAGATTACTATATTTATATATTCCTTTTTATTAAGAATATATACTTAAAATTGATCATAGATTTTATATCATATATTGAAGTGATAATCAAATTTCTTTTTAATTTTGTGATTTGATGGAAAATTCCTAGAAAAATGATAATGGTATATTATCATTTATACAATGTTGAATTTTATATTATGGAAATTACTTAGACACTTGCATTTATAGGTTTATTTTGTTAATATCACAATTTTTCCAAGATATTTGAGTGAGCTAATTAATACTAAAACATCTATTGGGTGTTAAAATAAAGATATTCTTCTTAAATTAGATTGTGAATTACCATGTTACAAAAAGTGTCTTTTTTTGTTAATAGTAGAGCTCCTCAAAATCTTTGATATGGTAGCTTGCATTGTGAATTTCCTGGAAAAAATATGCAGTATTATATTTCTATATAGAAATTTCGGTTGTCTCTTTGGTGTTTCATTTGAAAGACTTAGACATAAAAAGTAGTGATAAAGTCTTTAAATGAATTGAGAAGTTTTCTTCTTTTTCAATACATTGAAAATGTTGATCTGAAATTGGAATTATCTGCTTTTTAAATATTTAGGGGTTCTACATTGTAAGATCCTATAGACATGCATTTTCCGGAATTCTGAGAAACTACCTTTTTATCCTGTACTTACAATTCTGTTCAATATTCTATTTGCAATTAGAAAATTAATTTGGGCAATTTATGTTTTTCAATATATATTTTTTCAAAGAAAATTTTGCATTATTTATTGTTTTCTTTACTATTCCTCCTTTTTTTTTTCTTTCTTGTATTAAAATACAGCTGGATTTAACTTTTCCTTTATGAACTTCTTGAGTTAAAGACTTTGTTTATTTAATACCATTTTTTAATAATATTAAACTGAAAAGCTCTCAATGAAGAATTGGCCTAGTTCAACAATGTTGTCATTTTTTATGAAATAATTAAAGCATAATTTATATACAGTAGATCACCCGTTCGATGAGTTTTCACAGATGTCCCATAAAACTTGCACCATGATCATGATAAAGAATATTTTGATCATCCACAAAAATTTGCTAATATATTGTGTTATAGTTTTCCAGTACTGTTACGACAAATACTACACACTGATTGCCTAAAGTAAAAGGAATTTATTGTCTCACAGTTTGGGAGGTTAGAAGTTCCAAATCAAGGTATAGTCAGGCTGTATTTAAAGTTTGTAACATTCTTGTGATGGTTTGCTGTCAGTTTCTGGCTCCATTACATGGAGATCCATTTCCCTTGGTCTCCTCCTATAGCTTCTACTCCCCCTGTACAGTCATCTTTGTCTCTGTCTAGATTTTCCTCAACTTATTAGGGCTCCAGTCATATTAGATTAAGGCCTACCCTGACTCAATTTAGCCTCATCTAAATAGGATCTTTGAATATCCTATTTACAAATGATTTCATACCCACAGGACTGAGAGTTAGAACTTGAAGAACCCATTTATATATATATGTTCACATCCAAAAAACCAAGTGTTAGGACTTGAATATGTCTCTGGGAATACATAATTCAGTCTACTATGTCTGCCCTTTGAACCCCAAAAGACATATTCTTCTTACATGCAAAATATATTCCTTACATCCCAACATCCCAAAAGTCTTAATCCATTTCAGTAACAACTGTGATGTTTAGGCTAATGTGTCAATAGGCCAGGTAATTGTGTCCAGTTGTTTGGTCAAGCAAGCACTGAGCTAATTGTAATACAAGAGCATTTAGGGACTTTGGTCACCAGTGAGTTTACTGTGTGGATGGCTGATTACATCTACATTAATCAGAGAAATAGCATCAGCAATGGGTGACGCTTTTATCCAAAGAGTTGAATGCCTTAAAAGGAGAAGTGATTTCAACATTCTGAGAGAATTTCCCAGCTCATCTTTGGACAGTCAACTTCTCCCAGAAACTCGTCAAGGACCTTTTATTGGACTTTCATAAGAGCTTGCCTGTGGAACCTGGACTTGTGTATCCCCACAGTCACGTGAGAGACTCAGAAAATCTCAGATATCTCCTGTTGAGTCTGTTTCCTGAGAGAACACTGACTAATACAATGACTTTAACTCAAAAACACATCTAAATCAGTTGTGGGTGTGGTCTATCCTGGGGAAAAATTCTTCTTTTTCTGTGGACCTGTAAATCTTAGAATATATGATTTTTGATTCGAAAACACAATGATGGGACAGCCATAGTACAACCATTCCCATTCCAGAAGGGAGAAATTAGAAGGAAAATTGGGTTCATGTCCCCCATCAAGTTTGAAACCCTGCAGGGAAATCTCCAATAGATTCCAAGTTCTGACAGTCATCAGTGAATCGATGCTTTGTCCTACATGCCTGCTAGAGTAAACTAGGGCATCGGTCCCTCTGAATTCCAGGGTATAGTCCTTACTCTCTCTGAGCACCAGAATCGTGACCACACTCTACCCAAATAAGACTCACCCTCTCCAAATGCCAGAACGGCAGCTTCCCCCAATCCGTTTGTGGCCTATGGAGATATCTTCTGCCCAATCCTCTGCTTCCATGGTTCTGCCCTTTGAGTCATTTTGAGCCTTCTCTGTCACATTCACCCAAGATGGCAATAATTCTGCTAACACCTTGCCAGTTTTCAGGTCAAGTCAAAAGCGTATAAGCCATCAGACAAAAGGATCTTCCACATATACTTCCTGAATAACTGTATTTGCAAATCTGACTTCAAGATGTTTGATTAGATCCATGAGTCAAACACCTAATCTCTTCAGCAAATGGCTGTTAAGCCGCACCCTTACACAGAGTCCATTTTCTGGGGACTCACCTCTCAGGAAATAGGAAGAGCACTCTTAAGGTTTCTTCTGGCTCTAGTTTCACAAATCACAATCTAAGTGGTCTGAACATTTCCCAAGTCATCAAGTGCTGGTTTCTTGACTTTCTGTTTAATGAACTAACTATAGAATTTCTTCTAGTGCAGATCTGGCAATGAATTCTCAGTTTTTGCTTATTGGGTAGTCTTATATCACCTTCATCTTTGAAGTATATTTTCACACGATACATAATTATTGATTGATATATTTTATTTGTTTTTATTCCTTCAAGCACATTCAATATTTCCAAGATTTTCTGGTCTCTATAGTTTTAGGTGAGAAGTAGAGAGTTAATTGTATCGGTAATCTGTAAGTCATTTTTCTCTGGACACTTCCAATCTTTTCTCTTTATATTTGTATTTCAGCAGTTTGACTATGATTTTCACAGAATCTGTTTTCTTTATAATTTCTCTACTTCTGGTTTTAGAATCTAGCATCGGTAAATTAATGGATTCCAAACATTTAAGCAAATTTTTGCAATTATTTCTTTAAATATGTTTTTCTACATACTATCTCCCTGCTCTTTCTATGACACCCAGTAATTATATTTTGGATGACTTGATGTTGTTCTACCAACACCAGTCTTTGAGCCTCTCTTCATTATTCTTTTTTTCCTTCTCTATTTTATTAGGCAGGTGATTCCCAATCATCCATTTTTAAATTTACTGATTCTTTTATATTGCCATCACTAATCTTTTCTTGAATACATCTAGTGAAAATATTATTAGTTCAGGAATGTAAGTTTTCAGATTAAAAATTTTCAGTTGACATAGTATTCATTTCCCATTTGATATTCCCCATTTCTGTTTTTTTATTCTTAAATTCTTTGAACATATTTATAATAACTATTTGGGAGATTTAGTATGATAATTCTTCCTTAGACTAAAGCTGATTAGGCAATGGTGATGCTGTTCTCTTATAATTCAAGGCCATATTACTTTAGATTTCTGCCACAAAAATTGCAATATTGTTGTAATACACTCGGTTTAAAAACCAACATTCAGAATCCTTAGCCCATAACGGTGTGCCTTTCAGTAGCAGAAAGGCATACCTTTATGTATCTTGGCATATTCTTTCTTTCCACTGCTGCCTAAGGGATTTAACTACATAATCAGGTATTTGGGTACTGGTTATACTCAGGACTCACTTTTCTGATTCTCTTTGTGCCAGAATTTTCATTAAAATTACTAACTGCTCTCCCAGTCCAAAATTCCGAACCCTGGCACCTTGAGTTGATAGGGCAGAGGTTTTCTACTACATTATTTGTTGGGGCGGAGAGATCCCTCAATCCAGATAGGTACAAATTCACAATTCTTATATGTTCCAGTTACAATTAATTTTTTGCTTGCTTGTTTGTTTTTGGCTTCATTTTTTTAGAATAAACCCTCCTCCATCTTCCGTCTTGTTAGATATTTTACAGTTACAATTATTTTTCATATTTTATTCAGTTTTTATAATTGCTTTCTGGGGGAAATGAAAAGTTTGTAAAGCAATATTAAGGTTGTGATGTTAGGATTAAGTTGGTTATTATATAAGATTTTAGATTAGAAATGTTTTAGTTTCCTAGTTACTAAAACAACAATGAGATGATAAAACAAATATGAGATGGCTTAACAACAAGAATGTATTGGCTCATGGTTTCAGAGGCTAGAAGGCTTATTTCCCCCAGGGGTCAGTGTCCTCTCTCTAGCTGACAATCTCTGGGATTCATGGCTTTTTCTTCACATGGAAATATGGTAGCAGAGCCTCTTTCTCCTTCAGTTTCCAGTGACTTCCAGGTTCTGACTTCTCCGTTTGGTTTCTTATATGCCCAATTTCCTTTGCTTATGAGGACTTCGGCCATATTGGATTGAGGCCCACCCTTATTAAATTTGGGCACACTTTAATTAATAAGGTCCTATTTACAAATGGGTTCACACCCACAAGATCAAGATAAGAACCTGAACATGTCTTGTCTGGGGGGACATGATTCAATACCCAAGAAGAAGCAATAGCTATAGTTAGTGCCTGACATATATTTCTGACCCAATGCAGTTTTGACTGTGATCTTTATTTTATGTATATTCTCTATGTATATTTTAAATCTATAATTTCAACATTAATTTCATTTTGAAATGAGTGCTTTTTGTGAATTCTGTGGTTGTGTTTATGTTACTATTGTTCTAATGTCTAGGTTTAATTTCACTGAGATAATCAAATTTTGACTGTTTAATTTATGAATTGTTGAACACATGCATAACTTAGTTGTTGGTTTTAACATTTCCCAATTGAATCCTTGTCTCCTAATTCATACTCCTAATATTTTTACTTTTGCTTCCTTCTGGGGCTTTTCCAACTGAGTAATAATTGAGGTGATATTCAAAAGAGAATTTTGTTTTCTGCCAGGCATATGCCACCACTGCTACTTTATCAATCTTTTTCCAATCCTCTTGCCAACGTAGAAAGACATATCATTTTATGTAAATAATTTCTCTGAAATTCTTAGGTTTTGTAAATTATTCAAGACAATCTGTGGAGATAATACAGGTTGTTTATAGTAAAACTCTTAGGATTATATGTGTGTGTGTGTGTGTGTGCATATGTACCTAACACTCAGCACAGGAACAGAACATATACACACAATGCAAAAGAAAATATTTTTTGATGTCAAATAATCTACAGGCATCCTGGATGTCATTTGCCCTTCTCTACATTTTGGAGATAACAGTCATTTTGGATTAAACCCACAGTTCAAAGAACTGTGAAAATAAGAAGACTTAAATTATTTTTTGGGATATTCCCAGGTGCTTAATTTCTCGTGTTTCCTAGTAACACCTTCAGTGACAAGGTCTAGGAATGTATCTTCATGTCCACACCACATAACATTCTCACTCTCATTAAAGTCAAACAAAAAGCTTAGCCAGTTCTTTGGTCACATTAATGAGCACACAGTCATCCACTATTCATCTTGCTAACCCCTAAAATCTCTTGGGTTCTCAAGTTAGTTTCATGACTCCTTGTTTAGTTGCCTTCTTGGAGTTCACGTTCTCTTCTTTCATTATACAGACAAACTCAACTTTATCTTTACAGCTTCCCTCTATATATCATGAAAAAATCCTTGATATAAAAAGCAACTTGTCCTTGATACTTACAGATAAACATGTACAAATATATTTTTAGGAATATCCATTGTTTAAATAAAATTTAAAAAATAATATGCAAGAATTATAAGAAAGTCTGTTTTTCTCAAATGACATAGTATATAAACATATCAATCTGAATAAAGTAATATTTACATTATGTAAGTTTTAAATTTATACTATATTTGAAAAATGTTATGTTAAATAACTTATTGTCAATACTGAATAACTACAACTTAAATAGTAATGTATTGTCCGTTATGAATGTTTTTTCTCTAAATAGTTTATACTTATTTTTAAGATTTTTTTATTCTTTGTTTTGAAAATTTGCAATATTTTAACCATGGCCTCAGCAAATGACTGAACAAATCTTATAAGTCTACTGCCATAAATTTTAAATAACAAAAGGTCTTTTTAATAGCCAAATAACTGAAAATGATATGAATTAATATTTAAAATTAATATTAAAATATTTTGATACATGATTTCTCATAAATATATTAGCTAATATTTAGTAACTTAGTTTACACATAAAGGTAATAATGATTTTTAAGCATTCTGGTTTTAAAATATGAATCCGTTTTCCACTATTTCCTTCTTCTGGAACATTTATTAGTAGATTAAGACAATCTATGAAAAAGATAACTGGGGGAATGAACAATAGTAGGTATTACTAGCATGTAATCACTTGTGGCTCAAACAACAATGAATGTCTGCTAAACCAAATGTGTGCATACACTGCAAAAAGAGATTTTTCAGATATTCCCTGGATAAGGCTTATTCTCTGAGGCTTTTGACTAGCCAAAATATACTAAAGCTGATTAACAGAAAAGGGTTTGATATTTATATTTAAGACTGAATTATAATCATGAAGAGAAATTCAGTGCTTCTGATTTTTCATCTGCTTAAAATTATTTGATTTCAATAGGACAAGTGTACTTGTGTGAAGAAACAATAAACTTTCATGGTAGGAAAGAATTTTAAAAAATTGTTTGGTAGAGAGATTTCCTTATATAAATTATTCAGATAGCACAGCATCACCCAGAGAAAATAGGTTTGTCTCTGGTTTTTCTAAGGGAAGAGAAAGTGGTAGAAACCTTAACTGTAAGTTTCATGATTTCTGATGCTTTAAAGATAAACAAATTTAAAAAAAGAAAAGATTTCCTTTGTTATAAAAGTGTGTCCTCATGTACTATTATTCTATTTCCTACATTATTTTTCTTTATTTTATTTTTAACAAATATAATTATTTGCACTAATAATTATTCCAACGTGGGAATTTGTCTGGCTATCAATCTTTAATTTACAGTGTTTTAATTTCTATTCATTTTTAAAGAAATAGCTACTGGCTATTATGGGATTTGTTTATAAATTCTGGCAATATGAAGTTTTTCATGCCATGAAGGCTTGTGTTTATCATGAAAGTACTTCCAATGTTCACCTGGGAGTCATTGGAAAATGGGAGAAATAATATTGTAAAATTAAGGAGTTCTTATTGTTATTAGGTAAAGGAAACATAGACTCATGAATTCATTAGTGATTATAATTAAAGATAGATTATATGTAATTTATTATAAATCTTATAATAAATTGTGTTGCTCTTTTAAACTGACATTATTTAAATATTTTTGAAAGAAAAAGAATACTAAATTTACGTTGCCAAACAGACAAAAAATTTTCAGATAAAACCAAACAATATAAGGTGGCTGTGAGAATTGCAAGAATATAATACTATAAATGCCAATTTGAATAAAGAGGAAAATATTATCTATGAGGCGGTGTGTATATTTAGAGGCTAGTCATCTAGGGCTTAATCCTATTTGTCCCAGTAAATATTTAGTGGTCCACGGAAAATTATCTTACATGACTCTCTGCTTAATCATCAGTCATGTCAAATTTATCTCCCAAAATCACTTCATGTGGAATATGTAAGAATCACAGTATCATATTTAACATCACTTCCAAATAAATGCTAAACAAAGAGAATATGGAAGATATTGCAGCTCCTTAAATAAGCAGAAAGTAAGTGGCAGAGGACTATGGTTTCATGGTGTCTGCATGACGTAGTCAGCATTTTTAAAAGAAACGAGCAACTGAAGAAAATACACGCACACACACACTAATTCAGGGCCATGGGGCGTGTCAGAATTCTCTTGCAAATGGGAAATGTGAAATTAAAGAGAAATCCTGAAATTCCAAAGAACAAAGAAGTATAAAAGAAAAATATATAGAAGGCAGAGAAAAAGAAAAAAAAAGACAGATTTTACTGGTTTGCCTGTTTCATCAAAAATCATTACAGCAGACAAAATAAACAAATATGATGCTAACATTATAGAGAAACATTTTGGTTTAGGGCCACATATCTCAAAGATGAGTTTGAGTTTCATGCCAATGCCTGACTGATTGGGACCTGCAAATGGAATGCACACAAGGGACATGTTTGCACTAACTTAAAACTCAATTAATATAGGATTTCATGGGATCTTACCAAGGAGAGAGAACTTTTGTCACTTTACTGCAGATTTTATGGTATAGCAAAAACTTGAAACAAAAATTCTTGACCTATCAAAACACAGAAAAATCCCCTATATTAATAGCTGCTATTCATTGAAAAGCCACTGTGTGTCAAGTAATATGGTTTGGTTCTTTTTCTAAGGAATGCCTTCCCAATGATGGTGCCACAGAGAGTTCTAGGTATTCTGAATTAATATTATTAATAGCTATCAATGTGGTTGGTAGGAACCCAGGGTAGCCAGAGAAGTCTTATTTGTTTAACCTATTAGACCATTAAGATATCATTTTCTCTGTGTGCAATAAAGTGAAAAGTTAGGAATCACTGATATAATTCTCACTATGGCCCTATTAGATAGTTACTGCTCTTATCCAATTTTATATAAACTTGGATTGAAAGTTGCTTTAGTAACTTTGCTTTAAAAAGTTAAGTAATTTTCTCTAAGTCACATGGCTAATAAATCTTGTGCACTCTGATTCCATCTGACACACTCTTGGGTATTCAAGGACTGGACTATATGAGGTCATACAATAGAGTCTCTAAAGACATACTTCTAAGTGGATCTGTTCCCTCTCCTTCCCCCTTTCCACTCATTCCTACATGATTATATTATTTACTTTTTAATCCCATCCCCTCTGAGTTACTTTCAAATATTGTTCTATAGATTGAAATACAGTAAAAATGAAGTGTACTTTGGAATTAAGGACATGCGGTTTACAGCCTAAAATGTGAATGATGGTATGCAAACTTTGCTGTGAATTAAACGAGTTTTACTTTCAAATTCTCTAAAATCTTCAGCTTAATGAATGTAGCTCTGTAAGTGGAATTTATCTAAATCAAAGGAACTTGTGGAATTTCACTTTAAGCAGGTTTACTGTAGGTAAACTAGTTTATACAATTTATGCCAGTGAAGATGACCCAGAGCAGAGTTACCAGAGAGCAGGTCCCTCTAAATCTCTTCATTTAGCTTTCTTTTTTCTTGAGAGCCCCTGCAACTCCAATTTATGCCAATCTACTCCTTACCAAACATAGTTTGGCTACACTGGAGTTTCCAGTTACTTACTTGGCTACAGAATCTGTTGTTTTTAAAGTAGCACCTTTGCTTATATATTCATTTTTCTGAAATGTTCTCCTCTACCAATTTTTATTTGGCTGGCCTTTTCTCCCATTTTACATAAAGCAAACACCATGCTATTATTTTCTTTCTAGTCGCTCTTATTTTCCTTAAAAGTAATTTATCTATGGAGCTAGCCTTCATTGTCCATCTTTCTTACCACCAAATATTAAGCTCTGTGAGGATATTTAATGTTGTTTTCCCAGTAAACAATCTTACTCATAATGGATGCCACATGAAAAATTATTTGTTGAATCAATACATAAAGAAGGCATGAAATATTGAATATTTGGGGTCATGTATTAGAAAGCCAGAAATTTAAGAGCACAGTATCTCAGAAGAATGCACAGGAAAATAGTCTGAGGAATTTAAATTGGATGAATATCATTGCCTCTTGGTGCACTGTATATAATTCTCTGATGTGATAATAAATTACTCATGACACTGCAACCAGATCCATTTTTCACTTATGCACTGAGGCTGTGGACCTTGGATTATGATCACTGGATTCTGGTTATATAAAAAGTTACAAATATATAGGGGAGTGGACAACAGTCAGAATCATACTGCTAGTTTCCATGCAGGAGTTAAAAGACTGAGTTTCTGAATTTATTTAAGGACATGCATTAGAGGAAGAATCAAATAATGCTTGTCACTTAGACACGCCTCAGACCCCAGTTAGCGCATAATTAATATTATTCTATAATAAGATAAAGAATATTCCTAGTTCTCTTCGAAATTCTCCAGGCAAAAAATAAGTTGCTGAGCTGATAGTGTATTCTGAAATACAGGAAACATGTGGAGATAAAGTACATATTTTCTACAAGGAGAACAGAGGTGTTGCTTGTTGATCATCATTTCTCCAAAACTTGGAAAACCAATAACAATGTCCTCTTTGATAAAAGTTGCCTATAAGTGCAGTTGATATTACCCATCTTTGTCAGTTTTTTTTCTCTTTTAATTTTCTGTTATAAAAAGGGTTAGTCAATAAGTAGTAATAAGATGTAATGGAGATTGTTAGATCTCATTTTTCTAGAGGATACATAGTTGAAGGCATGCTTAGAAAACTAGTAAAATGCTGATATGTTAATTCTATTACTGTATTGATGCCTGTAAGAAAGATATTATGAGTCACCTCTTCCTTAAAAAAAATAAAAACCCTCTGAGTGCACTGCTCCCTAAATCTGAAATTAGAAACCATGTGCCTAAATGGATAACCTATGTAAAAAAGATTCAATGCTAGTGCTTATTTTTATGGCTAGAACTGTGTTCCAGCAGCTCTGTAGCATTCTATGCAGAATGGTCAGATGGTAATAGATGATCTTTGGAAAGAAACTGAAAGGAAGTGAGGGATGAGCCATGTACTATCTTGAAGTAAAGTGTTCCAAGCAAACAAAGCAATAGGTGAAAATCCCCTAAAGTGAAGGTATGATTGGTGTGTTCAAGGAAGAGTGGAAAGGTCAATGCCTCTGTAATGAAAGGGGAAACGTGATAATAGCTAAGGTCACAGATATAGGGGGGAGAAACCTTGAAGGACCTTTCGGCTATCATAAGGGTTTCAGATTTTAATCTAACTGAGCTGAGAAGTTATTAAACTAGTTTGAAAAAAATATAGTAGTTACTTAACCTTCCTCACTCTGGATATTGTCAGCAGTTACTCAAAAGGGAGCAATCTGAATCTGAGAATATAATTAGAACACAACCCAGTGTACCCTTAATTAGTTAGGTTAGATATTGAGAAGTCCTTTTTATCACAAAAATCGTCATTTATTCAGGTCTGTATAGGTAACAGAAACCGCATCAATAAACTCACCAGTACATATGCATACATACAAGTACATGTGAATCTAGCAAAAAAACAAACATGACATTTATAATTAAACATATTTGAACAAATGTCTCTTTAAAGCATTCTCATGTGTGATAAAAACCACATGTAAAAAGACTAAGCTGTGATTAATCTTGTCCCCTATTAGCTTTCTCATTAAAGAAGTCCACTATTTCACACCACAGATTCTAATGGCAGTCAATTTCGGGTTTGTCTGCATCAGAAAATCTCAGACTGAGATGGAACTTTATTGAGAAATGAAGTTTTCTATCACCAAAGGTATTCCATTACTGTCTAAATAAGTTGATCACAGATCAAATAATGATTTGTCAAAGAAGAGAGTGTTCAACTCAGAGATGGATGGCTGTCAAGCCTATATGATCATCTGAATCACAAGGAAAACTTTAAAAAAACACAAATGCCCCACTTCCGGAGTTTTTGATACTGTAGATTAGGGTAAAGGCCAAGGATATCTAATTTTTTAAAATGTATTAAGATTATTCCGACAATCATCCATATTTTACAACAATCTTTTATTGAGTTTAATACCCTCTACTTCACTTTTTCCAAGTCATTATTTTGTCTTTGAATGAAAAATTTAGACTGTGATTGAACACCTTTGGTGATAGAGAACTCTCAATGCAATGATTTTCCTTAACGAACATCTTTTTTGGAATTTTTTCCTTAATTTAGATAAAATCTATTTCTATTTCACCTCTCCACTTAGTTATTATTTTTTATCACTTTTTTATATATCTCTTTAATCCTCAGATTCTATAAACATTACCTCCAAATTGATTCTATGCTATATATTGAATTTTGTCCAGTTCTCTTCAATCCTTCTGTACCAACCAATATCCAACCAGCATTCTCTTTGCCTGGTGTACCACAATAGTAATATAACTGATAATTTCTCTTCGAATACACCATTCATAATCCCAATCCCATATCCATTTAATCATTTTTAACTTAATGTGTTCTATCAGTAATGGAAATATGTCCATGCATGATGGGGACTTTCTCTCCATCTCTATCTTCTACCACTTTCATTCATGCCTTCTTTCTGTTTTTGGCTTGTGACAATCATCTTGGCAAATGATAATTTCTCATCCAAGTGTACGTTTCCCTCCCTCTCAGTTTGTTTTGCTAGCTCCTATTTATCCTTATGTCACTGAACCAATAGGCAGAAAAATGTTATTCTGGTGGCTGGAATGATTGATGACAATTACCAGGAAGACATTTTGCTCCTTGCTACACAGTGGGGCAAGGAGGACTAAGTCTGAACTCTAGAGTATTTTCTGGGGGTGCCTTTTAGTACTTCCATGCCCAATAGTACAGGTAAATAGAAAATGATATCAACCAAAAGAAGAGAAAGAAAGAAAAGAAAAAAGGAAAAGAAAGGACGATTAAGGACTCAGAATGTCAGTCTAAGTTTTGCATCACAAGGTTTATTTCACTCTATAAAAAACCTCTACAGGATGAGGTTCTGGCCAAGTGAAGGGGAAATACAATATATGAAGTAGAAGAAGGAAGCCATGTGTAACAGCTATGGCACTGTGACCAATTACAAAGATAGTGTCCATAATAACTTTGCATATTTTCTCTTGTTTGTTACATGCATATATTAGTATATTAGAATATATTAGTATATTCTTTCTCTTGCTTCCTTATTCCCAATATTACTGTGGAATTATATGTCTCCTTATTTGGAGGAGAAGTTTAGAACTTCTTCACTTGTAAAAAGTTTAGTTGTATCTTCTTAAGTAGAAATACTGAGTATTGTGGTTGTATGGAAATTTATATATGTGTAGAAAGATATATATTAAAACTGAGGTTGTAATGTCATAGTAATTTGATGTGGTAAATTGTCTGTTCAAATATTTCCTCTATGATGCAAAACCTCCTATACTTATGATAACATACTTCTGTCCACATACTTATACTAACAGATTTACTAATATTTCTTTTCTCATATAGATTGAAGTCTGTATTTCAGTTCTCTTTCTCTCTTCTTTCCTTCTTTTGCACCTATGACTTAACAGGCTATCAAAATCTGCACAATTAGAGAATTGTAGGCATCTTATTCTTACTCATTCCCTCATGCAATTTTTTACCATGACATGGTAATTCCATGACAATTCTAAATACCTTAATGTTTTTCAATTTATTTGGATACTCCCTTCTTGACTTTGCTTAGGAGCTTATAATTTCCAACCTGGTTAATTAAAAAAAAATACATCTTAAGTTACTCTCTGCCTCTGGTCTCATCCTCTTTTATGCATACTTCAAACACCTGCAAGGGTAATTTGTGTTAAAAATCGGATATGATCATGATGCTCCTTTTTTTAAATAGTTTGGTTATTAAAAAGCTTTCAGGATAAAAGTCAAGCTCATTACTGAGAAATGAAATTAAGAATATTCCTTTTCTAGACTGTAACTACTTTTTAATCAGTAATCATTCTATCTTATAAGCCTTTGTCCTGTTCACACTTAATAAAACTCTTCTTTAAGTAATATAAATTATGAAGTCAGTTCAGAATTGAACTTTGGCATCAAAGTTAAAATTTAGTAATTCTGAACTGACTGATTCATATTATTTCACTCTTTATTCAGAAGCTAGCATTGTGAGTGATCAGTAAATTTTTGTTAAAGACATATAGGTAAATATATGAATAAAGCAGTTCAAAAAGAATGGATGATTATGGAAATCCTTTATGGTATGCACGATTGTTTTGTTAACACAATTTTTCAAATAAAAAAGAAATAAAAATTAATATTAAATTAGGAAGATTATTAAAATAATAATAGAAATAATAAAAATAATTTTAAAATAATGGATAAAGGGGCAAATGGACTAAAACACAAAAAAGTCATAGTTGATATATGGAAATAACTAATTTCTTGCTATATTGCAGAGAAAAATGTATCAGAGATTTATTCAATATGCAATAATGATGTTCAAGTAAATGTAATTATATATAGGTTTAGGGAAACATATGTCAGTCTATGCAAAAATTCAAAGGATTCCTAAATGAGAAAGATTTAAATACCTATAAAAAAAGGGAAAACAGAGAAAAGAAATAATTCAGTAAATATACCAATATAGCATCAAAAATCTTAAAAGAAGTGTAAGAGAATTAGAAAATCAAAGGTTGAGGTGGGAAGAGAAGTAAAGAAATTCTGTAAAGATATTTGATTTAATGAAGTGATGAAAAGCTAGATAGGATTGCTAGGAAATGGACAGAATGGACCCTTTCATGCAGACAAATTAAGATAGGTGATAATATTTTTTCAGAAGAGAAGAAAAGGAAGTAGAATAAAGTAGAGTGGGGCCTATTAAATGAAAAATAATAAAAGAGTGTTTTAGTTATCATGCATATGGCTAGAAACTCAAAGTCCAGAGTTTCACCCGTGATTATGATAAATACATAGTCTTACCAGTTTAGGTTTCTGAGGGTAACTGGAAAATTTGCTTTGAAAAAAAATTCCTGTGAATGGATAATATTTATTCTAAAGTTGCAGTTTTATTCTAAACCCTCTGGGAGTCTTGCCTTGTAGGGATAAAATAGTAAATCAACAAGAAGTCAGAATACCTTTTGTATAGAATCCTAAGTGACTTTTTTAGTTTTTTTTTTTTTTTTTTTTTTTTTTTTTTTTTAACCTTATATTCACCCTGATTGACATTGAGCCTTCACAAATGGAAGAGGAGTCTACTCTTTTGGGGTAAGACTCCATTTTCCTGAAAGCTGTTTATAGCAGAAAGAGAAGAGAAAAGAATCTTAAGAATAGGAAAAAGTCATCCAATAATGCACAGAGGTTTCCAAAGAGTCACACTGGCAGAATTTTTGTTTTATTTTGTTTTGTTTTGTTTTGTTTGTTTGTTTTTTGTTTTTTTATTTTGCCTCTTAACCCCTTCATTTAAAATTTCCACTTAACATTACCATACAAAGTTTGTCAATCTTTATTCATATCTGTACTTTCTCCCTAAGAATAAAAGGACAAAACTAATGGGGAAAGATAAAGGGGATGGGAATTTTGACATATCACTAAAGGTTAGACACATTTTTCCATTAAAGTTTGATATTGCATCAGCAACTCTTTCATTCTTGTTAAAAAGACAATCTTAGGGAAACACCAAAACTTAATAAAACAAATGCAAGAATATGCTTTTAAAAACTGAGGCAGCCCAGGACAACTAACAAAATGATAATGATGGACAACCTCCATGCCCCAACACAGAGAGTATCTAAAACTGCAAGCAAAATAGTTCCTTCCATCTGCCCCAAAATATCTAAGCCTCCTTTCAATCTGAGGCAGAGCGGCATCAACATCACAAAATCCTCAAAGGTGAGAAATGAACAAATATAGGGGGAATGCAACCATGGACAAAGTAAACATATTAATATTGTGTAGTGGAAAAGCATGTAACATTGATAAAAAGATAGTGGTTACCAGAGGCTTTGAGGGAAAGGGGAGGAATAATAGGTGAATTATAGGACATTTTTAGGGTATAGGAATTAAGTGTAAACCACAATGTAAATTATAGACTTTGGTTAGTAACAATGCTTCAATATTTATCCATCAATTGTAACAGATATACCACACAATTGTAAGATGTTATTAATAGGGGAAGATGTGTGAGGTTGAGGAGTGGGGTAGGGCATTTGGGAATCCCTTATACTTTCAATGTAACATTTCTGTAATTTAAAGCCTCTTTAAAAATAAAGTTTATTACAATTTTTTAAAAAAACTAAGGCAATTCTTATGCACAATAAACACCATTTGAAAATGTAACTCCAAATTAAGATAGATTATAAAATATTTGAAGCAGTATGGGCTATAAAATATAGCACAGTTGTATGAATTGCTTTGTCAAATGAAATGTGAGCAGAAGTGTATGTTTTAATTCTGTTGGAGTTTTTCAATGCTTAAGCAAAATTTATCACATTTTCTTTTCTCTGCCAAGGTGCTCGTGGAAGCAAATGTTAAGATGGAGTTTCTATCAGCTGGGATTCCAGAATAACTATAATAAGGTAAACAAGCTGCCAACATGATAGGCTCACAGTATGACTGAGAAATAAACTTCTGTAGTTAAGCCATGGCATTTTAAGATTGTTATTACTGTATACCAAGTCACACAATGCCCAATTGCTCATTTTATTAAGCCCATTACACTAACAGGATTGTAAAACTTAATCCATTACTACTGGATTGCAATATGTTACACATCCATTATTCAGCAACCATTTTTTCTTCTAGTTCCAACTTGTTTATCTACAGTGGATGCTAGTGCTTCTCATGTATTACCTCTGAGCATTTTTCTTCTACATAGGCTTCCCTTTCCCTGTTTTATTAGATGTTATTTTTAAAATCATATTTTATTGTCTGCTTTATATCTTTAAATATTCTTTCATATTATCTGATATGTGAATGGCAAATGACTCTGCAATGTGGGGCTTTCTTCTCTTTTATTATAGTGACTATTTTAAATAGGCCTTTGGAATGAGGCAAATATTAATTATTTCAGTACAAACTACTATTTGAACCAGAAATCTATAGTAGGCATTTTTGAAGAATGTCTCCTGTGCCTTACATTAATGGTTGTCTTTTTTGGAAGCTGAATATACTGGTTTTTTTTGTTTGTTTGTTTTGTTTTGTTTTGTTTTGTTTGGAGATGAGACAGAGTTTATACAGTAAAGATTAGCCCTGTAAAGACAGGAGGGTAGGCCTCAAATCTGTCTTCCTGTGTTGCATGTGCCTAGTGTTTTTACGGGATTGACGTAAAAGGGAGGTAGGGTTGTGACAGTTGAAAGGAAGACACAGTGCCATAGTGGGGAACATGAGAGATGGACATCCTGCTGATTCATAAGTTGCATGACTAGAAAGTGATGTTTTGAGAATGATGAGTGGTAATTTGAGATGACAGGGTTGGAGGCATTTTAGTCTCTGAGTATAAAAAGATTGACTACATGCTTAGTTCAATTGAAATGTAAGGTTTAGGCTTTTGTGCATATTGGGTGAACTAACTCTGATTAGAGTTGGCATGGTCCATTCTGGGCTGATTCATGCTATTTCATCAATAAATATTGAGAGCTACATACAGGTGTATCAGACTTCAGGGTTCCAAAATAAGATAAGAGATACAAAACATAGTTTCAAGTTGTTTTGTTACTGTTCAGTTAAACGGTAAAAATTATGCAGTTTACAATTCATAGCATCAGCATTAAGGAAACAAACATCTGGGTTACCAATCAGTGAATCACAGTTAGCAGCTTCTGGCTATTTTAAAAAGCTAACATACCTCAAGGCCACATTGTCATGTATCAGAGGATTCGTGAGTATTAAAATAAAATTTGTTGGGATAAAACATATTTGTTCATTTATGTTCAATTACAATTCCCACTAGCTGTTTGTACATTTCTCACTCTTGAGGGATTTGGGGCAACAACTGCTATAGCTGCTTCATACTGAAAAGGGACATTTATATTATGGGGTAGAGGAATGAACTTGTTTTTCTTGTAGATGGGTGTATTCTTGAGTTTCAGGTTGTTGTTCTCAGAGGGACTGTAATTCTTAGGAATGCTGAAGCACTGAAAGCTTGAACACACTTTTCATAGGTTGATGTTTTGTAATATGTTTTGGAATTATTACAGGTGTATTCTAACTTGTCAACACATTGTTATTGGTTCCTCACATTTTCTGTTTAATATTAATTCTTCCTTTTAAACCTTAAGTTGAAGGACAAATTGGCTACACAAAAATTTATACTAAATTCAAATAATTTCTAATGTATTTATTTTAGTTGTGATGACCTGTACAGAGTTCTTGAATCCTGTTCCCTGGTCTTCTGAATTGGGGGTATACAGCTTATTATAAATACATTAATGGTATTTGTGCTTTTCTCCTTCCTTAGAATGAGCAAAATGTAACAACTTTCAAAGAGCACTAAGTGTAGCAACTTTTCTGTAATATCTTCACATTATTGATTATAAAAAAGCACTTATCAATAATATGCACTTTTTATATTGGTCAATATGAAAAAGCTAAGCCCTAGCAAGGAATTAAAATTGTTGAAAATTTAATAGCATCTATATGTATGCTTCTTTGAGGTCCAATTCAATTTTAATAATAGCACATTAAAAAATAAACTAACAGAAAGAGATCAAGCAGTAATTTTTGACACAATTGGTCACTGCCAACTTATCTGTCAGTAGTCAATCTATTTAGAGTGAAAATACCAGATTATAGTGAGTAGAATACATAGCCTTCTGATGGTAGAGGCATTTCCTCTTTACATTCTTTGTTCATGACACTTGATGAATAGCCTTTATATTTTTATCGTGGTAAAATACCTGTAACTTAAAATTTACCATTTTAAAGTGCATAACTCAATCGCCTTTAGTAAGTTCAAAATGGGCAAACATCTCCACTATCTAGTTCAAGAATACTATATCATCCTAAAAGGAAACCCTATGGACATTAAGTACTCTCCCCCACGCCTCTTTCCCACAACCCCTGGCAAACACAAATCTGCTTTCTTTTTCTATGGATTTGTCCGTTGGATTTTTCATTTGAATGGAGTCATACAATATGTGGCCTTTGTATCTGGCTTCTTCACTGAAGATAATGTTTAGGAGGTCATCCATGTTGTACCATGTATCAGTATTTCATTCCTTTTTGTGGCTACTCCATTGGATGAGCAATGGAATAGCCATTGCTATTTTTTGTTTTTGTCCATTCATCAGTTTGGTTGTTTCCATCTCTTGACTATTATTAATAGTGGTGCTATAAACATCCAAGAACAAGTACTTGTTTTAACGTGTTTTCAATTATTTCGGGTAAATACTTAGAAGTAGAATTGTGGAGTCCTATGGTAATTCTATGTATAATTTATTAATGAAAAACAAAAAAAAAATGATTTCCACAGCTGCTGCATTTTAAAATTTATTGATTCTTTTAGGTTTTTCCTATATAAGATATGATATGTAATAGAAATGGTTTTACTTCTTCCTTTCTAATTTGGATGACTTTCATATCCTTTTCTTCCTTAATTGTGATGGCTAGAACTTCTAGTACAATGCTGAATAGCAGTATTGAAAGCAAGCATCTTTGTCTTGTTCTCTATATTAGGGGCAGAGTTTTCAGTATTCCAAATTCACTGTGATGGCAACTGTGGGATTGTTTATAAGTCATCTTCAACATGTTGAGAAAGTTCCCTTCTATTTCTAGTTTGTGTGTTTTTTTAATAGAAGGATTTGGGATTTTGTGAATTTTTTTCTACTTTAATAGAGATGGCCATGCGATTTTTTACTTCGTTCTATTAATTTTTTTGCATGACATTAATTTATTTTTGTATGTCAGACCACCATTATTGCATTCCTGGTGTAAATCTTCCTTAGTCATGGTGTATAATTTTTCACTATTCTTTTGTTTTTGAGGGTTTTTGTCTCTATATTCACAAGAGATATTGGTCTTTCTTGTGATGTTTTCATCTGGCATAAATATCAAGGTATTTTCAGTCTCATTGAATGAGTTAGGAAGTTTTCCCCACTCTTCTGTTTTAGAAGAGTTTGAGAAAGATTGGTGTTATTATTATTTTTTTAACGTAGGGTAGCATTTAACAGTGCAGCCATTCAGTCCTGAACTTTTCTTTATTTGCAGATTTTTTATTAAGGGATTAATATCTTTACTTTATATAGATCTATTCAGACTTTCTGTTTCATATTGTGTCTGATATGTTACATTATATATTTCTAGGATTTTATTCATTTCATCTCATTTATTTAATTTGTTTTTGTACAATTGTTCATAGTATTACCTTAAAATTTGTTTAATATAAGATTAGTAGTGTCACTTTCATATCTGATTAAAGTACTTCAATTCTCTCTTTTTATATTAGTCATTCTAGCTAAATGTTTTTAATTTTGTTGATCTTTCCAAAATTCCAACTTTTGGTTTTGTGGATTCTGTCTATTGATTTTCTTTTCTACTTTGTTAATTGAGACTTGTTTTGTGGCCTAACATATACTCTATTGTGGATAAGGTTCAAAGAACACTCTTGTATTGTTAGTTGGACTGTTTCATATATGTCTGTTAGGTCTAATTATGCTTCATATATTTTAGGATTAATTTGCTATTGTGTATATATTTATAAGTGTTAATTTTTCTTCCTGAATTGACACATATTAATTTACAATGTTTTTGCTTTTCTCTTATAAAAACATCTGCTTTTAAGTCTATTTCTCTGACACTAGTATAGCCACATCAGCAAACCTTTGGTTATAATTTACATTAGAATATCTTTTTCTGTCCTTCCACTTTCAACCTATTTGTGTCTTTGAATCCAAAGACACAAATAGGTCAAGTTGGCTATATACTTTCAAATGCATTAAGTTAATCTCTGTCTTTCAATTGGAAACTTTAATCTATTTATTTAAAATGGATTCCTGATAAGCAGAACTTACTTCTGAAATTTTACTAATTGATTTCTGTATGTCATATGCATTTTTAGTTTCTGAATTCTTCCATTTCTGCCTTCTTTTGCATTTAATTGATTTCTACAATGCACTGTTATGATTACTTTCTCACTGATTTCTCTGTAATTTCCTTTGCTATTTGCTTAGTGGTTACCCTGGGTATTAAAATTAATATCTTATGTTATAACAATTTAGTTTGAATTCATTACAGCTTCAATAATATAAAAACTCTATTTCTATACAGCTGTATTCCTCCCCCATTTATGTTGTTATTGCCACAAATTATATCTTAATTGTGTATGAATTAACATAAAATTGTAATTGCTTATATAGTTGTCCTTTAAAAAACATAAGAAATAAAAAGGAAAAAGAAAAACTACTGAATTTTATATGTACTTAAGTAATTACTTCACTGAAATTATTTATTTCTCCTTACTGCTTTGAGTTACTATCTAGTAACCTTTCATATCAATCTGAAGAATTCTCCTTATCAATTTTTGTAGAGCAAGTCTACAAATGATGAACTCCTTCAAGATTTGTTTCTCTGGGAATGTCTTAATTTCTTCTCATTTTTGAAACATAGTGTTGCTGTATATTTCTTGAAAGATTTTTTTTTCATTCTTTCAGCACTTTGAATATGTAATCTCAGAGCCCTCTCCCATCCTTGATTTCTCATTATAATTTGGATGTTAATCTTATTGAGTTTCATTGGACATGATAAAATGCTTCTTTTCTGCTGTTTTTACTATTAATTCTTTTTCTTCGGCTTATAACAGTTTGATTATAATTTGTTTCAGTGTCAGTCTTTGAGTTTATCTTAATTGTATTTCATTGTGCTTTTCTAATGTGTAAATTTGTGTCTTTAATCAAACTTTAGACATTTCCAGCCATCCATTATTTCTTCAATTATTAATTCTACTCCTTTCTTGTTCTTCCTTTTCTTCTGACCCCACCCAACATGCATAATCTAGAACACTTGATGTTGTCTTATAGTCATCTTAGGCTCTATTCACCATTCTTAATTATTTTATATTTTTGCTCCTCATGGTAGATCATTTCAATTGCCTATCTTCAAGTTCACTGATTCTTTCTTTACCTGATCAAACTTGCTGTTGAACCACTTTAAAGAATTTTTCATTACAGTTATTGTAGTTTTCAGCTCCAGAACTTCTTTTTAGTTCATTTATTATAGTTACTACCTCTATTGTTAATCTCTACCTGGTAGAACATTATCCTCTTGGTTTCCTTTTTTTACCCATGGTTTTGTTTTAGCTTTTTGAGTATATTTAAGGCAATTGTAATAAAGTCTTTGTTTACTAAGTCAAATATCTGGGATTCCTCAGAGACAATTTTCCTAATTTTTTTTTATTTTTATTGTGAATGGGCTATATATTTTTGTTTCTTTGCATGCCTCATACCTTTTTATTGAAAACTGAATATTTTGAATATTACAATGAGTTAACACTGGAAAACAGATTCTTCCTACTCCCTAGAATAGTTTTTATTCCTTGTAGTACTCTGTAATTGTTTCATGATTTTTCTAAATTATTTTATGAGGATTTATTCTTTGTCATGTCATCTGATATCTCTGTTATGTTTACTTAGTAATAAGCTAGTGAGTTGACAGAGATTTCTGGAATCATCTTAGTCCCACCTTCCTCCCTAAAGTCTTCCAGTCTTTCTAGCAGGAAATTGTGTGTATGTCTACATCTCTAACCCTCCACCAGATAGTTTACAACTCTGCCTTCTCCTTTGTTACTTCTTGCACAAAATCTGAATGTCAGCCAGAGTTGAGAATGTAGGGCCTTCTCAGATTTTCTCTGAGCATGCAAACTGTCTTGAACATGCTAATGCCCTTTGGATTCCCAGGAATATGTGGAAGATTTTCAAAGCTGTAATTGTCCATTACATCTCACTATTTAGCTTTTTCTCCTAGGTTTTCTGGCATGACTATTGTTTGCCAAAACTGACACCTTTATCTGAGGCTGCAATAACTAATTTGTTTGTATTTAAATGCTTTTGAAAAATGCCTTCTGTGTAGCAGCTTCTCTACCCTGAGACAGTTCAGAGTTAGGTGAAATAGTGACAGGTTCTTTGCATTAATCCTACAGGGAGACACCCAACAGATCAAAAGAGACAATAATAATTCTTTGAGATCAAGTTCAGCCAAGCTGGGGAGAAGTGAATGAGCTAAGAACAAATCAAACTGACTCAAAATTCTTCTACTGGATTTTAGATGCCTTCTTCTTGATTATGCATTAACTTGATTGCTGTAAACCTTGAGTAGTTTCAAAGGGTAAAAAAGCTTCATAACATTCATTCAAACAGTTTATTCCAGTTATTATTTCTGGGTTTCTGTGAAGAAATAGACCCTTGGAGTTTCATGCTGCATTATTTTTGCTGACATCACACCCAATTCCATTCTTTTTTAAGGGTCTGGTTTTGAGTGCTGAATTTAATAAAATGGCTAAGTTAGAGGTGGATAATCTAGGGAGTATATAGAGAAACAAGCTTTTAAGTTTCTTTTAAGAAGAATGGAAGTTATCTGAAATACAAAGAGTAGTAAAGGGAATGAATAAACAATAATCTACTGTCTTCTGTTAGACCAAGGAAGGTGAAAAGTCCTTAGCATACCTGATTATATTCCAAATTCCTGAAAACTGAAAACTGTTTGAATTTTATACCTCTTTTGAGTGCTTGTTAATATTTCACTGGGAGTTTAGGGACAGCTTTTCAGGTGTTATGAACTTTCTGCCATCATAAACTGCTCATAATATTTTCTTGGAAGGATAAATGATTGAAGTGTTAATATCAATCATCAAGAGATGACCTCAACTATAATATGGTGAGTAAAATGTCACCTTACATTACATTAAATTTTCATTAAATTTTCCCTGAAGCCATAAGTCAAGATATATGTGAAATAATACTTGCTTTCTACAACCTCAAATTGATAATGTGAGTTTAATGTAGTTGTTTTGTAATATACATTGAGTTCCTTGCAAGAAATAAACAAATAACTATTATTCTTAACACCATAAATATATATATATATGTATATATATCTCTGTTGAATATGTTAAAATATTTTAACATATTCAACAGAGATTTTGTCATTCGCTACATGACATGGATAATGAAAAACAGTTAGGGAAAGAGGAAGCACAGCCTGCAAAATATTCTTTAAAAAAGCATTAAAATAAATTTGTAAACACATAGTGTTCTATAGTCTATGTCAAGTACAGTATTGTGAGACATGATAAAGAAAAACATTACAATTTTATTTCAATCTGATTTTGAAATTTTTACAGTAAGCATAGCCTTGAGCATCAATATTTATCTTAGCATTGGATATCAGATGAAGACTCATAAAAAATAGAATCTAATCCAAGTACGTTGAATAACACTATGGTGTAATCAATTTGATTTTATAATGTTCATTTGTAAAATTGTTAGAAGGACATGACCTCTGGCAAAATATCTTTGTTTCTATTCTTTTTTTTTTTTTTAATTAGAGAAGCTGGTTTACAGAAAAATCATGCAGAAAATACAAGATTCCTATGTACCTTATTATTATTAACACCTTGCATTTGTGTGGTACATTTATTGAACTTTATGAAAGAATATTATAGTTGTACTATTAATTATATTCCATGGTTTACGTTAGGGTTCTTTTGTGATGTGCATTCCTATGGTTTATTTTTTTTAAGTTTTTTATTCTAGTGACATATTTACAACCAAAATTTCCCCTTTTAGCCACATTCAAATGTGTAAATCACTGCTGTAACTGTTCACAGTATTGTTCTACCATCACAACCTTCCATTACCCAAACTTTTCCATCACCCTAAATTGAAATTCTATATGCTTAGATTATATTCTATAATTCTATACACAAAGTGGCAGACTGGTAGCTTATAATTTTCCAGAAAAATATTAAATATAACCCATCATTTACCTATCAGAAGGCTTTATATAAAATCAAATGGTTATAATAAAAAATAAGATTTGGAGGCTCCAGCCTAAATTTGCAAATGGTATCATTCAATTCACAGAGTTTGATTTTTCCATTTTATTTGTCATTCATTATTTCAACAAATATATATTGCTAGGAAATCAACATTCCTACATTGCTTATTGATTTGGGTTTTCCACCTTTAGTGGGCAATTAATATTGAAGCACAGGTTGCATCATGGGCTAAAAGTTTTTACTTGATTTTATTTTAATTTTTGTCTGACTTAAATGATGGATTAGTCCATGGAGTTATATTAATTAATTTCAAAAGATTGGTTAAGTTCTAGAATATTATGAAGTATATACTTTTTTCCTTTTTTAAGAATAATGTGGGAATTTACCTGTTTCTTCTTTGCATTTCTATGCAGATTGACCAAAATTAGTCAATTTTACATGAAAGGAAAGGACAAAAAATAGTCCTAATGTTATCAATTGATACTGATGTTACTTTAGTTAATATATGATTCCATTAACTTCTTTGTTAGTTACTACAGAGTAGAAACAGGCTGACCATTTTACATTAAGCAACCATTAACCATAATAAGAATCACAAAAATAAATAAAAATGTAATTTAATGGTAAGCTTAGGAGTTAGTGCAAAATAACAGAATGTGTGTATGTTTGTGTGTGTGTGTAAAAGTAAATTTTTATTTAATTACTGTATATCCTTGCTATTCAAAATGAGACCCATCAACCAGCACCTTAGTGCACCTGGGAACTCATCAATGCAGAATCTCATTATACACCGGGACCCTCTGAATCTGAATATGCATTTGACCAAGATCTCCCAATTTGAATATACAATAAATGTTGAGAAGTACTCATTTTGACTTTTGATTACACAAATCAGCATTTATAATTATGACTGACCTCACAACAGTGTTTTATAAATTGTGTTCCACAAATCCTGTGAGTTTGAGATGGTGCTTCACAAGTACTCTGGGGAGAGAGGATAGTCCTGTAGGTGTGCAGTGTATGTTTTGTGTATGATTCCGATGCCCACTATGTGGAAAAATGCAAAATCAGTGTCAAAGGTGAAAATGACTTATACTCAATATTTTCAATGAGAACCCTTAGAAACCCAGTGCATTCAAAATACCTCTAAACTATTAAAAAATAAGTTTGCAATTCATTGTTGAAATAGATCACATTTTGTACTGAACGTTGCATGAAGTAATTATAGGCCATATTGGACATTTACTATATGCATTTATAACATGGAAATTATACTTTTCTCTGTATAGAAGGCTAAAGAATATGGGTACTGACTAAGAACAGTGTAGAGTCACATGTCCCACCTTTCCCATTATTGAGAAATACTATCCCTGACTACAATGGCAATAACAATGCAAACTAAGGTCATACTGTTGATTTTACTCTTTCCATTTTCCTCTCATTCTCTCATTTGTTAAACTAAGTAGAAGTGTCAAAATGAAAGAATTCTTGTTTACAGTTCCCTTTAAGCTTTCCAGTAAAATACAGGAGGTTAAGCATATCAGTTGAACTATATAACAGCCTTTCTTCTTAATACAATTTCACTCATTTCTCTACTCTCAGTTTATATCAATTGATATACATGTCATCTTTAATTTTGCACTGGGAGCAGAGGAATTTGGGGTTAGAAAGAAAATGTGGGAAAGACTAGAGGATGAAGGAAGATGTACTGTAAAATCTATTCACTGTTACACCTTATACTTTGGTTCCCTTTCTATATGGCTAGAAGGGAAAGGATTCAGAATATTCTGAATTAGATAAAGAGAGACTTTTGAGACTTTAAACTTTGATTGCAAGCATTATTAGTTCGTGATTTAGGTAATAAAATGACAAATCAACCTGGCAGTGTAGTACTACACAGGATGGGAATATCCAGATTTGAAGTGTTTGTTTTTAGTTGAACATTAGCTTGTTCCTGTAGTTAGAAGTGACTGTAATATTTCACTAGCAATTTAGCAGGAGGTGAGCAAATACATAAAATAGGCTGTGATCTCACATTGTGACATTTGCTCATGGACTGTTTGGTATGCACAGGTAAGGCAGCCCTTTGGGAATTGCCATAAATAATGGGTAACAGGGGTACTTTAATGAACTAATTTCTATCAGTTTGGTAGGGATTTTATTAACTATAATTTGGTCATAAAATGCCAATAAAATATTATTTTGTAATTACATAGTGCTGGTGAGCTTCGTGACTTCTGAACTACAGAGATAAAACTCAAGAGTGGGAAGCTGCTCATTGCTTCACATGGAGATACACTTCTGGACATGCTCTTATTATTCTCCTTTTTGATTGGAGAGTATGCATTTCCAAAGTATACACCAAAATGCTCTGCTGACAGGAAGCTATGTTCTCAACAGGGTCTCATAGAACTGAATAGTCAAACTTCAAGCACAATAAAATATGGATCAGAATCCTAAACAGAACAAAAATGGAAGAAGAAAGAGTAAGATTTTCTTTCCCCTCAGGCATTTGAAAGTAAAAAGAGTGAGAAGAAACAAAAGTGTCAGTTTTAAAGATCTCTTTTATACAAAATATTTTATAACTAATCCAAGAAAAAACTTGAAAAGAATGGTCAAATTAAATTAAAGGCTATATAATAGGGCCAAATATATTTATGCAGAATTAAGGATCAACAAAAGACTTGCATAAAACTTAGTTATTAATGAGAGGCTATTCCAAATCATGGTCATATTAAGAATTTAAAGAAGAAATTTGGCCTAGAAAATTTTAATGTGTATTATTAATGTATACCATTTTGTAATACTTTATTATTTATAAAGTAGTTTATTCCATGTTTTACAGTTGTCTTAGAACAGATATTATAATTCCTACTTTCTAAATGGAGTACTGAGTATAAGTGGACACAAGAATTTTAAAAATGCTTAAGGTATTACATCAAAATGAGATTTAAAGGTCTTGTGCATTCAGGTTCACTTTTCTTCCATGATTTCATGCTGCCTCTTATCCTAATGATGATTCAGAATAGTGCCTATAATTTTGCATATATTGAAATGCTATTTTCTTGGACCATCAATTTGATTTGATTTTTCTTTTAGGGAACATGAAAAATATAAAGGCAAAACACAGTTCTAAGATTCAAATAAGCAAGGAGTACTTTGACAAGGTATCAGGAATGACAAAATGAGTGAGATTAATAGCTCTGAAAAAGCATATCATATGCAACACAGTTGAAAGAATTCAGATTGTCTTCTAAGAAATATAAACAGCAGAATTTAGTATCTAACCTCAAATATTTTTAGATATAATATTTTCCTTGAATGTAAGAAACAAAATAGCTCTAATATATATGAATTATAAGTATACAAAATAATAAATGTTTAACCAAAGAAAGTAAAGAATTAAATAAGGAAAATTAAAAATTTAAATAAAGAAAATGCAAGTCAGATATAACACCACAAATCAGAGGGAAAGCAAGCTGTTAATATTGTTAATATAATTCTTCTTTCATTTTTGAGTTATATGCATTTAAAGTCATAGGAATGCTGTCTGTAAATGATTTTGTGTTTTTTTTTCACTTGTACTTGTGGCATAAGATCATCTATTGCCTTTTAAAAAATTGTATTTACAATTTTAACAAGATTGTTAATTTTTTTGGCAGTAGAGAAAAAACAACAATATTGGCATCTGAGGAGGAAATAACCTATATTATTTATGGGAGAGATAAAGATATTGATGATATTTATCATAGAGAACCACCCTATAATCTTCCTGTCAAAAGAAAATGAAATGACATAGTTTTCCCCAAAGTTTGAAAGAGTCTTAAATTTAACTAACTGCAACATCTTCCGTCCCCTGCCAAACAGAATATACAATGATTTGACAGTAATTACCCATAATCTTAAGGATAATTCTTTTGGAAACAGTAAGAGATGGCCCTCACTTCTGTGCCTGTCATGGAAAACACGTGTTTATAGATAGCTTCACCACACTCATTTCCAGTTTTCACTCAGTGAGTCCAAGGAGTGGATAAACGTGTGTCTGTAAATTGTTGTCTGGAGTGAGTTAAAACCTTCTGCCTACTCAGGTTGATAGTAAATACCAGTTGTTACAGTGTGGTGGACCTGGGGCTGACCACTATATCAGCAAGAACTGATCCCAGTATAAAGTTAACAAAAATGAAAACACTATTGGTTCACTTGTCCTTTAACCTACTATCCAGTACACAGCTGGAAATATCCTACCAAATTCTTCCATAATTACAGGGGAAAATCAGAAAATCATTTATTGCCCATTAGACCATAAAATCTTGCCAACATGTTCACTAGCAAATTCCAAGGAATTTCTCCAAATCCCAGTAATCAGCTCATAAATCTAGCATTCATCCTTTTTCAGAAAACTTTGTCTCTATCTCTTCCTATCCTCATTGATAAAATTGTCAAGAACTGTGAAAAGTCTGAGATTCCACTGTACTTGTAACCTACAACCTGCCACAGTTTCATGGATGCTGTCAGGAAAATCAAGACTCGTGTGTTAGATACACAGCACTTTATTGCTTAAAGCAATGAAAGCAGCATGAACAATAGACTCTTTCCTCAGTTATCCTTGACATGAATTTCCTTAGCAGTAACCCTCATGGGCCCAGGAAGATGCCTGCAAATGTATCGGACTGTATTATGTGAAAGAAACCTTGTTTTTTTTTTTATAATGAGCAGTAAGCATGCCTGATCCAGAGTGTGAAATTACATTTATTATACAGAAAGTAAGGATGCTTACCCTTTGCCCCTGAAGGAGACGCAGAAAAATATTTGAAGTATTAATTAATGGCCCCAAACTTTCTGATCTGATGAAAGGCAGGTATATACAGATCCAATAAATTTAACCAATTACAAGCAGCATAAACTCAAAGAGTACATACCAGATATATTATAATTAAATCGTCAAAACACAAAATAATTTTAAAGAGAGATGTAACCTATCACATATAAGGGATCATCAATAAGATTAACAACATATTTATCCTCAGAAACTAGAAAGACCAGAAGTCAATAGGCTGATATATGAAAATCTCTGAAAGAAAAATACAGCCAATCAAGAATTCTATAACTGTCAAAACTATCTTTCAGAAATGAATGAGAAATTCGGATATTGCAAGACAAACAAAAGATGAAGGAGTTCATTACTACTAGTTATGGCCTACAAGAAATGCTGAAGTCAGTTCTTCAGCCTGAAATGAAAGGAAACTAGACTAACTTAAAGCCATGAGGGAAAAATTAAGATCACTCATAAATGTTGCATCATTGATAAATATAAAAGACAGTATTTTTTTTTTTAAAAAAAAAGATTTTATTTATTTATTCATTTATCGCCCCCTTGTTGCTTGTGCTCGCTGGGTCAGCCAACCACGCCGCGCGGGCGGGCCTGCCTTCACCAGGAGGCCCCGGGAACCGAACCCGGGACCTCCCATATGGTAAATGGGAGCCCTACTGATTGAGCCACAGCCGCCTCCCAAAAGACAGTATTTTTGTACTTTTGGTTTGACTTGTAAATTCTCTCTTTTCCCTATATGATGTAAAAGGCAAATGCATAAAATGATATTAACTCCATGTTAATATATATAAAATATATTAAGATATAATTTGTCACAGTAACAAAACAAAGGGGGAATATGGAGAAGTATAGAAGCACAGGGTTTGTACACCATAAAAAGTAAGTTGGTGTTATTCAAATTTTATTTTTTTATGTTTAAGGTTTTATTTGTAATTCCCTCTAAGAAAAATAACTAAAACACACACACAAACACATATATAGAAAAAGAAAGAAGGAAATCAAGATGATATACTACAGAAAATCAACTAATTTCAAAAAAGACAGTAATGGAGTTATTCAGGACCAAAAATATATATAATGCATGCAGAAAACCAATAGCTAAATAGCAGGAGTAAATCCTTTTTTTAAATAAATAATCACATTAAGCAAAAATATATTAAACTTTTATATTACAAGGAAGAGATTTGCAGATTGAATTTAAAACAATAGGATCTATCTATATGCTCTGTACAAGAGATTCACGTTAAATATAAGGACACAAAGAAGTTGAATACAAATGAATGGAAAAAAGATATACTATGCAAATAACAACCAAAAGGAGTGGAGGTGGATATTATTGTCATAAAGATCACATTTTAAAACAAAAAATGTTACAAGAAACAAAGAAGGGAATTATGTTTTGGTAGAAAGGTACAACACAGAAAGAAGGTATAACAATTAAAAACATATATTCAACTTAAAGAAGAATTCCAAAATTGGTGACACAAATGTTGACAGAATTGAAGGGAAAAATAACTTTACAATAATTATTGGAGTCTTCAGTACATACTTTCACTATTGGATAGAACATCTAGATATAAGTTTCATAAGGAAATAGAGGGCTGGAATAACACTAAAAAACCAACAAGACCTAACAAACATATAGAACACTCTACAAAATGACAGCAGAATACATATTATTCTCTAGTGTATGTGGATCCTTCTTCAGGATAACTATGTTAGGTCACAAAAAGAGTCTGAATAATTGAAATCATTAAAAAAATCTTCTATGACAAAATTTAATGAAGCTATAAATCAATGAAAGGCAAACTGGAAAATTCACAAATACATGGAAATTGAACAATGCATTCTTAAGAATCCAATTGATAATAGAAGAAATCACAATGGAAATTAGAAAATACTTAGAGACAAGTGAAAACAAAACCACAATATACCAAAATGTATGGGATGCAGTGAAGACAGTGCTCTGTGGAAAATGTGTAGGTGCTGATATCTATATTAAAGAGAATAATGATCTCATATTAACAACCTAACTTTACATCATGAGATACTAGAAAATAAAGCAAAACCTAAAACAAAAGAGAAGATGGAAGGAAATACTAAAGATTAAAAGGCAGATAAATGAAATTTAAACTAGGAAATAATAGTGAAGAGTGAAGAGAAAGCCAACGAATGCAAAAGTTGGTTCTTTGAAAAGATAAAATTTACAAACTTTTAGTTAGACTGACAAAGAAAAAAGAAAAAAAAAACACAAATAACTAAATCAGAAATGAAATGTGGGATCACTGAAACCAACCTTATGCAAATAGTAAGGACCATAAGAGAATAATATGAACAATTTTACACAGAAATATTAGATAATCTAGAATAAAAGGACAAATCCCTAGAAACACCAAATTATCTAAATTGACTTAAAATAAATAGGAAATCTCTAAAGACCAATAACATGCAAATAGAGTGTATCAATGACCAAGAACCACCCATCAAAGAAAAGTTCAAGACTACATGACTGTACTAGTGGATTCTAGCAAATATTTAAGTAAAAAATAATACCTGTGTTTTTCAAATTCTTCCAAAACATAGAAGATTTGTAAAGACTTCTTAGTTTTCCAGGACTGCTATTACAAATATCACACAATGGGTTGATTTAAAGAATAAGAATTTATAGTCTAATGGTTTTGGATGTTGAAGTCTAACATAAAGATATTGGTAGGACTTGCTCTCTACCTGAATTTATGGTATTTGCACAATACTCCTTCACATGTCAATCTCTCTCTCCTTGTGTTTGCTGCTCTGCTATTTACTGACTGCTGCCTTCTGCTGACTTGTAGCTTCTACTGATTTTCTGACTTCAAATTTCTTCTGTCTTATAAGGCCTCTAATCCTACAGATTATTCCTACCCTGTTTCAATTTGGCTTCATCTAAATAGAACCTTTGAAGATCCTTTTCACAAATGAGACCTCACCTCACATAATTATAACATTATCAAGGATCCTACTCAAAAATGGATTCACACCCAGAAGAACAGTTTAAGACCAGAACATGTGTTTTGTGGGTACCTGTTTCAAAATCCAACAACTTCCTAGCTCATTCCAAGAGGAATTAAACCAATAAAGACATCATAGAAAAAAAGATAGGAGGCTTGCTCTTGCAGCTCAGGACTCATGAGCAGAGCTTCCAGGCAGCTCAAGATGAGGTGAACGAGTGAGTCTGAGGGGTGACCAGGGAAGGTGGTGGTGATACAAAGAAAGCAGCCAAGTAGTGGAACCATAACGCCAACAAGAAGCACAGCAAGAACATCATCCAGTTTGGCAATGTCACCAAGAACTTGAGAAATGCCCCGAAGAGAAGGTTTCTGTTGGACCCTGGTTTTTGGCTGTCTTTACTTTTGTTGTTTGGGGCTCTGCAATTTTCCAGATTATTCAGATTATCAGGATTGGCATGTGAAATAACTGACATTAAGATGTTTCCATTCTCCTGTGAAATTTAACTTGAACTCACTTATGATGTTTGATTATCTGGATAAAAACAATTGAATAAAGCTCCCTGCCTCAGAAAAACTTTTCATATCCTTCATGTGTCATTCTGAGGTTTCTTTATGGGTCATTTCACGTTTTCTAATCCATACCACAGTGCCTTGGGAAACCATCATATGAATAGGCAATAAAATTTGATTGTTAACCTTCAAATAACAAAAAGGAAAGAAGAGATCAATATCATTTATGAATATGAATGCAAAAATTCCCAACAACATACTGGAAAACCTAACCCAACAGTATACTAAAATGATTATACACCCTGACTAATTGGGACTTATCTCAGAAATGTAAAGGTGAGTCAATGTGCCAAAATCAATGCAATGTACCACATTAATAGAATGATGGGGAAATGCATGATTATCTCAATAGACACAGAAAAAGCTTTTGACAAAATCCAGAACTCTTTCCTGGTAAAAACTGTCAGAAAACTAAGAATAGCAGGAACTTCTTCAACATGATCAATGATATTTTTGAAAAATCCCCTGCTAACACCATCAATGATGAAAAAGTAAAAGCTTTTCCCCAAGATCAGGAACAAGAAAAGGATGCTTGCTCTCAACATTGCTATTCAACAAAGTACTGAAAGTTCTAGTCAGAGTAATTAGACACAACATTTTTTTTTAAAGACATCTAGATTGGAAAGGAAGAAGTAAATGTACCTTAATACTTGGATGATTTTATCAAAGAAACATATGAAAACTACAAAAAATTATAAGTGAATTCAACAAAGTTACAGGGTATAAGATCAACACACAAAACTCAGTTGTATTTCCAAACACATGCCACAAAGAAGATTAAGGAAATAATTCCATTTATAGTAGTATCTAAGAAAATAAAATGCCTTGGAATAAAATTAACAAAATTGTGAAAGGTTTATACACTGAAAAACTACAAGTATTGCTGAAAGAAGCTAAAGTAAACTTAAATAAATGGAAAGACATTCTGTGTTCATACTTTGGAAGATTTAATATTCTTTAACTGTCAATATTACCCAAAGCAACCTACAGGTTCAATACAATCCCTTCAAAATCCTAGGAGCTATTTTTTTTTTTTTAAGAAATGGACAATCCAACCCTCAAATTCATATGGAATTACAATACGTCCCAGATAAATAAAACCATGTTGGAAAAGAATAATTTCCCAATTTAAATGAGTATTACAAAGCTACAGTAACAGAACAGTGTGGTACTGGCATAAAGATAGGCATATAACACTAATGAAAGAGAATTGAAAGCACAGAAATAAACATACATCTATGACCAATTAATCTTTGGCAAGTGCAAGTCCATGCAATGGGGAAAGAACAGTCTCTTCAAAAAAAAGCTGGAACAAATGGAAATCAACATGCAAAGAATTTGGCCCCCTACCTCTCACTTTATAAAAATTTTAACTCAGATTGATCAATGGCCTAAATATAAAAGCTAAATCAATAAAAAAAATTTGGAAGAAACCATAAGGGTAAATCTCCAAGACTTGAATTTGGAAATGAACTACTATATTTGAAACCAAAACCTAAGCAACAAAAGAGAAAATGGATTCATTTGATTTAATCAAAATAATACTTTCATGCACCAAATGATATTATCAAGAAGATGAAAAGAAACCTACAAAATGTGAGAGAAATTTGGAAATCATATATCTGATAAGGGTTTAATATCCAGAATATATGAAGAACTCCTACAACTTAAGAACAAAAAGATGCAAAACCTAATTACATAGTGGGGAAAGGATTTGAATAGATATTTCTCCAAAGAAGATATATAAATGGCCACATGAAAAGTTGCTCAACATAACAAGTCATTAGTGAAATGCAAGTCAAAATTACATTGAGATACCACTTCACATACACTAGGATGACTATTATTTTAATAACAGAAAATATCAAGTGGTGGTGTGGGTATGGATAAATTGGAGCACTTGCGCATTGCTAGTGGAATGCAGACACTGTGGAAAACAGTTTGGCAGTTCCTCATATAGTAAATCATTATATGACCTGGCAATTCCACCCCTAGCCATATACATTTAGCCTTGGAACATTCAGACCCAAGCACCCACGTTCCTGTTTACTGATTTATAAGCCATCACCAATGCCTTAGCAGTTTGGTCATGTTCATGTAGGAAGTGAGATTGAAGAAGCAAAGGTTCCCTAATATGAGACAGGGACCTTTGGCATGGAAAGGCACCATGCACAAATTGATGCACATGGGAAGGGATCATATGATGAAAAACATTGGAATTTCCTAGCCAGTAAAGGATGCACAGAGCTGATTTTTGTACCAGAGAAGGATGGAGATCCTTCTAGGTGAGAGGCAGAAGATGAGTCCTGGTCAAAAGATGAGCACCATGAACTTACCCTCAGTGACATTTGTGAAATAGCTGAAATTCCTGTGGCTGCTTCTGCTGCTGGGTGGATTTGCCATCAAACTGGAGATAGAAATTCCAGTCCCATGGGCCCAAGAACACAGAAGACCTGTTTTGTTGTTGTTGTTGTTGTTATTGTTATTGGGTTATTTTAAAATTGTTTTTAAAGTGGTCAAATCTTCAATTTACCAATATGATAAATGTCAACTATAAGCCAGATCCAAAAAAGGGCATATAGGGGCTATTTCCAAAGTGACTGCATCAGTCCACTAATTGGTCCACTGATTGGCCCTCTCCTGCCATCCCAAGGTATGTCCTATGCCTAGGTCATGGTAGACACCTTGCCTTTCTAGTTTGTTGTGTGGCTGTAGAACATAAATGGGATATCTTGGAAAAAGAGGCTCTGCTGCCCCTTGTGGCACCCAGATAACCTCTGTTCTTACCACTCAAAGATGGCCCCAGACTCACAGAATTTGATGGACCTTCCAAATCACCCACAGGCAGCCAGCATTGTAGAGAACTTTAATGGCCACCTAAAATAGTTGCTTTGGCATCTATACGTGACAACTCTGTTATTGAATGGACTGTCTGCCTTACTCTGGTAGCTCAACTCAGCAATTCCCCAGAGGGGAAAAGCAATCTTATCTCATTTCCTATCACAGGGAGAGACAGTGTTGGGGGAGGTACCAGGCTTTGCAACAAGTCTCCCTTAAAACCAATAAGATGAAGATTGACCCTGAAAGGGGGACCAAGGGCACACCATTTGGGTGTCTCCTTTCCAGCTACTGTCTGAGGATCATCCTGCTTTTCACCCCCATTACACCCTTCACACAATTCCTAGGATGGTGGAATGACCAAAGAAGGCATGGAAGTGCTTAACACACATGGGTTAAAATCCTGTGGGCCAGACCCTTGGGGCTTGACACATGAGTCCTGGAGGCTAGTTGATGGAGCCTACCCCTGGTTAAGAGATCATTTCCCTTGTTAACGGTCATGGTACACCTTTGAGGAGTCGTGAGAACTCCCAGTTATTAGGAAGGGGTGGAAGTAGGCCAAAGATCAATGGGAAAGAGAGAAGTTATAGCTCAGGACAAGGGCAGACCGATAAGATAAATTACTGCAAATAGGCCAAGAAAAGTGTCTCTGACATGAGTTGGTTGTACAACCACACTTTTAGGAATAGTTACTGCTCTTCTCTCTTGTTTCCAACAAATTTAGCCCATTGGCAAGCTGGAAGAAAAAACACCCTTGACCATCGGACCCAGGAAATCATGGCAGTGGCAGGGAACCTGACTGACTTGCCTCTGCAGTCACAAATCTGGACAACCTGTTAGGATATAGTAACTGCCAATATAATGACCAGTGATTCTTTAGGGGTATGCTGTGCCCCTCCAGCTTATTTATAGATGAAACAAAACCTCCACCCACTGGGAAATTCCATTGCTGGAAAATGATGGGACATTGCACATAGGGTTGCTGGCCTTCGCCTTGTAAAATCTCAAACAATCTGAGGCTATTGCTAATACCTCTTGCCATAGGTGAGTTACTACCTCAGGGGAGGTGGAACAGGAGGTGGTCAAAATCCAATAGCAATTCCACTGGGTGCAAAGTATGCAAACAGATTCTAAGTGGGACCTCTTCAGCTGTTTTCTGGGGGTAGAGGAGCATGGATGCAACCATTACTCAGGACAGATCTGATCACCCTGATTGGAGTGATGGAATACATAAGTGAAGGCGTCTGTATTAGTCAGCCAAAAGGGTGCTGTTGCAAAGTACGAGAAATCTGTTGGATTTTATACAGGGTATTTATTTGGAGTTAAAGCTTATAGTTACAAGGTCTTAAAGAGTCCAACTCAGGGTACCATAAGAGGTACTTTCTCACTCAAGTTAGTTGCCACATGTTGAAGCAAGATGTCTGGTAGTCTGCCTGGTCTCTCCTTCCTTCTTCTTAAGTCTATGGACCCAGCTTCTGATCTCAGCTGTAGGCTGGCACTGGGTTCATCTCTCTTCCCTGAGCCATGGGATGAAAGTTCTCTCATATTCCATGTCATGGTAAAGTTTCTCCACTGGCATCTATGGAGCTCTTCTCTTTTTTGTGTATCTTCTGTCTTCTTGAGTGAGTGCTCGTTTATATCAGTCCACCAAGGGGGCAGGGATTTAACCTGAGTTATACCCTACTGACATTTTTGAATCAAAGCCCTAATCTTTTTTTTTTTTTTAGATAAATTTCTGTGCAAATCAAAACTACAATGAGATATCATTTCACACCTATCAGAATGGCCACTATTAAAAAGACAGAGAGCTACAAGTGTTGGAGAGGATGTGGAGAGATAGGAACACATCTTCACTGTTGGTGGAAATGCAGGATGGTACAACCACTATGGAGGACTGTTTGGCAGTTCCTAAAGAAGTTGAATATAGACGTGCCATGTGACCCTGCAATACTACTGGGTATATACCGAGAAGAACTGAGAGCAGTGACACAAACAGACATCTGCACACCGATGTTCATAGCCACATTATTCACCATTGTCAAAAGTTGGAAACAATCCAGGTGTCCATCAACAGAAGAATGGATAAAGAAACTGGGGTCTATTCATACAATGGAATATTATGCAGCTGTAAGAAGAAATGAAGTCGTAAAGCATATGGCAATATGATAAACCTGGAGGACATTATGTTGAGTGAAGCAAGCCAGACACAAAAGGACAAATACTGTATGAATTCATTACTATGAACCAAATATATTGTGTAATATATTGTTTGATTCAAAAAAAAAAATTTACATGTATCCATCACATTTAATTGAGAAATGTATATATTTATTCATCTGTGTTTAAAATATATATATATATGCAAAGCCCTAATCTTAACACAACTGAATCAAAGGCATCTCAGTTGAATCTAACACAAAGAGGATCACACCCAAAGGAGCAGACCAGTTTACAAACATATTCTCTTTTTTTGGAATTCATAAATATTCTCAAACTGCTACGTCATCCTAAATGTACTACAGCTTCTGGTGTTCCCAAACCTTTACTGTCAACAATGTTTACAGCCATGGACCAGTACTACCGACCATATCCTCCTTTGTTTCCAAGATGGGAGGTGGTCTGATATTTGGAAGCTAATGCAGAGGAGTATGCTGGGGCTTATTGAGAAACCAAGGGGTTGAATGCTGAGTAAGTCACAGACACTCCTAACGGCCAACTCCCAGCCCTGGACTGGCCTTACTTCCATTTTAATTGAATGTAAATGTTTAAATATGCTTCCATTCCATAGTCTAGGGAATATGTTTGGTCTAATGTAGCAGCCTGAACAAATTTTAAACCTGAAACCTGAGATAAGCAGTTCCAGCTGCTTATCAGTGTGTGACCTCTCCATGGAAGGCCCCCTCACTCTGGGATGTATAAATACCCCACCCTAAGGTGCAACACGTTTGTCTTGCCCCTCCAATGTAATTTGGGGCAGCAAGGCTGCCATCCACTGACCCTGACAGTTGACTTTCCCATGGGAGCGGCCATGATTGGATCTCTCCACCTGCTGTGTAAGTAAAATAGTCATTTGCTGATAGTTTCTGTTGTGCCTGTAACATAACATGTAGCATCTTACTCCACACTTAATGCTGAAATACTATATGCTTTCTCTTTATGATAAAAATCAGCTAAACATATTTACTCTTATCACTTCTATTCATCATTGTCCTGGTGTTTTCAGTCAGGGCTATTAGGCCTGAAAAGAGAAAGAAAAACCCTGATTGAAAGGAGGAAGTTAAATTAACTCTATCTGCAGATGAAATGATCTGGTATGTAGAAAATCCTAAGAAATCCACTAATTATTTATAAGAAGTAATAAACAAGTTAAGGTTGAAGGGTCCAAGTTCAATAAAGAAAAGCCAATTGTAATTCTATATACTTGCTATGGAAAATTAAAAAATGAAATTAAAAAGCCCATTTGTAATATAATAAAATGAATAAAATACTAAGGAAAAACTTTTAAAGGTATAAAGCATATACTCTGAAAAATATGAAAATTGTGGAAATATAACTCATTCATGGATTCAAATACCTAATATTATTAAGATGGTAATACTTTCAAAATTAATTTACAGATTTTATGCAAACTCTATCAAAATCCCTCTGGCTACTTTGCAGAAATTGACAAGTTTACCCCAAATTTAATACAGAAATTCAAGGGATCCAGAATAGCAAAAAAAAAAAAAAAAATTCTTGAAAGAGAAGAAAAAAGCTGGAGCAGTCATACTTCCTGATTTATAAACATTGCAAACCTATAGTTATCAAGACAGATTTGTATTGGACTAAGGATGCATCTTTAGTATACAAAAATGTTCTGGCTTCCATAGTACTAGATAAGAAAATCATAAAATATCAGGAAGTTACTGTGTAGCAGACTTTTAACAAGTCAGTGATGGAGACTGACAGGAAGGAGTTGGAAAGTTGCTTGCCCTTCCTTTTTCTGAGATGAAGTGTTTCTGCTGGTTTTCTCCAGAAGCACTCTTGAAGACCAAACAACTAAGAATGTTTTGTTTGAGGAACTATGGCCAGTATGACAGCATATCAACTCATATTGCTTTCCGCACTTATGTTCTTATTGTAACTCTTACGTAGTTGTTATTCTACCCTGAATTAAGGTTAGAATATAAAATTTGCTTCACCTTTCTTTTTTCTAGGGAACCCAAAAACTTTGGGAATTCTGAATAGTGGAAAGAATGTGATAAGGAAGGAATATATTTACTAGTGGTATAATGTGGTAGAAACCATTTAGAAACAATTGGCATCATCTTGTAGACAGAATATTAATTTAACCCAAGAACTGGCATTTCATTTCTGAGTGTATATCCAAGAACAAGTATTAAACTGGGAGGGTAGGGGATGAAATATGTGCATATGAATTCTTCTTAGAAATATTGTCTATACTAGGAAAATTTAACTTAATTAATTATTAAACTCTAACATTCATCAATGAAAGCATGTAAATAGGTATATACTTACATAATACAATATTATCTAGCATAAGAAAAAAAAAGCTATATACAACAGAAATCATATATAGAACAAATTTCAGAAAACTATGTGTGCTTGTGTGTGTGTATATATATACGTATATATCTATATCTATCTATCTATCTATATATATAGAATATAAAATTCTATATATATATATATATAGATAGATATAGATTCATACAGCATGCTATCTACCTATAAATTTAAAAAAAAAACTATTTAAACTAAGAAATACTTGTAGATCACATGGGTAGATCTGAGTTATTTCTTTGGGTTTAATGGTTGCTTTAACAGTTTGAAGTTCTTTTTAGAATCCCAAAATGAAGAATAATTTTTTTTAACTAATCCATTCTTGTGGCTGTGGGGCCCCTTTTTTCTTTTTTTCTAAACTTTATTTTTAAAGACATTTTAGATTACAGAAAAGTTACATCGAAAATATAGGGGATTCCCATATACCCCACCCCTTCCCCCTCTTACGTTTTCCCCTATTAATAACATAATTACATGAGCTTGGTACATTTGTTATAATTCATGAACAAATATTGAAATATTGCTACCATCATGGACTATAGTTTACATTACATTTTACACTTTGTACTGTACAATTTTATAGGTTTTGACAAAATGTGTAATGGCATATACTATCATTGCAAAAGCAAGCAAAACAATTTGTGGGACCCTTTTGATTAGGCATGAACTCAAGTTGGGTCTCCACCCTCTTACTGGAGCTTTATCTAAAGGAAGACCCAGAGAGAAACAGAGAAAAGAAGCTGCCGTTTTTTTTCCTTTCCAGGTGAGAAAGGACTTGAGGATCAAAACTTATGCATGAAGCCCAGAGAGGTTGAGAGAGGTCCTGGAGTTTGGAAGCAGCAGACCACAGAGGCACAGAAAGAGGCCCCAGAGGGGCTGGACCCAAGGAGCAGCTCAAGGCTGAGGAGACCAGCCCTGCCATAAGCCTGGTCAGCCACAGCTGAGCTGTGAGAGAAAGTAAATTCAAAGGGGAAGGCAGGGACCTTACCATCGTCATCATATGGAAGGACACCAAGATCACCAGTAGCTGACTTGAAAAAGCATCTCTGATGGTGCCTTGATTTGAACATTTCATGGCCTCTGAACTGTAAGTTTTTACCCTGACTAAAATCTCTATTATAAAAACCAACCCATTTCTGATACTTTGCATTGGCAGCCCTGTGGCAAATTAAGACTGGCTTAATAGATGTTCTTTATATTATTCATATAGAGATTTCACATCAACAAATGAAGGAGAAGAAAGTTAGGTGTCATGAACCAAGGACTATGATTAATTCAGGATTCTGTACTTGAATTGGGTAAGAAGAAACCTGGAAAACAAATCCAAGCACAAGAACTTGAGAAATCAGGGTCTGTTTATACTTAATGCTTCTCCTACAGACCATAGTTGAGGACATTCAATCATATAAATTGTAAGGGGACATATGATAGTTTTCCCCTGGGTAATTCAAAAGACTGAATGTATACAAGAGTAGATTAAATTAAAATGTAGCATTGATGAGATATAAAGAATCCTTATGCTAAATATGTGGCTGGGTTGAAGCTTTCACTTTAAAATCAGTTACAACTTAGCTATCTGTGTAAAATTAGATATGCATGAGTCCTCTATGTGAAAACTGATTATATCATATTATATTGCCTTATTCTCTCACTCATTTTCCCTCAAATATGTTTTAAATTTTTTTCCTCCAGTGTATTAGATCACTCATGAGTCACACATTCAAAACTAGATTATGATATGCTGATTTCTCAACAATTCTTATCTTGAGGTCTCTTTTACTTTTTAACCATGAATAAATGCATGTTGCCATTATTATCTTCTTAAACTAATAATAGGCACTATTATTCCAGGCTTAAAAATATAGTCTGTACCTATATTATGCACCTATTCTCCTCCACTATATCTACATCCCCCCCCATCTTTGGGGGGGGGGGGGGGTTTATATATGCAAATTAAGATGTAATTTCCTTCCAAAGTAAAATGTCAAAATATCTTTTAACTGTAAGATATGAGAAACCTTAAATTTTACCTTTATATTCATATTGATAGTTTATGCCATCCTGCTTTCATGTATATTATTCATAATTAATACTGTTTAAGATAAATTCTATCATTTAGTCATTTGAAACAGCTAGCATACTAAATATTTGTGATTTAGATTATTTTTATTTGAAAATGTTAAAATATTTTAAATGCCAACATATGAAAAGCTATAAAATAAATCATTTTAAATACATTTTCATGTTTACTATTTGGGAAAATAATAGCACAGTCTATCCTGACTTGTATAATCATTGAAACTAAATGAATGCCTAATTTAATTTGAAAAGTTCTATATAAATATCACCTTTTCACGTGTACCAAAGAGTCCTAATATATATCATTGTGTTGGTATCATACAAGAGATGGGTCTAAATGTCCAGAAATGTCAATACAATGCTCTCTCATATCTGGACCTTTTAAACTTCTGTTTCATGGATTCCAAAATATCAAATATGTCATAATATGTATATGAATCAATTTCTGGTGGTCCCAACACAGAAACTAAAAAGACCACTACTTCTTAATCAGCTTCAGGTTAAGCAAATAGAAGACATACTAGAAATCAGTTTAGGCGGGAGACCAGCGGGCACACGGACGGGCGCAGGGACGCGGGCGCAGCCACAGGGAGCCGCCTCGCCGCCACCCCTGCGGGCCCGCCCCGCCGCCCGCGGGGATGTCTTACAAACCGAACTTGAATGCGCACATGCCCGCCGCCTCCTTCAACGCGGCGGCAAGTGTCCACTCTCCTTCTAAGAGCATGGCAACTTCCTCACAGTACCGCCAGCTGTTGAGTTACTATGGGCCGCCATCCCTTGGCTACACCCAGGGAACTGGGAACAGCCAGGTGCCCCAGAGCAAATATGCTGAGCTCCTGGCCATCATGGAAGAGTTGGGGAATGAGATCAGACCCACCTACGCACGGAGCAAGAGTACAATGGGAGAAATTAAAAGGAGGCATCATTCACGCTAGAGAACTGGTTCGGGAGTGCTTAGCAGAAACAGAACGGAATGCCAGGTCCTAGCTGCCTTGTTAGCTTTGAAGGTTTCCCATCTTTTTACAGGATGAGAAGTTACAGTTCCTCTCCCTGTTCACATGAAACTCTTGTTTTCAAAATGTTAACAGTTTGTTTTTATTTCTCCCTATTGCCCTTTCATGGTTCATTAGGCTCTGAACCTACAGACTTAAAAGATTGAGAAAAGATTTTGCACTTGATTACGATTTGTGTTTTTAGTAGTTAAGAAGTACCCGGGTATTTTTTTCTTTTTTTTTAAGCGATTAAAAAGTAATACATGGAAAAGTTACCTATCTTACATCAAACTGTAGTTTGCCTCCAAGGTACCAGTATCTCACTTTAATCTTCTCTTTTGAATGCATTTATGTTACCAAAATTGTTCTTTGTTATTTTCATAAGCTAATACAACTCTAAGGATTGTTTTTAACAAATACTGACAGCATGCTTTACTTAGTAGCCGGTCCCAGTTTGGCACACAGTATAGATTATGCTTAATATAACTTTTTTGCTTAAGCATTTGCATGCCTATTAGTGCTTTGAAGTCAAATAAATAGTGCACAAGTTATAAATACAGAAGAGCAATCTATCATACCCAACAAGGACCCCAGAAAATTTTCATACAGAGACTGTGTGTAGATTTCAGTTTTGTGTTTCTTGTAAGTTGATCAAAATGTCTGGAAAAAAACTGGAACTGTTTGCATCTTTGTACGTATTTATTACTTGATGTAATAAAGCTCATTTTCATTAAAAAAAAAAAAAGGAAGGAAGGGATGGAGGGAGGGAGGGAGAGAGAGAGAGAGAGAGAGAGAGAGAGAGAGAGAGAGAGAGAAAGAAGAAAAAGAAAGAAAGAAAGAAAGAAAGAAAGAAAGAAAGAAAGAAAGAAAGAAAGAAAGAAAGAAAGAAAGAAAGAAAGAAAGAAAGAAAGAAAGAAAGAAATCAGTTTAGACTGATATTCCATCCCTGAGCTAGCTTTTTCACAGCAGTCTCTATCCACTGCTGTCTTCCCATGTGTGCTATTCTTGTTGTTAAGATTGGAAAGTCCATGGACTTCCTGAAATTGTTTTACTCTTGGAGTTTGTAGGCTGTTAATCATGTAGGCTGTGAATCTGGTCATCATTTTCCTGACTAGCAGAAAAAAGAACTTCAGATTTTTCAAACTGGAAACAATGTTTGTATTTTTGGATTTAATAAAGAAGAATATTGAATATAATAGGCTAAAATAGTGCTTTAAGTTTAGATACAAGTTGAAAAATAAATAAGATGATGTTTTGGAATTCCTTTATGAATGGAAATGATAAAGATATTGAGTAGGTAACTCAACACTGGATCAAATAAGAATATAAGTGTATGCATTTGAAAGAGTTTGTGAAAATACATAAGATTGATTCCCAATACTCAGAACAAATGTATTGTTAAAGTACTATTACAATATGTAATATGAAGACAACACAATTAAATATTACTTCAGTGTTCCTACAAGCTTTTAGAAACATAAAATACATATCAAAACTTTGTTATCATATTTTAGTGAATAAAAAAGTTTTCTTCCCTACAAGAAAGTACTTGATTTTTTGGTTTCAAATAAAATGCTGTATATTATATTTTACTTAAAGAAAATGCTAAAGTTTGGAGCTTTGTCAGTTTGTAAATTAATCAGATATCTTCATGATAATAACTAATCTTTAAGTTTCAATATAATATGGTAGTTTTATGGCATAATGATTTATATATATATAATGTTATAAATATAGGTGTCCATGTATCTAAGGTTTATATCCATGAATAGATATTATTTTTAATTTTTAAATTTACATTATTATTGAAAATATAATTCTTACTGAAAATACTTGAAATTTCATTATCTTTCATTTTTTAAACTATTGTGATCAAAAGCAACAATATAGTTTCTCATTTTCAATAGAAAAATTTTACAAATAACTACAAAGTTTTTATATTACAAAGAAAACTTAGTTCTTGGAGAGAAGTAAATAATGTAATAGGGAGTGATTTCCCTTTAGTTACAAATGATTCGTATAATTGTATAGAAATAGTTTTTTCTAAAGGAATTACCAAAGTGGTGTAAGGCCATGCTGTAGAAAGTACAACTAAGTTTATTTCACTGTGAATGTTAACCATGTCAACATGAGCTGTAACCATATATATGATAGGAGCCTAGTTTTCAGCATATATAAAGAAATCCTACATCTCGAAAATGAAAAGACAAACAACCCATTTAAAAAATGGACAAGTAATTTGAATAGCCACATCTCCAAAGAAGAAATACAAATGGCTAAAAAGCACATGAAAAGATACTCAATATCACTACCTATTAGGGAAATGTAAATCAAAACCACAATGAGATATCATGTTACACCCATTAGACTGGTGGCTATTAAAAAACAGAGGACTACAGTGTTGGAGAGAATATGAAGGAGTGGGAACTCTTATCCACTGCTTGTGGGAATGCAGAATTTTGCAACCATTGTGGTTGAAAGTCTGGCAGTTCCTCAGGAAGCTAACTATAGAACTGGCATATTATCCAGCAATCCCACTATTGGGTATAAACCCAGAAGAATTGACAGGGACACGAACAGATATATACACACCAATGTTCATAGAGGCATTATTCACTATTGCCAAAAGTTGGAAACAACCCGAATGTCCATCAGCAGATGAATGGGTCAGCAAACTCTGGTATATACCTACAATGGAATATTACTCAGCTGTAAGAAGGAATGCAGTATTAACACATGGGATAACATAGATGAACCTTGAAGACCTTATGTTGAGTGAAGCAAGCCAGGCACTGAAGGACAAATGTTACATGACCTACTGATATGAATTAAGCAAATTGAGCAGACTCATAGAGTTAGAGTCTTGAAGACACAGAAAGGGAGTAGATGTTTGTGAGCCAATGCCCATATGGGCAAAATCTATGATAAGGTGGAAAGGTGTAGTTGTGCAGTGGATGGGCATGACAGTGGTGTAGTGATGCTATTGGATTGGGTGGTGCTGGTCTATGGGGGGGGTATGTTGGGGGGGGTTGCACTGTCCAAGGAACTGGGGTGAGGGTTAGGGGAGGGAGCAGATGAACTCAGGGGATTTGAGGATAGGTGGTTGAAACTACAACATTGAGAATGTTCTTTTGGCAAATACGGCAGGGGAGGGTTATCGGTTTAGGGTGTTGGATGTGGGGGGTATGTGGGACAGGGCATACTTGGGGCAGGCTTCCAAGGAGTATGTGAGTGTTCATCCTGTCATAGTGCATTGTATCAGTGGATGGAGACCCACACAATTATTGGGAAGGTGTTGGACTTCCATTCTGGAGAGTCCTGCTATGTCCTCAAAAAGAAGGGCAGGAGTCTCTGGAAAGCATAGGCAGTACCTAAAAGAGGAGGACAGGCCAGTACCTCAAGCCTTCAATGTTGTTGCAAATAACTATGAATCTTGTTCTTCAAGGAATAAAACTTGGTAGTTGCCATGAGTCTTGAGGGGAGGGAGAAGGAAGGATAGAATAGATGGAACATGGGGCATTTTTGGAGCATTGGAATTGTTCTACATGATGTTGCATTGATGGATACAGGCCATGTTAAATTTCGCCAAGATTTATAAAAGGGTATGGTCCAAAATGTAAACCATAATGTAAATCATTGAGCATGGTTAGTAACAATGCTTCAATATTTGTACATCAATTGTAACAAATATACCATCCAAATGTAAAATGTTATTAATAGGGGAAAGGGGAAAATGATAAGGATGTTGGATATATGGAAATCCCCTATATTCTGTACATGACTTTTCTGTAACCTAAAACTTCTTTGAAGATAAAATGAAAAAAAAATAAGACACTAGAGAAATAAATGGAAGAAAATGTCACTGTACATACAAGGCAACAGATCTTACAGTGATGAAAGACATAATGCCAAATTTTTTTTTAATTATTATTTTTTTTATTTTAAAAAATTGTGTATTTTATTTGCTATTTTTTAAACTATCATTATTTCACATTCTTATTAATTTTATTCATTTATTTTGTTGGCTTCATTTTTAAAGCAGTTTTGGGTCACAGAAGGGCTATAGCTGTGGCAGAGGAGGATCATTGGTGTGGGCTGTGAGTGATGGGGGATGCATGGGAGGAGGTTCACCTGGGGCATACTTATAAGGCATATGAATGAGTTCAAGACTTCATGGGGCATTGTCACGGTGTGTGGAGATCCACACAATAACCGAAAGAATATTGATTTCCCATCCTGGGGAGTTCTGTCACATTCTCTAATGGGACAGCAAGAATCCCCAGACTACAGAGGAAGTGACTAGTGAAGCAGGATAGACCACTGATGGGCCCTTGATACTGATGACTTTACTTAAGAACCTTTTCCTTTGAAATTGAATCTTAGCCTAATATTATAGGGTGCCTTAGAGTTATCTCCTGAGAGCATCCTTGTTGCTCAAATGTGGCCTCTTTCTAAGCCAAACTCAGTACATAAATGCATCCCCCCTGGCATGGGACATGACTCCCAGAGATGAACCTCCCTGGCACCAAGGGATTACTACCAAGCACCAATTAGTAATGCAACTGGAAAAAGAACTTGACTAGAAGGGGAAAAGTGTAAAGATAAATGAGTTTATATGGCTAAGAAACTCAAAGTGAGTCGAGAGGTCATTCCAGAGGTTACACTTATGCACATCTCAGCAGCATCTCGTTGACTGCCACAGTAAATATTGGCTAAAATAGCGGGGCTCCTAAGGGCTCTGGAGACATCCAGACACTAGGCAGGCCTGACAGCTCAGGAGGATGGTGTCCTGCCAATGGGTCCTACTTTGGAACTTATGCTCCCCAGTGTGACAGAGTTGGACTTAGTTGTGGTTTCCCTACATATGGCTCTTCTGTCCCTTCTATTTGAACCTAGATTTAGTACAAAAGTTGACAGGTGTATGCCCAAGAGACTTATTATTTGGACTGTCCATGTGCCAGCTGGGTCCCGACTCTCAACAGAATTGCACCACCTTCTCTCCCATTTATTGGACTCACACAGGAAAATTAACAAGGAGATGATGATGGACAACAACCATCCCAAGGAACAGAGAGAGTCTACAACAGCAAGAAAGATAGTCCCATCCATCTGTCCAATGGGATCTAAGTCCCCTCTCAATTAGAGGCAGAGTGGGCATCACCATCCCTGAAATCTTAGGATTGAGGAATGAACAATGGACTAGGGTAGAATTACTGTTAGTCTACTATAGTCTTATTGTTATTCTAGCAATGGAAGAACTTTTATCATTGATGTGGAAGCAATGCCCACCAGAGGTTCTGAGGGGAGAGTGAGGGAAAAATAGGTGTTAAATGAGGGCATTTTTGGGACATTCGAACTGTCTTGAATGATGTTGCAATGACAGATACAGACAGATATATTGTCATAACTTACAAAATTGTGTGGGAGAGAGTTTAAACTATAATGTAAACTATAATCCATACTTAGTGGCAATGCTTCAATATGTGCTCATCAATTGTAACAAATGTACCACATTAATGAAGGATGTTGTTAGTGTGGGAAAAGGTGGGAGGGGTAGGGAGTGGGGCTTATGGGAATCCCCTACATTTTTTATGTAACATTTATGTAACCTAAGTATCTTTTAAAAAAATAAAATATACAAAAAAAAGGAAACTAAAAAAAATTCAACAACATTTTGTGGCTATTCTTATTTATTTTATTTGTGAATATTATATTCATGCAATATATTGTGATTGTAATTTATAAATGCTTATATATGCTCAATATACATATATACATCCATACATAGAGATTGGAGGCTTCTCTTCCAAATAACTTACTGTAAACACATGTTATTAAAACTGTCAGGGGAGCGGATATGGCTCAAGCAATTGGGTGCCTGCCTCCCACATGGGAGGTCCCAGGTTCGGTTCCCCATGCCTCCTAAAGAAGACAAGCAGACTCTGCAACCAGCAGATGCCAAAAATAGCAGATGCTGAAACCAGAAGACATCACTGCCAGCAGGGAGCAGAAATGGTTGAGCACTTGCCTCCCACATGGAAGACAAGCAGACAATGAACAGACAGATGGGGGCGCAACCTCTGGGAGGAAGGGGGAAATAAAATTTTAAAAAATGTTGCACTGTTGCTGTTCTGAGAAGCAGCATGAGGATTGATGAAATTTTGGAAATTCATTTTATCACTACCTTTTTATAAATGGAAACTAAATATTTGTACCCCCTAATAACTTCTTGGGATGCACATTTCAATGCATTCATACTTTATGTCAGATTTTTAATTCTCAAAGTTAGAGAATAATGAAGAAAGTTTTTTTTTTCTGAATTTGTTTGAAACCTGAAGATATAAGAAATTAGCTTCTATCTTATTTTGAATATTTGATAGTTTAAGCTTTTAAACTCTTTTCTAGATATTGGTCTAAGTCTTCTGCTTAATAAAACAACACACAAAAAAACCTAGCCATTAGCATCCAATTGGGATGTAATTCTCTTGGAAATCCTGTTAAGTAAACATAAGCTACATCATAAAAATGTAATAATAGTAATAATTCTATTAATTGTAATTGGGAAATTCTGATGTATTTCATACTTACATTAAATGCAGAATTATCACTGAAAAAAATTAATTGAAAAATGTAAACAAGTTTCCATGTTATAAATATGTTAGATTTAAACAAATAAAATTTATACATAAACTATTATTTGAAAAATGTTTTTTTGAGCTCCCGAACAGTGAAGTGAAAGACTTGATGGTAGTGAATGGTGGAGGAGGGGAACAAGGGAGCCATTCTTTGAAAGATGAATTCTCAATGTCAATTTTCTTCATTAAATGCTCGGCTTTATAGGAGCTAATGATTATCTTAGAATAAACAAATTACACGGAAAGAAAAAAAGTATAGCACAGTAAAACAACTTTTAACACAATGAAAAATAAGGTTGGAACATTTGAAAAGAAGAACTATAGTGGAGACACAGAATAGACCAAAAAGTGGTGAAATATGCTTTTCCTCCATCATTTCAGTTGGTGCATATATGAGCATGATTTGAGATTATGATTGCACAATTTAGATTTTTTCCACAAGTTATATTTTAACTAACAATGTCTGTTCTGAGTAAATTTGTGTGTGTGATTTGGTTTCATAATGAAATTTATATATATCTTAAGCATTGGTAATAAGTACACATTAGCAAAAGCTAATTTTAGAACCACCCATGTTTAATACAGGAAATTATATAAGGATTTGAATCGCAGCTTCTGTATTCCAAGGTTTGCCATAAGTACGCTATCTTCAAACTGATGCAGCATATATATTTCTGCAGATAAGACAGAAAATGTCTCACAAAATATAGCTATCTTGCATGGACAAACAGAAATACATAGCACATTTTTCTATTGAAAAAAAGAAGCATTTCAAATAATTTGTAATTTGCTTTTATTGTCTTTTAAAAATTGCTCTTTGAAAAATCAAAATTAAATTATAATATAATCTGGTTTGCAATAGTATTTTCAGAATGCCTTTGTATGTCACAAAGTTTTTGTTCAGAAAAACTGCCACTATAAGCAATGTCTTGAAAATGCCAATTTTTATTGAATAATAATTTATTCTAAAATTTTCCCTATGTTTGGTTAGATCTTTTTCCTTATCTGTTTCTACTGCTGTGCTAAGCAAACTAAGCATATTTTTTGAGAAATTATTCTTACCTAATATCAATTTTATATAATTTCACATCTGAAACAATTTCCTCCTTTTATTTTACTTATAAAAGTTACAAGTATTCTTTTTAGAAAATACATCTTATAATAAACAGCTTAGGAAGTTTATGTAACTAACATTTTAAAAGCCCAAATGGAAATAATATCCATTTTAAACATACGTACATACATATAGTTTTTGCATTCTATTACAGTGTTAACACTTATATATATATAAGTTTGAAGAAAAAAAGAAGATTAACTGAAACTTACCTTAGAGTTATTTAACTTTGAAAGTACATCCATTTCAGTTTGGCTCATAGCCAATTACTACACTTTTGGATAGGAGTACAATTTTTCAATTTTTAGCAATTGTGAGTTTATGGTACAGTAGGGAATTTCCATTAGGGTAGAAAAAAGAAATGAGGTAAAATTTTTCAGATATTATTTAGAAAAAATAAAATTCAATTACTCAATATAATTTCCACTGCTGTCAGGAAAGTCTTTTACTCAGATTGTTGTAAAATCCTCTTATAAAGTCTTAGCCTGTCCTTATCTTCCTTCAGAACTCAGTTAGATTGACTCTTTGAGAACTTAAGTCAGATCTTGTTGGTTCAAGGAAAGGGATCGCCAAAGTCTTCCTATCTCAATAAAAATAAAAGTTTTGAATTCTTTGCAATAGCACACAGAAGTAATTCCTTTATTACCAGCAGTTAATTTACATATAAATGGTATAATTATGCCAATTAAAAGATAGATTGCCAGTGTAGAGCAAAAATAAAGATGGTCCAACTAAACGCAAAAGCATTATACTCAGTGAACAAAAATGATCTCAAAATGCCACATGATTTTGTTCCATTTGTTTAACTTTCTCTCAAGAAAAAGTATGGAGATGGAGATTAAACGAGTGTTTTTCTCCGTGAAATGCAAAGGATAGCATGAGGGAGAACTTTTGATGACTGAAAACTTCTATCTATTGATTGTGTTGGTGATTACAATCATCTACATATTTGAAAAAAAAAATGGCTCATATCTTTGTAAACCCTGTACCAATGTCAGTTTCCTGATTTTGATATTGTTCAGTAGGTCTCTAAAATGTAATCTTTGGGATAAACTGAGTGAAAGGTACAAGGGATCTTTCTATACTTTGCAACTTTCTGTGAGTCTATTTCAAAATTAATGTAAAAAATATATTTGAAGAGACAGTTAGAAATAAAAAGGGGAGATAATCACATAGCAACTTCATAATAATTATTGAATCTTGGTGATATACATATATGCATATCTGTTATACTATGTTCTTTATTATTATTTGCTTTACTGTTTCCATAAATTTTTTAAGTAGTCAAAGAAATAAAACATTTATTTAAAATTTTGATATTGTAATAGACGGCTTCAATACATATTTTAGAATATTCCCAAAGCAAATTTTTTTTCAATCTTTCTAAAACTTGAATTACAATAGAGAAACATTAATCTAAGTCTATCCATTGTTGATGTTAAATTTTAAACTTACAACCCCAACAAAAATTAGGATAGCACAGAAATAAAATTGAATGTGAAATATGAAACAAAATCTTATCTGTGTGATTTAATTACTTATACCGGTAAACTCTTTCTATGATATTTTATCTTCACCATATTAATCTCATTTGCTATGATTTAATTTTATTCAGTTAATATCAATGAATACTGTAAGTGGCTCTTACATTTACTTTACTTTTACCATTTTCAGATATCTTCATTTCCTTGTGTAGATCCAAGTTTCTGTCTGATATCATATTTCTTCCTCCTGAAGAATTCCCTTCTACATTTCTTATGGCTTAATTCTACAAATAATGAGTTAACTCAACACTGGTTTGTCAAAAAAAAAAAAAAAAAAGACTTTCATTTTCTTCATTAAAAAAAAAAAAATCCATGAAGAAATATTTCTGAGTTAACACATTTTTTCTTTCAGTGCTTTGAAGACATTGTTCCACTGCATTCTTGTTCACATAGTATATTTTGTCATTCCTGTCTTTGTTCTTCTGCATAGAATAATCCTTTATTTTTCTCTGGCTACTTCACGATTTTCTCATGTTCAATTTTCAAAATGCTCTACTACATTCTGTCTCTGCTTGGAAAAGTTTGCCCCTTCTTGGATTTCAGGCTTCCTGGTTGCCCTGAAACATCAAATCTCTGATCATTTGTAAACTAATTTTCTATAACTTACCTGGCTTTTTCTCATTGTTATGTTCAGGGCATTATTTTCCAGTTTTCACGGTCCTGGGGGAAGCAGAAATCCAAGAGTTTCTAAAAACAGCAAATCAGTTACTAACCTTAATAAATAATTTTTAATTGTAATGATCATTAATGTGTAATTTGATTTAACACATACTAAAATTAAGAGTTGTTAAAAACATGACTTTTATGGTTACTGCATTGACTGCATCTGTCCTTGAATTTTTACATTGTCTTTTATATTGTGCATATATATATATATTTATATATATATATACGTATGTATATATATATAATTTTTATATTTTCTCAAACGTTACGTATATTTTAAGGAAAGCTACAGTTTATTCTGAGTATCATATTCCAGCATTGATATACTGATAAAAAGCCTAGGTGACATAAGACTGAAAGATGAATATTTGAGGTAATGAATAGTAAGAAATTGGGTCAATATATAAAACTCCCCTACTTTTTTCCTGAAAATGCAATAATTCTCTGTGACAAAATTATCTAACACATTCCCTTACCACTTACTTTCCATATCTGAAACATGGCTACTGCCTGAAAAATGTAACTACCTTTGTTTTTCAGTTTCTAAAATTGATGGCATGAAAAACCTATGTGGATGGATAAGCAATCACTTCAAAATAAGCAATTATTTCTGAGGGAACTAAATATCTATTATTGATTCACATTTAGTTATCTCCATCCCCAATTACTTTGAAATTAACTGCACTGGGGGATTTTTAATGAAGATGATAAGAAATCAAGTAGATAAATGATACAATAAAATAACAATGATTATAAGGCAGGCCATTGTTGATTTAAACTTATTTAGCACACTGGAGATTCCATATACAGGAAGATAAGGGATGAGTAATGGAGTAGAAATGCTTAAGATGATCAGTGACATTGTGAACATGTCAATTTTTTTTTTAAGATTTATTTTTTTTATTCTCCCCCCTCCATTGTTTGACGTCACTGTGTGCTCTCTGTGTCTTCTCATCTTCTCTTTAAAGGCACCAGGAACTGAACCTGGCACCTCCCATGTGGGAGAGTGGCACTCAATCACTTGAGCCACTTCAGCTCCCTGGCTTGTTGTGTCTCTCATTGTCTTTCATCTTTGTGTCTCTTTGTTGCGTCATCTTGTTGCTTCAGCTCACCATGCCTGCCCGTTGCACCAGCTCGCATTATCCAGGAGGCACTGGGAACTGAACCCAGGACCTCCCATGTGGTAGGCAGAAGTCCAATTGCTTGAGCCACATCTGCTTTCCTGAACATGCCAATTTACATCACCTAGAAAATTCTTTCATCAGAATCAACTAATAAAAGGAGTAACCCACTTGCTTGGATCTCTGGATTATGATAGATACTGGAGAAGGACTCCATAAATGCTGAAGAAAAAGATACACCAAAATCAGTTAGGAGATTTCCATTCCAGGCCTGTCAGTCCAGATTCTTACACCTCACTCAGTCCTGTGCAGCTTGGTTGTGGCACAGAGGCAGCATGGCCCGGGTTCCTTCTGGCACAGATGAAGAACATAGAGCCACTCACAGAAACAAGTTAGAACTTCACTCATATCCAGGCACAGGGACCCAAGTCCACAGAGACACAGGGTAGAACACCATGGGCTGAGGAATGCCACATTCAAAAGTGCCCCCAGGGAACACAGTGACCAAGGAATAACTGTTGGCAAGTGGTGTGCATACTCAATCCATTTTCTCTTTTCTGGACCACCTAAATACAAAACAGACCTTTCTGGATTGACCCCAACAGGCTCCCCAGGGCAGGATACCCTAATGGGTACGATACTGAAGGCAGAAAAGCCCCACAGGAAAAAAAAAAAAAAAGTGGAGGGAGCAATGAGCATCTGTAAGACATAGACAAATAGACACCTGTATAAAAATAGTTGGAGACTTCAATATAATACTCTCATCAATAGATAGAACATCTAGACAGAAGATCAGTAAGGAAGCAGAGAACTTGAATAATATGATAAATGACCTAGACCTAAAAGACATATACAGAATATTGCATCTCAAAAGAGCGGGATATACATTCTTCTCAAGTGCACTTGGATTGTTCTCCAGTACAGAGCAGATGTTAGATCACAAAAAAGTCTCAATAAATTTTAAAATGATTGAAATTATACAAAGCATATTCTCTGATCACAATGGAATGAAGTTGGAAATCAATAACAGAGAGAAAACTGGAAAATCAACATTTATATAGAAGATAAACAGCACACTCTTAATTAATGGGCCAAGGAAGAAATTAAAAAGGAGATCAGTAAATAACTTGAGATGATATAAAAACAAGAGCAAAATATATTTTAAAAAATATATGGGATACAGTGAAAGCAGTGCTGAAAGGGAAATTGATAGCCCTCAATGTTTATAATAAAAAAGAAGAAAGAGTTAAACTCAAGACCTAAATGCATAACTGAAGGAACTAGAAAAAGAACAGCAAAATAAACCCAAAGCAAGCAGAAAGGGAGAGGTAACAAAGATTAGAGCAGAAATAAATTAGGAAAAAAATCAATAGAGAGCATTGACAAAACCAAAAGTTAGTTCTTTGAAAAGATCAATAAAATTGACAAACATTTAGCTAGACTGACAAGAAAAGAGAGAAGAAGCAAATAATTAATTAAAAAATGAGAGGGGGTATATAACTGACCCCACAGAAATAAAAAGGATCATAAGAGGATAGTATCAACAACTGTATTTCAATAAATTAGTTCACCTATATGACATAGACAAATTTCTAAAACACACAAACTACCTAGACAGACTCAAGAAATAATAAATATTTCAGCATACCAATTATTATAAAGAGATAGAAACAATCATCAAAACCTCCCAACAGAGAAAAGTCCAGGACCTGATGGCTTCACCAGTGAATTTTACCAAACATTCCAAGAAGAATTAATACTAATCCTGCTCAAACTCTTCCAAATTGAACAGGAAGAAACACTACCAATTTCATTCTGAGACCAACTTCACTCTAGTACCAAAGCCAGATAAAGATACCCGATAAAGATACAGACCAATTTCTTTTATGAATATAGATGTAAAAATTCTCGACAAAATATTAGCAAATTGGATCCAACAGCACATTAAAAGAATTATCCACCATGATCAAGAGGATTTTATCCCAAATATGCAACATAGGAAAATCAATGAATGTAATACTTGACAGTAAAACAAAATGATGGGAAAAAATCATAAATCACTTCAATTGATGTATAAAAAGCATTTGACAAAAACCAGCATCCTTTCTTAGTGATAAAAGCACTTAGAGAAAGAAGAATAGAAGGAAATTTCCTCAACATGATAGAGGGCATATTTGAAAACCCACAGCTAACATCATACTCAATTGTGAAAGACTGACAAAATATTGTCAAATGTTGATTCTACTCAAAATGATTTACAGATTCAACACAATCCCAATTGAAATTCCAACAGCCTACTTTGCAGAAATGGAAAAGCCAATCATCAAATTTATTTGGAAGGGTAAGAGGCCCCAAATAGCCAAAACTGTCTTGAAAAAAAAGAGTGAAACTGGAGTACTCACACCTCCTGAGTTTAATCCTTATTTTAAAGCTAAAGCACTCAAAATAGCATGGTATTGGCACAAGATTAGACATATAGGCAAAGAGAATTTGAATTGAGAGTTCAGAAATAGAAACATCTATGGCCAATTGATTTTTGACAAAGTTGCTAAGTCCACTCAATGGGAAAGAAAAATCTCTTCAAGAAATGGTGATGGGAGAACCGGCTATCCATATGCAAAATAAAGGAAGGAGGACTCTTATCTGGCACCCAATACAGAAATTAACTCAAAATGGATCGAAGGCCTAAATATACGAACTATATAAAACATAAGGAAGCATTTTTAGAAGCTCCTATTAGACAATAGTTTCTTAGACTTTACATCCAAAGCAAAAGCTACAAAAAATAGATGAATGGGACCTTATCAAAATTTAAAAATTTTGCACATCAAATGACTTTACCACTAAAGTGAAAAGACCATCTACTCAATGGGAGAAAATATTTGGAAATAATATATCTGATAAAGGTTTAATATCCAGAAGATATGAAGAAATCCTACAACTCAACCATAAAAAGACAAATAACCTAATTTAAAAATGGGCAAAAGAATTGAATACACATGTCTACAAAAAGGATATACAAATAGCTAAAAATCACATAAAAATTTGCTCAACATCATTAGGTATTAGGGAAATGCTAATCAAAATGACCTTGAGATACCATTTCACACGCAGCAGAATGGCTGCTATTAAAAAAAAAAAAAAAAGAACAGAAAATTACAAGTGTTGGAGAGGATGTGGAGAAATAGGAACACTCATTCATTGCTAGTGGGAATATAAAATGGTGCAGCTGCTGTGGAAAACTAGATTTAGAATTACCATATGACCCGGCAATCCCCCTTCCAGGTATATTACCCAAAACAAATTGAAAGCAGGGATTCAAGCAGATATTTGCAAACCAATGTTAATAGTGACATTATTTACAATTGCCAAGAGATGAAAACAATTAAAGCTTCCATCAACCTATGAAGGGATAAACAAAATGTATATACATATAATGGAATATTATTCATCATTGAAAAGGAATGCATTTCTGATTTGTGTGACAACATGGATAAACTTGGAAGACATCATGTTGAGTGAAATAATCCAGCCACAAAAAGAAAAACACTGTAATTTCTCACTGATATGAAATAATTAAAATAAGTAAAATCAAAGAGTCAGAATCTAGAAAATATATTACCAGATAGTGGGTTCGTGTATTAATGCTTAAATTCTATTGGGATAATGCAGAATTTCTTTTCGGGGTTGATTGCAAAGTTTTGGTAATGAATAGTGATTGTAGCACTACATTGTGAACATTATTAACAGAACTGAATTATATATGGGAATGTTGTTAATAGTAGAAGTTTTAGGTTATATCTATGTTATTAGAAGAAAATTAAAAGAAAATACATAGTAATATACAACACAATGTACCCTATTATAAAAGGTGGATTATGGTTAACAGTACAGTTTTAAAAATGTTTTTCCATGAGTTAAACAAATGTACCCCACTAATGTAAGGTGTAAATAATAGAAAGGTATATGAGAACTCTGTATTTGATGTATTTCATGCAAGAAATTTCTGTAAAACTACATCTTCTTTAACAACAAAAAAAAATTCATTAAAAATGAAATGCTAAAGATAAAATATGCTTTTATCAAAATTTGGCTTAAAATAAACTTTAGTCCCAGGAATGAAGAGGAAAATTAGAAATACTGCTAAAGTATGGAATTGAATTCAAAGAAAAAAAAAATTCCATCCTCTTCTAAACAGATGTTTTTCCATACTTAGATTTGAATAAATGTAAAACAGATAAAATAATAAATTATGATCATAGTAGTATGGTTTCTGGAATATTTATATATGATTAAGCACCAGAGAAAACAAACAATGCATATTAAAATTGATGCCTCTGAATTAATTAATATTACAAATTTTTCCATAGTTGTCAACCTTTCCAATGCAGACAGTAATACTTCTAATGATGAAATTATTACAAATATACTGAAGTGGATAACAACTTTATTTAACCAAACCTAAATACTCAAAAAAAAAAAAAAATAATAAGATACACAATACATATAGTAACTTTGTTTCAAGAGATAACTTATGAATTATCTAAGGTCAGGTCATAGCATCTCAAATTTCAAATTTTTTCTCATACATTATTCAATTTTTGTAGAAAGCAATTATTTAAAATAAAATGAGAATAACCACTAATATCCATAGCTTAGACTAAACAAAATTTTATTTTTAGAAAAATAATTAAAAATCTTAGAACACAATAGCAAAAGCCTTGGTACTTACAGTTTAGAAAACTTAGGTTATATCTAAATAACCTTTCAATAAAATAAAATTATTTTTGGTTATTATTTAATATAAATTTTGTATGTCAATCTCATATGTCTTAGAAATATAGATTAAATTATAGAATATTTTTAATAACAAGGTTTTATTACTTGTAAATTAATAGTATGATATACAGCGAGTCAGGAAAATCCAAATTAAATAAATAAATAAATCTATTCTATTCTTTTAAGATATTGCAGCAATCCATAGATTCTTCATTTTTATCTTCGGTCCAAATTTTTTCATGGAGCACCAAAATAGCCTTTACTTTAGTTCGAAAGAAAATATGACTAATTTTTTTTTGAATAAGGGACTTATCTGATCAATTGGATTTTGGTGATGAGCAGACCCTCAGATATTTTGTTCAGGAAAATTTTCCAAGTTTACGTAGCTAATTAGTAGTTGAACCAAATATCTTTACCATATGTATTGTGTGCTTAACATTATATCATCACAAATAATACACAGACTATATTTTATCGGATAACCAATTAACAACTATGTGCTTAAGATAAGGCTACATTTTCAGCTTCTTAGATTGGATTATTTGTCCCAAGTACTCACAACCTCCATATAAGTGGCTATATGGCAACATTTGCCATGTGAGATTTTGTTGACTCCTCTATAGTAGTTTACGGATATTCAGTGACGCAAGGACCGGGCTTGATCTCATGATTTGCTTTACTAATGATACAAACAGCAGCTTCAATTTGTTTGCATAATTTCACTTGTCTTCCTGAGCTTCTGTCATCTGCCATGAGTAGAACATGTTCTAGAGAGTGAAGACACATGTGCAGCAAACATCAACTCTGTCTGCTACTTGAAGCCAAGCTCGGTCTATCCTAGGCTGAGACAACAGAGTTGCAGCTGATTTAGGACACATAAGGAATGGATGTTTGTTGTTAAGGCTTTCTGAGTTTTGTTGTTGTTTTTATGTAATCCTATTGCAGCAGAAATCGCATTAATAAAATATAGATGAAAAATAGAAAACAAAAAGTGTACTTGTATCACTTTAAAATAAATATGGCAATCCATGACAATAGCCTTCCATCTTATAACACTAATATGAACTCCTAGTGTTGATTTTATTGTGGAGGCTATTCTAAACTTCAACTTTACTCTGTGTTTCAGAAAACATTTATTTGATCGTAATTATTATACAGAGTACCATTAATATGTTCTATATAAGGTTTAAATTAAAATTAGTTTTAAGGCTTTAAGAGCAATACTTTTATACTGAGACAATAAACAAATGTTTATCTGACTCAACAGATTCTTGGAAACTGCTTTTTTTCTTCCAATTATTTTTATAGTTTTCCTTTAAAAAGAAGAATAATTGCATTGTAAGGATCTTTATATGGATAATCAGGTGGGACAAGAATGAGTGAAGGAAAGATGTAGGAAAGAAAAGATTATTTGTACTCGCAGGTCCTGGAACAGGGTGGGGCAGCGTGCCTCGCGGAGTCACACAGGGAAAAAAGTCAGGTGCTTAGATGAAATTAAGCAGGCGGCGAGGAAAGAATGTAGTGGAGCTGGAGACAACGACTCATAATGTTACCTGGATGGAGCTACCACTATGGGTCAAACAAGAGTGGGAGTTGTGGAGTTTGTTTTGACATTCGTGGGGCTTGAACCCAAGTAGGCTGCAGGGAGGAGAGAGGGAAGCTGATTTTCATGTATAAGCAGGTGTAAGGGTGGTCATTGAGGCAATTAATGACAAGATCATAGACACTGAGGGAAAATGACAATGTAAAGTCCTTATATTATTTTTTTACGTTTTTATTTTGAAATACTTTAAAACTTTTAGGACAATTTTAAGAATAATACTAACTCTGTACAGAAAACTCCAACATACTCCCACATCTACAGACACCCAGATCCCCCAATTTTGCTACTTTTGTTGCATTATTATATCATCTGTCTATTCCTTTAACATCTATTTTCTGAACATTTGAGAGCAGGTTGCACATGTCATACTCTCTGAATATCATCATACTTCTATAGACATTTCCTGAAAACAAGGATATTCACTTAGGGAATCCCCTTAAGTACAGTAATCATTACATTTGTCACAATTAATTAACTGATACTGATAGATCATTATTAAATAAAATTGATGATTTATTCACATTTTCTCAGTATTTCTATTATATCTTTTTCTGGTTCAATTCACTTGGACCTGTTTCTATCTTTTTTGGAACGTTATTAATTATTCATTAAATTTCTTTAATAGATATAGGGTATTTTCCTTGTGTGGAGTTTGGTAGTTTGTGTCTTTCAATGAATTGGTCTGTTTAATTGAAATTATCAACTTTGTGCTCATAAAGGTATTTGTATTATTCCTTTATTATTTTCTCAATATGTATTCTATCTATACCAATGACTCTTCAAATATCTGATATTTTCAGTTTTTTTCTTGTCTTTTCCTTTCTTAACCTACCTATATGCTTACCAAGTTTATTGATAGAGCCAGATTCAGTTTTGTTGACTCTGTTTTCTTCAATTTCATTTATTTCTACTTTATTTTTTTTAATTATTTCTTTTCTTATTTTGATTTTAAGTTTGTATTACTCTTCTTTTCCTGGTTTCCTGAGGTGGAAGCTTAGATTCTTGATTTTAAGCCATTTTTCTTAATCACTATATATAAATTAAAGTCTATATAATTTTGTCTAAGTATGATTTGTTCCATCTGACTAATTTTGATATTTTCATCTTGATTTATTTCAAATTTTTATTTTGTTTCTCTTGAAACTTTTCTTTGTCCCAGGTGTTATTTAGTATTGAGTTATTCAAATTCTAAATATTGTGATATTTTCAATCTGTCTTTCTGTTATTGTGTTCTAATTTAATTCTTTTGTGGTCTCGAAAGATATTTTACATAATTCCTATACTTTTTTAATTTATTAAGTTGGGTTTTATGGGCGATAATATAGTCTGCTTGATGAAGGTTTTATATGAACTTGAGAATCTGTATTCTTCAGTTTTGGATTAGTATGCTACAAATATTTTTTTTTTTCGAGTTGATTTATAGAACTATTCAGGTCAATTATATTCTTACTGAATTTGCAACTGTTTGATCCATCAATTACTGACAGGTGCAAGATGAGATTTCCAAATATAATAGTGCATTTGTCCATATCCCCTTGTAGGTCTATCAGTTTTTGCTCCATGAATTTCAATGCTCTATTGTTAGGTTCTGTGAAAGGCTAAAATTGCACACCCCATATATATATATATCGGACATTTATATGTCAAATCCCTGGAACCTGAGATTGTTACGTTATTTGGATAAAGATACACTGCAGATATGATTAAGTTGAAGATCTTGAAATGAGGTGAAGGTCCTGGATTCTCAGGATGGGCACTAAATTTAGTGGTAATTTCCTTAGAAGAGAAAGGCAGAGGGGGATTTGGGACAGACAGAAGAAGAGAAAGTGTAAAGAAGGGGAGGAGACATTGTGGCCACAGAGGCAGAGATTGAAGTTATGTGGGCAGAAGAAAAGGATTGCCAGGACAAACCAGAAGCTGGGGTGGGTGAATTAACCTTCCCCTATCTCTGTGGGAAATAACAAGGATAACTCTACCACTTCCTCTTCCAGAACCACAATGGTTTCTTTTCAAGTCTTTAACATGAGATGTTTCTGAATTTGCAGAGGCAAGGCCTGGAAAGTGTTTCATCCCAACCCGATTACAGACCTAAGGAGTTTCTCACTAACAGCCTCCAGCAACTTATAAAAATTACCATTATGAAGTGTTTGCACTAGTTTATGGTTCCAGTGGCTTCTGCTCCAGATAAGTAGATTTCAGCTGTTTCCTTCTGGATGTACCTGTCTCTCTAGATTTCAAAGTGATTGTTTGCTCTGTGACCTCAGTTCTCTGCTGCAGGCAAGAAAAGCTATTGATTTTCAGCGTTTCTATTTTTTTCTTGTTCAGGGGGTTGAAGGTGAACACTTTTAACTCTTTACCTATTGAAACTGAAAACAGAAGCAATTATTTAATTTTTTATAGCATTCTATAAGGCAAAGAAAATATCTTTGGTAGTATTTTCTTTACTGCCACTGTGTAAGCTCCACTGTTAATCTTTATATTTTATAAAACCATTGTTTACTAAGCTATCTTGATACTTCATTTAAAGCTGAAAGTTGATTTTAACATTAATTTTAACCAGGTGAAAATAAGGAGAAAATGATAGGGTTATGATCTTCATGCTGATTTACTCAGAAATTCAATAAATGTATTTTTTCCTCACTACCATATGTTGCCTCGGTTCCTTAAAAAGTAGGAGGTAAAGGAAAAAAGTAACAGATAAAGTAAGAAACAAAGGAAAATACAACCTCTAGGTTTGTTCTTTAATTATAAAATGTGGCTACTATGAATATAATGTAACAACATATGCCTCTTCCCCTTATAAATAACACAAGAAACAAAAGCAATAAAACAAGTTAAAAAAAAAAAAAGAAAGAACACTTCTGGGGCTCAATAAAGAAAGGGGAACTTTTATCACATAGTTCCTTTGGACTCAAACATAGGATTATCTTGAAAAACAATACCGACTCCCTCCCTGACTTTTTTTCAAATCATAGATTGATGACACAGTTACTGAAATCACATCAGTCTTGGCTCTGCCTCTTATAGGCAGAATGAGCCTATATCAGTCTATTACTGAATCATGTGTCAGTGATTATATAGCCATCTTTCTATGGGCAGAGAACAGCTGCTAGTTACTTTAATTGTCCTCCCCGAAAAAGGTAATCTGGTGCCTGGTAGGGAGCCCTGATAATAAAGGATAAGGACACAGAGGGACACAGAGACACAGGTGAATGTATCTCTTTTCATCATGAAAATGAGCATAGTGTTACAAAAATCTCTATTTTTATCCTTCCCCATGTGGGTGACAAATTGAGAATGAAAATTTCCAAGTCATACAAAATACAAGAGAAAACCAAACACAATTTAAATCACTGTTATATCAAGTTGAGGTACACTAGGTTGTGTCAATGATTTCATTTCCTTTGGGGGAACTCTGGGAAGTCATATATTTTTACTAAACAAGAAAGAGAAGGTAGAATATATTTGATCCCATTAAACTCTTTTGAAGATAAGGAAAAATGGGCCTATTGGAAACATTGAACCCTGCTGCTGATTTCATCTTTCTTTCATTGAACTGACAACAATCACCAATAATTAACACAGTATGCATTAAAAGCACACTAAAACAAATAGACATTGTAGAAAATATAAAGTGTGTTTATAATTATAGAACTTTGCAGCTTTCTCTCATTTCAGAAATCAAGGTTGAAAATGAAGATTAATGTTTAATCATAAATAAACTCTTTTATGTTTAAAGCCTATACAATTATCCAAAATATTAACCAAAATATTTTTTGGTTCAAAACACAATCATTCTATGCTATCCTATCTGTATATAACACCAGTTTATTTGTTTTCTTCATCAATTTGAAGAAGCATAGAGGAATATTTCATTTGAATATTCATAAGACTAATATTCATTTGAAATATGGGTTTCTTCTCATTTCAAATTTCCCAACAAACATTTTCAGGTGTTACTATGTAGTGTTTCATATAAGCCCTTCAAAAAATATAACCAGCTACCACACGATGCCTACTGGGGTGCTACCATTGCAGCATCCCTCACATGCATGCCAATATCCCTCCCCAGTTCTTCACTCACATGCATGCCGATATCACTGCTTCCCATTGCCCTCAGGTACCACCAGGAATGAACTGAAATCTTGAAGTCCCAAAGAACATGTTTTTCCTGAATTTTTTGCCTTATATTCTTTATTGTTATTGTGATGCCAAAACAAGACCTTATTCTACCATTATCTTCCAGAAATTTAGTGAAAAGACTTTTCCTCATCTAATTTATGGTCCTTCCTCTAGGATTGTGCAGTTGTCTATGGAGCTAGATTGTGAATACGTTTGGGAGACAGATACTTTATAGGATGGCTCATGTTTCACCTGTGAGGACTAGGCATTGCTGCTGGATCAAGTTATGCAAGCTGAAGTTTTCTCTTAGCACAATTTCTTTCCTAGGAAGATTCTCAGTGAACTACATAAGCAGTCTTATGATGCAAGCTCCTAGATTTCCTGAGACAGGCCCATCTAAGTCTGGACCTCAGTGATGAGCCCAATTAAGCTTAATCTTTAATTCCCAAAATCCATAAATGTCATAGATCCTTGGGCAAAAAGGAGTCTCAGAACTGTATGAAATAGTATTATGCAAAATTATGGTGATTTAATCCATTTTATAAAAATTATGAGACAAAAGATTCATTGACCTGTCAATATGTTACTCAGAATTTTATTTAAATACAATAAAATAATGTTTAATTTTAGTCTTAATTACTCTAATTTCACATATATTACTCTAATGTGTATCTCCGAATTACTAAGAGCCTGTTGTACAATGGTGTGAACTTCTGTGATACAAAATAAGAAATATTGGGGATTAAAGAAACTTTTATATAGAAACTGGATCATAGTCTCCAGAAGCAGCCAAACTTTAAGTTGTATACCAACAATATTTTACTGTAGAGAGCTGTATTTTCTACAGACTAATGAAATGGCTTGGAGCTTTTTCATTAAATTTATTATAGCCCAAAAGATTCTTCTGATTAACGCTACTTAAAAGTACAATAAACAAATTTATAAACTTCAGCAGGCTTTTCTTATTTGTTTTTATTTCTGTCATTGGGGTAAACACATATTTTATTGAAGTGAAATTTTAATTGTATTTTCATTTTTAATCACATTTTATATAAAATAGTTTTAGTCTTACAAGAAAGACGTGCAAATAGTCCCATATAGTCCAGAGTTCCACACCCATTTCCCCTTATTATTAACATCTTATATTTGTAAGGTACATTTGACACTCACTACTAGTGACATTATTTTTAAGTAATGTCCATAATGCATTCATATTTCCTTAGTTTTTAACCTAATGTCCTTTTACAGTTCCAGGATCCCATATAAGATATCACAGTACTCTTGAGTAAGAACACAAAGATTAAAATCTAAAATCCCCAGTTTACTAACAAAACTTGAGCAAATTAACTCAAACTATTTCTGCTTCAATTTTCTCATTTTCACTGAGGGATTAGTAATTGTACTTTCTTCAAAAGATCTTTTATGGACTTTATAACATACACACTGAGAAAGAAAATAGCATCCCCTAAATTCCAGGGAATTGTCTGACATTCACAGATAGGAGGTTTAGCTGCTGGCCTGACAGTAAAAGTGAGGTTGTGGGATTTTTTATGGAACATAATCAATCTTACAGAACACTACCAACAGACAAGGTGATATTGAGGCAAGAGAAAAGGAAAAAAAAAGTTCATTTTGTAAGCTTATCTTAGAAGAAAGACAAAATTGTTATGCATATTATAAAATTTAGCAACTATGTGCCTCTCCTGGTGTCTTCTTTACCAATAGTTTCTAGATAAGAGTGATTAAGATACCAATCATAGAATTATCCCCACTTCCTGACTGAATCCAATGCACAGCAAATCTCTACTGCCTGAACTCTTTGCAAAATCACCTAATACATGCTTTTATTGAGATGCCCCATAGACCCCCATTGTGTATATTCTCTTTCATTTCAACAAGCTCATAAAACCAACTGTTTGACATTGGGTATACCTGGTGGTCTTTGGAGGGGCATCAACCTAATGGCAACATTATTTTCTATAGATAGCTAAAATTGTAGGCCATTATTATATTGCATTTTGGAATGCATTGCCAATGATTTCAAAGCTATGATTAAAGGATCAGCCCTCAGCTGTTACCTGTCATCGTTAGATTCCACAGGCTAATTGGGCATCAAACTCAGAAAACACATCATTCACTTCTCAGTTTAGGTCAACTAAACCTACCCTGGGCCAAACAACATCCTCTTGATGGTGATAAAAGGATTTTCTTTCCTTTAGGGAGTTCATAAACCAGTGGAATTGCCTGACACCAAAATAGATAATTTTAACTGCTCTGCAGCAATATGAACAATTTTCAATGATGATTAAGTGGATGACAATTAGCTTAGCTTGGAGCTTTTAGAAGGTGCCTAAGTGTCACTATAGGAATAAAACTAGTTAATTTACTTTGCATTTTCTTATTGAACTTTATTCAATCTCTTCTCTTTTAAAAATTATGAAAAAAATATAAGACTTTGGTGCATTGTAAGGGAATGATTTCTTCCCCTTGGTCTTTGGTAGGCCATGGTTTAGTCTTGAATGCTTGGTCTTCTTGGGTCTCAAATTCAGCCTTAATAAACACTCTTCTCAGGTTCTAACTGTACCTTGGGATAAATTATTAGATTTATACAACACTTAGTAAGCTTTTATGCCATTATGTAATTTCTGAAGGAAAAAATTGTCTATATAATTTGTGTTTTGTAAAAAACCCTCCTTTGTAAATGTTATTTCTAAGAATCCTTATTTTAGAAGAAAGTGTAAAATGAGAACTTTACATTGCAGTAACATACTATGCCATATTGAAAAAAATAGGGGCAATACATCAATTTGTAGCAGAGCACAAATCTTGACTGTAGTGACATTCCCCAAATCAAAGATGAATTCAGGTGAGCCTAGCTTTGCTTCTATCTAACTACTAGGAATAGTGACTACTCTGAACTGCCCATTCACCCTTTCTCTTTATTTAACACCTGTGCAGCATTCTCACTTTCTACCTTTGCCTTAAGTGAAGGCTGAGGTGCAGCTATTTCCTGTTTTGCCTAGAGACCAGGGCAGAAGTTGAAGTGAAGGGGAAGAGTGAAATCTTTCCAGGCAAGCTACTTTCTTCTGAAATATGGATCTTTAAAAATGAACAGCACCACTCATTCTATAACTATAAATAAGATTTGAAAGCATTATATTTAGAGAAGTAACATGCTAATTTAAAATCATGCATATTTGTAACCAAATATTTTCAAGTCTTTTCTACCAAGACAAATGGGATAGGTGGCTAGGTGAAAACTGTTCAGACAGACATTTAATTCACATTTTTTGCCTGGAGCCATTCTAAAGAACATCAAGAGGGTGGTGATTCAGATAGTTATTTATCTGTTAGTGAAAATCTTAGGTTTTCTGAATTGCCAAAACAATCTCTGTCATACTGAAGCTTAATGTGAGCTCATAACATTGGTCCAATTAAATGAAGTGCTCTACTGCCACCTGTATATCTACTGGTATATGTGTCTCCAGGGTGTAGTCAATAGCATATAATAATTCAGGAATGATTGTCTCAAAGATTTTATTGGACTCACTCAGTTAGCTCAGATAAAATACAGAGAAAAAGAAAGCCTTCCGGCTGACTTGCTGACTTTTAGCTTCAATGTTTGGTTTCTTCTTAGACATATAGAAGGCAATTAATGGGAAATGTTTAGATAAAGCAAGTCTAATAATTTATTGTGTAATTATCAAAGTTTAGTAAATTTTTGTTCAGGAAAAAATTTTCTTTCAAATTACTACCCCTTCTAAATATTTAACTTAGCTAACTTGCTCTATGTTAGGAACAAATCACCTGTTAATTGAATTGGGATAGGAGGGTTTATTCCAATGCATATTTGGTACTATTAAACAGGGAAAAAAAGTAGAAGGAGCAATTTATTTTATTTATTTATATTATATTTCATTTCCATACTTGAGAAAAATTCTGGAAGGATATAAATGAAAACAATAGGTACATAGTATTAACTTTCTGTATTTATCCTGGTTTCTTAGGGATCCAAAATAGAATAAAAGCTTGACATCTTTGAATCAGCAGGATGCCATGGTAGACAGAATACCAAGAGTGAATTATGTATTATCACTGAATGAGAAAAATGATTATATTCCCTAATAGATCTTTATCACTTTCTTTTGGTTTGGGGTGTTGCTTTGTCTGCCAAAACTGTCTTTCCTTAATTTTACAGATAACAACCCATCTCCAAGTTTCTCCAAGGTTGTAGGCCAAGGTTTTGGCTTCTATAAAAAATTAACTGTTTCTCTGTCCACCTGACTCCCAGGAAGATCTAGTTTTAAATGTAGTAAGGAAGGAATCTTAAGGTAAAAGAGATTATTTAATTGCTACGAAGTATCCTGCAACAGAGTGTCTTAGAAAGAGAAGTCATTTGTTGCAAAAGGGATGTTTGAGACATTTCTAAGAGAGAATGTGAAAGCAGTTCTTATATACAACCAGGAACTTTCTGTTAACAAAAACTTGGTTCCATTTTTAAAAATAGGTAGAATTTAATTAGTTACCTTCCTTTACTTCCTTGAGCATTCAGGAAAGAGTAAGATCTTTTGGCATAATGAGTATCGAAAACTTTAACTCAGATTCTTAGAATTCAGGAGATTTTATCTACTAATGTTGAGATATTAAATGAAAAATCCTGTGTATTTAAGTACCTGATTAGACCGGGATGGAAAGCTTAACAAAGTGAAGTCTAAAATCATAGAGACCTGGTTTTGAATCCTATCTGCCGTTTAGAGCAAAGAGTTATACACAGACGTATTTAGCCTCCAGAAACCCTAAATGACTCACAGAGTTGTTGGGAGAGTTAATGTGCAGTACCTGGTAAATGGAAGTGCTCAATAATGACAGCTTTTCTTATTGGCTAACAGAATGCCACATAAGGTATATGATTTCACCTTAAAATTCTCTTTGATACATCATTTTTGGATCTTCTATAAATCTTAAAATTTGCACCAAATATTTTAGTACAAAAATACTGAATGGATTATATGCAAATATTCCATGTGTAATTTATGTCTCCTTTAAGGCAAAGATTATATTTTCACCTTCTCCCACATTCTTTAAATAAATATTTGTTGAATTGAAAGTAACAAGAAAAAAATATTGCAGCTTATAAGATTGAGTGTAGCTGCTATACCTCCAAATAATTCTTATTTACCTGACTAATCTTATTACTGTTATGAGTGATTTTCTTTTGTCAGTTTTACATGCATGCAGAGGCACTGTGTAAAATACCAATTTGTAGTGCTATGGCATACTGTTAGGATACTATGATGTAATGCAATGGAAGATGAAATTTGAGATATAGATGACTGTAGGAGGCCTAAGTTTATGGAAAAATAATTCAAATTGTACAGAACACAATCACAGAATTAAGGAAAGCAATTGTCACTCACACTGTGTGGTTATAGCAAGAATCAGAATGTGCCAGATGCACAGTTTGTCTACAGCTGTTGTCATTTGAATCTTTTTGTAAAACATCCATTTTCTTTCCCAACTGTGAGGGGTTTATAAGTGCAGAGAGTTGGATCATAATCACTTTTACATTGAAAACTCTTGTATAATGATGCTCTTAGACTTAAACCATACAGAGGAAAACATAACCCAGTAAAAATTGCACACATACTACTTAGACCAGCACAGATTCCTACAATGGAATTAGTTGGATAAAACTTTAAAGTGCTGATTAGATCAGAGTATGAGCGTTGCCAACTTAGGCAGGAAACACATAGTTTGCTAAATAGTACCTCTGGGATAAGCATACCTTTTAAATACAGTTTCACCTTTATATTAGCAGATCAAGCCCCACCTAACAAAGGCACATCTTTACTTTTATGTATGATTTGCACCATGCTTTTACAGGAAGATATTCCCTGGAGAATATGATTGAATGACATATGAATATACAACAGATATAATATATTGCAGGGTCTAAGTTTCAAAAGTGACCATAATTACATGAATATATTTCCTGCTCTCATGTCTGTAGTTACATCATTTGTTGTTTTATTATAGACCAAGTAATTATTTCAAATTTAAAGACTAAAATTATCACTCCAATATATATATGAAACTCATTGATTCTACTTTAATTTTGCTACATACCTAGGCCAACTGACTGAGAGGATATTATAAATAGTAATCTGTGGCTTAATCAATGATGATAAATGCTTTCTCAAACTAAAGAAACTCTAAATCTTTCCTTTAGATTAAAGTTTACTCTGAAATGTTCCTCTAAGGATATTTAAGGTGCTCTACTGATTGCTTCCTCTACATTCTCATATCCTGTTATGCTCCCGATGTCTTTTTGTTGAATGCCTGTCACAGATGGACCCTAGAAAACTACTACTTCTTGCTATTTGATACTCTTTGCTGGAAAATGCTCAATTTATGGGCATTAACTAAAATTTATTCTCTTATTCCAATGAACTCAAGGCTAAAGTCACTTTGTGCCCTCAGATTCACAGAGAAACTCCAATCTCACTGACAGTTATCTGTAATAAAAAGAAATGAATCTATGGCACGAAGGTAGCCAGTTCACTTTGGCTGAGAACATCTAAGCATGTAGGGGAAGACAGGAGGAAAGGAAGTAATGGTTATAATGGTTTAAAGGACCATCTTTGTTCTCTGATACATAATGTGAGGGACAATTTTGAAGAGTAATTGTTTTCAATTCCAAATATTTTTCTAAGTTACTCACGGAAATAACTTTTGAAGATCACTCCCCCACTGCACACTATCCTAATGAACAAATCTGTAATTTTCTGAATTCCAAACCCTATCCTATAATGAAGAAATTATTTGAAACCTCCAAAATAGAAAATTTTAATTTACAAAAAGTAAAAAAGAGAATCTGTATCATGCGTCCCTTTACCTCTGCTTTTTTGGTGCACATGGTCAGCGGAAAGCATCCCTACAGAACCCTGAAGTTTAGTTGTCTTTACCATGCAAGTACCAGCAGAAATGGAATATGCTTGCTCTCAGTTCCCATGGAAAATTCCAGAGTAACTCATGGTCTCCTGGTCTGGACATAAATCACTATGTCCTGGAGATCATGTATATTAATTATAGTTGATACAGGTCCATGCTTGTGGATGGCAGGCACTTATCTCAGTGAAAGGGGAGTATCAAAACTGTGTTGACAACCCAAAATACTAATAAAAGGAAGTTATTTTTTTTATTGTAGAATATTAGTGTATAGTGTCTTTATTGTCAGCATATTGGAATATATTTGAGTGAGCAGTTGTAATGCAGGGGCTTTTTCGGGACTTGGGAATTATTCTGAGTGACATTAGAATGACAGATATAAGCCATTTTACATCAGCATATAACATGCAGAACTGTGTGGGAGAGAGTGTGGTCTACAATGTGAACTATGGCCCATGCTAAGTGGCAAATCCCCAGGATGTGTATATCCATTGCAGGTGATGTGCCACACTAATGAAAGAGGTTTATGTGAGAAGTTGTGGGAGGTTTGGGAGGTGGGGAACATGGGAATCCCTATAATTTTTGTGTAACATTTGTGTAACCAAAGCATCTTTGAAAATATTTTTTAAAATTAAAAAAAAAAAAAAAAGTAGGGATACTTTGTGACCAACATAATAACACTATAAAATCTGACAACTCTGATTTGATTCTGTTGATAGTTGGTGGAAGGAACTGATGGCACAAGGTAGGTTTTCAGTTAAGAGTCAAGGACACTGATAGTTCTGAGGAAAATAAAATGGAAATGTTTATTTATTTTGTTTTGCCCCTCAAATCAGATTCCAGCCACAATTAACCACACAGTGATTCCAAGAGAGTGAACATATTACTCACATTTATAATGTGCTGTACTTTTGAGCAAAAATAACTATTTTAGTACTTCCCAATTACATATACATTCAAATACATTGTTACTCCTGAAAGGCTGTCAAATTTCAAATTACATTAATAAATTTTCAGTCATATCTTGGATTTTGGGGCTCCTAACTAATCAGGGAAGTACAGATCAAGGAAAGATAATTTGCTACAAATGTTATTTTAAATGTTATAATTTTTTTCTTCATTAGTTTTTCTGATAATTTTAAAAGACTCCCATAGTAATCGTTCTTCATACTTTTAAGGGTCTCAAAGCTTAGTGTTTACTTTTATTTTAGTATATTTGAAAGGAAATTTAGATACATTATGCCAAAAGAGAAAAATATAAATCTCAGGTCATAATATAATTTATCAGTAAGTGTCAGCCAATTTTTCTCACCAACGTTTTTCACATTTCAGAATTTCCCTTTAGAAATGATTTTTTTTTTTTAATTTTAGAAGCAGATAAAGACATAGTAGCTAATGATTTGATCATTTCTACATTCAAATGTCTCCCCATCCTCTAGCACCTGAAAAACTATTTACCAAGAACCAATTAAGAAATCAAAATCAAGAAATGATTAATAAATTTTGCCTTCCATCTTGGAACTCAGGCTAATGAATATAGTGACTATATTCATATGCTTTGTTTTATGTAATTAATATATTCCTAAAGAAACTATATATTAATTTACAGTCGAAAAAACATTGCTAAATATTATGATTTAAAAAAGGAAAAAGTAATTAAATGCAAAGAATTCTGGAGGGAATGTGAATGATTCCATTTTGAAAGATGGATTTAAATATACTAATGTTGAACTGAAATAAATGTCCTGAGTAACTCCCATCACCAAGTGTCTTAGTTTGCCAGATCTGCTATGACAAATACCACACGCTAGCTGGCTTAACAATGGGAATTTAAAGGCCATGGTTTGGGAGAGCAGAAGTCCAAAATCAAGGCCTTAGGAAGGCCATGCTTTCTCCTCAGTCTGTAATGTTCTAGTATTGGCATCCACAATCCTTGGAATTCCTTGGCTTGCATCTCTCTCTCCTGACACAGTGATGTCCTCCTGTGGCTAAGGTTTTTTCTTATGAGTGTTCCACTGATTCAGATTAAGACCATCCTGATTCAGTTTTCCACACTTTAACTGATAATAACATCCTCAACAAGACTGTTTACAAATGGATTCATACCTGTATGAACCTGGATTAAGACTTGAACATATCTTTTGTGGGGAACATGATTTATTGCAAGGAGATTAGTGATCTCCTTTATATGATGAGACTGTTAATAATGATTGATTCAGTTATTTATTCAAAAAATAACTTTGAGCATGCACTGTTTGTGACAGAAGGAAAGAGTAATAATTAAGACAGTCACTATATTTGCTTTCAAGAAGTTATGCCCAATAAGAGTAACATGATTTCATAGGATTTTTGAAAAGGACAAGTGCTATTGCTGTGAATTTTCCCCTTCAATATCAAAACAATTGAATGTAATACTATATTCAAATATTTTATGGTATTTAATTAAACAAAACATATTCAACTTTGTGCCCTATTGGCAATACAGAGAATACAGTGAAAAACAGTATTGATAATTTATTAATAGAAAATTTACTAATGATTTTACTTATAATTTGTTGCACTCAGAAGTCCAGAAGATTGAGACGTTTTCATGAAACTTTTGTATGAGGTACAGGCTAAAATATGTTTAAACTAATATTTATAAGATTTAGAAAATTTTTATATCTCTTGGTACAAACTTAAACTGTGAAAAAGAAGATATACTTCCTCAATTTACCCTTGAGAAGAGCTTCAACAAAAACACACTGTGGGAAAAGCGGAGCGTTGCTGCCTTCCCTGGGTCCTCTGGACCTTCGGGCCTCAGACTGGCAGGTGAGCTGGGGAAACCGGGGGTGGTCTGTGGTCCCTGCCCTGCGGAGACCCAGAGCCCTCACAGGCCTGCACCAGGCCCTGAGGCAGCGGCGGAACCCTGCCCTCCTCTCGCCGCATGATGTCCTGAAGGCGCCGGTGGCCTCTCCCAGCCTGGACCCTGACCGCTGCAGGGAGAGAAGATGGAGGCTACTAGGGCCGCTAAGGGCCGTTAGGCACCTCGAGGGCCCCAGAGGCGGGTCTGCGTGCACTCAATTTCGGCCACCTCTTCAGGTGGTGGAGTCGTGCAGATCCCGGACCTGGGGTGATAGCTCCGTCCCAAATGCAAGGACGTTGTTGCCCCTATGGACAAAGGCCTTAACGGGCCTGGAAGGTGAGCGGAACCCTGGACGATGACGGGTGGAAGGGTTAGCAGGCCATCTGGGGCTAGTCATCCTTCTACCAGACCTTGCTTCATGTTGGAAGAGAGAAATAGTTGAATAATTGCAACCTTTGGCCAATAAGAAGTGCCCTTTGGGAAGATTTACTGGCTGTTTATAGAAGACTTGTGTATATAATATGAAATTAAAAAGCTGCTCTCAACTTTCCCCCCAACCTTTTAAGAGAAATGGAACAAAGGGTGGCCTCTTTTCAAACTGAATTCCCTGTTCCCACTTATCTAATCCTCCCACATTCTTGTTCAAGTCACTTCCCCAAAGGCCCACGTCAGTAAAGGTGATGAACTGAGACACTGAGAACTTACCCTTACACTTTTCACTTTAGGCTTGGGTTAGTTTTCACACCTAAGATTGTAAGCCCACAACTCCCAGCCAATGGGAGATGGGTAAGGTTGAGGAGGGGGGGAAATGGGACATTGCATCAGGGGAACTATATAATCTTTGTTCTTGCACTGATCCTGTGCACTTAACCACTTCCATTAGCCTGGGTGTGTGCCCTTTCTCACGAAAAGAAAATAAATTACTGCTGCCTCTAGTCCAACTCTCTGTCTTCAGAACTTTTTATTTTAAGTAAGTGGTTGCCATCCCACTCACTTTTAAAAGAAAACTTATGCTACATCTAGGCTTTCTAGAGATAAAGATGTTACCGACATATGGTAGAGTTAGAGTTAGAAAATCACACGTCTTGTAATGACCATTTGAAAAAAAAAAATGTCTTCTGGAAATGACTTTGAGATGGAATTTAGACTGCCTCTGGAAGCGACACTGGGAATGAAACACATCCATGCTTGTTCTGTGGGTTAGAGGACTGGAAGCAGAGAAAGCTGAGAAAAGGAAGAGAAGAGAAGGTTCTATGCCAGACGTCATATATAGAAGATATTTTCATATTGGAACCATTGCTCTGTATGTCATTTTATTCCTCACTACTCTATGTATAGTTGACAATACTAAGTATTTTTCAAAAATATTTCTTCCTAGATGTTTTGAAGTGCCTGACATAAGTTAAAAGTAGAGGTATTAAAAGAACATGTTTTGTAAATATCTTTTTGTTGAAATTCATATAAAATATTGTGGGGGTTTTTGGAATAGCCAAACCACCTCTCTGAATAGTTCACATTTTGTGCACTGGTTTGGGGGAGGAGAGATAAGGAAGTGCAAAAGGCTCTATGCTAGTGTGTTTAGAATAAGGCAAGATTAACCATTGTCCCTATATTTGTCATTTGGTTTTGTACTTTGCCATGTATATAGTGTATATAATGGACAAACACGTCCTAATTTACAACATCTAGTCTTCCAGATGTTAAAGAGGTTGCCAATGTATGACAAAAATAGAAATTAATACATTTTGTTTTAAAATTCCTAGGAAAGTTTGTCTTCTGAATACTTGAGCATTATAGCCCACAGGGAGGGATGGTGGAGGAGGGATAAAAGGGAAGGGTTTTAGACCAGAATGTTCAAATTTAGAAGACACTTTCAGATTATAACTTGTTAAATGTGTGCAGTTTAGTCAAGACTGCTCTGTATACAGTGGACAAAATAAATCTTTATTTGAAACATCTAGTCTGTCTAGATGTTTAGAAGTGCCCGACATATGTTAAAAGTAGTAGTAGTAAAATATTACTTTGTAAATATCGTTTTGCTCAATTTCATAGGAAATACTGTCTTTTGGAAATGAGATTGTTAAACCATCTCTGAGCAGCATACTATTGTCTATATACTCGCTCATTGGTTTGGAGGAGGTGGGAGGGAAGAAATTGCAAAAGGAAATATACTAATATGTCCATACTTGGACAATTTCAGAAAAAACTTTTTCCATAAGTTCGGTGCATGTTGTTTGGTTTATATATAGCGTATATAGTGGACAAATGAGTCCTAATTTTGCAACATCTAAATGTTAGAGAGTTTGACAGTGTATGACAAAGTAGAGTTAGTAAAATTAGCATGTTTTGTATACTTTGCGTTGAAATTCATTGGAAAGCTTGTCTTCTTTAAATGACTTTTGGTATGGCTTGTTCAAGCACCTCTAAGCATTACAGTTGCCTGTACTTGTCCACTGAACTGGTGGTGGAGAAAAGGGAGTGAGGAGGGAATGGTTCCAGGCCAGGATGGTCATGTTTAGGAGATACCTCAGATTATAACCTTGTTATGTGTGTCCAATTTTATTTAATATTATGTAGTTAGTGGACAAGTAAGTTCTTACTTAAAATATCTAGTGTTTCTAAATATTTTAGAAGTGCTTGATGTGCTTAAAAATAGAGGTAGTAGAAGAACTCTGTAAATAGCTTTTAAAAAATGGTGGGAAATATTGTCTTTGGAAGTGGTACTCTTATTCATTGGTTTGAGGGAGGTGAGAGGGAAGAAGGTACAAAAGGTGTTTGCTAGTGTGTACTAGAAAATTTCTGATCATCCATTACCCTGTATGTTATATGCATTCATTTAATTTTGCTGTACTGTATATATTGTGTATATACTAGACAAGTGATTCCTAATTTTATAATATCTAGTCTCTAGATATTAAAGACGTTGCCAATGTATGACAAAAGTAGAGTTAGTAAACTAATACATTTTGTACACTTTGTATTAAAATTCATAGGAAAGCTGTATTCTGAAAATGGATTTTGGAAATGAAATTGTAAAACCACATCTAAGTGACACATGTACCTGTAACTGATTCACTGGGTTTGTAGTGGAGAGAAGGGATAGGGAAAAATGAAGGGCTCTAGACCAGAATGTTTCTATTTAGAAGACACTTTCAAATACGGTCATTGTTACCCATGTAGTTTATTCAACACTACTGTGTATATAGTGGACAAATTTAAGTCCTTATTTGAAACATTTAGTCTTTCTAGATGTTTAGAAGTGCACAAAGTATGTTAAAAGTAGAGATAGTGAAATAACACATATTGTAGATATCGTTTTGATAAAATTCATGTGAAAGATCTTTTGGAAATGGAATAGTCAAGCCACCTCCAGAGCAGTACATATTATGTGCTGTTTCAGGGAGGAGGGATAAGGAAGTGCCAAGGGCTCTAAACCAGTAAGTCTGTAGTTAGACAAGATAAACCACCATCCTATGTGTTCTGTGCATTTTGTTTTACTTTGCTGTGCATATAGTGTATACAATGGACAAATAAGTCCTAATTTTATATCATTTAGTCTTTCTAGATGTTAAAGAAGTTGCCAGTGTAAGACAAGTAGAGTTAGTAAACTAATACATTTTGTACATTTTGTGTTAAAATTCATAGGGAAGACTTTGTTGAAAATGACAGAATTTTATTTGTGGAAGCAAAATTGCTTAAAAGAAAACATCCCCTCTAAGCATTGCATATGCAACCACTGAGTTGATAGAAGTCAGAAGATTCTAGGCCAGAATGTTCCTATTTAGAAGACCTTTTCAGATTATATCCTTTGTTAACATGTGTGGTTTATTTGGTGCTACTCTGTGTATTGGGGACAAACTTAAGCCCTTATTTGAAACATCTAGTCTTTCTAGATGTTTAGAAGCATACAACATATGTTAAAGTAGGGAGTGTAAAATAATACCTTAAATATGTTTTCTGTCAATACATAGGAATGGCTGCATTTGGGGAATGGGGTTGTTAAACTAGATGTCTTGAAGCAGTGTGGTGGTAGGGCAGGGAAGGAAGTGCACGGGGAAAGGTTCTTTGCTGATGAGTTGTGAGACAAGTTCAGGTTGTCTGACCACTGTTCTCTATAGAAGGTTATGTCAAACTAAGCTGCATTTTAGTTATTGCTGTGTATTAAAGGACAAGTCTTATTGTACAAAGTATGTCAAAAATAGAGGTAGTAAAATAATCCCTATATAAATGTTCTTGTGTTAGTTTTAGGAAGGATTGCCTTCTGGGAGTGACTTCTGTCCATCCACCTCTTGGAGCTGGATAGATTACTGTACTTAGTCATTGAAATGGTGGACAAGGAAGACGAAGAAGGGCAAAGAGAAGGGCCCCTTTCTAGTATTTCTATATCTAGAAGTAGTAGATTATAACCATAGGTCTATATGTGCATTTTTTTTTTGGTAAAATACCTGTATTGATTATGGATATGGATCATTTGTTACTTCACATCTAAGCTTTCTAGATATCTTGAGATGACAATGTATTATAAAAAGTAGAGCTAGTTAATTAATGAATTTATAAACATCTTTTTGTTAAATTAATAGAAAAGAAGCATTTTTGATGTGGAATTGTTAAACCACCTTTGAGCAGTATGCACCAGGACTTGTTCATTAAATTAGCTTCAGAGGGGCAGGAGGAGGTGCAGGGGGAGGGGTTTATGTAGATGTGCTCATATTCCCATTTATGCTAACTTGATGTGTGTGTGAATCTCTTGTCTATACCATAAGAAAACTGTTAAATAATTCAATAGAAACATAGGTTCTTGCCAATAATTCAATATAGATCTGATAATGAATTCTCTTAGAAGCATTATATTTATTGTACTCTATTGCTTTATGTCTCATTTTAAATTGAGCATTATTAAGGGAGCGCAGTATTTGTAACTCTGTCAATATCTACAGAGGCCTGTTGCCATTTTTGTCTTAGAAAATTTTTGTCCCCAAGAAAGGCAGGAATACATTTTTTCCCCCGATTGAGAAATAGTCATGTAATCTTGGTTATCACAAAAACTCATGGCTTTGGGACTTTGCATTGCTAAATGTTCATGATGTGTGAAAAAGCATGATACATTCTGTGTGATCTCAACCAGATGAAAATGTATACTCAGTTGTGTGTATACACACTCTGGACCTAGAAGGTTATGTCAAACTAAGCTGCATATGAGTCTGGATGACTTTTGTGTTCTTTGCTTCTTGTGTTTTTCAGCTTTCTATATTGCACAATTAAAAGTTTTTAAAAAATGTTATTTTAAAAACTTTTAAAAATACACTGTGAATAAGAGGGACTATATTATGAATTTCTAAAACTAAGAAAAAGATATCTAGTTTTATTTTAATAGCCCGTTATTCAGTTAAAAAACCATTAATTTTCTCAGGAAATATAATTCAAAATAGAATAACATAATTTTCCATTTCCCCTAGCCAAAATCCTTTATTTTGCAAACAATTCATAATAAGCTTTTGGAAGTATAGCATTGGCTAAATTTTCAAAAAAAATAGAAAAGTAGTTATATAATACATCCACTCATTTTGTATATATGTGAAATGTCAATAGTCCTTTGGCAATAGTGAAACAATTATCTAAAATAGATATATTATACAAATAAGATTTAATAATGTATCAGTGAAATTGTTTTATTTTGCAAGAAAAGTATATTATCTCTATACAAAATTTTAACAGCACTTACGAAGACAGGAAATGGGAGCACACACTTAATGGGTCTCTCATGCTTCTGCTCATCTTGTATCCACTTTCTGGACTACGTTTTCCAGGATGTTTGTATAGTGAACAGCGTTGAAGGACAGAGTAATAAAAATACTCAGGAAAATAGCAGGATAATTAAAATAATGTCTTCCTCTGGGGTCAAGTTTGGGCAGGTTTTTTATCAGCATTCTTATATGATTGGGGATTTCCGAGGATTAGAGTTTCCTTTTATGTAAACCTTCTGTGGTGCAGCATTCAGCAGGGCTGCCCTGCCTTACCCATTGGAACTCGGAGAGCAAGGCGAACTTGATACCAACATAGAGGAATGTTGCTGCTGTGCCGTGAGTAATAAAATCCTATACCTCTGATCCAGGAGCCCCTTTTCTTCTGGCAGCATATATTAAACTGTGGCACACTAACTTGCTAGGTTGCAAATCAGGTAAAATATATAAGGATGGACTTAAACACATTGTGTCTCTAACAAAGATGCATGCATAGGCAGAGATCCTAGAGATCCTGCTAACGCCAGATCCAAAGAAACAGGTTTATAAAAAAATAAAATAGAATAAATATAACATCCTAAGATACCAATAGAACTCTTATCAGAGATGTTATCTTCCTGGCTGGATATGATCTATTACAGAGTTTTATTAGTGAAGGATATGAAAATAAAATTTAAGTTTATTAATAAATTATATGCAGAAAATCTAAGACTGAATTGAGAGATTCCTGGTTGCCCTTTTGATTCCCATGACTGGCAAGACATGAAAAAATCAATCGGCACAGCAGCATGACTTAAAAACTGCTTTTTGTACATTCTTACCAGACTGATGGCTAAAATTGTAATTTTACAGTGCATAAAGTTGTGACAGTACATTTCTCACTGACATATTCTCCATTTGAATTTGATGCTTTGTTTGTTTTTACAGTTAAGACTGTTTTCCATTTTTTGAATAGGTGCTAACATGTGTTATATTAGAACATGTTTTTGAACATTTAATAGTTTTCATTAAAATGAGATGCAAGAGGGAAAAGAGCAGAATATTTTAGTTCTTTATTTATGTTTTAGGCAGAAGGTTAAATTCAGGTTTCTCACAGATGATTATGAAATAAGGTTTAGTCATTCTGTTTTCCTATCATATTGGAGACTGCAAGACTCTTGTAGGAAAACAGAATTATCGGATCTGAACTCATGGAGTTCAGCTATGAGGATCACTTACAAAGAAAACCTGGCAATGCTCTCACACTCATTGCTTATAAAAGGAAGAGACTGAGTTAACATGACTCTAAGGTTATGTCCAGCTGTAGCATTCTATGATGAATTCCAGACTGTCATTACAAACGATATCCGTGTTCTCTCTGAAGAAACATGATGATTATGTAGCAACTTTTTGGAGCACTAATGTAAAGTAGATACAAAATTACATGCAAAATTAAATTTAATAGAATTGGGAAATTTTACATATAAACTGTGCATGATATACAAGTTAAAATTAAAATAGAAATGAAATATGAATGATGACAAACATATGCCTTGAGGACAAACAAGGCAAAAAGCTTCTCAGACAGTATTTAAGTTGGCATGAAGATGTAAATGTTTGGCATATTCTGGAAACTACAAGTGGTTTTAGATATACTTGACCATTGAGGTGGAAATGTGCTGAGAAGCATTTTTAACATACTGGAAAAATTTATGCCATGAATATACAATGCAAAGTGGTGTAATTGTATTGTGTCACCAGTAGAAAGTTTTAGGGGATTTATGACATAATGAGATTTCTTAGTTTCTGTTTCAGTTCTTCTTGAGAAAGGGAATACAGGAAGGAAAGTAAGTGAGGGAAGGAGGCAGGAGGAATTCCTGCTAGTAAGGAGAGTTATTCCAGTCCAATATAATTTAAAGGTGAGCACATGCAGTATATATCCTGTAAATCAGCTTCTTAGACACCTGCTCTATGAATCACCATCGCACAGCATGTGTCAATCCACATTCTGTGTTCTTTTAATTCTCCAAACTTTGTATATATTTACTATTGTCATCTTTCTTTCCTCTACTTAAACTTGATTGAAACAACATTTTCTGGTTGTTTAGCATGGTGATGAGGATTATCAAGAGACAAAGATTCAAACAGGTAATATTCCAGTCAAAGTTGAGTATTTTTCTGTGTATATTTCACTAGTAACTTTGAAAAGGTCTTTAAAGGATTTGACAATAAACATCTGAGGCTTTCATTTGACATCAGAATGTGATTAATGTCATCATTTGAGTGCTCTATTTAGTTTTTTTTACATGTAACTTTTGATGATAGTGCTGCTCATACATAAGCATTCCTTAAATGTTCTGTTTTGCCAACATAATCCAAATTCAGATCATTCTACAACTAGAATTTCAACTACTTCAATGATTGAATCAATAAAGCATAAGTTCTATCTCTATTTGCTTTTTGGTTTGAATACTTGAAGGGCATATTGGGTCATTATTTGAGTCAGTGTTTTCCCAGAATTCCTAGTTATATGGCACTATGTGAAAGTATAGAATCCCAGGTTCCACTTCAAACTCATTGAACCAAAAACTCATGGAGAAGAGTCTGAGAAGCTGAACTGTAAATATGAACTGCAGGTGAAATTTAAGGACAAGCATTTTTGAAAAACAGTTGTTATATCACATTCATTATTTGTCAGACTGCACAATATGTCATTGTAGCCCTTCAAATAAATGATGAACAACAATATTTTCTTATGTTTTTTGATGATGATTTAAGAGAAGGTAAATAATTGAAAAGAGAATACTCCTAAAAGGAAAGAGGATAATATATATCTGTCTTGAATGGGGTATGTGGGATGCAGATGAAATTGTAAATGGTGGATTGGACAATAACTCCCCAGATTCCCAAGTGAATAACAAGGACATTTTTTTTTCCTGAAAAGATGTATTGATCCCAGCTATGGATGGGAGTAATAAATACACGGAGTCTAGAAACACTCACCAAAAGCCTCTTTTAGTCCCCTTTCTTAGTTGACATAATCCAGTAAAAACCAACAACCAGTTGTTCAGATTCCTCAATAATTTTGTAGTCAAGGACATATTTCTCCAGTGTGTTTAGTGTTATGGTTCTCAGGACAGAATCAGGAACCTTTATAAATCTGAGACAGGGTATGTGCATTTTACTACTTTGATCTCTCAGATCTGCCTCTCTGTCTAAAGGACAAAAGATTATTTAGAAAGTATTTCTTCTTTACAAGTTATCCTTGATATAGCCTAATAAATTCTTTGGCTCAATGTGTGGAATAATTTAAGTGTATTTCTGGATAGAAAGATTCTGACAAGCTCATGGAGTCAAGCATCCCAGATCATCTTTTGTTAGGCTGCAATCTTCTTGATCTTTAAAAATAATGACCCTGAGTTTCTACCTGAAGTGGCATGAAATAATCACCTTTATCAATTTTGGTTTGGTTTGGTTTTATTATTGTTTATTTACCTTTTGAAGTTCATGTTTTTTTATGACATTTTTGCTGAGTAAAATAGGTCTTTTTTAAACAAAGTAATTTTGTTGATACATATTAATTAATAGTGCATACAATTTATCAAAAGTGTACAATCAATGGTATTTGGTATAATTACATAGTTGTGCGTTCATCACTTCAATCATTATTAAAACATTTTTCATTATTTCAATAATAATACTCAACAAAAAACACAAACAAACGAGAAAATTCCTCACCTCTCAATCTCTCTGTTTCCCTGCTATACATAGCTGCTATTTCTGGCTATTCTTGCACAATTATTTATTTGTTTATTTATTAGTTTTATTGAGATATATTCATATACCATATGATCTATCCAAATTGTATAATCAATGATTTTTAGTATGATCACAATGTTGTACATTCATCCCCTCAAAAATTTTAGAACAATTTATTACTTCAAAAAGAGGGACTCCACCCTGCTTAGCATTCCTTCCTCAGCCTTACATAACCACTAATCTAATTTCATCTTTATAAATTAATTTATATTTACATCTTATATAAATGGAATCATACAACGTGTAGTACTCTGAGTCTGGTCTCCTCTCACTTAGTATAATGTGCTTTTTTTTCTGATATTAACATTTTGTAATATTAACCTACATTTGTACAGCTTCAAGGAAAAACAGTCTTATATATGCAATTTTACTCATATTCATACTTAACATAATATATTTATATTTCACATAATATATTTAGTTCAAAATAGGGCAATCATACATATTTGTCCTTTTTTGTCTGGCTTGCTTCACTCAACATAATATCCTTCAGGTTCATTCACATTGTCATATGTTTCATGCTTTCATTTCTTCTTAACCATTGCATAATATTCCATTGTGTGTACACTCCACAATTTATTTAGCCATTCATCAGTTGATGGACTGGGTTGTTTCTAACTTTTAACTATAGTGAATAATGCTGCTATGAACATAGTGTGCAGATGTCTATTCATGTCACTGTTTTCAGTACTTTTTGGTATATACCTAGCAATGGTATTATTGCCAGGTTACATGGCCAAGTCTATATTCAACTTCCTTAGGAGCTGCCAAACAGTCTTCCACAGTGCCTGTACCATTCTACATTCCTACCAACAGTGAATAAGCATTCCTATCTCTCCACATCCTCTCCAACATTTACATCTTTCTGACTTTTTAATAGTGGCCAGTCTAAGAGGTGTGAAATGATATCTCATTGTAGTTTTGATTTCCATTTGCCTAATCGCTAGTGATGTTGAACATTTTTTTATGTGTTTTTTTGCCATTTGTATTTCTTCTTTAGACAGTTGTCCTTTCAAGTCTTTTGCCCATTGTAAAATAGTTTTTAACTCTATTTAGTTTGGGGTTGTTTAAGAGATGTCATGGAAGGCCTCCCATTTAATTGAATTTTGTCATGAGAAAGGAAAAGGAAGAACAGAAACTATTTGGAAGAACATGGCATAATATTTTTATTTAAGGAAAATTCCTTGTTAGAGGGAATTATAAATTTAATAATTTGATAGTTGGTAGATGTGTAGTGTAGGGTATTTTGCATCTATTATCTATCCAGCAGATAGACAATAGAACAAAACAGATAGGTGATAATTGATAAAGTTAATATTCAGAGAAAAGAAATGTCAAGACTTTAAATTGATTGTGATATTCACTAGGGGCCATAAAATTTCTTTCTTTGAAAATTTACTCTAGAAATTATGAATTTTAGATCTTTACAAAAAATCTTCTAAACTGTTGATTCAGTTTATAAAAATGTAAGTATTGCAACCCTGTTTGAATCAAGCTGATTTTATCACCAACCAGGCTGTAGTCCCCAGGGATAGAATGAAGCATTTGGGAGAAACTTTAAAGCCTTTCTGGTGCTATCTCTGAAACACAGACTTTACAAATAATAGAAACATTATGCCTCTATACTCATCCTCAAAGTTATTTATATTTCTGTATTATGCTATCCATTGATACTGTAATTATCACCTTTATGCTTAATAAAAATGCAACTTTGTTTTCAGCTAAATCCTATCATTTCTGTCCCTTTCTTCAAAATGAGGCAAACTGTTTCAGTTTGATCAGATCTCTGGGTGCTAAGGAGAGATAAGTTTAACAAGATGAAAACTATTCTTAGAAACACCTCTAAAGCTAAGCATGCTGAGTCAGTCCTCCCCTCACCATGGATATGATATATTATGAAAAAAAGTAAGTAAAGAATTTTGAACTGTTTCATTTTCTTAGGGTTTGTTTTTTGTTTTTCTTTAATTTTGTTTGAGCAGGGTGGGAGTGTAAAGGTTTGTTTCTGTAACAGAGGCAATGATCGGGAAAGCCAGTAACCTCTTCACAACAGTATTTGCTGACAATTGCCCTCCTGCTTGTGAGAGGAAGAGATCAATTTTTTGCCTTTATTTCATATTTGGTGGAGGATGTGGTTCAACACATTCCAGCCACTGTGTCTCTTCTGTTAAGATTTGGTACCTCTCATCTCTTTCACAAAAATGGCTGAGAGATGGCAAGATCCTGTCCAAGTGAGCTGTTTTGAGAACTCACAGAGTAGGAGGCTTCAAAGCATCGATCTGGAAGGAGCTGTACAAAGACATAAAGAGCTCAAGGTAAAACCATGAGTTTCTCACTCTTGTGGCTGGAAATGGTGGATAGCTAGGCCCCACCCTCAAGGCAAAAAACCACAGCGAGCCCAGAGCAGGAAGTAGCATTCTCCGGGAGTGGGAGGGTTCTGGCAAAGGGTGGAGAGGGGTTTCCTTTCTGTGGGTTTTGTTGCCTGGACTCCCCCTTGAGCTTTGGGGAGCATACCAGCCAGCATGAGGTGGTACTAGGAAGAGGGGAGAGGCAAACCTTCTCAGGCAACCTGATTTACCTAACCACCCTGGGATAGAGAAACTTGAGCTGGGAGAGCGGAGTCAGGCAATTGACTAGTCCAGTGCTGAAAACCATCAAAATTTCAACTCTCCTAAGGGAGATGGGCATTAGGAAGTACCTAATAAACTTCCAAGAGCCTATTTAGGGTCCCCTGGGAGGAGAGGGTAGTCTGGAGCAGGGTTGAGAGTCATTTTTCTGTGGAGAGTTCAGTCATGAGAGTCCCATTTGGATTTCAGTAGGAAACTCAACCTGACCAGAAGAGGTGAGGGTTGATCTGCTCACACAAGCTATTGCATACTGCTGCTGGGAGAGAAAGCAAGAATTGGAAGGGGTCAAGGCAGACAGGCTCCTAATCAGCAGGAATCTACCCAACAGCAAAGAGTCAAATCTGCCTGAGGGAAAGTGACTGGTTAGATTTCTGAAGAGCTAACTGACCCAATGAGAAAGTTTAGCTCAGTGGAGGAGTTTCTATCTTGAATAAACGAGATCCCTAGCTCAATTTTCCTGGTTCTTCTTAGAATAGTGTTCCACTGGGATATCATACATCCAGCTGATATTATTGGAGAGGGAAAACATAGATATTATTTTTGTATTAGCTTCTCTTGGATCTCTTATTATTCTTTAAAAAGGTTAGTTTTTTTTAAAATTTAACTTAGTTTACTTTCTAAAACCCACTTCAAAATCTTGCAGTCTGCAAGGTAATTGACAGATGAACACCAGCAACCCTAGAAGCTCCTTCAGGGCCTAAGAGAGAAAGATGTTTTTCCTTAGTGTTTTATTTTTGTTGTTGTTGTTGATTGTTTGGTTGTATTTTTGCATGGTTTTGTGTTTGTTCTTATTTTTCTTTCCTCTTTATTCCCCCTCCTTCCCTTTGTTTTAATTAGGTGCTGCTGGCTTGTTTCTTGTTTGCTGTGTTTCCTCTTCCTTGGTGCCCCCCTTTTCTGTGTATACCAATTTTGTCTACCAACACTCTCTCTTTTCCCTCCTTCACCTTTCTATTCTCTGCTTTCTGTTGTTGTTCTTACATTCTACCTCTCTTTGTTTACTCCTCAGTTTTTCTGGTTTTTATTTCTATCTCATCTATCTTCCTTTTACTAACTTTTTTTCTTTTTGTCTTTTCTTTTATCTTTCCCTCTCTCCTTATCTTTCTGGCTTTTTAATTCATTCTATGTATTTTTCTCTATTCAGTTTCCCATTTTAATGTTTGTACTCCACTTTTTTTTTTCCTATTACTCTACACTGCTTACATGAGTTAATTATTCATTTTCCTAGGTCTTATACAGTTCCTCTTCTAACTTTTACTATTATTAATAATATTATCCTTTTTCTTTTCTTATCTCTTTCACTTTATCTACCCCTAATCTTTTTTCTTTCAAGGGAACATGGATAACAGCAAGAAAATAGAATAAGAAAAACAAACTGTCAAAGAAAAAGCTTAACACACACACACAAACAGCAACTAAATAAAACCTTAGAGTACAGAGAGAGAATAATCAACTGAATAAGCCCATCAAGACAAAAAGATGACCAGACAGCAATAAAAAATTAGAAACCATACTCAGAAACAGGAAGATATGGCCCAGTCAGTGAACAACCTAAAAACCAGGAAGAGATGCAGAACATCAAACAACTAATCAAAGCTGCCCAAACAAATATCATGGACCAAATCAATTAAGTGAAGGAAGAGATAAAGGGTATTAAGAAGACACTGGGATAACATATCAAAGAAATTATAAACATACATAAAAAGTTAACAGATATAATGGCAATGAGTGGCACAATCCAAGAAATCAAAAAGACACTTGAAGCAAATAACAGAAGAGTTGAATGGGCAGTCGGAAAGAATTAGAGATGCAGAAGACAGTACATCTGAAATCAAATGGATAGTATAACAGATAGATGAAGACAGAAAAAATCCAGCAGGGACTTAGGGATTGAACGACAACACAAGCTACCTGAACATATGCATTATAGGCATCCCAGAAGGAGAAGAGAAGGGAAAAGGGACAGAAGGATTGTTGGAATAAATAATAGCTGAAAACTTCCCAAACATATTGAGGGAGATGGATGTACAAGTCCAGGAAGCACAGCACACCCCAAAGAGTATAAATCCCAAAGGTCTCACTCCAAAGATATATACTTGTCAAACTGTCCAATGCTCAAGACAAAGAGAAAAAACTGACAGCAGAAAGAAAAAACAGAACCATGACATACAAGGGAAGTTCAATAAGATTAAGTGCTGATCTTCATCTGAAACCATGGAGGTAAGAAGACAGTAGTATGACATAGTTGAGTTACTAAAAGAAAAAAACTTTCAGCCAAGAATTCTCTATCCAGCAAAGCTGACATTTAAGAATGATGTAGAGTTCAAAATATTCACAGATAAACAGAAAATAAGAGAGTATGCCAATAAGAAACCTGCCCTCCAAGAAATACTAAAGGGAGTCCTGCCAATTGAAAGGAACACACAGGAGAGAGAAAGTTAGAGGAAAATGTGAGAAAAACTGAAGAGACAGAAAGAGAAATTAAAACAACATATGACATACATAAACCAATATATATATATATATATATATATATATATATATATAATGTAAGTAATTCCTTGAGAGTAATAACACTGAATGTTAACAGATTGAACTCACCAGTCAAGAGACAAAGATTGGCAGAATGAATGAGGAAATGTGACCCATCTATATGCTGTCTACAAGAAACCCACCTTAGATCCAGGGATTCAAGTAAGCTGAAAATGAATGTCTGGAAAACAAGTTTACAAGCAAAAAACAAAACAAAACAAAAAAAGGGCGAGAGTAGCTATACTAATATTGGACAAAATAGACTTTAAATGCAAAACTATTGTAAGAGACAAAGATGGACATCATTTATTAGTAAAAGGGGTAATCTTTCAAGAAGAAAGAACAATCATTAACATTTATGCATTTAACCAGGGCACCACAAAATACATGAGGCAAACACTGGAAAAACTAAGTGGAGAAATGGATGCTTCTTAAATTATAGTGGGCAACTTAAAGACACCATTATCACAGTTAGGCAAAACATCTTGGCAGAGAATCAGTAAAGAAACAAAGACTTTGAATAATACATTAGAGGATGTGGATCTAATAGACATATACAGAACACTACACCCAAAGAAAATGGGATATACATTCTCCTTGAGTGCACATGGATCATTCTCCAAGATAGACAACACACTAGACCACCAAACAACTCTTAGTGAATTCAGAAAGATTGAAATTGTACAAAATAATTTCTCTGAGCACAATGGAATAAAGCTGGAAATTAGTAAGGGGCAGAGAAACAGATTAGGCACAAAGATATGGAAGTTAAATGACACACTCTTAAACCAAAAGTGGGTCAAGGAAGAAATCTCAAAAAAAATCAGTAACTACCTTGAAATGAGTGGAAATCACAACAAAACATACCAGAAATTTTTAGATGCAGCAAAAGCAGTACTGAGAGGGAAATTCATAGCCATAAATACATATATCAAAAAAAGAAGAAAGAGCTGAAATTGAAGACATAACTGCACACCTGGAGCAATTACAAAAAGAACAATAATCTAATCCCAAAGGAAGTAGAAAGAAGGAAATAACAAAGATTAGAGCAGAATTAAATGCAATGAAAATAAGAATGCACTACAAAAAATAAAACCAAAAGCTGGTTATTTGCAAAGATCAATATAATTAAAAAGCCCTTAGCTAGACTAACAAAGGAAAAAAGAGAGAAGATGCAAATACATAAAATAATAAATGAGAAAGGCAATATCACCACTGACTCCACAGAAATAAATAATATCATAAGAGGATACTCTGAAAAATTGTATGCCAACAAGATGGATAACTTAGACCAAATGGACAAATTTCTAGAAACACACAAGCAGGCTACATTGACAAAAGATGAAATTGATGAACTCAACAGACAAATCACAAGTAACGAGATAGAATTAGTCATCAAAAACCTCCCAACTAAGAAGATCCCAGGACCAGATGGCTTCACAGATGAATTCTGCCAAACATTACAGAAAGAACTAAAACCAATCCTGCTTAAACTCTTCTAAGTAATAGAAGTGGGGGGAACATTGCCTAACTCATTCTATGATGCCAAAGTCACCCTAATACCAAAGCCAAATAAAGACACCACAAGAAAGGAAAACTATAGAACAATCTCTCTAATGAACCTAGATGCTAAAATCCTCAGCAAAATACTTGTTAATCATATTCAACAACACATCAAACAAATTATACACCATGACCAAGTGGGTTTCATCCCAGGTATGCAGGGATAGTTCAACATAAGAAAATCAATTTATGTAATACACCACATAAAACACTACCAGACTTTAAAATTAAAAAAACTCACAGGATCATCTCTATAAATGAAGAAAAAAGCATTCAACAAAATACAGCACCCTTTCCTGATAAAAACACTGTAAAAGATAGAAATAGAAAAAACTTTCTGAACCTGAAAAAGGATATATATGAAAACCCCGCAGCTAGCATCATATACTGTGGTGAAATCCTAAAAGCTTTCCCTCTAAGATTGGGAAGAAGACAAGGATGCCCACTATCACTGTTCTTATTTAATATTTTGTTAGAAGTACTTGCTCAAGCACTGAGGCAAGAAAAATATATAAAAGGCATCCAAATTGGAATGGAAGAAGAAAAATTTCACTATTTGCAGATGACATGATCCTATGCATAGAAAGTCTTGGAGAAATTACAGCAAAACTTCTAGAACTTATAAATGAGTTCAGTAAAGTCGCACGTTATAAGATCAATGTGCAAAAATCAGTAGCGTTTCTGTACACCAATGATAAGCAATATGAGGAGGAAATAAAGAAAAAAACACCATTTTCAATAGAAACAAAAAGAATCAAGTACCTAGGAACAAATTTAACTAAAGATATAAAGGACTTATACACAGAAATCTACAGAACATTGTTAAAGATAGTCATAGAAGACTGAAATAAAGGGAAGAATATTCTTTGTTCATGGGGAGGAAGATTAAACATCATTAAGATGTCTATCCCACCCAAACTTATCTACAAACTTAATACAAGCCCAACAAAAATCAGCACAGCATTTTTTACTGTATTGGAAAAACAAACTATGACATTTTTTGGAAGGGCAAGAGGCCCCAAATACCCAAAGATATATTGAAAAAGAAATATGAAATCAGAGGAATCACACTACCTGACTTTAAAACATACTACAAAGGTACAGTGGTCAAAATGGCATGGTATTCACAGAAGGATTGGCATACCAACCAATGGAACTGAAATGAGAGTTCTGATATAAATCCTTGCATATAAAGTCATCTCATATTTGACAAGGTCACTAAGCCCAAACAACTGGGAAAGAATGGCCTCTTCAACAAATGTTGCTTGGAGAACTGGATATCCATATCCAAAAGAATGAGAGAGGAACACCAACTTTTGTATAAGTTGAACCTTATACAAAAATCAACTCAAGATGAATCAAAGATCTTAGTAGAAGAGCCAAGACCATTAAGACTTTGGCAGATAATATAGGTAAGTATCTACAGGACCTTGTAATAGGATGTGGTTTCATGAACTTCACAACCAAAGTACAAGCAGTGAAAGAAGAAATGGATATATGGGATCTCCTCAAAATTAAAAAATTTGCAACTTAAAGGAGGTTGTTAAGAAAGTAAAAAGGCTTTCTACCCAATAGAAGAAAATATTTGGTAAACTATATGTGATAGGAGCCTTATAGAAAGAAAGCATTAAAGAAATCCTATACCTCAAAAATAAAAAGACAGCACATTTAAAAAATGGGCAAGTGACTTGAAAAGACACTTCTCCAAGGAGAAATACAAATAGCTTAAAAGCACATGAAAAGATGCTCAGCATCACTAGCTATTAGGGAAATGCAAATCAAAACTACAATGAGATACCATCTTACACCCATTAGACTGGTAGCTATTAAAAATACAGAGGAATACAAGTTTTTGAGAGGATGTGGATGAATGAGAACTCTCATCCACTGCTGATGGGACTGTAGAATGGTCCAACCATTGTGGAGGACAGTTTGGCAGTTCCTCAGAAAACTATCTATAGAACTGCCATATGATCCAGCAATTCCACTGTTGAGTATATACCTAGAAGAATTGAAAGTATGAACAGATATATGCACACCAATGTTCATAGTGGCATTATTCACTATTGCCAAAAGTTGGAATCAACCCAAATGCCCATCAACAAAATAATGGATAAACAAAATGTGGTATATACATACAATGGAATATTACTCAGCTGTAAGAAGGAATACAGTGCTAACAAATGAGATAACATGGATGAATCTTGAGGACCTTATGTTAAGTGAAGCAAGCCATACATTGAAGGACAAATATTACATGACCTCATGGATAAGAATTAAGCAAATCTTATCCAGAGATAAGAGAGCTAGAGTCTGGAAGCTAGGTTTACAGGGAATAGAAAAGGAGAAGTTTGTGAGCCAACACCCATTCGGGCAAAATCTATGATAAAGTGGAAGAGTGTAGTTGGGCAGTGAAGGGATATGACAGGAGAGTAATGACACTATTGGGTTAGGCAGTGCAGGTTTGACGGAGGGAAGAGTGGTGAGGGTGGGTTGGATGGTCCATGGAACTGGGGGAGAGGGATGGGGGAAAGACCAGGTGAACACTAGAGATTGGCAGGTATGTGGTTGAAAGGACAAAGTTGGGAATACTCTTATGGCACTATGACAAGGAAGGATTGCTGGTTTAGTGTGTTGGATGGGGGGAGGCATTTGGGAAAAGGGTGCACTGGAGAAGGCTTCTAGGGTGTTCGTGAGTGATCATTTTGTCATAATGTTCTGTATCAGTGTGTGGAGACCCACATAATCAGTGGGAAGGAGTTGAGCTTCCATCCTAGGGAGGACTGATATGTTCTCAAACAGTCAACAGTCTCCTGAGAGCATATGTGGTTTCTAATAGGAGAGGACAAACTAGTGTGTCAAGATCTCAGTAATGTTGCAAGTAACTAAGAATCTTGTCATTCAAGGAGTGAAGCCAGGTGTTCACCATGGGCCTCAAGGGGAGGGGGAGGAAGGAATATAATAGATGGAAGAGGGAGTATTTAGTGGGCAATGGAAGTATTCTTCATAATCTTGCAATGATGGACACAGCCATGTTAAATATCATAAATTTATAAAAGCGTATGGTCTAAAATGTAAACCATAATGTAAACCATTGGCCATAGTTAGTAGCTATGTTTCACTATTTGTTACAGTTGTAACAAATGTACCATCCACATATGCAAAAGTATTAATACAGGAAGGGGGAAAACTGGGAGGATGTTGGGTGTATGGGAGTCCCCTGCATTCTATATGTGACTTTACTGTGACCTAAAACTTTTTGAAAACAAAATGGAAAAAAAAAGTAAGACACTGGGGAATAAATGGAAGAAAATATCACTCTACATACAGGACAACACATATTACAGTGATGAAAGATAAAATGTCAAAAAAAATTTAGATATTTTTCATTATTTTTTAATATCCTAATTTTTCAATTTTATTTTAGCTTTAGTTTTTAAAAAAAATTTATATATTTTATTTCTTGTTTTTGACTATTTTATTGGCTTAATTTTGAAGAAGGTTTGGATCACAGAAGGGTTACAACTTCTGTGAAGGGCAGTGGAGGATCCTTGGTGTGTGGTCTCAGTGATGGGGGATACGTGGGAGAAAGTTCACCTGGGCATATATAAGCTATATAAATTTGTTCAAATGTTCATGGAGCATTGTCACAGTGGGTGGAGATACACACAATAACCAAGAGAATATTGAATTCCCATCCTGGGGAGCTTTGCCACACCTCTAGTGGAACAGCAACAATCCCCCAAGTACAGGGGTAATGACTAGTAAAGGAGAATGGTCCATTGATGGGCCCTTGATATTGACAACTATGCTCTTGAAATTAAAACTTAGCCTAATGTTGTAAGGTTCCTAAGAGTTACCGCCTGAGAGACTCCTTCTTGCTCAAATGTGGCCTTTCTCTAAGCCAAACTCAGCATATAAATGCATTATCTTCCCCCCAGCATGAGACATGACTCCTGGGGTGAGCCTCCCTGGAGCCCAGGGATTGCTACCAAGCACCAACTAGCAATGCAACTGGAAAAGGACATCGAATAAAGGGGGAAAAGGGTAAAGAGAAATGAGTTTATCTGGCTAGGAGACTTCAAAGTGAGTCAGGAAGTCATCCCAGAGGTAATGCTTATTCACATCTCAGCAGGATCTCATAGACTGCCAAAGTAGATACTACCCCGCATACTGGGGCTCCTGAGGGCTGTGGAGACACCTAAGTCCTATAGTCAGGGCAGATAGATCTGGAGTATGGTTCTTTGCCAGTGGGTCATACTTTGGAGTTTTTGCTCCTGAGTGTGACAGAGTTGGACCCAGTTATGGCTTCCCTACACATGGCTCATGGGTCTCTTCTATTTGAACCTATACTTGGTGCTGGAGTTGGTAGGTGTATGTCCAAGAGACTTAAATTTGAGTTGTCCTTCAGCCAGCCTGGCTCTGAGCCTCAAGAAAGTTGTAACACCTACTCCCCAGTTCATTGGATTCACCCAGGACAACTAACAAAGAGGTGAGGATAGACAACCAACATAACAAGGAAACAAGAGAGCCTACAACAGTAAGCAAAGAGAGTCCCATCCATCAGCTAAATGGGATCAAAGTCCCCTCTCAGTTAGAGGTGGAGTGGACATCACCATCCCAGGATCCTCAGGATTGGGGAATGAACTATGGACTAGAGTGGACTTACTGTATTTCACTACAGACTTATGATTCTAGCAATGGAAGAAAGTATAACATGGATGTGGAGTCAGTGACCACTGGAGGCTCTGGGCACAAGGAGAGGGAAAAACAGTGTAATACAGGGCCATTTTTGGGACTTGGGAATCATACTGAATACATTTGCAACAACAGATATAGGCCATTATATGTCTTCTCATAACCTATAGAATTTTGTGGGAGAGAGTGTAAACTGCAATTTAAACTATAATCCATGCTCTGTGGCAAAGTCCCAAAATGTGTTTATTAATTGCAATGAATGTACCACACAAATGAAGGATGTTTTTTATGTGGGAAAAAGTGGAAGGTATGAGCAGTGGGGTATATGGGAATCTCTATCATTTTTATGTAACATTTATGTAATCTAAGTATCTTTAAAAAATAATATATATATATTATTATATATATATATATATATAAGATTTTGGTACCTCTCATCCCTGCTGGATGTATGACTGAAACTGTGGGTTTGGTTTGAAAAACTTTGACTGCACTTTTAAATGTTATATGGCTACATGTTTAATGCAAAAATAATGAAAATTTTAAAAATAATGAGTGTATTATGAGTTGTAATCAACAGCAATATGTAACAATAGGAATAGTGCCATTGGAAATCTACCCTAGCAGGCTCACAATTGGCTGGTAGATTTTCCTTGTAAGCACCTCTGCCAAAAATCATTGGTAGGTTATCCCAGCATGCTCTTCTCTGGCCCCCATAGACTCTTAGTCTCTATGCAGTCTCATTTTCAAGTAGATGAAGTTACTGTTAAGTTCAGGAATTTGTGGTCTTAGCATAGTATGGATAGACTCTCAGTGGACTACTACTTTTGCACAGGGTTGTCTCTTGTTTCAGAGCTAACGATGTTTATTCTACTTCTTTACTTGGTGATTGACACAATCTAGGGGAAGTGTACTGGCCTGCTGCTCTTGTGTATAATGAAATTCTATAACATTTGTCCCTTGTCTATCCAACTTCTCCTTTCTCTCTGAGTAGTGCTACCTCTATTCGCTCAGCATGGTGACCCTGCTTGATCTTTAGATTCTCATTCTCAATACATTTCCCAACTGGAATATCTTACCATAGATTTTTCCCTTTAGTGCCCTTAGTCATAGAATATTTTTACAAAACCAAAAAATAAAAATAAAGAAAGAAAACATATTAACTACCATCTCACCTTAGCAGCTGTTTTACTTTTTAGACTAATTAAGTCTAAATACACAATTGCAATAGCATACATATAATTATATATTTTTTAAAATTCCCTATGGTCATAGATTCAGATTCCTTCAGTCTTTGTAATTATTTATATTAACAATTGCACATATTATCCTGTCGTTGTTGGTTACTTCCCTATTTACATATTTTACAGAGTCTGCAATAATAATTTTCAAGTATATAACATTTTTATTATTTTGAATAATATCCTTAAGGCAAATTCTCAATTGCATATCAAGTCTGTAGGAATTTTTATGGTTTTTATATGTATTACAATGCTTGCCCTTTAACTTAATAATGCATAAACAAGTAATACAGTATGGAGATTATTCTAAAACAACATACTTGCCTTTCTCTGGTCTCATTTCCAAGAAGCAATAACTTTTAACATCCTGTTTTTAGATATGCCAATTTCCTATATTAACTAAATGTTATGTTTATCCTGTTAATTTTGTTACAATTTATTATTTTATATTATCAAATGATCGTTTGCAATCAAAGATGAGGATTATTTCATTGATAATGTCTTCAGTTGTTCTTTTCCCTGCCCTCTCTTAATATTACCTTCAGTTAAAATAATTACTTGAATATCGTTTCTTATTTGATCCTTTAAAATCAGTCTACATGCACTCCCACTATATAAAATAAATTTATTGGACACACTAGCGTTCTCTACATTATTTATATTCCTTCACCTCTCCCCCACCAAATTCTGTCAAAGTTAACTAAAATTGTACACTTATCCATTTGGTAATCTTTAAATTTTGTTTTGTAACATTAATGACAGCTTTAATTATATTTCAATCTTTATGGGTTTATTTCAATACTTGAAAATTAATAAACACAATTTATGAAATTTTATATGCAAATATTTCCATTGAAAAGCCACATAATGCACTAAAATTAAATTTTTTTCTCTATGGATCAATGTATTGAAACGCTATGCTATGCTATGTTATGGTTTCTCTTTTATTACATGACATCTCTTGTAGAGAAATAGGATATGTTACATTTGGCCACATTTATATTATTTTATAGATTGATTGTTGGTTTCATTGTATTCTAGAAGTTACCTCTGCATTCAATTTGTTGATGTTGAGGGAAAAAATTCTGTTCCTGTAGTCCTAAATTGCTCAATTTTACTTATTCTTATCTCTTCAATTCCTTCCATACCACATTCATTAAACACATGTACTAATAATTTAATGGAGCCATGATCTGTAATTTGTTTCCCTTATGAGATTGTTCCATGATTTCTGTATTCCACATATTATTCAATCTTGCTCTTTTATCTTCCTCAGCATATCATCAATAACTTACTCAAAATGATCTTGTGGATATTGTATGGTTGGTTACTTAAGTATATGAGCAGGTGTCATGACATTTATCTTGTATCTGGTCATTGCTTATTTTTCTTTCCATCTCTGTATGTATAGTCACAATTTATTATTATAATGGCCAGTGTAGGTTTCTTCTATGTAGGTGTGTAGACATGTATAGGTATAGAATCTAGTTTTAATGAGAAAGCTGATCAGGACTCAGTGTATGGGAGGACTTCTCAATGGGCTGCTCACAGCCAGATACTAAATCTTAGGTCAGAGTCACAAATAGTAGACTGAATAGAGCTTTATGTTCTGGAGCTAATATCTTCACAGTTCCCTTAGTTTTAGCTCAGGTTCTTCAGTGAAGTTTTTTTTTTTTTTTAACCCCATCTACAGAGAGCTTTAGACGTTAGTGCATATAGGTATTTGTTAAATTTTCTTGTCCATTGATGATCAACTTTCCCAGAATTTTCAGCATGCTTATAAAAGGGTTTATGACAATCTATACTCCTTAACTCAGTTAATGTGGTACCTGGAAGAAGGGATGTACACAAATACTTGTACTCATTCCAAAATCTATAGTTTTGTATTTCTATACTATCAAAATCAGTTTGGTCTTTTAAAGTTTTTTTCCCCAATAGTGAGACAGCAGGGGGCTTTTTTGAGACTTGAGAATTGTCCTGAGTGACATTGCAATGACATAGGCCATTTCATATCATCACATAACATGCACAACTGTGTGGGAGTGTAGACTACAAGGTCAACTATGGTCCATGCTTAATGGCAAAGCCCCAGTATGTGCTTATCAATTGCAATGAATGTGCCACACTAATGAAGGATGTTCATGTAGGAGGGTGTGGGAGGTGTGGGGAGTGGGGCATATGGGAATCCCTATATCTTTTGTGTAACATTTATGTAATCTAAGTATCTTTTTTTCAAAAAAAAAATGTAGGTTAATGTCAATCTTTTTATTTTTTTTAATTTTGTTGTCAATTTTTTACTTTTTACTTTGTACCTAATCAAAGTACACCCTCTTTGTTCTTAACATATTTAAAGAATTTTTTCTTTGCATCTTTTGAAAATTGCTTTTTTGCACCGTCATTAGCTTTCCTTACTTTGTCCTTACCGACTCTTGCTATTTTTCTTTACATGTACCTCCCTGTTTTCTGCTCCATCAGGAATAGCACAGTTTAGGACTACTAATTGGCTTTCCTTTTACTTCACCCACCTTTCTTAAAAATGATTGTATTTAACTTCTAGGCTAGAATGTCAATCTTAAAAAAAAAAAAAAATGTGTACCAAAAAATCGTGCCTTATAAACAACAAATATTGTTGATTCCTAGGGAATTCAGCATGATACCCATTCTAAAATTTCTTTGTGTTTCTCAAGTCACAATTCCACTCTTTTTTTTTTTCTTTCTTAGTCTCAATAGAAGACTTTTTCTTCCTACATTACTTAGAGGGTTGAGGTGTTATAACAAAACTGCTTATATGCTCTCCTTTCCAAATTTCCGTAAAGCTCATCTAGTTCCCTTTTTTTTTTACTTAAATTTCAAAATAAAAGGCATTCTTCTCCCACTTCAAAAAACAAACAAACAAAAAAAGATAAATATAAATACAGAAGAGCAAAGTCTTGGCCCCTTGCTTTAATTTGCAGCATGTTTTCTTTCCTTTCAACTTTAATTAGACTTATGAATTTATAATCTAATAACCAAAAAATACATTGGTAGTTTTTAAAGAAACATTGTGAACTTATGGAATTTGTATATATTTGATAAGATTCAATCCATTGCACACAATATTTACTAACACAAGCTGTCCCATCTTAGGTCAGCGGTAGCCTACTCTCTGTATGAGCCAGGGACTCATTAATTTTGAGGGTTCCCTTGTTGCTGTAACAAAAATATTTTGTTATATAATTTGCAAAAAAAATAGTTTCAACTATTTGGCATTTGTCTTTTTAAAGTCCTTATGACATTTCCCATCATGCATAATATTCCATACTTTTATTAGTATGTCTCTGATTTGTAATATTTAGGCCAATTTATGCTGTCTGGGCTGGTGAAGGGATTCAACCATGTGTTCTTCTTATGCATGTATGGTTTCATTTTTTTTTTTTCACAGATTACTCTTTCATTTAGACTTCTTTTGGCTATAGGATGTGTAGAATAAATCATTTTTTAATTATTTGATGGGGATGTCTAGTTCCCAAACACCAAGTATTAATAATATTACCCCCACTGTAGTTTCATTGCTTTTTAGCCTCTTTTATGCACTTTGGTATATTTATGAATTTTAAATTCCACTGATCTGTCAATCTCTTTTAAATTTAATTAATTAAATTAATTTATTTAGAGAAGTTATGAGCTTGCAAAACAATCATGCATAATGTGCAGGATTCCCATTATTACCCTTCCACCAACACCTTACATTGTTCTTGAACATTTGTTAGATTATGAAATAACATGATCAGACTATTACCACTATGTTCCTGTAGCAGTTTGATGTTGTTTATGAATTCCAAAAATAGATATTGGATTATTTTTGTGAACTGGTCTGGGCATATTAGATTGTATTGGACACAGAGGTTTCACTTTTACTTGATGGAGTTTTGATTAGGGCTTTGATTGGCCCACACCAGTGGGATGTTGAGCCCCGCCGCCTTGGTGGGTGGGGACTCAGAAAAAAACACAGGGCAGAGCAGACAGTGGAGATTTTGAGTTTTGATGTTGGAGGTTTTGAGCTGAAGTCCAGGAAGTAAGCACACAGAGAAGCAGAGCACTGAATCCGGAGAGAATCGAGCCCCAAGGAGAGAGACAGAATCAGTCGCCTGGTAGTCTACAGCTGGCCTTGTGGAGAGAGCAGAGCAGCTGAGCCCAGAGAGAAACAAGCCCTGGGAAGAAATGAACCCAGGAAGCCTGAACTCTTGGCAGATGTCAGTAGCCATCTTACTCTAACACGTGACAACAGACTTTGGTGAGGGAAGTAACTTATGTTTTAGGGCCTGGTAACTGTAAGCTTCTACACCAAATAAATACCCTTAATAAAAGCCAACAAAATTCTGATATTTTGCATCAGCACCCCTTTGGCTGACTAATACAGTCCCATAGCATACACTTGGTATATTTTTTCCATACACCCCTTATTATTAACACTATGTATTAGTACTGTGCAATTGTTATAGTTCATGAGAGAATCCTCTCATATTTGTACTGTTAACCACAGTCCATCTTCCACCACATAGTTCACTGTGTTATACAGTCCCAGGCCTTGAACATTCTATCTGAAGGGTATACTCAGAGGCTCTCACTTCATCACAGAATTGTGCTGTGAAGGTTTACGTTGCTACAGTAAACCTTTGAATATTTTCCTTAGTCTAAAAGAAAAAATTGTCCTACCCTCCTATATTGACACTTTACATTGATATAGTACCTTCTTTAATATTGATGAAGATTGTTGCAATATTGCTATTAGCTATAGTCCATAAGTTACATTAATTGTAATTTTCCCAGGCATCAGTATATTCTTACCAACTTGTAATAGTGACGTACATTTGTTCTAGCTCATAGAAGAACATTCTTGTATTTGCATTATTAACCACAATCCTCATCCACCTCTGGGTTCACTATGATATTCATTCCATAGATTATTCTCCAGCTTTTTTCAGATGACATTTACATCCCCAGATTACCCCTTTCGGCTACAGTCACATTTATAAACCTGCTGTGTTAGTTATACACACTATAATGTATTACCATCAAATCTATCCTTCCACACTTTTACAGTCAAGCTAAATGAAAATTCTACATAAATTAAGCATCAGTACCCTTTCTCAGTCCTCATCCTGTCTTCAATAATCTATAGTTTAGGTTTTAACTCCATGGGTTTATTCTTTGTATTTAGTTCATATAAGTGAGACCACACAATATTTTTCCTTTTGTGTCTGGCTTATTTCACTTAGCATAATATCCTCAAGGTTCATCCATGTTATCATATGTGTCCCAATTTCATTTCTTCTTACAGTATCATAGTATTCCATCATATGTATATACCTCATTGTGTTTAGCCATTCATTGGTTGATGGACACTTGGGATGTTTCCATCTTTTGCCAATTGTGAATAATGCTGCTATGAACATCAGTATGCAAATGTCTCTGCACATCAAAGTTTTCAGTTTTTCTAGGTATATTTCTAGTAGAATGATCGTGGGATCATAATACAGTTCTGTATTTAGCTTCCTGAGGAAACAACAAACTATCTTTCACAGTGGTTGAACCATTCTACACTCCTACCAACAGTCAACAAGTTTTCCTATTTCTTCATATCCTCTCCAACAATTGTTTTCTGTTTCTTTAATAATGGTCATTGTATGAGGTGTGAGATGATATCTCATTGTAATTTTGATTTGTATTGCTCTAATAGTTGTATTGAACATTTTTTCATGTGTTTTTTTGGCATTAGTATTTGCTCTTGGGAGAAATGTCTAGATCTTTTGCCCATTTTTTTTCTATTGGATTGCTTTCTCTTTTATTGTTGCATTTCATGATCTCTTTAAATAGCATGGAAATAAAACCCTTATCAGATATGTGGTTTCCAAATATTTTCTCCCATTGAGTAGGTTGCCTATTCACCTTCTTGACAAAGTCCATTTTTGCACAAAAGTGTTTAAGTTTGAAGAGGTCCCATTTATCCATTTTTTTTCATTGTTTGTCATTTCAGTGTAAGTTTTAAGAAACCACCATCTTCTACCAGATCTTGAAGATTTCCCTACATTTTATTCTAAGATTTTTATGGCTCTTGCCTTTGTATATAGATCTTTGGTCTATTTTGAGTTAAATTTTTATAAGGTGTGAGGTAGAGGTCATCTTTCTTTTTATTTATTTATTTATTTATTTATTTTTTGGATATGGCTTTCCAATTCTCCCAACACCATTTGTTGAATAGACTGTTCTGGCCAAGCTGGTTGGGTTTGAAAGCCTTGTCAAAAATCACTTGATCTCTCCAAATAAATTTGATAATTGGGTTTTCCATTTTTTTAAAAAAAGCCTATTGGTATTTTATTGGGATTTCATTGAATTTGTATGTCAATTTGGGTAGAATTAACATTTTAATGATATGTAGTCTTCCCATCCATAAACACAGAATGTTCTTCCATTTATTTAAGTCTTCTTTGATTTCTTTTAGCAATGCATTATAGTTATCTGAATACAAGTGCTTCACATCCTTGGTTAAGTTTATTCCTGAATATTTGATCCTTTCTATCACTATTGTAAATGGAATTTTTTCCTGACTTCTTCCTCAGATTGCTCATTCCTAGTGTATAGAAACACTACTGATTTTTTCATATTACTCATATCCAACCACTCTGCTGAATTCATTTATTAGCTCTTATAGCTTCATTGTAGATTTTGCGGTATTTTCTAGGTTTATGATCATATCATTTGCAAATAGCAAAAGTTTACTTCTTCCTTTGCAAATTGGATGCCTTTTATTTCTTTTTCTTTCCTGATTGTTCTAACTAGAACAATATTGAACAACAGTGGTGACAGTTGGCAATCTCAATGGAAAAGCTTTCAGTCTTTCACAATTGAGTACAATGTTAACTGTGGGTTTTTCCAGTATGCCCTTTATCATGTTAAGAAAGTTTCCTTTGATTCCTTCTTTTGTGGTGTTTTTATCAAGAAAGGATGGTGGATTTTGTCCAAACCTTTTCTGTGTCAATTGAGATGATTTTTTTCTTTGATTTATTAATGTGGGGTATTATGCTGATTGATTTTCTTGTGCTGAACCATCGTTGCATGTCTGGGATAAAACCCACTTGATCATGATGAATAATTCTTTTATTGTGTTGTTGAATTTTGATAAGCAAATACTTTGTTAAGGATTTTTATATTGTATGGATTAGGGAAATGGGTCTGTAAATTTCTTTTTCTCTTAATAACTTTATCTGGTCTTGGTATTGCAGTGATATTGGCTTCATAGAATAAGCCTGGTAATCTTCCTTCCTGTTCAATTTTTTGGAAGAGGTTGAATAAGATTTGTATTATATCTTCTTTGAATGCTTGGTAGAATTCACCTGGTAGCCATCTGGTCCTGAGCTTTTCATTTTGGGGAGTTTTTTGATGACTGTTAAAATCTTTTTGCTTGTGATTGGTTTCTTGAGGTCTTCTATTTCTTCTAGGGTCAAGGTAGGTTGTAAGTACATTATTAGGATTTTTTCCATTACAGCTAATTTGTCTAGTTTGTTGGCAAAAAATTATTCATAGTATCTTCTTAAGTTCTCTTTTATTTCTGTCGGGTCAGTAGTAATGCCCCAATTTACATTTCTGATTTTATTTCTTTCATTTTTTTTCTTTGTCAGTCTAGACAAGGATTTGTCAATTTTGTTGATCTTTTCGAAGAACCAAATTTAGTTTTGTTAAGTTTCTCCATTATTTGTTTTCTCTTGTGAATTTCTTTTATTTCAGATCTGTTCTTTGTTATTTCATTCTTTCTGCTGGTTTTGGGCATAGTTTGCTCTTCTTTTTCTAGTTCCTTCAGCTATGTAGAAAGGTCATTGATTTAAGCTCTTCTTTTTAATGTAAGCATTGAGGGCTATAAATTTCCCTCTTAGCATTGCTTTAGCTCATTCCATCACTTCTGATATGTTGTGTTCATGTATTTACTATCCTGATATATTTATTGATTTCTCTACCAGTTTCCTTTAAACCCACTGATTATTTAAGAGTGTGTTATTTAATCTCCATATATTTTGAATTTTCCCTCTTTCTGCTTGTTGTTGATTTCCAGCTTTATTCTTTTATGATTAGAGAAAATGCTTTGAATAATTTTGATCATTTAAAATTTATTACGATCTGCTTTGTGACTCAACATATAGTCTACCATTGAGAAAGATCGATGAACACTTTGAAGAATATATATCCTTTATTTTATTTTTTTTTAAATAGGAAAGCTTTTCTGTTTGGAGTTAATTGGCACCCTTATGACCAGGGTCTTGGTGGACTTTTTGCCTGTAACCATTACAACTTTGTTCTCAAGCAGCTGCCTCACCTCAGGGGATTTCTGGGCAGTGTCCTGTGGCTATGTTCTGACCAATGGCTTTCCATCATTTCCTGGCTCAACTGCCCCCTCAGAGATTTTGCACCTTTATTCTTATGGAGAGCTTAAGGGTGATGGCCATTCTTCTGTAGCTGCTTAAGAGTCAGTAGTCCCTGCCTGATGGGGTGTGAAACTCTCTGATTATTCTACTGAGGTTGAGGGATAGTGAGTCTGGCACTGTGGTTGGAATTGGATGAACTCCCTGCATGACTAATACTTTGTTCTGATAGGTGTTCCATGTATATTGTATATTATATGTATATTAGGTTTAGTGTGTTTATCATACTATTCAAGCTCTTTGGATCTTTATTGATATTCTTACCAGATGATCTATCCAATGATGAGAGTGTTGTATTGAAGTCTCCAGCTATTATTGTAGAGACATCTATTTCTCCCTTCAGTTTTACCAGTGTTTGCCTCATGTAGTTTGGGGCATCCTGGTTATATGCATATACATTTATGATTGTTATTTCTCCTGATGAATTGCCTCCATTATTAGTATATAATGACCTTCCTTGTCTCCAACAACAGCTTTGCTTTTAAACTCTATTTCATTCATCATAACTATAGCTACTCCAGCTTTTCTGTGGGGTGGTGGGGGGGTTACTACATGCATGGAATATCTTTTTTCAGCCTTTCACTTTCAATCTCTTTGCATCCTTTGTATCCTTGTATAAGTTGAGGCAGTATATACATAGCTTATATTTTCTTATCCATTCCTTCAGTCCTGGTCTTTTGATTAGGGAGTTTAATCCATTAATATTCAATGTTATTACTGTATAGGCAATATACAAACCCATTTTGATTTTGGGGTTTCATCTGCCTTATCTTGTTTTCAAAAAGTGTAAAAGTAAAGTGTAAAAGTAACCTTTTACACTTTAAGTTACTTTTATTGATATAATCTTCATTTCTAGACTCTCTTCCAAGCCTCTCTAGACACTTATTTTTTTATTTTTTCAGGTTGTAACCCTCCCTTTAGTATTTAGACAGTCTCTTTGTTACAAACTCTCTTAGTTTCTATTTATCTGTGACTATTCTAAATTCACCCTCATTTTGAAAGATAGTCTTGCCAGTTATAAGATTCTTGCCTGACAGTTTTTCTCTTTCTATATCTTAAATATATCATACCACTGCCTTCTTGCTTCCATGGTTTCTAATGAAAAATTAGCACTTAGTCTTATTCGGCATCCCTTGTTTGCAATACATCACTTTTCTCTTTCTGCTTTTAGGATTCTATCTTTATCTTTGGTATTTGACATTTGATTAGTAAATGTCTTGGAGTAGGTCTATTCAGATTTATTTGGATGGGAGTATGTTGTACTTCTTGGACACAAATATCTATGTCCTTCAATAGGGTTAGGAAATTTTCTACCATTATTTCCTCAAATATTCCTTCTGTAACTTTTCCCTTCTCTTCTCCTTCTGAGACACCCATGACACATATTTTTGCATATCTCTTACCATCATTTAGTTACCCAAGACTCAGTTCAATTTTTTCCATTCTTTTTTCATCTGTTCTTTAGTATGTTTTTTTTTTGTTTTGTTTTTGTTTTGGGGGTCATGTCTTCAAACTCACTGATCCTTTTTTCTGCCTCCTCAAATTTGCTGTCATATGCCACCAGTGTATTTTTTTATTTCATTCATTGTGCCCTTCCTTATCATAAGATCTGCTATTTTTTAATGTAAGCTTTCAAATTCTTCTCTGTGCTTACCCAATGTCTTTTTAATATCTTTAATCTCTTTAGCCATCTCATTGAAATTACTAAGAAGATTTGTTTGAACATCTATGATTAGTTTTCTTAACTCCTTTATATCACCTGTAGGCTTATCTTATTCCTTTGACTTGGCCGTATCTTCCTGTTTCTTTTATGGATTATAATTTTTTTTGTTGGTGTCTTGGCATCTGGCTTAACTGATCTATTTATTCTGGGTGCAGTTATTTGTTTGTTTGTTTTTGTTTTTGTTTTTTCGTAGGGCTTTCTTGCCCTTTTTCCCTTGCTGGTGGTATATTGAGAGCTGAAGATGTAGTTGGAACTCTAAGCTTTGGGGGCTGAATCTGCCCATGTTGCCCCAGGAGCCAAAGAAGCTTCTCCTATCTTTGTTCTCTGCCAGGGGACACTATGTAATAATTCAAGTCATACACGCCAAGACCATCTGTAGTTGCCCAGAAAGACTGATGAAACTCATTGTCCCTTCTTCTCCTTCCTGGGGTGGAGATGGAGCTGCAGGTGTGGGCCACAAACTAAACTGTGTGAGTCAAAACTGACAGTAGTTGCACAGGTATATTGATTAAGCACCAGCCCCACACCTCTCCTGCCAGGGGTGTTAAATGTAGTTTCCTGTGTGCCCAGCAATTTAGTCCATGCAGGCCTAAAGTGACTATAGCTGCCTTTAAAGGGTGAGAAAGCACTGTCCCTCCTCCTGTTCTGTAAAAGATGGGGATGAAACCACATACATGTCCAGTAATCTACTTCGCACAGGTCAAAAAAAAATTGCATTGGCTCACAACCTTCTTCTCCCTTTCTATTTCCTGTAAACCTATCTTCCAGACAATAGCTCTTGGAGTCTGTTCAATTTGCTTAATTCATATCATTGAGGTCATGTACTGTTCATCCTTCAAAGCCTGGCTTGCTTCACTCAACATAAGGTCCTCAAAATTCATCCATGTTATCGTGTGATTTAGCACTGTATTCATTCTTACAGCTGAGTAATTTTCCATTGTATGTATGTACCACATTTGGTTTATCCATTCATCTGTTGATGGGCATCTGGGTTGATTCCAACTTTTGGCAATAGTGAATAATGCCACTGTGGACACTGGTATGCATATATCTGTTCATGTTTTTGCTTTCAGTTCTTCTGGGTATTTACCCAGCAGTGGAATTGCTGGATCATATAGCAATTCTATAGTTGTTTTTTTGAGAAACTGCCAAACTGTCCTCCACAATGGCTGGACCGTTCTACATTTCTACCAGGAACGAGGGTTCTCATTCTTCCATATCCTATCCAACACTTATAGTTCTCTGTTTTTTTAATACTTGCCAGTCTAATGGGTGTAAGATGGCATGTCATTGTAGTTTTGATTTTCATTTCCCTAATAGCTAGTGATGTTGAGCATCTTTTCATGTGATTTTTAGCCATTTGTATTTCTTCGTTGGAGAAGTGTCTTTTCAGGTCGCTTGCCCATTTTTTAAAATGAGTTGTTTTTCTTTTTATTTTCGAGGTGTGTAGGATTTCTTTATGTATGCTAGATATCAGGCTCCTAATAGATATATGGTTGCCAAATATTTTTTCCCATAGGGTAGCCTGCATTTTTACTTTCTTGATGATATCCTTTGAGTTACAAAAGTTTTTAATTTTGAGGAGATCTCATTTGTCTATTTCTTCTTTCACTGCTCATGCTTTGAGTGTGAAGTTCATGAAACCATTTCCTATTACAAGGTCCTGTAAATGCTTCCTTAAATTATCTTCCAAGATCTTTACGGTCTTAGTTCTTGTATTTAGATCTATGTCTTCCCTACACATGGGTCATCTCTCCCTTCTATTTAAACCTATACTTGGTGCTGGAGTTTGTAGTTATATGTCCAGAGACTTGAGTCTTTGGGCTCTGCATGTACCAGCTGGGCCCTGACCCTCAGCAGAGTTGCAACACCTACTCTATAGCTCATTGGAATCACCCAGGACAACTAGCAAGGAGATGATGATGAACAACTACCAACCCAAGGAACAGAGGGAGTCTGCAACTGCAAGCAAGATAGTCCCATTCATCTTCTCCATGGGATATATGCCCCCTCTCAATAAGAGGTGGAGTGGACATCACTATCCCTGAATCCTCAGGATTGGGGAAAGAACTATGGACTTACTGGTATTCTACTGTAGACATATTGTGATTCTAGCAATGGAAGAAATTGCAACATTGATGTGGAGCCAGTGGCCACTGAATGCTCTGGGGGCAGGGAGAGGGAAAAAACAGTTGTAATACGGGGGCTTTTTCGGGACTTGGGAATGGTCCTGAGTGACATTGCAATAACAGATATAGGCCATTTTATATCATCACATAACATGCAGAACTGTGTGAGAGAGAGTGTAGACTACAATGTGAACTATAGTCCATGCTTAATAGCAAAGGCCCAGGATGTGTTTATCAATTGCAATGAATATGCCACACTAATGAAGGGTGTTTATGTGGGAGGGTGTGGGAGGTGTGGGGAATGAGGCATATGGGAATCCCTATATTTTGTATGTAACATTTATGTAATCTAGTATCTTTTAAAATATGGTTGCAGGAACATCGAAAGGCTTAGAATGCACTGTCCCTCCTCCTGCCCTGTCAGTGGTGAGAATGGAGTCAGAAACATTTCCAACAGTTTAGTTCATGAAGCTGAAAGAGGCTGCAGTTGCCCAGAGAGGCTGAGAAAGCACTGTCCCTTCTGCTGTGCCAAGGCCAAGGATTGAACCCCTGGAGTGTTCAATACTTTACTACACGTTGGCTGAAATCACCTGCAGATGCCCAGAGCAGTTGAGGAAATAAAGCCCCCATTCCAATATTATTAGGGACAGAGATGTATCCATAGGTTAGCCCACCAGTGTAGTCCATGTAGGCCAAAAGCACCTGTAGCTGCCCAGAGAGGCTCAGGGTACATTATCCTTCTTTGTACCCTGTCAGAGGGAGGGATGGAAGCAAAGATGTGTCCAAAAATCTAGCTTGTGTGGGCTGAAAGTGGCTGCAGTTGCCTCTAGAGGCTGAGGAAGTACTGTCCATTATGCCCTGTCAGGGACAGGGATGGATCTACTGGAGTGCACCACACTCTAGTACATGCTGGCCAGAATTGCCTAAAGTTGCATGGAGAGGTTGAGGAAACACTGCCCCCTCCTTTTCTATTGGGGGCAGAGATGAATCCACAGATTTGCCCACCAGTCAAGTCTATGTGGGCCAAAAGTGCCTGCAATTGCCCAGAAAGTTGAGGAAACACCATGACCCTCCTATCCTGTTGGGAGCAGAGATGTATCCACAGGTTTGCCAACCAGTCTAAACACTTCAAGTTGGTGCAGATCCCCTCAGCTTCTTCCCTGCCTGAGTGGGACTGGAGCCTAGGCTAGGGCTGCAATCCAACCTGGGTGGAAAGATGCCAGGCCCTAACTTCACTGTGATTTTCAATCAGCCGCACTTCCCCTCATGCTGGGGTGCAGTTAAAATGGAGGCTACCAGTCTCTTTCTGAGTTGGACAGGCTCAAACTAGCTATTCTTTGGACTAGACTTTAGCCAATCAAATTTACTAATCAGTAGCAGAAATAGGTGATTGACCATCAATTTTTCCCCCATTTTGGGGAGCTGGAGCTTGCAACTCCAGCCAGGGAATAGTTCCCAAGGTAGTTTGTTCTGCCAGCAGGAGATGGGCACTGGCCTCTGTGGTGTGGTGCTCTACTCATGAATCTTGACTGCAGAAGGGCAGTGTCCTTCTTCCATTCTTCCAAAGATGTTACAGGATGCTCTTCTGGTCTCCTGGGCCCCTCAAACAGGTGATTTAGATAGCTCTCATTGATTACTAACTGGAATGAGCTGACTCTGGTACTCTTAACTCTGCTGCCATTTTGACCCTCCCTCCAATTTGCAGCGTATTTGAAGGGGATTTCCTGCTTTATAACACTGCATGGGATCCTCAGAGGTCTATACTGAATTTGCTTTAAATAGCAATCTCTTCTACTGTATAATCACACTTAGCTCACTTTTGCAGAGGTGTTATTCCTAAGAATTTTACAAAAGAGATGAAGTTTTCATAATTTTGATGACTATATTACTCTTTTGTGATTTCATTTCTACCTCAAACCATCATTAATTTTATGAATAAGTGGAAAATGGCTAAAAGTAAGAATCTATACTCCATACTTCTCTTACCTTTAACTCTTAAAAGCAAAGAAATTTCCTGTTTTGCTCACTGCTATAACAGTAGTAGGTAGAGTACTGGGTGGTACACAAATATTTGTTGTCTGATTTAGGAAATAGGAGAACCTCAGGAAAATATTACTCTACTTCCCCTATACAAACATTTATTTAGATAAATATTTAGCATTTTAGAATGATGGCTTTTATTAACATTCTCAGAAGGTCAACAATATATCTACCTTTTGACATTTTTGTCAAGAGTTTAAAATGTTAGAATGAATCACATTTTATTTTTGTTTGAGTACAATTAATTTTTAAATTTTTTTTTCATTTATTGAAGTACACCACTCATACATAAACAAACAAAAACATGCATAAACAATAAGTGTATAGTAATAGTTGTGAACTTACAAAACAAACATACATAACATCATACAGGGCTCTCATACCTCACCCTACCATTAATACCTTGCATTATTGTGAAACATTTTTAACTAATGATTAAAGAGCATCCTAAAAATATTATTACTTAACAAAATATCTTACATTTGGTGTATTTTTCCCCCAACCCACCCTATTATTACTATTATTATTTTTATATCATTTATATGTGAACATACATAAACAATAAGTTTATAGTAAAAGTTTTGAACTTATAAAGGAAACATGCATAACATCATACAGTGTCCCATTCATCAACCCACTAACAACACCTTGCATTGTTGTGAGACATTTGTTACAAATGATGAAAGAATATCATCAAACTCTTACTAACTATAGTCCTTATCTTACATTTGGTGTATTTCTGCCCCCAACCTACCCTATTATTATTTTTTAAATATATTTTTATGACAGAAGTTATAAATTTACAAAACAATCATGCACATGTGTAGAATTCCCATACAGCACCCCTCTTTCAACACACACACCATGGGGGAACATTTGTTACAGATTATGAGATAGCATCAGATTATTACCAAGTCCATAGCGTACATTTGGCATACTTTTTCCATACTCCCCCATTGTGAACATAATATATCTTTGGCATAGATGCATGAATATTATATTATTACTGTTAACCACAGTCCATAGTTCACTCCAGTTGTATTTTCCCCATGCTTCTCCACATTCCCACCAACCTGCAATAGTGACGTATATCTGCTCAACCTCACAAAGGACATTCTTGCATCTGTACCATCAACCACAATTCTTATTCACCTGTGGATTTACTGTGTTATTCAGTTCCTAGGTTATTTTCTAGCTTTATGTCAATTGGCATTTACATCCCTGAACTACCCTTTTCAGCCACATTCCCATTTATAAGCCAGTTGTTACTATAATGTGTTACCATCAACTCTATACATTTCCACACTTTCACAGTAAAGTTAATTAAAACTTCTGCATACACTGAACACCTGTAGTCCATCTCAGTCCTCCTCTTATCTCCTTTAAGAACCCACCACCTACAACCAGATCTTGAAGATATTTTACTACATTTTCTTCCAGAAGCTTTATGCTTCTTGCTTTTATATTTAGGTTTTTGTTCCATTTTGAGTTAATTTTTGTATAAGGTGTGAGATAGGGGTCCTTTTTCCTTCTTTAGGCTATGGATATCCAGTTCTGCCTGCACCATTTGTTGAATAGACTGTTCTGCCTGAGCTGGGTGGGTTTGACAGGCTTGTCAAAAATCACTTGACCCTAGATGTGATGGTCTGTTTCTTTTTTTTCTCATTTGAAATTTTATGGTTTTGATGTTACTTTTTTTAAAGGCATCCAACAGAAATTCAAACCTTATTTTAAGGTCATGAATTTGAATATGAAATAAAGTTGTAATTTCACAGCATCAAAGTTTATTACACAACAATCAACCAACAGATACTGTTTCAAAGACTGCTAAATTCTTCCTTGTTTCCTTCTGATCATTCTAAGGCTTTGTAAGCACATCCAGGAGTCGAGCAGGAATTGCTGATTTGATCACAAAAATCCATCTTGGATGAACAGAACTTTTCTTTATGGATCTGCACATTGATGTGGGGCTCCAGTGTGCCATAATCATAAGTAAGTCAGGAAAGGTGTGCTTTTGCTTGGAACCTAAAATTCCCAAAGCTGGTATCAACTTCCTACTCGTGCTGCTGGGCCCACCTCCAGTACTCTTTGGCCTATGGGGGAGACATGACTGTGGCCTTGGCAGTGGTTGTGTGGTCCGGGGCCCTGGGCTCAGATTTGCTTTTTTTTTTTAGGCAGCAAGATGGTTTATTGAACAACAGTCTTAAAGGAAAGAAAGTGGGAGCGAGTGAGTGGGGCACCGATTAACCTCTGAGCTGAGGGCTACCTTGAGAGGTTGTTAGCTGACATATTTTTTTTTATGTTTACTCTTTTTTTAAATATTTTTTTTAATATTTTTAAAAATACTTAGATTACATAAATCTTACACAGAAAACATAGGGATTCCCATATGTCCCGCTCCCTACACCTCCCACACCCTCCCACATAAACACATCCTTCATTAGTGTGGCACATTTATTGCAATTGATAAACACATCCTGGGGCATTGCCATTGAGCATGGACCATAGTATACACTGTAGTTTACACTCTCTCCCACACAATTCTGCAGGTTATGGGACGATGTATAATGGCCTATATCTGTTATTGCAATGTCATTCAGGGTGATTCCCAAATCAGGAAAAAGCACCCATAATACATCTGTTTTCCCTCTCCCTGCCCCAGAGCCTCCAGTAGCCACTGCTTCCACATCAATGTTATAATTTCCTTCATTGCTAGAATCACAATCATTCTATAGTAGAATACCAGAAAGTTCACTCTAGCCCATAGGTCATTCCCCAATTCTGAGGATCCTGGGATGATGAGGTCTACTCTACCTCTAATTGAGAGGGGGCTCTAATCCCATACAGCTGATGGATGAGACTTTCTTGTTTGCAATTGTAGGCTCTCTCATTTCCGTGGTATGGTGGTTTTCCATCCTCACCTCCTTCTTAGTTGTCCTGGGTGAGTCCAATGAACTGGGGAGTAGATGTTGCAACTCCACTGAGGCTCAGGGCCCAGGTAGCACAAGGACACCCAAAGGATTCAAGTCTCTTAGACATACACCTACTAACTCCAGTACCAAACATAGGTTCAAATAGAAGAGACAGATGAGCCACGTGTAGGAAAGTCATAACTGAGTCAAACTCTGTCACTCTTCAGAGCATAAACTCCAAAGTAGGGTGGCGCCCAACGTGGGGCTCGATCGTCTGCCGCTGGCCGGTAACCTCCGTGAAACTTTCCCAACTAACAACTAAAAACTAGCCTGATCCTATATTTAGCCTTCTTTGAAAAGATAGCTTACCCTGTTCCCGCGCCCGCGAAACTTTCCCGCGCCCCGCGAAACCTTCCCGCCTTCCGCAAATAACAAACCCTCCCTAGCAACCAACTGTGCCCAATCCCCGCCTAACACGTACTCCCTCCTCTTCCACGCCCTGCCTCTTGCTCCACCCCTTACCTAGCTTATAAAAGGTTGTGCACTTGCTCAATAAAGAACACCCCCCCTGCATACTCACCTCGTCTCCGCGATATTTCTTTCCCTCGCCGTCAAGGCCCCCGGGAACGCCGACTACCTCCCGGCGCTCCCCCCTCATCCTGCCCGTCAACAACAGTAGGGCCCAATGGCAAGGCACAAAACTCTGGAGCTATCTGCCCTGACATTGAACCTGGGTGTCTCCAGAGCCCTCAGAAGCCCCACTATTTAGGGTAGTTTCCATTTTGGTAGTCTATGAGATCCTGCTGAGATGTGCTTAAGTGTGACCTCTAGGATGACCTCACAACTCATTTTGAAGTCTCTTAGCCATATAAACTTATTTGTCCTTATATTTCCCCCCTTTTATTTGAGATCTTTTTCCAGTCACATTGCTAGTTGGTGCTTGGTAGTAATCCCTTGGTGCCAAGGAGGCTCATCATCAGGAGTCATGTCTTATGCTGCGGGGAAGATAATGCATTTATATTCTGATTTTAGCTTAGAGAAAGGCCATATTTGAGCAATAAGGAGGCTGTCAAGAGGCAACTCTTAGGCACCCCACAACACTAAGCTAAGTTCAATTTCAAGAGCAAAGGCTCACAAGCATAATCATCAATATCAAGGGCCCATCAGTGGACCATCCTCCTTCACCAGTCATTGCCCCTGCACTTGGGGGACTGTTGCTGCTCCATTAGAGCACATGGCAGAGCGCTCCATAATGGGAATTCAATATTCTCTCAATTATTGTGTGAATCTCCACCCACTGTGACAATGCCCCATGAATATTTGAACTCCTTTATATACCTTATATATATGTCCAGTTGAACTTCCTCCCCTGTATCCCCCATCACTGACACCCCACACCAATAATCCTCCCCTGCTCCAGTTGTAACCTTTCTGTGGTCCAAAGGTTCTTCAAAAATGAAACCAATAAAATAGCCAAAGTCAACTAATAGGAAAATGAAATAATAATGATAGATAAACATAAGAAATAAAATACTTAATTTTTTAAAAAAAAAACTAAAAATAAAATGAAATTTAAAAATTGGGATATTAAAAAGTAATGAAAAATGTTTAAAAATATTTTTTGACATTTTGCCTTTCATCACTGTAATATTGTTGTCCTGTATGTACAGTGAAATTTTCTTCCATTTATTCCCCAGTGTCTTACTTTTTATCATTTTGTTTTCAAAGAAGTTTTAGTCACATACAGAATACAAGGGACTCCCATGTTCCCAACATCCTCCCCATTTTCCCCCTTCCTGTATTAATACCTTTGCATATGTGGATAGTAAATTTGTTACCACTGATATATAAATAGTGAAACATAGCTACTAACCATGGTCAATGGTTCACAGTATGGTTTACATTGTAGATGGTACACTTTTATAAATTTTGATGATTTTTAACAAGGCCTGTGTCCATCATTGAAAGATCATGTATAACACTTCCATTTCCCACTAAATACCCCTTGTTCCATCTATTCTATTCCTCCCTACCCCTCACCTCAGGGCTTACAGCAACCACTCGGCTTCACTCCTTGGATACTGTCCAAACAAATATCATGGACCAACTTAATTAAGTGAAGGAAGAGATTAAGGATATTAAGAAGGCATTAGGAGAACATACTGAAGAAATTTTAAACATACATAAAAAGATAACAGATATGATGGTGATGAATGGCACAATCCAAGAAATCAAAACTACACTGGAAGCACATAACAACAGAGGATCTGTTTCTGAATCATAAATTTGTTCCATTGGTCTATGTGTCTGTCTTTATGCCAGTACCATACTGTTTTTAACCCTGTGGCTAGGTAATATGAAATAAATTCTAGAAGTGAGAGTCCTCCAACTTCGCTTTTATTTTATAAGATGTTTCTGATTATTCAGGATCCCCTACCCTTCCAGATAAATTTGATAATCATGCTTTCCATTTATTTTAAAAATGCTGGTGGAATTTTTATCAGGATTGCATTGAATCTGTATACCAATTTGAGTAGAACTGTTACATTAATGATATTTATTCCTCTAATCTGTGAGCATGGAATGTTTTTCCAGTTATTTAGGTCTTTTTTTAATTCTTTCAACAATGAGTTGTAGTTTTCTGAATACAAGTACTTTACATCGTTGGTTAAGTTTATTCCTAAATATTTGGGTTTTATCTGTCATATTTTATTTTCACCACTCTTTTGACACTTTTAGTTACTTTTACTGATATAATCTACATTTATAAACTCTCTTCCAAGCCTCTCTCTCCTGTCTTTTCTTTTCTGTCTGTAGCACACCTTTCAGTATTTCCTGCAAAGCCTGTCTCTTGGTTACAAACTTGCTCAAATTTTGTTTATTTTTTGTTTATTTTGTTTTGAATATTCTAATCTCACCTTCATTTTTGAAAGACAACCTTGCTGGATATAATTTTCCTGGCTGGAAGTTTTTCTTTTGCAGTATCTTAAATATATCATACCACTATCTTCTTGCTTCCATGGTTTGTGATGAGAAATCTGCACTTAATCTTATTGGATATCCATTATTTGTTATAAATTGTTTTTCTTTTGCTGCTCTCAGAATTCTCTCTTTGTCTTTGGCATTTGACATTCTGATTAGTATGTGTCTCAGAGTTGGTTTATTTGGATTTATTCAGATGGGAATACATTGTGCTTCTGGGACATGGATATCCATGTCCGTCGACAGGACTGATAAATTTTCTACCATTGTATCTTCAAATATTCCTTCTGACCCCTTTCCCTTCTTTCTCCTTCTGGGACACCCATGACATGTATGTTTATATATCGCTTGCTGTCATTTAGTTCCCTGAGAACTTGTTCAATTTTTTCCATTCTTTTCTCCGATTCTTATTTTGTATGTTCACTTTCAAAGGCCATTTCTTCAAGCTCACCAACCCTTTCTTCTGCCTCCTCAAATCTGCTATTATATGATTCCAGTGTATTTTTAACTTCATTTATTGCACCTTTCATTCCTATAAGATCTGTTATTTTTCTATGTATGCTTTCAAATTCTGCTTTGTGCTCATCCAATGTCTTCTTAATATCCTTAATCTGTTTAGCTATCTCATTGAATTTATGAAGGAGATTTGTTTGAACATCTATTATTAGTTGTTTCAACTCCTTTATGTCATCTAGATGCTTATCTTGTTCCTTTAACTGGGCCATATCTTTCTATTTCTTGGTGCGTATTGTAATTTTTTGTTGGTGTCTTGGAATCTGGTTTACTAGATGTATTTATTCTAGGTGCAGTTTTTCTCTTTAGTTTAGGGCTTTTTTACCCTTTCTCCCTTGCTGGTTGTGTAGTAGGAGCCAAGGATGTAGTTGGTGCTGTAAACTGTGGAAGCTGCCCTCATTTCCCCAGGGACTAATGAAGCTTCTCCCAACTTTCTCCTTTGCCGGTGGTAGGGAGAGAACCACAGCCATGTGTAATCATTAAAGTCTTGCAGGCCTAGACTGTAGTTGCCCAGAGAGACTGATGAAGCTTCATGCCTCTTTCTCCCCTGCCTAGGGTGGGGATGGACTTGTAGATATAGGCAGCAATCTATGCCGTGTGGGTCCAAAATGACTGCAGTTGCCCCAGCAGACTTCCAACTATTCAGCCTGTGCCTGCCAAATGTACCTGCAGTTATCCAGAGAGGCTGTTCCAGGGACCACCAGCTTCCTCCCTGCTAGAGGTGGGGCTGAAGTCTAAGCTAGACCTGCAGGCCGATCTGGGTGAAAGAAGCAGGTCCCTACCAGTACTGTGATTTTTGGTCAGCCTGGCTTCTCCTCTTGCTGGGGGTGGCATCAAAATAGGGGCTACATCCTCTTTCTGACTTGGACAGGTTCAAACTTTAGCTGTTCTTAGGGTTATACTTTAGTCAGTCGAATTTATTAATCAATACCTGAAATCGGTGGCCAACTGTCTCTTCCTCCCCCGTTTTTGGGAAATAGAACTTCTAAATCCAGCTACAGAACAGCTCCTGTGGTGGCTTGTGCCACCAGCATAGGATGATCACAGCCCTCTGTAGGATGGCCTTTATTTTCCCAGAGAGGCTGGCATAGGTCCCCCAGCTTCCTCACTGTGGGAAGTGGGGCTGGGGTTTGGGCTGGAACTGCAATCTAATCTGAATGCAAAAGAAGCCAGTGCCTGCCAGCAGTGTGATTTTCAATCCATCCGCTTCCCCTCCTGCCCCGGGGAGAGTTAAAATGGCGGCTACTGGTGTCTTTCTGACTTGAACAGGTCAAAAGTTTAGCTGTTCTTAGGATTTTACTTTAGCCCCCTGAATTTACTAATCAGTAGCTGAATTTGGTGCCCAATAGTCTCTTCCTCCCCTGTGGAGGATGGGCACCGGCCTCCTGGGTGTGGAATGTTCTACTGAAGAATGTTCTCTGCAGATGGGCAGTCTCCTCCTTCCATTCTTTTCAGGATATTGCAAGATACTCTTCTGGTCTCCTGGAGCCCCCAAACAGGTGCTTTAGAAAGCTCTGGGTGATTATTAACTGTCCTGTAGCACGAGCTGATTCTAGGAGCTCCTTACTCTGCTGCCATCTTGCTGGTTGTCTAGAATTAATTTTTTAAAAATCAATAATTAATGAGATCCACCTTAAAAATTACAGGAAAATAATTCTGGTATTTAGAACCAGAGAATGTTTCTGATATTTTCTAATGAATACAAATATCTATCACTGTATTTGTGTATGTGTGTTTGCTTAGATTTATTTCCAGCCATAACAAAAGATAAAGTGATTTCCCTAATAGCTAAGTACATATTTGTTACTTTTGTCTATTGTAAAGAAAAGTATACTATCTGTGCTTGAAAATACACACACTCCAATCAATTTCATAGATGTTAGACACTGATGTTTTCTGTAAAATTAAATTTTATTATTCTTTCAAGCTAAACTATCTATTGCTATATCACTTTTTACTGTTAAAAATTAACATATTCAGAGGCATTACTGATAATTAAAAAGATTTTTAAAATTAAAATTCTCACAGCTAAAAATGTCATTCAAATGTGCTAAATTGTTTTCTCTTCATTCACAAATCTATATGCCAATTAATATCTTAAATAAATCAAGCTATTACTGTTCTTAATATATTTAAATTCCATTTGAATTGAATCAATTTATTTCTTTTTATATCTTAGGCTTTTAAATTTGAGTTTTAGAAACATTATAGTAAGATAATTTAAAGGATAATAAGATAAGTTTGAAGATTGCTTTTAATATAAGGAGTCTCAAGATAATTATATTTTCATGGGTCAGCATTGGCTTGAATCATGATGATTAGCTTATTTTGCTGATTGTATCTAAATAGCTGAGAAAATTTTACTTGTATTACTTAAACAAAAATGAGACCAAATATATGTGTGAAATTCAATTTGTCAATCGAGGGAAGAATGTGTAATGAACCTAAGATCAGAGTGCAGTCATTTGAACAAAGTGTCTCCCTTCTGGCATACGCATGACTAATAAATCAAAATACAGTCTGTCAACTGCATATTAAATAGTCATATTAAATATAGGTGGATATGTATAAGCACAACATGGCATTACACCAAATCATTTCAACCCAATAAACAGCTCTGTTTTCAGAATTGTATTTTCAGTTGAAAATAACAAAAGCTGTATCTGGAAATAAATTCTCCTTTTTATAATTTAGCATCATATTCATTGCTTAGGAATTGAGATATGCTTCAACAGAATTATTGCAGTTTGTCAATATGTATTCACTAACTAGTGACTAGATTAAACATTTTAAAACAAATAAAAATGCTCATTAAATGAAAAGACAATGTAGATGGTACTAAAGTTTATATTGCAAATTTTGAATTCCAGTTTCACTAGATTTGTTGAATTTTCCAAAAAGGGACAGTTTCTTTGAATTCCAATGTTTTATTTATATAAACTAGAACATTCCTTCATGGTCCAATTCTGTGGAATGGATTTGGGTGACACACCCCCAAAGACCAGTTTTGTGTCTATTTATTCAGCCTTCACAACCATTTCAAGCCATGCAATAATCTGTATTAAGTCTCTTTACACTTAAACCACCTAAAACAGTTTCTAATCTCTGACATTAAAGTTACAAAGTTACTGTGCTTCTTTTGCTCATCTTCAAAAGACAGACAACAATAGTACATACTTATAGAGTTTTGATAAAGATAAATGAATTAATACATTTTAAACAATTAGAACAGTATGATATATAGTAATAACTGCTTAACATTTTTAGCTTGTCTTGTGATTAAATAGTTACTATAAAAAATAATGGCTATTTAAGAATTATAAAAGTAATAGATTCTTTCTTAGACAAATAATTGAAGAATGTAAATAAGTAAAGAAATCTACTTAAGTAATTTGCAATAAAAAAAGAAAATTTCACAGAAAACTCTCTACACCTATCTGGATGTGAAAGCAATCTCTTGCTGATACAAGCATCTCCCGTGGAAAGCTAAAACTTATAATTCTTAAAACATACTTTAATATTTATTTAGTAAAACATAATTTTCTTTAAATTAAAAATGTAGGGCAACGGTTTCTTAGACTTTACAGCCAGAGCACAGCAGCAAAAGAAAAAAATATGGAAAATGGTCCTAATAAAAAAGAATACTTTTGTGCATCAAAGGACTTTATCATGAAAGTAAAATAACAATGTACACAAAGAGAAATATTTGGGCCTCAAACATCTGATGGAGGTTTACTATCCAGAAAACATTAAGAAATCCTCCAATTTAACAACAAATAGACAATTAAAATGGGCAAAAGACTTAAGTATACGTCTCCCAAAGGAAACATATGAATGACAAGAAAGTATATGAAAAGATGCCCAACATCCTTATTCATCAGGGAAATGCAATCCATAACTATTTCACATCCAATAGATTGGCTGCTATTAAACAACAGGTGTCGCAGAGGGTGCAGAGAAATAGGAACACTGTTCATTGCTGGTGACAATGTAAAATGGTGCAACCACTGTGGAAGACAGTTTGATGGTTTCTCAGAAACCTAAGTATAAAAGTACCATATGAGCCAGCAGTCACACTACTAGGTATATACCCAAAATAATTGACTGCAGGGACTCAAACAGATATTTACATGCCAATATTTGTAGCGGCATTATCCACAATTGCCAAAAGATGGAAGCAACCCAAGTGCACCTCATCTGATGAATGGATAAATACAGTTTTGTGTATACATACAACAGAATATTATTCAGCCATACCAAAGGACCAAAGTCCTGATATATGTGGCAGCATGGGTGAAACTTTATGACATTATGTTGAATGAAATAAGCCAGACACAAAAGGACAAATATTGTATGATTTCACTGATTTGAAACAATTAGAATTAGCAAATTAATAGCATCAGAATCTGGAATATACTAAGTGTCTTTAAAAATATGTATATTAAAAAAATAAATAAATTTAGAAAGGATAAAACTACATGGCAGAGCAGAGGAGTTAGTTGAAGTTTTGCTGTTGGTGATTTGATGATGAAGTTTTGAGCTGGAGCCCAGGAAGTGAACATACAAGAGAAGAACACAGAGGAATAGAGACGGCTCCTTAGACACAGCAGAAGCCTCAGGGAGAGTGACAGAGCTGTTTGCCTGGTAGTCTACAGCTGGTCTTGTGAAGAGAACACAGCACTGAGCCCGGAGAAAAACAGAGCCCGAGGAAGAGAGGAACCCAAGAAGCCTGAGCCCTCGCAGACGTCAGCAGACATCTGGCTCCAACATGTGGCAATAGACTTTGGTAAGGGAAATAACTTATGCTTTATGGCCTTGTAACTGTAAGCTTCTACCCCAAAATAAATACCCTTTATAAAAGCCAACTGATTTCTGGTATTTTGCATCAGCACCCCTATGGCTGACTAATATACCCCTTAACATTGCTTTATTTGGAATTTTCAAAGAGACATTTTTTTCCTTTCCTTTTCCTTTTTATTCTTTTTCTTTTTTAAATTTCCACTTGAGGTTGCTTAATACTTCAGTAATATTGGTAACAATTTTAAATTAACTTATTGAAAAAGTTAAGGAAACCTTTATCAATTTTACAGTTTCATCTTTGTGATGTTTCCTTGGTCTTCATAATTTGGTGCCAAGTGATTATGATACCGAAGTTAGCTAGTCTTATGCAAAAAATAGACCAAAAGTATATAAAGACTTTTAGTATGTAGGTTCTTTCCTCCATGCTAATAAGAGGTCATTTTTTTTTGACCCCTTGATTGTCTTCATTATCTTTTATTCAGCCAGTATTAAGAAGAAATTGATAATGACTTGATCATACCTGAATCTTTAAAGCCTTCACTTTCTTGCATGCTTTTTTGAGGAAGTATCAACAATAGATGAAATCTATATGGCCCAATGGATTTTAATACATTCATGTAGGGACTCCAAATCTGTTGTTTCACATACACTGGAGTAAATAAAAATGTTCCATAGTCACTGATCAGCAGCTACTGATTGGAACTTGCTGGCAAAGACCACCAAAGGCTGTTCATGTTTACCATTCAAGGCCAACTATACACCTTAATGGCCTATTTCCATCATAATCTATTCTGCTGGAACTTGATGGCTTTGCAATCACTCAAGATATCATACTAGTCCATGACAATGGTAGTATGTTATTTGGAACTGCTGAGTAGGAAGTAGAAACAATTCTATTTCTGGTTTAAAACACGTTCATGTTAGAGGGTGGTAAGTAAATCTAAAATTCAGAAATCTCTGACCTCCCTAAAATTTCTGCATGTGCACTGGTCAGTGCGATGTTAAGTCATCTGGTCAGGAGATAAGAACACATTTCTGCCTTTTTGCATCTCCTACCACTAAAAAAGATGCACAAAACCATGTGGGTTTTTTTTTTATTTTTTTTGTTTTTTTGTTTTTTTGGAGGCAATATCTACCTCATTGAAAGGCTTCCAGTTTTAAGAAGGGTGCGGAGAAAGAGAAGAAACTTCATCAGGTCTTTGTTGCCATGCGAGCTCCTCTGTCGTGTGGACCATTTGACTAATGAGACCCAATGGTGATTGCAACATCTGAATAAGTGTTTGTGTATTCTGTAAATGCTTACTAAAGAACAAACTCAGTGAGAATGATTTTAATAATAATTTGACAAAGATGACCCATTCTTTGGTTATCAGTTAGCCTCTCTCCCCAGTCATACCCATCCTTTCCAAAATAGCTAACTTTAAAAGTGGCTGTGGAAACAAGAATAGGAATTATGATAAGGTCAGCAATATTCACACTGAAAAATCCAGGCTGATGTGATTATAGCTACTGCTGTTGTCCAAGCCTGCTGATAGTACAGACAAACAATGAGCCTTTTTTGATATGGCACCATATATTTGGAAGCAGCTATTCATCTGGAGACAGGCTTTTTAAATAAAAACTTCCCTTATGGAAGGAGAAATCCTTTATTCACTCTGGAATAGATACATAATCTGTGTAGGGATTTTTATTCCCTGTCTTCAATGCTTCCACAAAAATCATTGTCTGTAGACTTACAGAATGTTGTAGTCACCATAATGGTATGTCACACAGCAGTTCTTCTGACCTGAGATAATTTTTAGGAAAGGAGTTGTGACATTGGACTCATTCTCATGGAGTTCACATTGTACCATGTACTCCTTCAACCTGAATTTGTTAACCTGATAAAATATTAGAATGTTCTTTTCAACAATTGAAATGACAGTATTTGGATTTTGTCCACCAGGGGTCAATATATACTCTGAATTAGTGACCAGCATAAGATGTTAATTCTCTGAATATCATCTAATATTCTAATATATCTATATATCATCTAATAATTCATGAAATTAGGAATTAAGATGTAGAAATGGAAGTTTATCATATGTCTACTATGTCTAATGATCCAACTAGCAAAAATTTTCCTTCTCATACCATCAAATTTGATTTCTGCTGGTTTAGAGGTTTTAGTTCCCAAGCAAGCAATACTATCACCAAGAGATATACCAATGGATACATTTTTAAAAACTGAGATGATTACCAAGACACTTTGAGTTTCACAAATTTTTGAAGCCAAAAAAAAGTGAGGTACTGTATTGGTGGGAAGTATTGATATTAATACTAACTTTAGAGGATAAATTGGTTTGCTACTACAGAATTTGGGCAGGGAGGCATATCTCTGTGATTCAGATGGCCCTTCATACTACAGTATATTTTGCTATAATTAATTAAAGTCTACAACACCCCAATACAATCATGACTTCTAATATAATACAAGTATAATAATATTCTTTCATCAGTTGTAACAAATGTACCAGACAAATTCATGGTGTTAATACCACAGAGTCTTGATAGACAAAGGTTTGTATCACCAATTGGCAAAGAACCACAATTAACTGGAAGATTTGTACTAGAAACAACTATGTAGAAGGCAACTATGACTATGTAGACAGTTGTGGAAATAGGAATTGTGATTTTTTAACCCTTGCTTATATATGAATATGTATGTATGTTGTTTGCATGCTTGCATGCATGTATGTATACACCAGTCCTTCATACTTTTCTCACATAATTTTCTGCTGCTTATCATAAGATGCTTTGATAGTGATTAAACATCTATCTCAATATTTAAATTATAGAATACTAAACTGTGATGGTGACTAGAAAATTAATGACTATACCCTGCTGTTGGATCAAGTGATATTTGGTATCCAATTTTAGGGAAAGAAGTAGTGTAGTTTTGTGGCTTAGTTATGTGAGGGATTGTTGCATCATGTTAGGTGTGAAAATAATTTTCTTATCACCTTTGTATCTAAGGGTTAAAATGTATAAAAATGTGTATAGGTATGCCACATTGATATTTGAATTGTGTTGGAATGGACTATGTCAACATTTTAAAGCCAAGAACTTCCTTTCACAGAATTCTCAGCCCTATATGTCCAGGTTAGGGTTGTCCCAAATAATTGTCCAAAAAATTTAGAAGGCAGAAGTGAAACAACAGCCAATAGACTTGGGGGGTCCTCACTCCATATACGGTTAAAGGCAGATGCTACATTGACCAATTGTTTCAAGCTTGTCTGCTCATCTCCACACCTTATCTTGCTGCTGTCATTATCATGGCAGGATATGCATTACCTCTCTCAGTCCCACCAGCAGGTGGTTGACTGTATTAGCAGAGAGGAGGTAGCCTCATAGACCACAAGTCCACAACCTCCTCCTGGATCCTCCTTTCACAGTGTTGTTTTGGCAGCTGGATATGCATGACTTAGTTTTCTTGTAAGCTGACACCTTTTCACCTAAATCAGTTCTTCAGTGTGAGTCATTAGGACATAATTTCTAAGCCCATAAGTCTTCCTTCACTTTGCTCACTTCCTCCCCCATTTGGTTAAATATAATTCCAATAATAAATGATTATTCCCATAGTGACTCTGATCTCCTGACTAAACACTCACAGATATTAAGGCCAAATGATGGAGAAATAAATATTTCACTAATAGAAAATAGCTGTATGGAAATATATCATAAGACAAGGTGGCACTTATTGCTTCTTAAAGTGGAATGATAGGCCATAAAATTTAGAATTATCTTTTCTAATTTGGGTTTAAAATCACATTTTTTCCTCTAAGTACAGAATTAGTTGCCTCATTCGGGCTGAATGAGGAATATTTTATTCCCTTTGTGATTTCCTTTTTGACTCATCAATTATCTAGAGTTAGCATATTTTATTTCCATATATCTGGACATTTCCTAGAAATCTTTATATTAATAATTCTAAATAATTTTCATTATTTTCAGAAAATGCATTCTGTAGATTTTAATATATTTAAAGTTATTGAGCCTATTTAATGATAGTTGTGGAGTATAAAGTGTTTTAAATATCAATTATGTCAAGAAGATTGATAGTGTTGTTAAGATCAAATGTCCCTATAAAGTTATCAAGGATGCTAAAATTTCCAACTTTTATTTCAGAAGTATCTATTTTAAGCTTTAATTTTGCCAATTTTTGTTTTACGTATTTTGAAATTCTATCCTTAGGCATATCATTGATTATTATTGTTATTTTTCCTGATGTATACATAATTTTGAAATTTTCCTCATGATTATTCATCTAAAAGTCTATTTTTGCCATATATCTTGGATATTCTTAGTATAGGCACTCAAGCCTTTGTAAATATTGTCTGTCTGATATATCTTTTATGATCCAATTATTCTCAAACTATCTGTTTTTATATTCAAAACAACAATTTGTATTTTGCTTTATTTATCCACTTTGATAAACTATGTTTTCAAGTGTTGAGTCCATTTGTATTTTATGTAGTTATTGATATGAATCAGATCAAGTCTACCAATTAATTGTTTTCTTTTGTTTCCTCATTATTTTGTTTCTCATTTTTGGCTTTACCCCTTTTTTGAATATTTCTTTGAATTTCTTTCCTATTTACATAAGGTGTTTTAGATATGTCTGTTTTAATTTTTGTAATTTGTCTATTATTTGTAGCATACCTTTTCACAATGTATTTAGAGTTAATATTGTATTATTTTAAGTAACATGTAGAAAATTTGAAAGCACATAAGTCCTAAATGTTTCATACTTTGTGCTAAATGTTGGAAAACCGTGACCAATGGATAAAATCCTTCCATTTCTATGTCTATGGATTCTTTCATGCTAAAATAGGAGAGCTGAGGAAGTTTGGTACAAATCATATAGTACACATGATACAAACATTTACTTCCTGACCCTATACAGAAAATAAAATTGTCAATTTTATTTATATTAAATTTATCAAATGCATTACATGTGCATACATTTAATACCATTAAAAAATGTGGTAATACTTATTTTAACCAATCTTGTGTATTTTAAATAAATTAAGAAGAAAAAAAAATCTTTTTCATTTCTCACACAGCATTTCTGAGGTTCCAATTCCTTTTGTAAATCAAAGTTTCTGTCTTGTATCATTACTCTTCAAACTGGGAAACTTCCTGGAAAACATCCTGGAAAGTTTTCCTTGTAGTGCACATCTCCTGGCAAATTAATTCTCTTAGTGTTCTTCTATCTGAAAATATCTTCTTTTCCCACCTTTATTATTAATGAGTATTTTATCTGAATATGGATTTTGAAGTTTATATATAGGGTATTTTTTTATTTTCAGAACTGAAAAAAGCAGTTCCATTTTCTCATGACTTCTAAAATTTTATAAGATATCAGAAAATTTTAGATGGTTATTTTCCTATATAAAATATATCATTTTAATTTATCTACTTTCAAGATTTTTCTTCTTAACTTGTTTTATGATGTGCTTATGCATGTGTGTGTGTGTGTGTTTTGTTTTGTTGTATTTTGTATTATAGTTCTTGGGGATTTCTAGACTTGAATCTAAAATTTATATTTACATCTTTCCCATTTTGGGGAAATTTTTGCTCTTTATCTCTTCAAATATTTTATTTCTTCAATCTATCTTCTCCTTCAGAGACTCCAGTTATATGTTATTTAATGTTATATGTAATTTAGACAAAACAAGACTTTAAATGCAAAAAAGTGATAAGAGCTGTTAAGGCCATGATATATTAATACAATCCACTAGGGAGGAGTAAGAGTCATACATAACTATGCACCTAACAAGGGTGACCCAAAATATTTGAAGCAAACTCTGGCATACCTGAAAGGAGAAATAAAAATTTCTACAATAATAGTTGGAGACTTCAAACACCACTCACATCAATAGATAAAACAACTAGACAGAAGACGAATAAGGAAACCAAGAATGTGAACAATATGATAAACAAGCTGGACCTGACAGATGTAAACATAACACTACTCAAGTGCTCATGGATCCTTCTCCAGGATAGATTACATGTTGGGCCACAACACAGCTCTCAATAAATTTAATAAGATTGAAATTACTCAAAGCACTTATTCTGATCATAATAGAATGAAGATGGAAACCAATATTAGACAGGAAAGGGGAAATTTTGAAAATACAAGGAGGCTAAACAACACACTCCTAAACAGTCAGTGGGTCAAAGAAGAAATTGCATGAGAAATTAATAGCTATCTAAGGATAACTGAAAACGAGAACACAACTTATCAAAAGTTATCAAACTTATCAAAACACAGAGAAGGCAGCGCTGAGAGGGAAATATATAGCCCTAAATGCCTATATTAAAAAAGAAGAAACAGCTAAAATCAAAGACCTAACTGACCACCTGGAGGAACTAGAAAAAGAACAGCAAACCAATCCCAAAGTAAACAGAAAGAAAGAAATAACAAAGATTAGAGCAGAAATAAGTGAAGTTGAGAACAGCAACAACAAAAAGCAATGGAGAAAATCAATAAAAGCAAAAGTTGGTTATTTGAGAAGATCAATAAAATCGACAAACTCTTAGCAAGATTAACAATGAAAAAAAGAAAGATGAAAATGAATAAAATCAGAAATGAAAGGGGGAACATTACAACTGACCCCACAGAAATATGTAATTTAGACATTTTGTTACCATTGTATAGTTCTTTGATTATTAGCTTATTTTTGTCAATCTCTTGAGGTTAATATTAATCCTATCAATCTTATTGTCACATATTGTATTTTTGAGTTGTATTATGTCCATTTTTAATATTTTCTCATTCTCTACTGAGATTGCCTCCTTTTTTATTCATTGCAAGAACACTTTATTTTCCTGAACATAGTTGTAATAACTGCTGAAAAATCTTTGTGGGTTAATTTCAATATTTGTATCAACTTGAAGTTAGTCTCAATTCATTCCTTTTTTCTCTTGAGACTGGGTTATATTTTCTGAGTACTTTGCATATCTGAGTAATCTTAGATTGTATGTTGAACAATAATATCCTGTTATAGAATATATTTTATGTTATATTCTTCTGAAAAGCATTTTCTTCTTTCATTTACCAAGTAAATTAAATTAGAAATTCAACCTGAAAACTCTGTCTCTTGGGCAGCAACTCAAATCTCAGCTACATTAAAATATTTATAGCTAGAGTACTTTGATTCTTCTATGTCCCATTTCCTTAAAGTGAAATGAATTCTTACACATAAAAGTGAATGAAAAATTGGGGAATAAATTTTGATAAATTTCACAACAGGTTGTACATGAAAAAAGAAACGTTAGTGACAAGAGTAGGCAAAATGGAAAAATAAATGAAAACCGAAAAAGTTATTCTAAATTGAACAAAAAAATGCATGTTACATCAATAAGTCTCCATCTTACCTGTCAATTAGTTAAATTTTTAAAGATAAATAGCAACAGGTTTTAAGCATGAGAAAAAAGGATGAATGTAAATGTCCATGCTATGGAGGGAAGTGGTAATAAACATAATCTCTTCAAATCTAAATGCCTTTATTTATGAAAATTAAATAAAAGACTCCTAAAAATATATTACTTTCTATTAGAATTATGTTTTTACACATACAAGTACAGTATGACCAGTGACTTTTACTTCAACTTTGCTTGGCAATAACCAAAATCAGAAAAGCAATTATGTACATACAAAAAAATGTAATTAAAATATGCATAATATCTACACAATGAAATTCTATATAATTGTTAAATGGAATGAGATAGAATTATGTATTTTATTAGGAATATCTATAATATATATCACTTAAAAAGCATGTTTAAAAAGATTTAAACAGCATGTATACTGTAACTTAAATTGTATCAATAAGAAGTTAATTTGATATAAACCTATTATATATTTACTATATATGATGCATTTCCTAGCAAATAGCAAATGGATATCTATCATCTCTCTCTTCCTATATATTTATGTGTATATATGTATATATCAACACATAAATAGGAAGTTAATGAAAACTACATTAACAAAAATACATTTTAACTAATATATATCTAAGGAATTTGCCTGGTTAGAAAAATATGATTTTAATCTTTAGTTGGACAATATTCTAATTAAATTGCTTTTTGAAAATGATGCTTTACTTTTGTAATGAAAAAATAAGTAATGAAATGATATAATTCTCTCTTCACTTAGTAAGAAAACTTTAATGCAATATTAATTGAGAAGAAAAGCAAAACTGCAGTTATTCTAATTGTGTAATTTTGCACACTCACACATAACATAATAATATAAAGTTTTATATTTATTAAATTTGTTAGGAAAAATAAAATTCAATACCCATTTTTTGAACATAATGGGTGAAATGTTTACATATTTTTCTCCTCTTTCCCTTCATTAAATGAGGATGCACTACATTTATATTAATACTTCTATAAAAGCATTTCAAAAGATGTTAAAATTATAGTGCTTAAATTAAGGAAAAAAAGTCCTCCCATGTAATGTTCATATTCTGAGTTTTATCTTTTTTCACTTCTGTTAATCAATCTATACTCATACATTAATACTACAAAATAGACATTGAAAAACCTAAATTTTCTTCAATAAAATTAGCATTTTGATTATATATAAATAATAATTCTAATGGACATAGTATGTTGGTATATTAAACAAATGCATATTTAGTTCTCTATATATTAGGTTATAATTCCTCACTCATTGAATAAATTAATTTATTATTTAAAGGTAAACTTCAATATCTAAAAGAAAACAATAACTTGTTTTTTAACTTTGATTATCAAACCAAGATTTTAAGTCCATGTGATACAACAGCTTTAGAAGCAATGTTGTAAGAAGAAAAACAAAGTGGGAATTTCTAAATGTAATTTTCCTTTTCATATGCCAAGATCAAAGCTTGTTGTCTTAGCTTAAAACTTTTTGTATCAACCATGGTTTATAAAGTAGGAAGGGTTCTATGCAAAAGAAGTTCCTTCTAGAGTGGAAAAGGAGGTAGAAACTTCTGATATTGCCTGTCATGTGGAGCATAAGGAAGTAAAAGTCAAGTATTCTCAAACAAATGTCCTAGAACTCATTTCACAGCCTGTGTTAAAATATCTTTTGGGAGTTATCATTAGAAACAATGGTGGAATCCCCAAAGGGGAAGAATATGTTATTTTTTTCCCAAGACCATACCCCAGGAAAAATTTCAATACACTTACAAGTAACTAAGGGAAACACAGAGCTGCTATATTATATGGCTTGCTATATTTGTAGCAAAGAAAGTATCAAAGAGGGTCCTGCTACCTATCCCCTGCATGTTAATCAGAGGCAAAGTTTCAAATTGACCTTCTGAGGCATGTAAATAATATATATACATTTTGTATTGAATCAGGCAAAATTACCTTTAACAGAGGTGGCAGAATGGACAGCCCAAAGCCAGGGGTCATTTGGATGATGCAACTATATCTTAGAGGGCTCAAATTCCCAAATACACCCAAGGTAGAAGGTCTAATCATTGGAAGAAGATGAACAATATATTCTGGAACATTTGTCATGTTTTTTTCATGCTCATGAATTTACCACCTGTACACACTTCAGCATTGGAGTCATCAAAGTAAATGGTGATGTTCTAAGTTGAGTGTATGAAACTTCTCAGTAGGGGGATAGTAGTTTTAACAGAGACCCACCTCAAAATGCCATTAAGACGGTAGTTTTCCCTGCAAACTCGAAATAAATGAGGGGATGGAATAACACTGAGATGGACATAAACCCAGAAAGACTAAATATTTACAAGGAAACACTGAAATTACTTAAAAGTAAGGTAACAATTAGTCTATGAGTGCCTGGGACAGTCCACTTTAGCATCTGTGATTCATTGTAATTATGAATATATCCCCCTTCATTTCAAAATTACCTCAATTTGAAAGATAAATTATACATAGTCACTGTACAAAAAGAGACTGCATTACGTGATGAGAGGATTTTGCTCTAATTTAATAATGATATGTTCTCCTGAGCTCATTCTCTGTTGTTACTTTGTAGATAAAGACGTCAAGACAAGTAAAGATCAAATACAGAATAACGGAAGTTATATTTCTTCCATGTATGAATCATAGTACATAAATTTGATCTTTTTACCAATAATAATTATAATATTAGCCAACCTTATTAAGGGCAGTCACTCATATGAACTCAATGAAATAGTTACTTTGTTTGTGCTAGTTTAGCGAGTAGTAAAATAACTCTTCGAGGGTTTAGGCAATTTGCCCTTATTGACTTAGGGAGAAAGGTGTGGGCCAGGCTGTAAATCTGTGCCATTCAATGCAGTTATCACTAGCCACACATGGATATTAAGTGCCTGAAATGTAGCTAGTACAAATTAAGATGTCATCTGAGTGTAAAATACACACTGAATATTGAAAACTTAACAGGAAAAAAGTGAAATATCTCATTAATCCTTTCATATTGATTGTATGTTGAAATATTTTGGCTTAAATGCAATTCAAATTAATATTCTATTTATTTTTATATTTTAATGTGGCTATTGGAAAACATAAAATTACTTTTATGTGGCTTGCATTATATTTTTATTGTATAGTGCTACTCTGAGCACTTAACATCCCATTAGGATATTTCCCTGTTACAACATTTGTTTCTTATTTTCAAGAAGAGGCTCATTATCACTAAAGCATAATTAATATGTAATACTTAAATATATTAGTTTATTATCACCTAATGTAGACTAAAGTTATTATCTTTGCCCCACAAAGTGAAATAAAGATGTTCTTCCCCCAGGTTGAAAGAAAAAAATTGATGTATAATTTGCTTTGGCTTTATGTGTTAAGCCTGCTACCTGTTGCAAAGACTTCATTTTATTAATCATAACATAGTTATTCACCATTAGGGTAATTAATTGTGTTTCTGAACTTTTATCCTCTACACATTTTCAAATTAAGATATATTGCCCAGAGCATCAATGTAAAATGTATAACTGCAAAAGCAAATACGGTTAATTATGTGCATGTGTCAATTATTTTGAAAAGGAAACCATTTTAAACAAATCACGAATTCAGAAGCTTTTATTTTAATAAAAACAATTTTTAAACCTGACTGTTAGGTATTTTCAATTCTATATTTCCAGGCAAAGTATGAGAATCAGAAATAACTGAATTTTTCAACCTACTCAATTCAGCTCCTTAAATAATGAGTCAGAATTTTGACACTTTAAGATAATTTAAGGAGTTTCTAAATACTAAGTTTAAAATTAGTTTAAAAATCCTGTTAACATATAAAATTTTCTTCAAGTTTTAAAAGATAATGCAATCTATTTCCTTTTATACTTAAAAGCATTTTTTGGCCTTCATTATCTTCAGACACATTAATTACTGTCTGGGGAAAATTTAAACTATTTAAGCATATCATTTTTCCAGCTGGATTGTTTTCTCACATATTTATCCCTCAAGTAACTTCCCCCAGATTAGAGCCAGCCAAGCATGGCTCTCAAGTTAAGTGAGTCCTGTTCTTGTAGATAAAGATTTATTAGTATATCATCACAGGTTTTTTTTTTTTTTTAAACATATGGTCAATGGCTGCTTTAGAGCTACAAAAGCAGGGTTAAATAGCTGTGACAGTGACTAGCTGTCCTGAAAAGCCTAAAATATTTTCTTTCTGGTCTATTATGGGTTAAATTGTGTCCTCCTCCTTCTCCCAAAGAAGATATGTCAAGGTCCTAAACCCTGGTAACCGTAATTGTTACCTTATTTGGAAACAGGGTCTTTGTAGATGTAGTCAAGTTAAGATGAGGTCTTTCCAAAATAGGGTAGTCCCTAATCCAATATGACTGGTGTCTTTATAAGAAGAGGAGAAGTGAACAGACACAGACACATATAAGAGCACACCATGTGAAGCTGGACCTACAAAGGAAGAGGTCGTGTGAAGACAGAGGCAGAGATTGGAGTTATACTGCCATAAACCAAGGAATGCCTGGGGCCAGCCTAATCTACGAAGAAGTGAGGAGATTCTGACCCAGAATATTCTGAGGAAGCATGGCCCAGCAGGCACTTTCAACTCAGACTTTTAGTCTCCAGAAATGTGAGAAAATAAATTTCTTTTTTTCCCCAAACCACATAATTTGTGGTATTTTGTTACAGCATCCTTAGGAAACTAATACATGGCCTTCGTGCTGACCTCTGTCTTACAGAGAGATTGGATTTTCCCCCATAAGGCTATTCTACATCTTTCCTTATTCCTGCTATTGCTGTGTGTATATTTCTCCATCCTAAAAAGGCATAACAATTTCTCCTAATTCTCTTATGTATTCAGTTGTGTCCTGTAGTAAACTGTGAGTTACCTCAGGGCATGGGATGATTTACTTGTGTTATCTATGCCGTAGCACAAAACCTGATATATAATACATGTTTTGAAGGTAAGTAGTTGCTGAATGAATAATTTTGATTTCTAATATAAGAGGAATCATTTCAAAGGTGTATTTGTATACATGCTTTCTCTGTTGAAGAGGTTTATTGCTCCATTATTTAGCTGTGCTAATCCAATAATTTTATATTATTTCCTATATCTTACTATTTTAAGCAGAAAAACTGTCATAAAAAACCTGGAACTGTAGAACAGCTTATTCATTTATTTGGACAGTATTGGTCAGTCATATTGGCCAAGCACTCAATCACTAACCTTTTTTACCCAAATTGAACAATTTCTTTAATAGAGAACATTAACTGCTTCTGCATTATGACATTGATCTTCAGTATATGTGGTATACTTTTATTTCCTGCTGAATGACTTTTTATAAAATATTAATGACAGCTACTATGTATTAATTTATTTATTTATCACACAAATGTTTATTGAGTATATACAATGCAATGGGTGTTACGGTAAGTGATACATGTATGAAGTCATTAAGTCAACACATTGTTATAAATTGGTCCATATCCTGGGAGTGGTCGCAAAGATCAGAATGCATGGAGCCTCTATTTAAATCAAGATTGTCTGGCTCTCCATCTTCTCCACTTAAACACTCCTCATATTATTTCTGAATCACAGCAATTTTGAAGTAGCTGGCAAAATTTACCACCAATAAATTTTAGCAAGCAAAGCTATTAAGAAAATTATCTAAATGGGTTGAATCAATCAATCAACTCTTAGTTATTTAAAGGTTGCTTATTTGGCTCTTTAATCCTCTCCCTTTTTTCTCTGGCTTCTTGCCTTTGGTCATTTCATTGCTCTTTAGCACTTTCATTAGAGATTTGGCATGAAACAAGAAAAAAGATTAAAACTAAATGAGGCTATTTAATTTCCCAGTAGTCTTAGCAGTTTTTAAATATTCCTTCAGGAGTACAGGATGCAGTCTGGGTCAACTCATTTGACCATCCAGAAGGTCATATTCTATTTAGCATTACTCTTTTTGCCCATCATCAAATGGGCATGCATATATCCTGATAAACTTATTTGAAAGTATAAAATCTTCCTTTTAAATATGTTTGTAAGTTGCAATAATATATAATGTTCATTGATGATCCAATTAATTTTGATTAATGAGTTTTATTTAATGGATTTTTACATTCCACTTACTTTTATATTAAATATTTTTATTGAGTAATATTTTTTATTTCAGAAAATTCATCCATTTCAAGTGATTTTTAGTTACAAGACTGAGTGCTGCAACCATTACCATAAATCCGTTTTAAAACATTCTCCTCCTTCCCAATAAAATTCTGCATGACCATTTACAGTAAACTGACAATCCCACTCCCAATTCTAGATCCCAATAAACTATTTTCTGTCTCTAAAAACTTGCCTTTTAATAGGAGGGGAAAACTTGTATGAAGCCACCCTCTGTATTTTTTTTTTTTTTTTTTTTACCCATCTGGAAATATAGATTTACTTCTGTTTTATACAAACTCGGTTATGTATACAGTATTTTGTATTACAAATCTTGTATGGACTCCTGCCACCATGAAAGAAGAAAATCTTCAAGTCTTCAAAAATTGGGCAGATAATCTTTGTACATTTCTGACAATTGCCAGAGCTGTGGCAAAAATAATAGGCACACAAAAAGGTACTTACACTATTCTAGTCACGGTTACCTGCTTGAGGATTGTCTTGGATTTTTGCAGGGAGCCAAACTGACCAAGGTGAAGGAGCACACACACGGTCCCTCCCACTTTGGGTAGCAAATCCACTGGGCTTCCCATTGGACAGCTGGTATCATTAAAAATATCCATCCACCTGGCAGCGTGGCTCATTCCTGTGTTTGTCTGGCATTGATGCCTTTGATTCTGATATTAAGGTGTTTTTCTTTAAATATAATCTTACTAGAGACTGATGAGTGCTTTTGCACATACCTTGGAGGGGGGTTCATTTTCATTTTAGTAGTTATTGATTTCCTTCCTGCACAGAATTTTGTGGATGAGGTAGGAATATCTTAAGTGGTAGCATCTGAGTAGCAGTGTGAGTTGACATTCAACTGCTTTTAACTATTCAGGCTACCTTTTCTACTAAATTAATAACCAGAGTCTAAAGTAACACACCCTAAAAGTTAATTCTTTGACATTTCAAACTTTTTTAGGAACCACATCAGGGGTATGTTGGAGTTTGTTGGTTTGTTAGGGGAGTAGTTTCACCTCATAAATAGAATGCCTAGTCTCATTGACCTCTTGTTGAAAATCACATTTGTGTGTCTTAAATTTGTCTTTTTATTTTCTGTCAAATGTATGTCTCCTATATATAACATACACTACAAATGAAACTGTCACCCAGATAAGATCTCCTTTATAAGGAGGCTGTCTACTCGAGTCTACACCTGGTTTGATCCTTGAATAAAGAATCATGTCATTACATGTAAAATTAGGTTTTTCTGCCTTAAGAATGAATGTCCTACGTAAACTATAGGATGCAGTATATAAGTTATCCAAGGCAACCACTTAAGCTTCATATATATTGTTAGTTTTAAAATCATTTATGTTTATTTAAACTTCTAGATTGGACTGTTTGCTATTGCTCAATGTGAAGATACATATCTTTTAGTGACTACACTTAAATTTTCAAAAAAATTTGCCTTTTATGGGCATTTAATATAAATAGAATCATATAATGTGTGTTTTCATCTGATTGTCTTCTTTCATTTAGCATAATTGAGTTGACATTCATCCATGAAAACACATGTCAGTAGTTTGTTTCTTTTCAATGCTAAGTGGTGTGCTGTTTTATCAATACACCACTTTGTGCCAATTCATTTTTTAATGGATGGGTATTTAGGTTGTTTCTAGTCTTTGACTGTTATGAATAAGCTGCTATGAACATTAAGATGTAAATATTTTTGTGGACATATATTTTAATTTCTGTAAGATACATACCTAGGAGTCATTTATTGCTGGGTCATATATTTATTTTTATTTTTTTTTGTATAACTATCAAACTGTATTCCAGAGTGTCCTGTAGTTTACTTTTACATACTAATTTATAATTAATATAATTATCTGGTTGAGCTAAAATGTCGATATTAGTGTAACCTTTGAAGATACATATTTTAAAGGTTCTTTGGAAAATTAAATATAATGTATTGCTAATTATTTGAGAAATTGTCATAAAGCCCTTTTGGTAAAACTAACAGTGATACGTAGTGCAAATATTATTTTATGTATATACAGAGAATTTTGGCATAAATTTTCATGCTACCAGATCATACTTTAATAATTAACTATTTGAAAAAAATATAAAACAAAAGTGGAAAACTTAACATATATACTCATTATACACCATGAAATATCTTTAAAGGATTCTCTGTATCTTACATACATCCCTTTAAGGAAAATAACAGATAATACTATGAGAGAAGTATGTCTTTAAACAAGAATAGAAACCTAAAAAGTTGATTTGCTAATGGCAGAGTAACTTTTATTAGACTTAATATACTTCAGATAAAAATCATAACCTCTGCTAGGGATATCTTGTTTGAAGTCATTGGAGAGTAAAACAAAACATCCAGAAACTGAGGGGGCTATAACATTTGAAAGAAGAACTGGATGAGACTTATGTTAACATTAGGACATTCCCCTCATCCTAACTTATGAGAAGCAGCAATATCATGTTTATAATAGACACTGTAAATATAAAATCTGGTTAATTTTTTTTAAAAAAAGAAAAATAAAGATAAAACATGCTAACTCTAAACACAAGAAAACTGATATGGCAATATTAAAAACAGAAAATGCAGACCTTAGGACACACAGTATTAATGGGAAAAAAAGAGATTCTCTTATTATGATTAAGGGGAATTTCATCAAGGGGGTATAAGAAACAGAAGTATTTATGCACCAAATAACAGTTTCAAAATAAAGCAATTGACATAAATAGGAGAGATAAATGGCAAATCCATCAGCATAGGTAGGAAAATGAACTCCCATTTTCAGTAATTTTAAGTAACAACAACAACAAAAACAAAATTTGAACAATTCTGCCAATCAGCTGGATACCATTGCTATTTCTAGAATATTTTATTAGGCATCTGTAGAATATACCTTATTTTCAAATGTATTTGAAACATTTATGAAATTAGAAACTTTTCTGGAACACAAAATACATTTCAATAATAATCAAGAAACCATGCTGAGTGTATTCTTTGGCCAAAAGATAATAAAGTTAAATTCAATCATAATTAATTTACCTAGAAAAATTTCTGAATAATGGAAAATTAAGTCACATGATTTTAAATAATCCATGGTATTTTTTAAAAGCAAAAACAGAATTAGAAAATATTCCAAAGAGTAATAATAAAACATCACTTACAAAAATCAGTAAAATATTACTTAACAGGGATATTCATAATTTTATTTCTTTATATTAGAAAACATGAAAAGTTTAAAATCAATGATCTAATCTTCCACTTTAAGCAATTAGAAAAGAGTAAAATTAACTCAAAATCAAAGAAAAAAGAGAATGATAAAAGTAGAATTTAATGAAATTGAAAGAGGTGAAAAATAGTGAAAATTAATAAATACCAATATTTTTTTTGAAAACAATAATAAACTTGAACAATTCTCATTTAGTGATATTAGGGAAATAAAATACACAGTATCAATATCAGACAGAAAGAAGGAACATTATTAGAAATCCAAATATCATTTTAAAAGATCATGAAAACATACTAAAAACAATATAATTCTACCCTGAAACACTCCTTTAGTGACTATAACTGTTAAAATTTTGGAAAGAAATTTTACAGTTTCTTATATATTTATCATCTCTATCTACCTAACAACACAGCAACTTTACTCCTAAGTATCTACCCAGGAATAATGAAAACATATAGCCACATAAAAACTAGTATAAAAATATTCAAATCATTTAATTAATAAGAACCAGAACTAGAAACATCCCTCGTGTTCATTAACAAGAAAATGGATAATTACCTTGCACTATATTCATTCTTCACCAGTGTTTGAGTTTGCTAAAGGCTGCCAAATCTATATGCCAGAAATGGGTTGGTTTTTACAGTGGGGATTTATTAATTTATAAGCTTACAGTTTGGAGGCCATAAAAGTGTCCAAATAAAGGCATCAGCAGAAAATGCTTTCTCCCTGAGCAGCAGCTGTGGGCAATCAGGCACATGGCACCTGCTGTCTCTCCCCTCTCCTCCTGACCTCCTTGCTTTCAGTTTCTGGCTGAAGCGGTTTCCTCTCAGCTGTGTTCAGTTGATTTGAGCTTCTGGCTCCTGGGGCCTTCTCTCTCAGCTTCTGGGTTCCTTTCTGTCTCTGAAGAATTTTTCTGTATCTATGTCTTTTATACCTCCATTTATAAAGGATTCCAGTAAGAGGGGTAACACCCAACTCTGGGTCAAGTATCTAATCAAAGGCCCTTAACTGAAGTAATTAATCAAAAGTTCACACCTAAAATAGGCTTATGCACACAGAAATAGATTAATCCTAAGGCCATGATCTTCTGGGGTCCACACAGCTTCAAACTGTATCAATCAGTAAATATAACTAAATGAAAAATGGAGGAAATTACTGACATTCAACAGCAAAAATGAATCTAAAAATACATTATTTTGAGTGAAAGGAGATACACAGAAATGCATAATATTTATTCTAATAAAACTCACAATTAAGCTATAGTAATAGAAACTAGCATTGATTTCCTCTTGGGGTATTAAGAATGGATTCTAAGGAGACACAAGGGAACTCACTGAGATGGCATAAATATGGGTGTATTCATTTGAAAAACTTTTCATTTGATTGTATGTAATTTAAAATTAATCTTTAATTTTTAGAACGTATACTTACACTGGTAATCAAAAAGTATATGCTTTTCAATGACTCAATCATGAAAGTTGAGGTAAAGCAGTTATTTTTAATTTTTCATAAAATTTTAGAAATGCAGCTATGTATTATAAAAATAAGGCTAAGTATAGCCACTGAAATATTATGTTAAAAGAGCTTTTATTTTGCAATGAACACAATTTTGAATCCTGGAGAAACTAATTTGAAATCCTGAATTATTTAATTAAGAGTACGTGTGAAGTTCTGAGAACAGTACTTAAATGAGAATATCTTTTAAAAATATTTTCAGGTTTGAAAATGAATTTCACATTTCAATGAACCAGGTGGACTATTTACAAGCCATCTTTGCACCCCAATCCTATTTTCTCTGATTAGTTTATCTAATCAGACTATGTAACTTAGGAAAGTATTACTCATGTAACTGACACTTTTTAATCATCTCTTTTACAAAGAAAATCATATAATATTAGAGATAGATATAACCAAGAGTGAAATCCATATATACACATACAATATGTCAGATCCTATTTGACAAAGCACATTCTGTTAAGCATGGAATGAATGGTCAATCCAAAACTGTTTGCTAGTCACTAAATTTCCTGGGAATGATATGAATATATTAATTTAAATTTAGCTTATTCCACCCAGCACATTGAACGTAGAAGACTGAGTCCACATGACATAAATGCTAGCAATACTGTCAACTAAGGTTTACATGTGTGCAGCTATACCATCAATTCAGTTTTAAAATGCATGAAGCATAATTTTGTAATTTGAAAGCAGCTGATTAAAACAAGCGTATCTATCTCTCTAGATTTGAATTCAGTCACTTATAACTTGGAATACACCTTCCAAATTATTAGGATTATACTGTTCCCTCGGCAAACTTTTCCTTATGTCAAAGCAAGAGGGAAGTCAGTTTTAAACACTAAACTATGTTGTATTTAAAACTATAAAATACATATTTTTATTGCAAAAATTATAGAGAATTCAGGCACTGGATTACCACAGTTCTTTCAGTCAAGGCAGTCACTTACAAATTTCTGTCCATTTTTATGTTGTCCAGTTTTCTGCTTTTATTTTCTTATATTTTAAAATATTATGATAAAATGAAATAATGTATTTTAATTCTATTTTTCTTGTTTTATGCAATCATTGATTAACTGACTCATAGATGTCAAGGACAAGACACTCTCACATAAGTATTTGCACATCATGTTGCTATGTTATATAAGATGAAACACCTTACAATATAATGAGAACAGCTAAAATAGATACATTTTCTTAAGTCCAATTCAATTACTGCTCACTTTAACTTAAAACCATCACTCCTTCTTTTGGCAGTTATAAGAGCTATCACCCAATTCACATATCACACAATTCCTCCTCTTTTGCCTCAATAACTGCATACATAAGCATCAGCAACTAAAAGCAGTAATGTAAGAGAAAACAAACAAAAAGTTGATTGGAAAACTTGTGAAAAAAAAGCTTATAAGAAAATATGCAAACTAAAGTTAAGTTTTGTCTCTGAGAAATTGATGCCTCATGGTTTAGACTAGCCTGCCCCTTTTACTACTAAAACCATCCTTCTGGTGTCTTCTTATTGCATGTAGAACTGAAACTACAGAAAAGAGGAAATTGATATAAGGGGTAGTTATTTTAGTTTCCTAGACTGTTCAAGGAAATACCATGATATGTGTTGACTTAAACAATGGGAATTTATTAGCTTATGGCTTTGAGGCTAAAAGAAAATCCAAATCAAGCTATCATCAACGTGATACTTTCTCTGCAAAGATTGTGGCATTCTTAGAACGACTGCCAATGATCCTTTGTTGGTTCCTCTGTTACCTGGCAAGGTACACAGAGGTGTCTCCTGGTTGCTTCCTTCTTTTCTGGGTTATGATTCAGCTTCTTGCTTTCTGTGCCTTTCTGTGTGTCAGAATGTCATTCTTCTTATAAAGAACTCTGGTAGTAGGATTAAGAATCACCCTGGTTGAGGTGGGTCACACCTTAATGAAGTAGCCTCATCAAAAGGTCCTACTTGCAATGGGTTCACACACATGGGAATGGATTAAATTTAAGGACATGTTTTTCTGGGATACTTACAGCTTCAACCACCACAGTAGGACAAAAATCTGATGGTCAAAATAAACAACTAATATCTCAGATGGCTTACGCCAATTATCCTCAACTTTAAACTTCTTACCAATGAATTTATGATCTACATATGATCTAGTATGAACTCATTAGATTTAAGAATTTATCCAGAATCACACACCATTACGTTGTAAGGCCTAGATGAGAAAACAAGTTAACCAAAGCCCACATACTTTGTGTTGCAACATTATTCTTTTTAGACTGGAATCAAATACATTGAATTTTGCAGACAGAATCAAGTTTAATAATAATATATGAATGGAAAATCGCAATAAAAGAAACACAAAAATGAAAATGACTTTAACAAAAAATAAAATTCAACAAAAAATGTTATTACTCTTTATTAGCTTATTGTGAAATGATCTAAATGTATGCTAGTGACAAAAAGGAGGCACGTAAATATACTAGATTAAATCTGTACTTATCCTTTGGGAACAATAATCAAGAATTGACTCCAAATAGTGCAGTAATAAAATGTACGTTTTGGTAGGATAATGTGTGATTCACAGAATACACAGGAAATTATGGCTGACATATAAGTTATAACTACTGTCCTTCTTTCTTAACCAACCATGATTAAGAATCACCCTGGTTGATTTGTCTACTCTTTATGACTTTCTGTCTCTAAAATCCTGATTCCACATTCCATTTGCCATTTGAAAGTACCTAGACTGATCATCACTTTATTGAAAAGGGTAAGAAAACTCTAATTCCTGAGAATGTGGACTCATGTGTATCTATGCTTTAGAGGTTTGCAAACTTCCACTGTGTTTCACAAATAAATGTAGTAGGAAAAGGAGAGTGAAAAGGGACCATCTGAGAAGTGTTCATACTTCTACTTGCTACTAGTGGATAGTAGCAGGTCCATATCCCTGTGGTAGTAAACATAAATCAACTTAGCATACATTGTAATGCCATTTCTTGCCTATGTTTCCAGAGAACTGAGCACCCCATAAAAGCTAAGAAGTAGAATTAGCTTCAATACAGTACAAATGTTGTGATTCTCAGTTGGAAACAATGAACATAACAGGATTAACACCTGTATAAATAAGCAGATAATATAATCATGGAAATTAGAAAGAAATTTATATGTATTTCATTATTTATAATTATACATATTTAATCCCCAAATTACACCCTTTAGTTTCCATATCCACATACCATGGTTATGAAAAAACAGACAATAACAACAGCAAAACACCACAGATAAGTGTGTAGTCAAGAGTGTGTAACTCATCCTTAAAGACAGACCTCATAGTCTCAAGATACTACTTAGAGCAATAAACAAGTCTATTTATTAGGTCCTTCCACATTTTGATAAATCCATGTGCTTCTGGATGATGAGGAACATCATCCATATGTAGCTAAGAGATGGTGGATATGAGATGAACTGAAAACAGTGTGTCACATTTTAGAACCTTGGTATTTAATAAAGTAATCAGATTCATGGCCTTAAATATATTCTCAGTCCATTTTCAGAAGACTAATGTGGGCAATTCTTTAAAGGAGGTCTGCTTTATTGCAAAATATGACTTTTTTCTTATTTAAAAATTAAGTGGTTATGTTCACATATTATAAAGTGAAAGATTGTTATTTCTTCTTTTACTTTATAATATGGTTTAAAATATTATTTTGGGAATAAATTAAAAATTTGTTCTCAGAAATATGAAATATTTAGTCATGTCCCATCTATTGACATGTGAACTCACCTTTAGTTGTCTCTAATTTGTGTTCAACTGCCTTTGCATACTCTCACACTTTCTTGGTTTGGCATGGTGTTCTCCTCTATCAGCTGCAAGTTCATAATGTCAACTGTTTATAAGGTAATAATGCTAAAAATAGTGGGTTAATTAACCCATTGAGATTATAATAAAATCTGTATTAGCCATGCTTAATTGAAGTACTTTTTTAAAAACAGACTCTTATCCCCAAGAAAAAAATGTCAATAGTGATATTAACATTTGTACACAGAAGGTAAGTTACACAACAAAATACATTTCACTTAGAAATACTGCTAGCTGTACCAGTACTGTCTGCTCAATATTGGTTTCTCTGGGACAATTATTTCATTCTTGGTTGAAGTTTCAAATATATGGCTGTTTCAGCTGGTGATAATCACATAAATATGTCAATTTTTCAGATGCTCACCAATAATACAGTTATCAAGAGAATTTACCTGGCAAGAACAGTTACTACTCTTCATTTTTCCAACACTTTCATATTTTGTGTTGTGCATGTATCATAGTGAATCGTATAACTTAAAGAAACTCTTAGAGGTCATAAAAGTAATAAGCAATAATTCCACATAGGCAGAAGAAAATTCTCTTTTCACTTAGCCTTTCCTATTCTTCCTCTATCAAATATATTCTTGAATTTAATGAAAAACATGCAGAGACTACATGCAGCTGGAAATTCTGTAAAATATTAAAATTCCCTTGCAAAGGGAAATATATCTATCACAAAAACGACAGTTGTGCATTTATCCCCCATTCAAAAGTCAATGTGTACAAAATGTATATCCCTAAAATTATTCAAACTTTTAAAATATTTGTTAGTATGAAGATAGAAGTCACTAATAATTGCCACTTAAATTGCACCATTTAACCATAATATTTATGTTGTACTTGAGCAATATAACAATCTTTTGTTTTTGACCATGTGATTCTTATGATTGTTCACTTTCACTGTAATTGACCTCAAAGACATTTTCATTTTCCTTTTTCAGAGACAGAATCAGATACATGATCCATCCGACTGATATTTATTGTTCAGTATAATGGAAGGTCTCTGTGTCCAAAATATTGAAGTACAAAGGTTAGGTTTTCATCTGCAAGTTTCCTTAACTAGAAACTGATGATTATGATTTCAGGAATTATTTGGGAATTTATGAGATATAATATGTGAAGTAGCAGAGCATTTGGAAGGAAGCAGAGAGTTTCTAAGTGATTATTATTGTTATTATTATTAACCAGACACCATGGCAGGTGTTGGGAACACACATATATCATCAGTGCCAAGAAGGAATACACAGATGGAGGTGGAAGGACATATGTACAAATAACTATAATATTCTGTGTTTATTACTCCAAAATAACATTGATAGAATTTATTTGAGAGAAAAATGTCTTTTACTCATGGATTGATTAATAATTTGACTTATAATTAATTTTGTGCTGACTGCATTCACAAGCTCATCTTTTATTCTTCATGTTTTTATTTTGGGAAATGTAAAAAAGGGCAATAAAATTAAATGAAAATGTACACCTATCTTTTTTACATTTGCTTCCTGCTTTTCACAAACACATTTTTGTCAGACCAATTCTGTCTTTCTCCTCTCTAGTGGTAATCATTACCTTGAAATTGGAGAGAACCTTTCTAAATTTACATATGGGGAGATAACTTTTTTTTAGAAGGTTCTGGGGATTGAAACTGAGACCACATACATGCAAAGCAGGTGCTCAACAAATGAGCTACACTCACTCATTGATTGTCCTGTATTCTTAATTCAATAATGTTATAAAATTGAGTCTAACACAACTTGTTTAATTGTTTTCTGATTTATAATCAGCATATTTTATATTTGTGTCTAGAAGAATATATCTATCTATATTTCAGAGACTTTTTCTTTTTGAATTGTGAATTTTAACTTAAACTTTTAGTAAGCTTGTTCTGCAAAGGGAAAATTAAAATATTTAGTTGTTTTTGGTTAGATCATATTTTTGTTTGCTTTTAACTATGTCATAATTTGTTTTTGAGTGACTAATTCTTTCATATGTTTCAGAAAATAGAGGCTCAAAATTTTCATTTCCTGCTTCTCCATTTTCCATCCTAAAGGCAGACAATTAATACCAATTTCTTGTATGACCTTGAAGGGAAAGTATGTGAATGTATAAACAAAGTTATACATTCCTATACACTTCTGTAAAGAGAAATTTTAGAATACCAATAACATTATACATTGAAGATGGTTCCACATATAAATTCAGAATAAGTTCATTTACTTTTTGACATTCATTTATTTTTAATATTTTTTTTTTATTTTTTAAAAGATACTTAGGTTACATAAATGTTACAAAGATAAAATAGGGATTCCCATATTCCCCACTTCCCACACCTCCAACATCCTTCCACATAAACATCCTTCATTAGTGTGGAACATTCATTGCAATTGATAAACGCATCCTGGGGCTTTGTTATTAAGCATGGACCATAGTTCACATTGCAGTCTACACTCACCCCACACAGTTCTGCATGTTATGTGATAATATAAAATGGCCTATATCTGTCATTGCAAAGTCATTCAGGACGATACCCATGTCCCAAAAAAGCTCCGATATTACAACTGTTTTTTCCCTCTCCCTGCTCCCAGAGCCTCCAATGGCCACTGGCTCCACATCAGTGTTGTAATTTCTTCCATTGCTAGAGTCACAATATGTCTATAGAAGAATACCAGTAAATCCACTCTAGTCCATAGTTCTTTCCCCAAAGCCCTAGCATTCTGGGATGGTGATGTCCACTCCACCTCTACTTGAGAGGGGGTTTATATTTCATGGGGAAGATGGATGGGACTATCTTGCTTGCAGTTTCAGACTCTCTCTGTTCCTTGGGATGGTCATTGTCCACCATCATCTCCTTGCTAGTTGTCATGTGTGATTCCAATGAGCTATAGAGTAGGTGTTGCAACTCTGCTGAAGGTCAGAGACCAGCTGGCACATGGACAGCCCAAAGACTCAAGTCTCTTGGACATAAACCTACAAACCTCAGCACCAAGTATAGGTTTAAATAGAAGGGAAAGATGAACCATGAGTAGGGAAGACAAAATTGAGTCCAACTCTGTCACTCTCAGGAGCACAAATTCCAAAAAGGCCCACTGGCAAGGTACCAAATTCCAGAGCTATCTGCCCTGACCATAGGACCAGGGTGTCTCCAGAGTCCTCAGAAGCCCCACTATTTGGGATAGTATCCACTTTGACAGTCTACGAGATCCTGTTGAGGTGTGCATAAGCGTTACCTCTGGAATGACCTCCCGACTCACTTTGAAATCTCTTAGCCATATGAACTCATTTGTCTTTTCCTTTCCCCCTTTTATTCGAGGTCATTTTCCAGTTGCATTGCTAGTTGGTAGTAATACCTGGGCTCCAGGGAGGCTCATCCCTGGGAGTTATGTCCCTCTCTGGGGGTAGTGTAATGCATTTATATGCTGACTTTGGCTTAGAAAGAGGCCACATTTGAGCAACAAGGAGGCTCTCAGGAGACAACTCTTAGGCATCCCATTTCAATAGGCTAAGCTTCAATTTCAAGAGCAAATGCTCATAAGCACAGTTGTCAATATCAAGGGCCCATCAGTGGATCATCCTCCTTTGCCAGTCATTGCCCCTGCACTTGGGGGACTGTTGTTGCTCCATTAGAGAATGTGGCAGAACTCCTCAGATGGGAATTCAATGTTCTCTTGGTTATTGTGAGTCTCCACCCACTGTGACAATGCCTCATGAACATTTAAACACTTTATACACTGTGTATGTATGCCCAGATGAACTTCCTATCATGTATCCCCCAACACTGACACCCCACACCAGTGATCCTCCCCTGCCCCAGCTGTAACCCTTTTGTGATCCAAACCTTCAAAAATGAAGCTATTAATATAGCCAAATACAATTAATAGGAAAATGAAATAATAATAATTTTAAGAAAAAAGTACATAAAACATTTTTAAAAGTAAAAATAAAATAAAATTAAAGATTGGGATATTAAAAAATAATGAAAAATATTTAAAATTTTTTTTTGACATTGTGCCTTTCATCACTGTAATATCTGGTGTCCTGTTTTAGCATTTTCTTTCATTTATTCCCCAGTGACTTACTATTTTTCATTTTGTTTTCAAAGAAGTTTTAGGTCACAGTAAAGTCACATACAGAATAAAAGGAACTTTCATATACCCAACATTATCCCTTTTTCATCCTTCCCGTGTTAATACCTTTTTATATGTAGATGGTATTTTTGTTATAACTGATATACAAATGGTGAAACATAGCTACTAAATATGGTCAATGGTTTAAATTATGGTTTACATTTTATACTGTATACTTATAAAAATTTTGATGATATTTAACATGGGCTATGTCCATCATTGTAAGATCTTGTAGAACACTTCCATTGCCCACTAAATACCCCTGTTTGATCTATTCTATTCCTCCTTCCCTCTACCCTTGTGGCCTATGGCAACCCCCTTGCTTCACTCTTTGGATGACAAGATTCATAGTTACATGCAACAAGACTGAGGTCTTGACACTTTGGTTTGTCCTTCTCTATTAGGAACCACCCTTGTTCTTGAGAGACTCCCACCTCTCTATTTGTGAGCAAATTGGTCCTACTGAGGATGGGAGTCCAACTCCTTCCCACTCATATGGGTCTCCACTCACTGATACAACACATTTTTGACAAAATAATCACTCACACACTCCCTAGAAGCCTGCTCCAGGTGTGCCCTGTCCCCAATGTCCCCCAACCCAACACGCTAAACCAATAACCCATCCTTTTCATATTGCCATAAAAGCATTCCCAACTTTGTACTTTCAACCACATACCCATAACTCCCCAGTGTTCACCTGGTCCCTCTCCCAACCCTGCCCCCAGTTCCCTGGACCTTCCAACCTACCCTTCCCAATCTACCCAACTGTCAAACCTGCACCACCAATGCAATAATATCACTACCCTCCTGTCATATCCCTTCGATATGCAAGTATATACTTTCACCTTACCATAGATTATGTCTATATGGGTGTTGGCTCACTACATTCTTCTCCTTTTCTATTTCCTGTAAATTTATCCTACAAACAATAGCTCTCTGAGTCTGTTCAATTTGCTTAATTCATATCAGTGAAGTCATGTACTGTTTATCCTTCAATGCTTGGCTTGCTTCACTCAATGTAAGGTCCTCAAGATCCATCCATATTACCCCATGTGTTAGCACTGTATTCATTCTTACAGCTGAGTAATATTCTATTGTATGTATGTACCACATTTTGTTTGTCCATTAATCTGTTGATGGGCATTTGGGTTGATTCCAACTTTTGGCAATAGTGAATAATGCTGCTATGAACTTTGGGGTGCATATATCTGTTCATGTCTTTGCTTTCAATTCTTACATATATATACCCAGAAGTGGAATTGCTGGATCATATGGCAGTTCTACAGTTAGTTTTTTGAGAAACCGCTAAATTGTCCTCCACAATGTCTGGACCATTCTACATTCCCACCAGCAGTGAATGAGGGTTCCTATTCATCCACATCCTCTCCAACACTTATAGTTCTCTGTTTTTTTAATAGCCACCAGTCTAATGGGTGTAAGATGGTATCTCATTGTAGTTTTGATTTGCATTTCCTTAATAGCTAGTGATGTTTAGTATCTTTTCATATGCCTTTTAGCCATTTGTATTTGTTCCTCAGAGAAGTGTCTTTTCAGGTAGCTTGCCAATTTTTTAAATGAGTCTTTTTATTTTCAAGGTGTAGGATTTCTTTATATATGCTGCATATTAAGCCCCTCAGATATAAGGTTGTCAAATATTTTCTCCCATTGGGTGGGCTGCCTTTTTACTTTCTTAATGATGTCCTTTGAGGTGCAAAAGTTTTAAATTTTGATGAGATCCCATATTTCAATTTTCTTCCACTGCTCGTGCTTTGGGTGTGAAGCTCATGGAACCATTTCCTGTAACAAGGCCCTGTAGATGCTTCCTACATTATTTTCCAAGGTCTTTATGGTCTTGGGTCTTATGTTTAGATCTTTGATCTATCTTGAGTTGATTTTTGTATAAGGTATGAGATGGTGTTCCTCTCTCATTCTTTTCGATATGGATATCCAGTTCTCCAAGCACCATTTTTTGAAGCAGCTATTCTCACCCAGTTGAGTGGGTTTGGTGACCTTGTTGAATATCAGAAGACTATATATGCAAAAATATATATCAGAACTCTCGGTTCCATTGGTTGGTATATCTATCCTTGTGTCAATACCATGCACTATTGACCACTGTAGCTTTGTAGTATGTTTTAAAGTCAGGTAGTGTGATATCTCCAATTTCATTTTTCTTTTTCAATAAGTCTTTGGATATTTTAGTTAGCTTTTCCAATTCTTTAAAAAATGCTGTGTTGATTGTTTTGCAATTGCATTAAATCTGTAGATTTACAGGGAATATTCTTCCATTTACTTAATTCTTCTTTGATTTCCTTTAACAGTGTTGTGTAGTTTTCTGTATATAAATTAATACCTAGGTATTTGATTCTTTTAGTTATCATTGTAAATGGTATTTTATTCTCGATTTCCTCATCAGATAGCTTGCTATTGGTGTACAGAAATGCTACTGATTTTTGAGCATTGACCTTATAGCCTGCAACTTCAATGAACTCATTTATAAGTTCTAGAAGCTTTGTTGTAGATTTCTCAGGGCTTTCTATGTATAAGATCATGTCATCTGCAAATAGTGCAATTTTTATGTCTTCCTTTCCAATATGGATGCATTTTATTCTTGCCTCAGTGCTTGAGCAAGTACTTCTAACACAATGTCAAATAGGAGTGGTGATAGTGGGCATCCTTGTCTTCTTCCCAGTCTTAGAGGGAAAGGTTTTAGGATTTCACCATTGAAGGTGTTGTTAGCTGTGTATTTTTCATATATATCCTTTATCATGTTCATAAAATTTCCTTCTATTCTTATCTTTTGCAAAGTTTTTTCAGGAAAGAATGCTGTATTTTGTCAAATGCTTTTTCTGCATCTATAGAGATGATCATGTAATTTTTCTCTTTTGATCTGTTTATGTGGTGTATTACATTCTTTTTCTTATGTTGAACCATCCTTGTAATCCTCAGGATGAAACCCACTTGTTCATGGTATATAATTCATATGAAGTGCTGTTGAATGTGATTAGCAAGTATTTTACTGAGGATTTTACCATCTAGGTTCATTAGAGAGTTTGGTCTGTAATTTTCCTTTCTTGTGACATTGTTGTTTGGCTTTGGTATTCAGGTAATGTTGGCATCATAGAATGAGTTAGGCAATGTTCCTTCTACTTCTTTTTTTTGGAAGAGTTTAAGGAGGACTTCTGTTAGTTCTTTCCAGAATGTTTGATAGAATTCACCTGTGATGCTGTCTGGTCCTGGCCTCTTCTTATTTGGGAGGTTTTTGATGACTGAGTCTATCTCTTTACTTGGAATTGGTTTTTTGAGTTCATCAATTTCTTCTTTCCTCAATGTAAGCTGCTTGTGAGTTTCTAGGACATTGTCCATTTCCTCTAAATTATCCTTCTTGCTAGCATATAATTTTTCAAAGTATCCTCTTATGTTACTCTTTATTTCTGTAGGGTCAATGGTGATATCCCTATCCTCATTTCTTATTTTGTGTATTTGCATCTTCTTTCTGATTTTCTTTATTAGTCTGGCTAAGAGTTTGTCAATTTTATTGATCTTCTTGAAGAACCAGCTTTTGGTTTTGTTTATTTTATCTAGTGCTTTCTTATTTTCTATTTCATTTAGTTCTGTCTAATATTTGATATTTCCTTCTTCCTACTTCCTTTGGGGCTAGTGTGTTCTTGTTTTTCCAGTTTCTCCAGGTATGCAGTTAGGTCTTTGATTTTAGCTAATTCTTCTTTTTGATATATGCATTTATGGCTATACATTTCCCTTTAAGTACATCTTTTGCTGCATCCCACAGGTTTTAATATGTTGTGTTGTCATTTCCATTCATTTCAAGGTAGTTACTGATTTCTTCTGAGATTTCCTCCTTGACCCAGTGTTTGTCTAAGAGTGTGTTGTTTAACTTTCATATCTTTCTGCCTAATCTGATTCTTTGGCCCTTACTGGTTTCCAATTTCATTCCTTTGTGGTCCGAGAAATTACTTTGTATAATCTCAAACATTCTGAATTCATTGAGATTTTTTCCTGTGGCCTAGCATGTGATCTATCTTACAGTATGATCCATGTGCACTCGAGAAGAATGTATATACTGTTGGATATTGTGTTCTGCATATGTCTATTAGATCCAGATACTCTAATGTATTATTCAAAGTCTTCATTTTTTTATTGATTCTCTGCCAAGATGTTTTGCCTAATGGTGATAATGGCATATTAAAGTCCCCCACTATAATTGTAGAGGCATCTATTTCTCCACTTAGTTTTTCCAGTGTATGCTTCATGTATTTTGAGGCACTCCTGTTAGGTGCATAAATGTTTATTATTGTTCTTTCTCCTTGAAAGAGTCCCTCTTTTACTAATATATAGTGTCCGTCTTTGTCTCTTACAATACTTTTGCATTTAAAGTCTATTTCATCCAATATTAGTAAAGTTACTCCTGCCCTTTTTTGGTTACTGTTTGCTTGTAAGATTTTTTTCCAGCCATTCAATTTCAGCCTCCTTGAATCCCTCTGTCTAAGGTGGGTTTCTTGTAGACAGCATATAGATGGGTCATATTTCCCTATCCATTCTGCCAATCTGTGTCTCTTGACTGGTGAGTATAATCCATTAACATTCAGTGTTATTACCCTCAAGGAATTACTTACATTAGCCATATTTTCCTTGAGTTTATATATGTCATATATTGCTTTTATTTTTATTTTTTGTCTTTTTAGTTGTTTTTACACTCTGCTCCAACCCTCTCTCTCCTGTTTTTTCCTTTCAAACTGCAGATCTCCCTTTAGTATTTCTTGAAGGACAGGTTTCTTATTGGCATACTTTTAATTTCTGCTTATCTATGAATATTTTGAACTCTCCATCATTTTTGAATACCATCTTTGCTGGATAGAGAATTCTTCGTGGCTAGATGCTTTTTTCTTTTAGTACCTTAACTATGTCATACCACTGCCTTCTTCCCTCCATAGTTTCAAATGAGAAATCAGCATTATCTCTTATTGAGATTCTCTTGTTTGTGATGGTTCTCTTTTCGCCTGCTGCTTTCAGTATTTTCTCTTTGTCTTGAGCATCGGAGAGTTTGATGAGTATAGGTCTTAGAGTAAGCCTGTTGGGGTTTATACTGTTTGGGGTGTGCTGCAGTTCCTGGACTTGTACATCCATTTCCCTCGATAGGGTTGGGCAGTTTTCAGTCATTATTTTCTCCAGCACTCCTTTCATCCCCTTTCCCTTCTCTTCTCCTTCTGGGATGCTTGTAATGTGTATACTTGTATGTTTTGTATTTTCATTCAAATCCCTAAGTCCCTGTTGGATATTTTCTATCCTTTTATCTATCTGTTCTACTATCTGTTTGATTTCAGATGTACTGTATTCCACCTCACTAATTCTTTCCTCTCCCTGTTCAAATCTACTGTGATGTGCTTCCAGTGTCTTTTTTTTTTTTTTTTAAGATTTTAATTATTTATTCATTCATCCCCCCCTTGCTGCTTGTGCTCACTGGGTCAGCTAACCATGCCTTGCGGGTGGGCTTGCCTTCACCAGGAGGCCCCGGGAACCGAACCCGGGGCCTCCCATATGGTAAACGGGAGCCCTACTGATTGAGCCACAGCCACTTCCCCCAATGTCTTTTTGATTTCTTGGATTGTGCCATTTATCACCATCATATCCATTATCTTTTTATGTATTTTTTCAATTTCTTCAGTATGTTCTCCCAGTTATTAATATTCTTAATCTCTTCCTTCACTTCATTAAGTTGTTCCATGATATTTGTTTGGACAGTTTTGATTAGTTGTACAATGTTCTTTTTTTATTATTTTTTATTTTATTGTGGGTAAAAATCAAATTTTTCACAATACAAACCAATATTTGTAAAATGATATATAAATATATATGCATATATGTGCATTTGCTTACATAAATGTTTATATATATATATTTTAAAAGATGCTTAGATTACATAAATGCCACACAAAAACCACAGGGATTCCCATGTTCCCCACATCCCCCACCTCCCACAGCATCCCACATAATCATCTTTCATTAGTATGGCACATCACCTGCAATGGATATCACCTCTTCCTGGTTTTCAGATTGTTCATTGGACTGGGCCATGTCTTCTTGTTCCTTAGTGTGGTTTGTAACTTTTTGTTGCCCTCTGGTCATCTTTTTATCTTGAGGGGTTTATTCAGTTGGTTAGCTTCTCTCTTTACTCTAGGGTTTTTTTTAATTGCTCTTTTTGGGTATGTATTAAGTTTTCTCTTTGACACTTAGTTCTTCTTATTCTATTTCATTGCTGTTGTCTATGTTCCCTTGGAAGAAAAAAAAAATAGAGCCAGAGAAAGTGAAAGAGATAAGAAAAGTAAAAGGATAATAATAATAATAATAGTAATTGATAGAAGAGGAATCATTTAAGTCTTTGGAAAATTAATATTTAACTCATGTAAGCTGTGTAGAGTAATAGGAATAAAAAGGTGGGGTACCAACAATGAAATGGGAAACCAAATAGAGAAAAATATATAGACTGAATTAAAAGGCCAGTATGATGAGGAGAGAGGGAAAGAGAAAAAAAAATGACAAAAAGAAAAAAAGTTAATCAAAGACACAAAACAGGAAAAATGAGGTAGAAATAAAAAAAAAAAAAACAGAAAAGTTGGGGACTAAACAAAGAGAGGTAGAATCTAAGAACAACAACATAAAGCAGAAAATAGAATGATGAGGGAAAGAAAAGAGATAGCTTTGGTGTATAAAATTGTTTGATATACACACAAAAGGGGAAATCAAGGAAGAGGAAACACTGACACCAAGAATCAAACCAGAATTGCCCAGCTCCTTCCAGATTGATGCCCTGAAGCTTCATACTCTGTGGGTTCCCAAAACAGCTCACTTGGGCAAGATCTTGCCTCCACTCAGGGTTTTTTTGTGAGAGAGATTTGCCTATGTTCCTTTGAAAGAAAAAAAAAAAAAAAGATTAGGACCAGAGAAAAGGAAAGAGATAGGAAGACAAAAAGAATAATAGTAATGGAAATAGTAAAAGGTAGGAGAGGAACTGTACAAGACCTAGGACATTGAAAAATTAACATGAGTAAGATGCCCAGAGGAATAAGATTAGGAAAGTGGAATAGAAACAATGAAACAAGAAACAAAATAGAGAAAAAAATATATATAGAATGAATTAAAATGCTGGAATGATTAGAAGAGGGGAAAAGAAAACAGAAAAGAGAGAAAGAAAAACGTAAAAAAGAAAAAGTATACAGAGAAAAAGAGAAGGAGAAATACAAGCAAGAAAAATTTTAGACCAGATAGAAGAGGTGGAATGAAAGAACAACAACAGAAAACAAAAGATATAAAGACGAAGGGGTGAAAAGAAATAGCGTGGGTAGAATAGATCAATAACCCAAAGAATAAAAGAAAAAAAAAGAGAAAGGTAAACAAGTAGAGAAGGAAAGGGAGGGGATACAAAACAAGCAAGAAACAAGACAGGAGCAACTCATTATTTACAAAAGGAGACAGAAGAAAAAAAATATGGAAAAATAGTCTTCTTTCTTAGACCCCTAATGACCTTCTCAGGCTGCTGGTGTTCCTCACTCACTCACCCTGCAGCCTGCCCTCTTCCGGTTCTGAACTGGGTTTTAGTGAGTAAAGTAAGGGCAATAAAAGAAAATGAAACTATTTTTTTATTAAGAGATATAAGAAAAGCCAACACAAAGAAAATGTCTATGTGTTCCCTGTCATAAAGTTTCAGCCGGATGCCAGATAATTTGGTGGATCTGTTCTCAAGGAATAGCCAGGAATCAAACCAGGGGCCTCATATATGCTAGGCAGGAATTCTTCCACTGAGCTATACTGAGTCATCATATTAATTAGCCCTTCAGAAGGCTATGGGCTTCTTATCCCTCAGGCAGGTAAGACCCCCTGCAGTTAGCTGGAGTGGTGCTGATCTCCGCCTGTCTCTGCCTCCTCACTGATGAATTCCTCTCTTTACCTAGGTGGCTGGGCATGACTGCCATCCTGAAATGATCCCCCTCCCTTCTCCCTGTGGAGTTGGGATCCCTTCCAATATTCAAGGGAGACCCAGCTGGCTAAACTCACTACAAAAAAAATCACTCTCCACTCTCCCAGACCCCTCTTCCTTGTAGGGGATCTGCCATCACACTACCCTTTGGAGAAGGGGGCTAAGGTCTACATCTTGTCCGTCCACCCTGAGGGCCGGGTGTGTATGCCCCTTCTAGCCACCGAGGTAAGCAACCCCCAATTATTCCTGGCTTCCCTATCTGTCCAGGATGACACGGAGCATCTCCCCCCCCCGGGGGGGGCGGTTAGACATCTGCTCTACTCTCAGGTAGATACAATTCTCGAGGAGTTTTACCCTCACTTAATAGCTCAGGGATGGGGGAGGGGAGCTCTTCCTGCAGCCTGGAAGTTTAATTACTCAAGATTACTTGTTTTGGCTTCTTTGTGTCTCTGACCCTCTCTCTTCTGGGATTTGTTTAGCAGTGTCCTGGTTTGCTGTGCTCTAAAGTAGGTCCCCACAGCAGCCTCTGGTTTTTTTCTTTGTTGTTTTAGTGAGAACTAATACTTATATGTTTAAGCCGTCAGCCATGTTCCCACAATCAAGCTCATTCAATTTTAAAGGTTTTACTCAAATAAGTTTTCTACTTAAGAAGTTTAAATTTTTAATATTATTTTAATTATTTTTTTACTTAATTTTGCTATTATAGACAGTGCTATAAATAAGAAAATGTATTGCATAAATAGAAGTTCTTAAAAGTGGAATTTCTGGTTCAAAATTATGATTTTGAGTGTAGCCAAATTGTTCTGCATGGGGATTATATTAATATACAACATAACCAAAAATGTATGTGATTCCACTTTTTTAAATCATCTATTAACAAAGTATATTATCAAACCTTATAATATTTAACTATTTGATAATTTAAGAATGGTATTGCAATGTATTTATAAAAAGATTTATTTATTTCCTTTATTTATTTTTTATTTATACCCCCCTCCCCCAGATGGTTCTCTTGTCTGTCTGCTCATTGTTTGCACGCCTTCTCCAGGAGGCACTAGGGACCGAAGCCAGCCGAGAATTCCCACATGGGTGGTGAGTGCCCAATGGCCTGAGCCACATCTACTCCCCACATGCTGTGGCATCTGTTGATTTTGGCCTATGCTTGTTTAGGCATCTAACTCATTGTAGTGGAGTGTGGCATCCAGCTTGTTGCGGTGGGTGCAGGTGTCTGCTCATCTTTTTTAGAAGGCACGGGGACCTGAACCCAGGACCTCCCATGTGGTAGTCAGACACCCAACTGACTGAGTCACATCCATTTCCAACAATGCATTTTTTTAAACATTTTTTTCTTTCTGCAATGTATTTTTAATTATGTATATCTTACTAGTAAAATATTTTCACATGTTTAGAGCCAATTGTATGTTCTTTTATGTTGCAAATTAATAGTATATGCTCCACATGCTCAAAATATGCTCTGTATGCTCAAAACTATATTATAGTTTATGTTCATAAGCTCAAAACTTCTTTAATAAAAAAAAAATTAAAAAGATGGTTGGTAGATTTTTTGAAATGCATTTTTATTTTATTTATTTTATTTTTTAGGTGGTACCAGGGATTGAACCCAGGACTTTGTACATGGGAAAGAGGCACTCAACCACTGAGGTACATCCACTGCCCAGTGAGAATTGGGCTTTTTTGTTTGTTTGTTTTGTTTTCAGGAGGTATTGGGGATCAAACCCAGGACCTCGTACATGGGAAGCAGGCACCCAACCACTTGAGCTACATCTGCTACCTGAAATACATTTAAAAAAAAAAAATCTATTGGCATGATTATATGGTTTAGTTTTTAATATGATGACTTACATAATTTGATTTTTGAAAGTTAAACTAGCCTTGCATTTGTGGGGTGCAATTTACCTGGACATGATCTATTAACATTTTTATTTATTGTTACATGTGAGTTGTTAAAATTTTATTTATAATTGTTGCATATATGTTCAAGAAGGTTATTGATCTGTAGTTTTCTTTTCTTGATATATTTTTTTAACTTGGTTTTTGTATTAGGTAATGCTGGCCTCATAAAATGAATTGAGAAATGTTTTGTCATTTTCTATTTTCTGGTAGAAATGTTGTAGACATTCTTTTATTTATACCTATTTACAGAATTCACTAGTGAAGACAAATGGGCCAGGAGTTTCCTTAGTATTTTAAATAAAATTAAATTTCCATAAGAAATGTAGGGTTATTCCAGTTACTTATTTCCTCTTGAATGAGTTTTTTGTTCTGTTTTGTTTTGTTTTGTTTTGTTTTGTTTTGCTTGGTGTCTTTCAAGAATTTGTACCTTTCATCTAAGTTTTGGAAATTATTAAAATAAAGTTGTTGATAATCATTATGATACTTTATATGTAAGATCTGTAATGATGTTTCTTCTCTCATTTGTTAATTGGTAAATTGAGCCTTTGTTATATAAATGAGAGATGGTCATCAATATTTCTGCTCTTCCCAAAGATCCGGCATTGTTTTCATTGATTTATTTTCCATTGTTTTTCTGATTTTTCTTTTTTTTTTTTTTTAAAGATTTTATTTATTTATTCATTTATCCCCACCCTTGCTGCTTGTGCTCGCTGGGTCAGCTAACCACGCCGTGCGGGCGGGCTTGCCTTCACCGGGAGGCCCCAGGAACCGAACCCGGGGCCTCCCATATGGTAAACGGGAGCCCTACTGATTGAGCCACAGCCGCTTCCCTCTGATTTTTCTTTCATTAATTTCTGGGCATTTCTTTATTGCTTCCTTTCTTCTCCTTACTTTGTGTTTGATAGTCCCTACTTTTTCTCATTTCTTCAGGTGAAAGCTTAGTTCATTTTTCTGAAATCTTTCTGCTTTTCTAATATAAACATTTAGTGCTAAAAATTTCCTCTATGCAGTGCAGTAGCTGTATCCCAATATATCTGAACAATTTGAGATTTGTTAAGAAGCTTTGTGAGGCAAAAGGAGGACAGCTATCCAATGCCCTATATATTTTTCAGTTTTATTAATTTGGCTGGTAGAGAAACAAAATATCCGCAGGCTTGTGGAGCTCCAGGGATTAATTTCTCTTACTGTCAGGCACTACTTTCCCTGTTCAACTTTCAGATGCTAAGAGGACAAAATTGCTGAAAATTATAAGGCTAAAACAGGTTGGGGATGCATGACACAAAGAGTTTGGTTGATGGTTATCAGAATATGGTATTCCTAGAAACCAAATAGGGTTGCAAATGGGAAAGCAACAAGTTTATGCTTCAATTTTTACCATCTAAAAAAATCAAAGATGGATATCAGGTGGTGGAGGGCTATCATTCGGTTACCGGAGCTGAGAAAGTTTATAGATGTTAGGTGAAAAAGAGAACAATACAAGTCAAGTGTATATGGTAATTATTTTTCCAGTTCTTCCCCAAAGGAACTAATATACTTATTAGTTAGTGTCTTGCAGAGTGATGGAAATGACAGGAAAGCTGGAAATTCCACTGAAGGTGAAGTTGTTTTCTCAAGAAGCTGACTGGCTGAAGTAGAGATAGAAACTCTTCTTTTTACTGACTGTGGAAATCATCAGTTCTAACTTTAACTGATTGGATGAGACATCTTTCATTGCTGAGGCAATCTCCTTTTTTGATTGTTGAAGTAATCAGTCATAGATGCAAGCAACTGACTGATGATTTAAATCCATGAAATACCCTAACAGTAACAAGCAGGCCAGTGCTTCCTTGACAAAACAACTGGACACTACAACCTAGCAAAGTTGACACATGAAATTAACCATTAAAGTCCATCCCTTGTCAAGCTGGCTTCCATAAACGCTTCCTTAAACCATACTTATTCTCTAAATAATGACAACAAAACAGCCATACTTTTGGCTAACAGTACATCTGTCTGTATACAACCGAAATGTACTAACACTTTTCCCAGAAGAGAATGCAAGTTTTAAGGTAATATTCCCTCTTATGCTTGATATCCTGTAACTTCAATTCTATGACAAATTTAATTTAACTTATGTTATGAGATAAAGGGATATGAGGGAAGAAAACAAAGATAGTTTATATATATATATATATACAAATGTATTCCTACCAAAATTAGGAAGAAATACAAATAACTATTACAATTATTTCTGCAACTGTTCACATGGTTGTATCTGGTTTTTAAAGCCACTTTCTTCCACTAACCATTTGATATTCCCTTTATCCTCTGCCAGCATCTCACTACTCATGGTTCTTTTAGAGTTTAACACACTTTCTCAGGGATGATACATTGTACCTTACCTATTAGGGTCTGTTGGAACCTCAGTGTAGTTATAGGTCTAGAAGCAAAAACGGTTAGGGGGGTGGATCATGAAAGGAATTAGCAGTGTCTTGAAAGCCAACTGCTTCTGGGGATCCCATTACAGTTTCATCTGGTGAAACAGGGTTACTTTCCTTAGAATTGTGAGGGCTGTATCCTCAGGGCACCACCACTAGAGGTATATAAGGCAAAGAAGATTCAGAAGAATTTAGAATTTCAATATCCTCACTGTCATCATAAATAGTCCATATGTTTCCATTCCAGTTTTCAGAGTCCCATTAATTCTCAATTGATATCCTCAGTTTAACAGCAGACACCCTGGAAGGTTGAGAATTCGACTTGCCTTGTAATTCAGCAATTTGCATGATGAGACCCTGGTTTGGTTTTCAGAAAACATAAGTCTGCAGGTATATGAAGTAAGAATTTATTTCAGGGCCCACATAGAACTTTTCATGTTATCCATGCAGTGCTTGAGCTGGAAATTTGAAGCCAGAGTGCACCCTTTTCTTTAACAACAGAATCTAGCAGATTTGGGAAAATTCAGCCAACATCATTATAATTTTTAACTTCGCAAAACTGTTAAGGTAACTCTTACACTTTCACTCAGAACCTTGCCTCTTTTAAGCATTTGAGTAGCAGTAACCAATGGGGATATTTTGTGTCTCTCTTAACAATTCATGCCATGGGCTATAAGTGCCCTTTGAGTCATAGGAAATAGAGTCATTAGTGTTTTTAATCTAATCAGATTAGAGAACCAAATTCCAAAACCCCAGAACCAACTCAGAAAGCTCATCCTTAAAATTATGTTTCTCAAGAACCACTCTTGATACCAAAATCTGTATTAGTCAGGGATCTCCAGAGAAAACAGGAGATGAGACAAGAGATATAATATATATCATATTATATATTATTAAAGATAATAAAGAAATTTATTATAAATAAATAAATAATACTCAGCAAATAATTAATTAGTCAGTATTTGTGCATTTGGGAAAGAATAAATGAATGTTCTTGTAGAAATTGATTCCTGAAGACTGAATTCATCATGGCATGCATGTCTTCATGTATTGTCCATTTTAAAAAGTCATTTTACTGTAAGGTTATTTTAGGGGAACTGGAATGGAAGTTGATGACTGAAAATTGATGATTGTTTACAATCTGTTATTTTAGCCAGGGACGCTGTTAGCTATCTTTACAGTTTTGCTCTGATTATAAGCCTTGGAGATTTCTAACGTACAACCATCTTCAAGTTAATGTATGCACTGTAAATAACATCCAAAACTCATACCATTTTGGTCATGTACTTGTCATAGCTTTCCTGATTGAAAATTTTATATTCTGTTGTTCCTAAACTATGTTTCCCAATAAACAATAGAGATTTTTGTGGTAATAATAATTAGAATCATGGTTTAAATAAGTGAATAACAGTGTAAATAAGTTGGTCATAAGTTTATCACTATTTGGAAAGCAATAATATGGAAACATCCAACTTTTTACAGAGAAAATGAGGCTGTAGTAAGCCAGATTTGTTAGAAAAATTTGGTTTTTTGGTGAACTTCTACATGACTATCATGCAAGTACAGGTAGATATCTCAATTTCTCTGAGATAAAAACAACCGCTACATTCATACCAAGAGATAAATCAGATATTATGACATTCCCTACCCTGGGACTTAGACTGTGAATTCTGGGAACAGAAATTTGTGCTACTATATTTTTAACCATTGTATATAATAAACTAGGATATTTTACGTTTATAAGCTGGGAAGTAAGAAAGATCAATTCAGAAAATTCATTTAGATTATTTATGGAAACTTGGTAGAAACTGTTTTCCTGTGTTCTTGATTCTTCTAACTAACCAATTTTGTGTTCAAAATATCACCTTATCCCTATTTAAAGAGTAAGCGATAAAGGCAAACTATGTGTTTCCCTGGAAGGAGTGAAAAATGTTCTTGATTTCTTAGTAAATAAGTTAACCATCTACCATTGCCCCCTTGTTAAGCTTGGAAAATTTCAGATTTTAAAGGATCTTCTGAATTTCTGAGTAAGATCATATTTCACATGTTTCAGAATTTAGTCTTTAGCAATCTCTGGAAGTCTATTCTCCTTATAAAGGGGAGAGGGAATAATACAATTTATTTTTGTGATAAATTTAACCTCAAATATCCCAGGGAAACTAGGATTGTGCATTGTGTGATGAACCTAGTATATGAATACTAGCTTTACCCTTAAAACCACTCTAAAATTTAATCCTAGGAGTTAATTTAGCTTAGCAAATAGAATGGGGAACCAAATGTTCATATTTACAAATGATGTCCTTATGTCAACTTTTAAAATCTACTTTCTCTGAAATAAATGTAAGCATAGTCTCAGGATGGAAGCCAGAGATGTTAATAAATCTGGGACTTCTAGACTATTGGGTCTTATTTTATGTAGTTATTGAAATAGGTGCCCTTCTACCCACTGAAATTTAGATGGCAATTTCTAGCTTTAGAGTTAACAGTAACATATTTAACTTCCTGTCATGCTCAATTTATCTTTCCATCCTTTAAAAATATTCTAAGTAGCAAGCAATTATAATTGCCCTGAACCAAAGCCAACTTTCAGAGTAAACCAGGAGAGATGAGGATTGGTAGAAAGGTGAGTCAACATGACTGTGCCCTTCATGTCTTATTACTTACAAAGACTTGACCAATGACAGTACCTATACTACCTACAAATCTCTTTAATACAAAGACTAAATTTAAGATTTTAAAATAAACTAGAATTATTTCCTGTATGGCTTCATATTTGCCTAAAGCTTAAGAAAAATCATCAGGATTATAACCTGAAATTAAGTTGGGGTCTTTAGTTCAAATATCACTTGCTTTTATTATTAATAAATAATATTTATTATTATATTAATAAATATTTTATTTATTATTTAGATAACTTTTCTTATTATCATAAGAGAGAGCCCTATTCAGGGGGAGTGGTGCATGCACAATTCAACCTTAGGAAGACTCAACATTTTTGGTCGATTTCTAACTGCATTTTTGGTACATTATACTTTTGTGGTCACAAAATAAAACATGGCACAGTTGTGCTGGCAACTTTCTTATGTTATTTCTTTATCTGTCTTTCCATACATTGTTCAGACAACACTTATTTTTTCTAAAGGTATTATAGTCAAAGAACAAATTTCTATGAAAAAAAAACCCTGACAAATTTGTTACAAAGTATAGAATAGCTTTTTCCTAATGAATATGCATTCTGATAAGAATTGCTTTCTCAACTCTAATGGTAATTAAGAAAAAAATCTAGGCTTGATTAACACATGTTACCAAAGGAGAATTTAAATACTAAAGTTAACTTATTTTACTTTATGAGTTAACAATTAGTAGCTGTTACTTTGCCAAAAAGCCATGTAATTTGTTATGGTGGTGATTTTTGTTCACATTGGCAAGACCATCTGAAGCAAATTGTTTTGAGTCTCAGGATTTATTACAATTCTAATTGCCCTGAACAATTCATTCTTCTTTGGGATAATGAAAATAAGGAAAGAAAGTGCAAATTCCACATTACTCCAAATAATAGATAATCTTTAAGTATGCAAATTAAATACATGAGTATGTAAATTATGTGCAATTTAGGTGACTCATTACCTTCTCATAAATAACTTACTTATTCAGATTTAAATCTCTTTAATACCTAGATTAACTCTTTATATTACTATGGTGACATTTTGGAATAGATTTCCATTTCTCTGAACAAAATTATATCATACTTTCTGCTTCATATGTAAACTGCTAAGTGAGAAGATATTATTGTTTTCATTTTTTAAATGTGGCAAGTGAATCTTTTCATATAGTTCAGTCACATTTATTTTATGGGCATATACAAATTTTTATAGGAGGGACAGATAATTAATGATAAGTTTTTAAAATGCCAAAAATTATTATTACTGAGACCTGTTCATTAAATTTATTATAATAAATATAAATGGAAACTTGCTTGTTGTTATAATGTCAGATTTATTAAGAAGTTTATCTCTTACTTAAAACAATTACAAAAAGTATATATGAAAATACTAAGCAACATCAAGCAAATAAAAATAATTAATATGGTGAAAACAATACTTTGAACACAGGACACAAAGTGGGATTATTAGAAATCAAGAACAAAGAGATATTTTAAATCACCGACATGTGAAAATAAACTGATTTAAAACTAGTCCATTGGTAAGAGCAGTCATCAGAATGGACATTACAAAATATTTAAAATTACGTTAATCCCAACAAACATAGTATGTAACAAAACTTTTCAAATGGAAAAACACTGGTATGTGAATGATAATTTTTAGCTTCAAAGTCATTCTTACACACATAAGGAAGACTGAAGAGTAATGGTCTGGTATTCAAGTCAACTGTTAAAATAATACCCAGGGTAAATCCAAAGCAAATCAAAAGAAACAATCATAAATATGAAATCAGAAATTAAGAAGTATTTTATGCATTGTTCCATAAACCCACAATTTCCCTGATAAAGAAAAAAAGAAAGAAATTAATGTAGTAGAAAGCAAAGAATCAAGTGGATTAATTGAAAAGAAAAAAAATACAGGAATATAAGACTGAAAATCCTTTAGCAAGAGTTATCAATGAAAAAGAGAGAAGGTATAAAACATATATAAGGAAAAATAATTTTATAGTTGGTTAAACAAAACAGAATAATCAAAACTCTATGGAGACTATTGTAGGAATCTTTATAGCAAATATATTTGAAAATAGACAAAATGGACAATGTTCTAGAAAACACAGCATTTAAATGACAGCATTTAAGAAAATTTAGAAAACTCAATAAACCTAATGCTGTTGAATAATGTAAGCAATTGTCAAAGCCACACGCACACAAACACACACTTTCTCTCCCCTGTGAAGTTCTGCTAGCTGGTATAACAAAAGAAGGAAAAAAAATCCTGGTTTACATTAACGTTTCTAGGAAAGAGGGAGAGAGAGAGAGGAGACAATTGTAAATATCTTGATAGCAAACCTGTAAATAGATACAGAATTATTAAATTAAATATCGGTAGCCTTTGTCTAGAAAGGATGGATATTCTTGGAGACAAAAATTGATAAATTTACCATCCATTCTTAGCTAATTCAAAATAAATGAAAAAAAAATTAAAACCAATTAACATTATCAAAGCACCAAAAAAAGACAACTTCAGATATCTTCTCTTTAAAGCTAAAATTATGTCAAGGAACTGAGGCAGGTTAGTATAGTGAAAGAGGGAAGACTGAGTCACAGTTGGGACCCACCAGAGAATCTGGCTGTGAAACCCCACCCGGAAACCCCCTGAGGGAAGGCTGCTCCTAAGAACAAAGCTGGAAAGACCCTTCCAACACCCTGGCCATGAGGTTCAATTTGGAACTCTTTCTGGGGTCAAGGGGAGGCCCCGAATAACTCCAAATAGGCCTTCCCATTGGACTAGATAACTGCAAACAAAAGAACTCATTAGTGATCCCCTGAGAGCTAACAGGTTTAGACCTAAAGGCAACCAATCAGAACAGCAAACATCTGGGGTCCCTCGCAACATTAGGAAAGAGGAGGAGTGAAGAACAGCTTTAATAAAGACAGCTCACCAACCCCAAATGCCCCTCTTTACCTGGAGGTAGCCCGCATCCACATCTGGGTGCACTTCTTTTCTCACATATCTCAAGAGACTACATTTTACTGGCCTACCTAAACTGGCATGTTCTTAAATTCTTTTATGTAACATAGCCAAGAATTTAGTTCAGCACGTTCTGACTTCAGAACTTTGCCAACACTCTTTTTATTGTATATTTTACTGCTTTACGAACCAGGTGAGTAAATGGAGTTGAGGCAAATAAGAATTAGAACCTTGAAATGTTAACAAAACATCTTTTTTAACCCCCAAAGTAGATAATTCCCTAGATATAAAATTAAAGAGAATCTAAAAATTATTATATCTAATGAGGTTAATTCCCAAGCTTCCAAATAGAGATTAACTTACCACAAGCATGAAAATATGGCATTTGCCATCTTAACACTATTATTTAAGATAACCCACATCAGTTGCCTAGCAACAGGGACTTTATGAAGTAATTATTTACTTAAATATCAAAGATAAAATTTAAAGAAAGGTGTAGAAATGAAAACCTAATGAGCATAATAAAATAATTGAAAATTAAAACTTTCACAAAAATACCGTCTTTGAATATTTGGAAAAGAATTGTATTTTATAAAATGTCTATCATTGAATGTATAAATTAATCAGGAAAGCTGTTCCTTTGTAAACTTGAGTGTATATGAATGTTGATTAAAATGAAACTCTGTACCAATACACTGTTGATATCACTTTTAACTTCACCATTAAAAATGATCAGAAACACTACCGTTTTAACATGTATTCAAAGCACAAGTTTCCAAATTTAAATAAATTGCACTCAGTTTGCCTTATGAGCCCTAAGTGTGATTTAAGTTATTAACAGGTTGAGATCAAACATCAAATTATGTGCTTGACAGCAAGTCTCTGCTGGCAACAACAAAATTTAGAAGCTTAAACGTGTAGAATTGAAAAGATAAGAGTTTTTCCCTGCAGATACATCTTTCAGGATGAATAAAAATATTTGAATACTCTGTTAGAAATCTATTGCTATAGCTGTAAACAACTAATATCAATCTTCCCACAATTAGATATGCCAAAAATGTTCCAGGCAAAATAAAATATTATTTAAAAATGATTAATATGGAAGCATGCATGCTTTGCACTTGAGTGCATGCATGGATGCACATTCACATACAAATATATGTATATATATATAGGTATGTGTGTGTCTATATGTGTGTATAAACAGAATTTATGTTGAAGAATTTAATGTAAGTATACCTTAACTACTTCTATATATTCTTCCCCTTTCCAAATATTAAAGTTTACAGAGAGGGAAATGATAGCTATACCCTCAAGTCTCAACAATCTTTTTCCTTTTACATTAAGAATAATTCTGGTGTTACTCTGTATTTAAAATAGCTGAACTTGATATCAGATTGACACCTTCCAAGAAATCCATACCTAAGTATGACTGAATGATATAATCAGCAGAAATTTTTTAAAAAAGAACTAAAAGAAAGAAAGAAGTAGTTCAAGACTAGCTTGAGGAAAGAGAACTATACCTCATGGGGTGACAAGCAAATGAAAGACAAAAAGTGAACTCAGAATAGCCACAGGCAATGCTTTGATTTTTCAATAGTCTATTCATTTTTTTTTTAAAGATACTTAGATTATACAAATGTCACATAAAAAAATAGGTGCTCTCCATACCTCCCACATTTTCCCATATTAACAACATCCTTCATTAGTGAGGTACATTGTTTGCAATTGATGACACATTTTGGAGCATTGCCACTAATCATGGATTAAAGTTTACATTGTAGTTTACACTCACTCCCACCCAACTCTTTAGGTTATGGCAAGATCTATAATGGCCTGTATCTGTCATTGTAATGTCATTCAGGATAATTCTCAAGTTCTAAAAATGCCACCATATTACAACTCTTTTTTTCCTCTCCCTGCTCCCATAACCCCCAGTGACTGCTATCTCTACATCAATGATATAATTTCTTCCATTGCTAGAATCACAATAAGTCTATAGTAGAATACCAGTAAGTCCACTCTAGTCCATAGTTCATTCCAGAATCCTGAGGATTCTAGGATGGTGATGCCCATTCCACCTCTGAGAGAGGGCTGCAATCCCACAGGGCCAATGGATGGATGGATGGATGGATGGGACTCTCTTGCTTGCAGTTGTAGATGCTCTCAGTTCCTTGGTATGGTTGTTGTCCATCATCATCTCCTTGTTAATTTTCCTGGGTGAGACCAATGACCTGGAGAGTAGGTATTGCAACTCCATTGAGATTCAGGGCCCACCTGACACACGGACAGCCCAAAGATTTAAGTCCCTTGGATGTACACCTACCCTCTCTAGTACTAAATATAGGTTCAAATAGAAAGACAAAAGAGCCATGTGTAGGGAAACCATAACTGAGTCTACCTCTGTCACAGTCCATTCTTGAATTTTACCTTCCTGATTGATGGTCAACCAAGCTCCTATGAGACCCCAATTTTTAAGAATTGAGCCCTTGTATAGAGTATGCACAGCATTAGAAGATAGGAGTTTTGTTGATTGTTAAAGCAAACCAATATACATTTTTAGATATTTAAAAATATATGCTCAAAAATATGTATTGTGCATATATTACTGATCAGGCAATGGGTAAACCAACAGAAATAAAAGAGTATAAAATAAGCTTGAATGTTATGAAACTATGCAAAAGAAAAGAAAGAGAAAGCAAAGCAAAGCAGAGCAGAGCAGAGCAGAGCAGAGCAAAGCAAAGCAAAGACCATTATAAAAGGATGAAAATCCTGAACACTTTTGAGGACTGAAGAGGCCAGTGTGACAAAGGCTTAGGGCCATGCTTCAACTTATTTGTGTGACTTCAGCATGAATGTGTTTATAATTCACCAAACAAGCTTTTTTGTTTGGGTAAGAAGGTGGGCAGCTATGGACAGAGTGAACATCAGATAAAGATAACAAGAAAAGTAAAAATGTTACACAATCACAATCAGGCATTGTAAAGAGAAACTAAGAATGAGTGATATAAACTATTTTACTAAGTATGTTCTCAACAGTTTTACGAATTTCTACTCAATTATAAACTATACCATTATACAGTACTATTTACAAAGATAAAAAGTAAATATCAATTAATTTATGTAAGCTTTTGTTTATAAAAACACTGAGAATTGTATGAAAAGATTCATACCAAGCTGATGAGTCACAACTATGAACTGCAATAAGAGGAGAAGAAAAAGGAATTATAGTTTTCCTTATACAATCTCTTTATTTCTGCTTTGTTCAGTAAATATCAATTTGATGTTGACAATAGTTTTAAGAAGCATATGTGTTTCAACTTACAATTACATATACTAAAAGTAGAAGTTGAAATATAGACTTCTGGTCTTGTAATATGGATAGAGGAAAAGGAAGTAAAAAAACAGAACTGGGATGTCATGTGCAATTTATATTATGTGGATTACCACTCTTTACTGAAGTCAAACTATTAGAAGATTAATTTGAAAGAACAATAAATAAGGAACTCAGTAAATCATTGGCCATTATGAATTAACATATTGCAAAAAATGCTGTTCCAGATTTTATTGGAATATTGTCATTGGATTTATCTGGAATTTGAGTTCAAGGTTTAAGAAATGGCTATCGAGTGTGAATTTTCTATAAAAACATACATAAATATGTCAATGTATACACCAGAATATTACCAGATACTCAATTGTCTAAAGTAGAATTGGAGGTTTTCTAAAGAGCCAGGACATCATCCTTAATCCTTTCTAACTTAGATGCTCATAATAGCATCTGTCTTCATGCTTTTTTTTCTCAACACTTTCTTCTCTAAGCCGTTTTCCACATTATGGTAAGTGATCATTCTTAAATACTCATCTAATCAAAATGCTCCCCTGTACAAAACTCTGAAATGACTTACCATTAGCTACAAGATAAAATCCATTCCACTCACCTACTTTCCTTGGAGCTCAATGTAAAGTCAACCACAAAATGTAACTTATCTATCTTTCATCTTTTATGTTTTACTCCAGAGATGGGAGAAATATGTATATAGCAGCCACATGAAATAATTCAAAAGATTACCTTGAATCTTCTGTGAAATTTTTCCATCCTTATCCCTTTTATGAGTTTTCCTAGATTTTTCTTACCTTCTTATCCTTTCTAAAATGACTGCATATATTACTCCTAGATGGAATTTATTCCCCTTGTCCTTTTCCACAACTGCACATGGTAACTTGTATGATACTACTATAATTATAGATTTGGTTATTTGCAACTCCAACTTATTACATTATTTTTACAGAAAAATGTCTTAGTCTTAGTTGAAACATCAATGGTAACGGTGACCTTAGTGAATGGCGAGTTTATTGATTCAAGGAAAAGGAAAACTTAACCATAGACCTCAAACTTTTTTATGCTAAGTAAAGAAGTAAATATGTAATGTTATAAATCAGGAAAAATACCCCATTTTATTTAAATTAATGTAAAAAATTATCTCAAATAAACACTTCTAAGTAAAATTGTAGTACAAGCCTCATATTTTCATATGAACATTGATGCCAAGGATTTCCTACACTGATTAAAGAAATAAGCTAGTTTAGTAGAAGCCAGTTTGGACATACATGGTGTGTTTCCTAAAATACTACTTTACCATGTGTTTAATATATTAAATTTTCTCTTCAGTTAAACAAGGACTCAATAGTTAACAGTCCTTCTAGATAATGTCATGCAAGTAATATTGTGCACTTCTAGCAGAATATAGATGATTTCTGGTAAGTTTTATTACCAAATTTGTATGTAAATAAATTGGGTTACAGTATAAAATATATTATCATTATTCCTTGAGAGACTTGGGTAAATGTTAGGAATGTTGTAATATTAAGATACCAAAAAAAAAAAAAAAAAAAGTGAGATTTAGATAACAAGAAATTTAAGGGGAATGAGTAAGATCACTAAAACTCTGTATCCATAGTATTTAGATAGGAATACATAGCTGCAAAAGGAAAAATATGCCATTTAATTTAGAATGTAAAATCAAATAATTTATTTTAAATAGTGATCTCCTAGCAAACTGAATATTTGTGATTTTATGGTTGACTTGAAGCTAAACTTCAGGGATGGATGTAGTCTGAATTAATAACACAATCACCAGGTCACCCTCTAACAACAGTAATCAAACTAGAGTGATTGTCATAAGGCCAGAGACCTGAACGAGTCTCCTACCTTGTAAAACTGGTTAGGAGCCAAAGGTTTCTTAAGAGTGTATATTTGCATATACATAAAAATATAATTTACATATATATATATATTTCACAAGATCCACTGAGATTTAGAAATATGGTTTGGATAGAATTCAGATACTGATATTAATTGAAGGATTCCTCATTTATGTATTCCAGGGGAAGTGGCATAGTGTTTAAGCAGTTAATTTTTTTCACCCCAACGGCACATCAGAGACTTGACATTTGAAAATGAGAGAAAGAAAACAACTTTATAGGGCAGAGCTTTTGGGAATAAGGGCAGAGTCTTCCAGACAACACTAATTAGAAAACATTCTTTTCACAACTAACTTCATGGAGGCCTATGAAATACTTACTCCACAGCTATTGAAATAATGACCTGGCCTTGATAAGCAAAGGCCATTTGATATTTCTTCTTCTGAGAAGACCAATAGAAACAGTGCTGGAAGAAGTTTTGCTTCCTGTGAATGTTTTTTAAAAAGCTGTTAGGAACAGATGCAAGAGCAACAGTCTAAATACAATCCCTGGGTTATGAGAAGTGGATAATGATTCTCTCTGTACTTTAAGGATTAAACCTTAATGGGTGCCATTAGAGTGCACAAGAACTTGCTCTATGCAGCATATAAACTTTAATATTTCAAAGAAATACCAAACTGCCTAGATGAAGCATTAAAGGCAGACAATAAAGCAGAAAATATTGTTTAAACAAAGCAGCAAACGAACAGAAAAATTGGTGGCTTTAAGCAGTCATAACAAATTGCTGATGTTTTGGGAAATTAAGGTTTTGCTAATACATATCTTGGGAGGGAATAGGAGCCAACATCAGTACTGTATCTTAGTCACACATTAATATCATTTTTATGTTCTTATGGCACATACATTTATATAATAAAGTTATTGTTTCAAAAAAAAGAGGAGAAAAAGAGAGTTGATTACAATACGTAATACCTTTTGTGTTTTTACTAAAGTCAGGAAGGAGAAAACAAAATCAAGTAGTGGTAATGGGATATAAAGGAACCAGGTAGATCAAGCATTTCTAATCTCAATTATCTTTTCCAGAAGAAATAGTTCAGAGAAGCATAACACCTTATTGAATGGTCCCAGAACAGTGGTTATCCATATATTTGTCTTTGCCGTTCTTTAAACCAGTCATTGTACTAACTTTTCTATGAAATAAAAAGACTAATTAGAAGCAGTTATAGCCCTCAATTTCCATACAATTATATACGGAAACATAACACAGGGAACTATAAAATAGATGAGAGATTACAAACATTTTATGAGTAATCCCTTTTGGGTAAGGGAATCAGAACTATTTTTCAGGATGAATTGGCTTTGAATTAAGCTTAGGAATTAAAAAGTTAGAAATGAAGAAGGGTGATTAAAATCAGAATCTAGCACAGAGAATTACAGGTACTTCTGGAAAAGTAGCTTGGAATTCAGGAGGGGATCAAGCATGCTTCTCTTCTATTTATTAATTGAACAAGAATTAGTCTCAGTTCATGGGACACTGTCTTATATACCAAAAGTCAAGTACTCAAAACGTATTCCAGCAACAGCTTGAAGAAACCATGATTGATGGATAGAAGATTATACAAAATTGTGCAAGTAAAAATAAAATGTGGTAAAGGTTGAAATAGGGCAGTGGAAGAGGAAATAAAGAAAGGGACAGACGTAAGAGACTGCATTAGTCAGGGTTCTCCAGAGAAACAGAACTGACAGGATATACATATTATTATAGGAAATGACTCACTAGACCCTTGGGTTTGGCAAGTCTGAATTCCATAGGGCAGGCCTCAAGTTAGGATCTCTGATGAAGGTTTTGATGAATTCCCCAGGAGAAGGGGTTGGCTGAAGAAGAGATAGAAATTCTTTCTGGCTGCTGAAATCATCAATTCTCCTTTTAAGTAATTCAACTGATTGGATGAGACCTCTCTCATTGCTGAGGCAATCTCTTTGGTGATTGTTGATGTTATCAGCCAAAATGCAATCAATCCACTAATGATATATATCCAGACAATACTGTCAGAGTGAAAAACAGGCTGCCTGTTTGATCAAAAATTGGACTCCATAACCTAGCCAAGTTGGCACATGAAATTAAATCACAGGGATGAAGATGGGGGAAGAATCCATAGTATTTGGTCACCTATTGAATGTAAAAAAGGAGGGGGCTTGACTTTAAAGAAGGAATGAAGATAACTCTAAATTTTGAGTCTACTTAACTAGGCACAAATAAAGTGAAGAAATGTTGTGCTTGAGATGTAGGGATGATAAGTTTATTAGTCAGGGTTGTCTAGGGAAACAGTATCAACAGGTAATATCTGTAAATAGAATGAGATTTTTTAAGAGTCTCTCATGTGACCGTGGGGATGCACAACTCCAGGTTCATCAGGCAGGCTGCAAACCAGGGGCTCAGATGAATGTCCAGTGAAGGTCTTGATGAGTTTCCAGGGGACATTGCTGTCCAAAGATAAGCTGGGAAATTCTCTCTGAATGCTGAAATCACTTCCCCTTTTAAGGCATTCAACTGATTGGATATAAGTGTCACCCATTGCTGAAGACAATCTCCCTGGGTGATGGAGATGTAATCAGCCATCTATGCAGTAAACTCACTGATGACTAAAGCCCTTAAATATTCTTGTATTACAATTAGCTCAGTGCTTGCTTGACCAAACAACTGGGCACAATTACCTGGCCGAGTTGACACATTAGCCTAACCATCACAGTCCACCCCTTGTCAACTTGGCAAGTATACATTTCCTTAAACTATACTCATTCTCTAAGTAAAAACAATAACAGACATGCATATATATATTTTTCCCTTATAATGTTCAACTCTCCTGAATCCAACTGCATATGCATTAATTCCCTACAGAACAGGTTGCAACCCTTGGGTAATATTTATACTTAAACTTGGCATCCTTAAATATTATGACATGAAACTAATACAACTTTTCATATGATAAGGAAAAGGTTGGGGAAGAAAACAAAGAAATTTATTTTGTGTATATATACAATCATACTCATAATGGAAAAAGAAAGAAAGGTTCATGACTATTACAATGCTTGTTTCGGTAACTGGTCACATGGTCGAAGTTCATATTTATCACTACCTTCTTCCATTACCCATTCCATGTTCCTGTTACCCTAAGCAAGCACATCAGTGGGCTGTGGTTTTTTACCTGGTGGGGTGACCCAAACATTCGTTCCTGGAGATTCTGGGCCATTGTTAGTCCTGTTTGGATTGGGTTGTTGCAATTTTCCGTTGACTTTAATCACAAGGCATGGCAGGCAGTACTAGGAGATGCCCTAGAGGATCTCCTGTATTCCAGGCAAACCTTTCTTTACCTTTATTATGTAGATGCAGTCATATTTTCCCTTAATAGCCAGGATCAATAACCCCAGCCAGTACAATAATTTTCTTCTTTGCTGGTTGATTCAAAGGTAAGAGGAGCCCAAAGTGGCCAGGTGGCCACCTTAACTTCCAGTTCAATGGGATCATTGCTGTGTTCCCTGGTGACAGCACTCCTCCTTTTGGGACCAAGACCTATAGACCAGCAGAGCTTAATGTTGCAGTGACATTATGTGACAGGAAGCAAAAAATTTCCCTAGTGGGTCACTAGTGGTAATAGTGAGTGGTGTCACTCCCATTTCCACCTTGATTCCTTGGCCCATGAATCCTGGTTATGGGAGAAACAGCACCATAGAGTGGATGCTGATTTAGAGCATATACAGCCTCTTGCAGAACATTGCCTCAGCCCTGCAAGATATTGCAACCTGGTTGGCACTTTAAATGAGTCTTCAAAAGGCCATTCCACTGCTCTATCAATCCAGCTGCTTCAGGGTGATGGGGAACATGGTAAGATCAGTGAATTCCACGGGCATGTGCCCATTCCCACACATCATTTGCTGTGTGATGGGGTTCTTGATCAGAAGCAATGCTGTGTGGAATGTCCTGGCAGTAGATAAGACATTCGGTAAGTCCACAGGTGGTAGTTTTGGCAGAAGCATGGCATGCAGGAAATGCAAATCCATATCCAGAGTATGTGTCTATTCCAGTTAAAACAAATCACTGCCCATTCCATGGTGGAAATAGTCCAACATATTCAACCTACCACTATTTAGCAGGCTGATCACCTCAGGGAATGGTACCATATCAGGGGCTGAGTGTGGTTCTCTGCTGCTGGCATATTGGGCACTCAGCAGTGGCTATAGCCAAGTCATCCTTGGTGAGGGGAAATCCATGTTGCTGAGCCCATGCATAACCTCCATCCTTACCTCCATGGTCACTTTGTTCATGAGCCCATTAGGCAATGACAGAAGTGGCTGGGAAAAGAGGTTAAGTGTTAACCATAGAGTGGGTCATCTTATCCACTTGATTATTAAAATCTCTCTCTGCTGAAGTCACCCTCTGCTGAGCATTCACATGGGGCACAAATATTTTCTTGTTTTTTGCCCACTCAGAAAAATCTATCCACATAACTCTTCCCCAGACCTCCTTGTCACCAATTTTCCAATCATGTTCCTTCCAAGTCCCTGACCATCCAGCCAAACCATTGGCAACAGCCCATGAATCAATGTCCAAACACACCTCTGGCCAATTCTTCTTCCAAGCAAAATGAACAACCAAGTGCACTGCTCAAGATTCTGCCCACTGGGAGAATTTTCCCTCACCACTATCCTTCAGGAATGTCCCAGAAAAAGGCTGCAGAGCTGCAGCTGTCCACTTTCGGTGGTACCTCCGTATTGTGCAGAACCATCTGTAAACGAGGCTCGAGTTTTTTCTTCCTCAGTCACCTGATTATAAGGGACTTCCCAAAAAGATCAAAGCTATGGGCTGGGAAAGAGAAGGTAACATGGCAAGGGTGGTGACCATGGACATTTGTGCTACTTCCTTATGTAACTTACTTGTGCCTCCAAGGCCTGCTAGAGCCCTATCTCCTATATACCACTTCCACCTTATTATGGAATGCTGCTGTGCACACTTAACTTTATGGTTTGGTGGGTCATACAATACCCAGGTCATGATAGGCAACTTAACTCTCATGGTAACATGATGGTCCATGGCTAAGCTTTCAATCTATATTAAGTCTCAGTAGCAGGCTAAAAGCTGTTTCTCAAAAGGAAAGGAGTTATCTGCAGAAGATGGCAGGGCTTTTCTCCAAAATCCTAAGGGTCTGCATTGTGATTCTCCTAAAGGGGCCTGCCAAAGGCTCCAGAAAGCATCTCTATTTGCCACTGAAACTTCCGGCACCATTGGATCTGCTGGGGCATATGGCCCAAATGGTATGCACAGCAGCCTGGACCTGTCACAGAGTTTCCTCTTGCTCCAGTCCCCAAACAAAACTAGCAGCTCTTTTGATCACTCGGTATATGGGCTGGAGTAGCACACCCAAATGAGGAATGCATTGTTTCCAAAATCCGAAGAGACCAACTAAGTTTTATGCCTCTTTTTGGGTCATAGGAGGAGCCAGATTTAACAGCTTTTCTCTGTTTTTGTTGGATTATCTCCCATCCTCTCCGATACAAATGCCTTACCAATAAGTCTAGAGTCTTTGCTACTTCTTGCTCACTAGGTCCTACGTATACTGCTTGCCCCTGCCAGCTGAAAGCAAACTGTTTCTGGTGGTCCTTACTAATGGCAATTGAGAAAAAAGCGTTTGCCAGATCAAGGGCAGCATACCAGGTACCAGGGGATGTGTTGATTTGTTCATGCAATGATACCATGTCTAGGACAGCAACTGCAATTGAAGTCACCACCTGGGTAAGTTTATGATAATCTACTGTCATCCTACAATATAAATCTGTTTTCTGCACAGGCCAAATAGGAGAGTTGAAAGAGGATGTGGTGGGAATCACCACCCCTGCCTCTTCAAATCTTTGACGGTGACACTAATCTCTGCAGTCTGTCTAGGAATCCGGTATTGTTGTTAATTTACTATTTTCCTAGGTAGGGGCAATTCTAGTGGCTTTCACTTGGCCTTTCCAACCATAATAGCCCTCACTCCACAAGTGAGGGATCCAATATGGGGATTCTGCCAGTTACTATGTCTCTTCCAATTATGCCTTCTGGAACTGGGGAAATAACCACAGAATGGGTCCAGGGACCCACTGGACCCACTGTGAGATGGACCGAGCCAAAATTCATCAATCACCTTACCTCTATAAGCCCCTATTCTGACTATTGGACCACACTGATGTTTTGGGTCTCCTGGAATTAAAGTCATTTCTGAGCCAGTGTCTAATAATCCCTGAAATGTCTGATCCTTTTCCCCAATGCACAGTTACTCTGGTAAAAGGCCATAGGTCTCCTTGAGGAATGGTGGGAAGAAGATTAACAGTATAAATTTTTGGCAGTTTAACAGGATCCTTCCCCAAGGCTTCTTGGTCTTCTCCTCATTCAAGGGGCTCTGTGTCTATAAACTATCTCAAGTCTGGGAATTGATTAAGGGGCCATGATTCTCTGCGTCTGTAATTTGAGTTAGGGTTTTGTTCACTAGACCTAGAACTTTTCCGCTTATACAGATCCAGAAGAAATTTAGTAGACTGCCCATCTATTTCATTTCTTACTCATTTCTTACTCCATGATCTATTAGCCAATGCCATAACTCTATGCGACTCAGACTATTTTGAGAGCTGCTTTGAATTTTCCTTTCACTGCGGTAACCACACCCACCTTGTCTTTGGGGATTAACTGCCGATACTTGACTTTTACCAGACCAAGGTCCAAACATCCTGATAATGTTTAAGGACTCTAATTCCATTACAGCCCTCCCTACATTAATATCTGGACTACAGAGTAGAGCAACCACAGAGCTCTTTTTGTCCTTATTGTGGCTATATGCACAGCAAATACTAGAATATGCCTATAAATAAATGTAACTTTAAACAATATCTAGTTGTAAAATATTATAGAACTGAATTTATTAGTAATATTGTTATTATTTATACTATATAGTTATTTTAATTTATTTTGTTTTCTTTTGTTAAAAAACTATCATTATATAACAAATATTATTTAATATTTGAAATTAATATAATGATATCTTCACTCCTCCTCCTGCATCTCATTTGTAGGAGGGAAATAAAATTAATAAAGTGGTGAACTAACTGTTCTCCCTAAGTAAATGAAAACAATATCATTGTTCTCTTGAGTGCACTAGATAAGCAATTATGGTTGGGTTTTTTTAATACAAGATTCCACCAGATTAGTGTCTGGCACATGGAAAGCACACAATAAATGTTTAGATCTTCTCTGACCTACCAGACAAAATGTGGCTTTGAAGATTATCATATATACACTAATTTATATAAAATTTGCTTTCTGAAACATTTCAATCAACTTTCTATTCAACTTTTGTAAATATTTAAGTATTTAAAATATTATTTCATTTTACTAATATATTTGAACATGACTTATGTTAATAAACACCCAGTAGTTGATTATGTTTAATCATATTCATCTTTGAAACTAATTGGAATGCTATCATTTCAAAGTAACAGTTTATATTAATTTAGATCATGATAATATTATGAATTTCCTAACTGTTACAAGAGTTAATATTCTCATTCCTTAAGTATACATAATATGAAAAAAGGATTACATTTCATTAATGGTTTTAGGTAGATTTCTTTTTTCATTCTCTGCTATTTACAAATAACAAATAAATAGTTTTATTGTTACAACAATAAAACTCTTGGACTTTTTGGAAAAATAAACCAAGAAATTATCTATACAGTTTAACTCAAATACCTAAATGAAATTTGATAACATTTACCATATAGCTGGTCAATTTTACAATTAATTCTTTTACTAAATGAAGCAATATGATCATTCCATAAAAACATAGCACACAAATCTAAAAGTATTCCTGATTCTTGTTATATTTGTTGTACACTGTATGTGAATGTATTAGTTTGCCAAAGGGGTGCTAATGCAAAGTACCAGAAATCTCTTGGCTTTATAAAGCATATATATTTGGGCTAAAAGCTGACAGTCCCAAGGTCGTGGAAAGTCAACTCAAGGTACCTTAAGAGGTACTTTTCTTACCAAGTCAGCTGCCATGTGTTGAAGCAAGATGGTGGACAATCTCTGCTTGGTCTCTCAGGGCTTCCTATATCAGTCTCTGGCATAAGGCTCGTTTCTTTATGGGCCTTCTCAGCTGCTCTGTTCTCTTCATCTGCAAACTATCAGGCAAATGGCTTATCTCTCCCCTGGACCTTAGTATCAAACAAGACAGGGCTCTGTCTCTTTCTTCTCAGGGCTTTTGCAGCTTAAACCTCCTTCCTGTCACATGGTGGACTGAAATGACCAAGTTCTCTCCTCTTCCTTTGCTGTCTTCTGAGTGAGTGCCTGTTTATATCAGCCCATCAAGAAGGCAGGGACTCAACCTGAGTCATACTCTATTGACATGGTCAAAACAAAAGCCCTAAAGTGATTTTATCAAGTAAACTTAAAACCTTTGAATTTAATACAGTCAAAAGGGTATCACTCCCAGAGGAAGAGATTAGTTTACAAACATAGTCTTTCTCTTTTTGGGATTCATAATTTTAAACTGCCACAATGAGGTATGTCGTAGAAAATCATATCTAGGAAAATAATGTATTTTTTTATATGTTGGGTAGTTAATGTATGTTAACTTAATATTCAGGTTAAAATAAAGCTATAGGTGTTATAATGAACAAAAATCAGAAAAATACATTGACATGTCTTCTTCATTGACAATAAGTAACTGTGGCCCCTTCCATACAGATGATTATTTATGTAGAAATTCAATATATTTTATTTTATTTTATTTTATTTTGTTTTTTTTTAAAGATTTTATTTATTTATTCATTTATCCCCCACTTGCTGCTTGTGCTCGCTGGATCAGCTAACCACGCCGTGCAGGTGGGCTTGCCTTCACCAGGAGGGCCCAGGAACCGAACCCGGGGCCTCCCATATGGTAAACGGGAGCCCTACTGATTGAGCCACAGCTGCTTCCCTCAATATATTTTAAATAATAACTATAATATGTGACAAACTGATAAGCTCTAGTATGTAAATATAAACAATAGATAATGGAAAGATGGAAAACTTAGAGACTTATTTTAAAGGGAGACTTTATCTAGAAAATCATTTTAAATAAATTGAGATTTAAAATGCTTTGAAAAATAAGTGGATTTAAATCAGAAAGGAATTATAAGTGGAGGGACCAGATGAAGGAGCTCAAAAAGGTTTTGAAGAACTGATTTTGTATAAAACACTTGTTTCCAAAATTGTGAGATTATGGAAATCACTTGGGAGGATATTTAAAATACAGATTCCTTGGCACTAAACCAGACCTACTAAATAATAGTCCCGTGGTTGGGGAGTAGGTTTGGTTTGTTTGGTTGACTTTGCAAAATGAATGGGAACTTTTTTATTTCCATAAGTAAACCTCAATGTGTTTGTGTAAAGAGATTTATATAGTGCCATTTTTATTTGACAAAGTTAATTTTCATTAAAGTGTATAAAAATTATGGAGAATTGAGTGGAATACAACTGACTAATTTTAAGGTTTTTATTATTATACAATTGAATGATAGTGAATGATTGACCTTGCTCAATACACTTAGTAACTGAAATAAGGCAATGACAAATACTTTGCTATTAAAATCAACAGGGTATGATACACATTTAGATCAGGAGGGAGAAAAAAAATTTAAAGATGAGTCCCAGGTAATTCCATTCTGAGACAAGGTGATTAAAGAAAATGATATTAGAAATTGGGAGTAATGTAGATAGTAATGATATGAAAAAATGTTGACTGCAGAATGCCTGCCCAAAATGCATAGAGAAATTCCATTTGGTCATGATAACTATCAGGAGTTCATAAGAAAGAGTCACACTAAGGACAAAGATTTTGGGGTAGCTTAGTTAAAAGATGCAGAAACTAAAGGTATATATAAATTATAAATGGTAATTTCATAAAAATATATAAATAATATGAAGATTTTTTACTAATTTATAAATCTGTCTCATAGGAAATGCTTTTGTGAAACATGTTCTACAGATGGAGATAGACAACAAATCATTTATGTAAATTAATAATTTAAATAAACATAATGATGAATATTATATAGGCAATAAATAGGATAAAGAGATTAACTGGCTATATCACAGGAAGATCAGATATTTGAGCCGAGATTTATAGGTTGTGAAGTGCTTGGGTAACAGCTTTTCAGTGCAGGAAAGTAACAATTGCAAACGCCTAAAGAAAAGAAGGGACTGGGTGGACTCAAGGAAGAGAATGTATTTCTCCTATAGGGAACAATGGGAAGAGCACGAAAGTACTTGCAACAACAAAGAGGAAATCAGCAGTAGTTTTTAAAAACAAGGAGCTGAGAACCTAATTGTTAAGCAGGCCTTAAAATTAATAACTTGCATTTGACATTTAATGAGGTGCTACTGGTGTGTTCATATAACGGAATTATCAGAATTTAGATTATAAACTAATCCTTATTAATATGTTTAAGTAAATGAATTATACGTGAAAAGTAAGAGACATACAGTTGCAGATGACAAATAGAGAACTGATTATGTTAATTTGCATATTAGGGGAGTTATGAGTGTGTATGTATGTGTGTGTAACTAAATGTTATTTAAAGTTCTGAGATTGTATGTTAACTTGTTATCACACAAAGGAAAAGTGGAGATACAGCAGCTGTATAGTACAGTTTAAAGGTATTCCAATACATGGAATCTGGGAAGAATTAGAGGTGAGAGAAAATGAGACAAATTAAGAAGCATAAGTGTGGTGGCTAATTTCATATGTCAACAGTTCAAACAATGGGCTACTTGTTACTGTGAAAGTATTTTGTAGATTGGATTCTATAACAGTCAGTGATTATTACATCTACAGTTAACAAAGAAGATAGGGATAATCACATGTGGGTAATCAGCAATGTGGGCAATCTTATCCAATCAAATGTATATCAAAAAACCAAAAACTGGGTGTTTCCAAGATCAAAAGAAGAATTTCTGCCTCTATAACAACTTGGCTCTTGCAGAAATTTCCAGCTGGTCAGCTTCCCCTGGGGAATTTGGACTAAGGCCTTCAACATCATCTTTATTGGAGTTTCTAATAAAGACAGAACTCTGCCCTACAGAGTTTGAACTTGCTAGTACCCATTGCCATATGATCTAATTCCTTATAATAAATCTCTTAATATATATATGTATATTCTTACACACACACACACACACATATATAAAGTCCTTAATATACATGTGTATACTGATGGCTTTGTTTCTCTGGAGAACCCTGTGTAATACCAGGGGCAAGTAAATTACAAAGAAAACTAGGAGTGTGGTGATGGATGCCAAAACAAAAAACAAAAACAAAAAAACGTGTTTTAAGACAGGAGTTTTCAAATGGCTTACCAAAAAGTACATTCTCACTGGGGTCCTCCTCAAGAACTCTTGGCATTGATGATGGCAGAAGCTAGATTTAAATGGATGGGAGATAAAATCTGGAGATGAGAAAGTGGAAAATAAAATTGTAGAAATGTTATTTGGTAAGATTTTCTGTGAAAGAAGGAGAAAAATTTTTGATGGTAGATTGGAAGGAATGCAGTATAGACCAGGAGCAGGTTACTTTTTATTTTTTTATTTTTCTGTCTGTATGTTTTTTTAAAATTTTTTATTTCTTTTTAAAAGATATTTAGATTACATAAATGTTACATAAAAAATATAGGAGATTCACATATGCTCTGCTCCCCATACCACCCACATTCACCCCCATTAACTACATCCTTTATTAGTGTGGTACCTTCATTGCAATTGATGAGCACATTTTGGAGCATTGCCACTAAGCATGGATTATAGTTTACATTGTAGTTTACACTCTCTCCCACACACTTCTGTAGGTTATGGCAAAGTATACAATGGCCTGTATCTGTCATTGCAATGTCATTCAGGACAATTCCCAAATCCCAAAAATGTCCCCGTATTACACCTATTTTCCTTCTCCCTGACCTCAGAACCTCCAGCGACCACTGCCTCCACATCAATGATATAAGTTCTTCCTTTGCTAGAATCACAATAGCTCTATAGTAGAATACCAGTAGGTCCACTCTGGTTCACAGTTCAGTCCTCAATGCTAGGGATTCTGGGATGATGATGCCCACTTCACCTCTAATTGAGAGGGGTCTTCAGTCCCATATGGCTGATGGACAGGACTCTCTTGCTTGCAGTTATAGACTCTCTCAGTTCCTTGGTATGGTGATTGTCCATCATCACCTCCTTGTTAGTTGTCCTGGGTGAGTTCAATGAACTGGGGAGTTGTTGTTGCAACGCCATTGAGGCTCAGGGCCCAGCTGGCACATGGACAGACCAAAGATTCAAGTCTCTTGGACGTAAACTTACCAACTCCAGTACCAACTATAGGTTCAAATAGAAGGGACCGAAGAGCCATGTGTAGGGAAACCACAACTGAGTCCAATTCTGTCACATTGGGGAGCACAAATCCCAAAGCAGGGCCCATTGGCAAGGCATCAAATTAATGAGCTATCTGCCCTGACCATATCTTTTTTTTATTACTTTTAATAGCTGGGAGATGAGAGATCTTCTGCATATAGCTATTAATTATCTAGTAGTTTAGATGAGATGGTTAATATGGGACTAAATGAATTCATTCTTGAGAATTTGAAAGAGGACCAGGTTCCCAGAGCACAAACAAAGGGATTGGACTTTGATAAAAGCAGATGCTATTCATCCATTAAACAGATAAATTAAGAGAAAATGGAAACACATGAAGGGATTTGTAATTAAATATTGTAAATAAAAAATTTTAAATTAAGATTTATATTTGAAATTTGATTTTTATGGCAGTTGCTTCCAATGTCTTCTGTATTTTCAAAAAGAAAAATTGTGAGCTGAAGGGTGGTGTCCTATGGACAATCTTAGGATCAGTGATGAGCTATGCAATAAGCAGTGCTCTGATTTAGAAAGAGAAGAGTATGGGATTGCTGGGAAATATCATGTATATATTTGAAACTTGAGGTCATAATTTTTTTGTAAAATAAATCACATTTGTGTTTTTTTCTCTAGCAATACTCAGCTGTTTAGGCTCAGTTATGTATTACCATTTTTTATTTCTGTTTTGTTTATTAGTTTTTGATTGCTGTTTCTAATTATCAGCTATAATGTTTGTGGCTCCTTTGGTCAGGTATCTATGATAGAAAGAGGATATAGGAGTCGTTTTGACAGTGATTGTAAGGGAATTGTAGAATCTCATTTGCGTAAATAAAGGGTCACTATAGAGTGTGGAAAAAAATGTTGAAAGGTGGTAGCTTAAGTGATTTCAAAATCACCATGTGGTTGAAATTTTCCTAGGGGATGTCAGCAGGAAAGATAGAAAGTGGTAGGCAGAAAGAATGGGATGGTTGTAATCAGCCTATCAGGATTGTTGAAATCAACATATCAGAAGTAATTTTGTAACAGTGATAAATGTTCAAGGTATGAACACCAAAATGACGTAGTGAAGAGGAATTGAGGAAAAAGCATTTGTGATTTGGAAATGAAGAATTTTATAGATGTATCTGTTGGATGGGTCATCTAAAATGATGATAATAGACAACATGGTAAAAGACTTCATGATAAAACATGGAAAGGATCCACGTGGTAAGGTCTTGAATAAGTTAGGGGATATGATTGAAATATCAATAATTGAAAGCAGGGACGAATAGTGTTGGTTAGCATAGATAAAGTTTGTCTTCTTTAATGGGACTCAAGCTTCTAAACAAAGAAGGAGGTCTAGTGTTTTGAATTTAGCAAAGGTGACCAAAGGTACACTTCTTGTACCTGAGGTGTATGAGATGGGAGAGGTAAAATATTCTCTGCTTGAGGTGCCAGCATGTTGTATAGTGTCATGGACAACCTAGTTAAAGATAAAACAAAAGATCAAGAGATAATTTAGAAAAATAGTTTAATATGAGAGGAATCCTGCTAAAAGTAACATTATGTAGAGCTGTTGGGGAAAGGGGATTTGGGATAGACTAGGTAGATTATACACTAATATGGGTGTAAAAATCTTGGTCATAAGAGGTGACATGGGTGATTGGATTTTTGACATTACCTGAAATAAAGAGGGATGTTAGACATGATAGGAATAGCACAGCCGTTCTTTAAGATAAAGCACAGTTATCAGTTCAAATTATGAAATTGAGAACATGACCAGGAGTAGGGCATTGTCTGGAACTTTTAATGAGAGAATCATGCAAAAACATATGTGTGCATGTGTGTAGTTTTCTGCATATTCAGATATATTATGTTACCTCTTTTACTCTAATAAGTAGTATGATTAGACTACAAAAATATGATCAGTGTTCTACCAATTTACATTTCTAAATTAAGAAAACAAAAGACTATTAACTAGCAGCCTTCTCTTTCCTTATGTGAACTAAGCCAGAAAAGTTACAAAAAATCCTACCTGAAAAGAGGAAAAATTAATCATTAAGAGTTATGGCTGAGAAAAGCCTTAAATGTTAATGAATCTTATAAAATATTTATGAATCACATTCAAAAGGCACACAGATTAAGATTATAGGCTACACAATCCAATTAGTTAATTAAGAAATACCACTGCAGAATATATTATATATGTATCAAATATTTTTAATATTGAAATGGTCATACACAGGAAAAATGTGATCTGGATAGATATATAAGATATTATATATCTTATGTAATGAAAAGTAACATGTGTGAGGAAAGTGTGGTTTGGTTGCATGGGATAGGAAGGCAACCACATTGGGTCATTAATAAATAAATTCTGTGACAAAAAAGGAGTACACTTTTGATTGGTATTTTCCAAACCAGTATGGTGGTTATACCAGTTACATGCATTTTACATTCTATGAGACATTGATCATGGTTCTTGGATGTTTAAGGTGATATTTGCTGCCCAATTCTTTACATCTTTGCTACCGTTAAGTTCTAAATTGGAATAAATTGGAAAACTTTCTACATCCCTCCCAAACTTAGGACCAGAATTAAAATTACATTCACTGCCTAGTTGTGCACTTTAAAAATGTTTAGAAATTGTGAAGTCTTCCTCAAGAATGGAAAGAGACTTGCTAAAGTTACCTCACTACATGCTGGAAAGAAATTAATAGTAACAACATTTTATTTTCTTCTAAATCAACAAATACCATTAGTGGTCTAGCAGGTAAGAAAAGTTGTTGATGTTAAGGAGAGCAATGTATAATCAGTGTACTAATTACAGAAGTGTGGACTGATTGATATAACATTCTCCTCAGCGTCATCCCTCAGATCTGTCACTTCTCTTTTGTGAAGATTTGGGAGTTAAAGGTGTTGGTGAGAAGTACTAAAATCATAGCTTGAGTAATGCTTCATCTTGGGTTGTGGAGGAAAAGGTCTTAATGAAAATAGAACAGGTTAATATGGTTTATTGCTATAAATATCTTCGTTTTCAATTGCTCTTGTCAACCAGCTACTTGTATTTAATTTCATCTTGCATGCAAAGTGCCCCAAAATTCTTACTACTTTTTCTATTTTCCTCTTTGCCTCATAATTTCTTTTTCATAAACAGCTTTATTGAACTATAACTCAAAGTGTACAATTCTATGTATTTTTGCATGGGTATAAACATGTAAAACATTCACCAGCATCAACATAATGTACAGATCCACTAGCCCCAAAAGTTATGATTTCTGTTTTTTTTCTCTAATATTTTGTCTCTCCAATATCATTTGTTCTCCATCCCTACTATATAGAACTTCAATCCACTAATGCTAACTGCGTTTTCAAGTACTGTTTAGTCTAAGAATCACATGCAAAAGAATACCAAGCCAGTATGCAGCAGTCATTCATTCATTAACTATATGTCTTCCAGTAAAAAGCCATGCTCCAAAAAACAATGATTAAATCTCACAGCATCAGGACTATTTAGAAAAATCTGTTTCCATGCTCCTTATCTCCAAGATGGTTCTTTAGGCTTCCTTAGTGTATTATAGCTATCCAGATGGAACTAAATCTTGCCACACCACACCCCGTTACATATTGTGATTGATATTCCTGAGACCAGACCAACTGCTAAGCCATCATCTAGCCTAGACCCTGTTTCTACCACTTACTATAACTGCTGATTGTTTGGGTTATGGAAAATGATGATAATGTTGTTGCTGCTGCTGATGGTATTTTAAAAAGCTCAGCAAATTAAATATCCATTATACCCTCCAATAGAAGCATTGCCTCTTAGTTGATTTTTAATTAAGAAATGCTTTTGAAATGGAAACTTTTATATATGCCTGTGTATGAGTTAACATGAATACTTTTCCATTCAATGCCTTTTAATGAGTGTGTAATAGCAAAAAATGAACAGAATTAATGCATTCATGTCCCCAAATTTATGGCAATTTTGCTTAAGATTTTTCCTTATTCATCCATGTCTTAAGTTTGTCCACTTAAAAATCTTGCTTTGATTAATGGACTAATCATTAGAGTTACTGATTTAAAAATCTCATTCAGATCAGGAGTCATATTACTCAGATTTTCCTCATATCACTTTTCTTCTGCATTACCAGAACTATATCATGATACTTTTCTCTATGTGTAGCATCTACTGTTATGGAAAATTTATTTAAGAATAAAGATCTTTAAAACTGCACAATGTTAGATACATGCTAATATAGTGAAATTTTAAACCAGGAAAGTAGGAAATTTACAACTACATGTATGTGTGTGTGTGTGTGTGTGTGTAGTTAGTTGCTATTTGGTGCATCATCAGAAGACAGGCTCAGGCACAACAGAAATATCAGCAAATAACTGCTTTATTACTTACACAGTACAAAGGGTCCAAAAGAGCAAGGAAAGAGATCCCATCATGGCTTATCCCCTGGGGAGGCCAATTGCTTAAATCAAGGTCTGCGAATGGCAGGTCCACATGCCCCAATTCTGCTTATAGAGGAGAGACAAGTCTGTCCTGCCCATAGGTATGTATTTATACAACCCAGGAGGAGGAGTCCCTGACATTGAGAGTTCTCATCCCGGTAAGCAGCTGGAGCTGCTAGTCCTGGTTTCTGGAAACAAGGTACTGCCGGGTCATTTCATTAGACCTGACATCTTCCTTGGGCTGTGGAATGGAAACATTGAAACATCTGCAGAAAATACAACAGTAGAGAGGGATAGGCAAGGGCTGGAAAATGGCTGCTAGTTGTTCCCCTCATTTCCCCAGAAATATAGATGTGTGTACATACAATATGTGTTTTATACATATGTGAGTATACATATATTTTAGTATACATATATATGAATCTATATATATCTAGGCATGTATATTCAAACATATGTATTCAAACAGGAAATGTATTTTAATCACATGTATTTATTTTTATATATTTTACCAAATTTGGTCCATATAGTCCCTATGATATAGAATCCTTTTTAAAACTTAACATGTTTTGGTAGTATGCTCTCAGGTATAACATTTTGAGAAGTCATGTTTTTTTTTTTTTTTTTACTAATTATCACCCTACTGTTGACTATTTTGAATGTTGATTCATTCTATAATTTCACTAGTATCTTTCTTGGTGTGATTTGTTTTTATTAATTATCTATGAGACTCCATATGAGTCATCAATTGGAGGATTCATGTCTCTCCTGTTGTATTCAATTCATATGAATTATTGTTTCTGAAAGTATCCCGTCTTTATACTTGCTTTTCTCCATTTCTGGAATGACTGTTTTATATATGACATAAATATGTTCTCTATTCTCCAAATCTATTATTCTTTCTTTCAAATTTTCATCTTTTTTAATTCTTTAAGTTGAGTTCTGCTTAATTTTCACCCATCTATCAACAAATTCACTGATTAATATTTTACTTGTGAGTAATCTAAAAATTCTTTCAATGAGTTCTTTTGTTTCAATGATTTTTTAAATATCTATGTTTAAATATCAAATTATTTTGTCTGTCTTGTTTATTGTTTCTTTTAATTATTGATCATTTCTGATATATCTTTATATTTTAAATACACATCTTTTATATTTTCTGTTGGTTTGTGTTCCCTAGAAAACAGGGATTCAATATTGATTATATGCTAATGTTTTATTTGAAGGTGCTTTCCCATCCAGATCTGCACATATACTTAGGTGGTATCCAGCTCTAATCCTATTAAATGAGGTTTCCATTTTTCTGAGAGCTATGACCTTACTTCTTCCCAAAGAGGGCAGATTAAAGTCCAAATAATCATAGAATCTCCTTCATGGTTTTTTTCAGTCCCAATAATGTAACCAGTCTTAAAGAGAGTTAGCGAATCAAGAGACATTCCTTGTTGCTGCAGCTTGTCCTGGGCACATATTCATTACCTTCCTCACTGGCTAATTCTAGTAGTATATGCTGATCCTTAGCCAGCCTTCTTGCAGTTACTGTTTCTTGTTTGGGATGATGATTCACTTTTCATTTCTTAGGCATCTGAGGTTTTTGGTTGCTGTAATTACCCATTGACAATTGTCAGTGAGCCTGGAGTACTAAGACAGGCCCTACTTTATCCCCCAAGTTCAGATATATTCTACCTATTCAGTAGCAAAAATAATTAATGTATTCAGAGTCAAATACCACTATTACAGGAAACACAACGTGGTCAGATGATATTGACACTGAAAGTTAAATTCAATAGAATCCTTAATGTATTCCATGGTGAGTCTCTACATAATCAGAGTCCAGATTGGTGGGTATGGGATGCACAAAGTCAAAAAGGGGCTCATTGTGGGAGGGCCCTTTTCCTCATCCATCTTTTGGTTCTCAGTCCTGTGTGGTCTAGCTACATGGATACATCAGCATCACTGAATCAATGGGGATATATCTCAGTGTCTTAATTTAATATATGGGGCACACCATCATATATCAGTCCTTGCTTCATTGCATATATCACATTTTGGAAAACAGCATCCATATTTAAATGTTGTTGTCCAAAATCTTAGCTGACTTTTCCATCCATTTTCAATAATGTAGTCAGGCTAATTACATCCATTTAAATAAGCTAATGACATGACCAGTGAATTTCATCATCATGGTCCCATTTTAGTACTTCCTTTCTATAAAATGGGTCCATTGGTCTGATGCATTTTTGTGAAAGATACCTTGTAAATGGTTTAGGTGTTTTATAATTCCTTGCTGATGGAGGCTCTTAAGGCAGAGAAGGAAAATGCATATCTAGAATAGGTATACATTCTGGTAAGGCTGTATCACTACCCATCCCAAAGTGGAATGGGTCTAATATCACTTACCTGCCATCAAGTGACTAGCGGATCTCCTCTGTAAAATGTTGTTTTATTGAATTCTTTGCATTTGCTTCTGTTGGGAGATAGGGCACTCAGTAGTGTCTATAACTTCATCAGCCTTGGTGTGAGAGAGCCCATAATTTCATGTTCTTGAAATCATGCACAATGTCCATCCCTGTCACGAAGTCCACTTTATTCATTGAGCCATTGCATAGCATAACATGCTGTGGAAACAGGCTGTCTGCTATCCAAAGGATGGGTCACCTTTCCAACATTTAATGTCTTTTCTCTGGTGAGTGATTCCAGGTGTGAAGAAGCATGAGGCAGAGTTCTAAAAGAATGTATCTTCTCCCTAGTCACATAAATTCATGTACCTCTATCCTAAAACTACCTGTCACTGTTCCTGTATTTTTGTTCCTTCCATACCTTTAAGTAAGTGTGCCTCTTGGAGGGTTTCCCTTGATCACTGCCTTTTAGTGCCACTACTGAGTGGGGTTGTAATGGGTTGGCAATCAATTTCTGACTATCACTAACAATAAAACAAAATATTCAAAGAGTGCCAATTCTTGTTGTCCTCTCTTAGCTGGTTGTAGGACACTTTCCACCAGGCTAAGAGAGCTGATGGTAAGATTTTGGTACCATGAAGGTAATGGAGGTAGATAATATGGAATTTGGAGGTCTTGTTCAAGGAATTTATTCATTGTAGTGGATCTGCTGGAGCCTGGATTCAAGTTTTTCACCTCTAAGTATATAAATAATTGCTACTGCTCCAACCTAATCTTATGATTTCATGGACCTGATCATATAGCTTAGGATGGACAATTCCAATCACATACATCCATGTTGTCCAATGGTCTGGTACAATATATCCACTAGGGTTTGGTAACTGATATGAGTTGTTTTGTAAACACTGAGGAGTTCTCTGCCTTGGTCCAGACCCTAGGGTTGGTCTCATTTGTTACCATGGATACATCAGCATCACTGAATCTATGGGGATATATCTCAGTGTCTTAATTTAAAATAGTAGTCACTTGAAATATTAGTTGGAGATATATTCCTGAGTGTAGTTTTTGTGGACTTCAGAATCTATAGAGGCCTACCAAAGTCTGCTATTTATCAGTGGTGGGAGGTTTCATGCCCCAGACCAATATACCCCTAAACATCTATCAATACAAGAAGTCTCTGAATTCATAAAGATTTTATTTCCCAGACTTGGGGATATTTGTCCAACTACAACACCAAGAGTATTTCCTTCTCACCAGAGCCAAATATTGTAATGTTGCAATATAGCAGAGGAACATTTGTTCTATGGATATCAAGAAAATATTTTGCATCATATCAATCATTCACTCACTCTTTCAAGAACTGATTCATTCTTCAAAATCTTATTGAGTAATCACATGTTGCCATTTACAAAAACATATTTTTATGACTTTAAAAAGATCAAATGTAGAAAAAATGCCTCTACAATTAACACAACATTAAGAAATAAACTTTTTTTCAGAATTAAAAGGGAGACAAAAGTCAGGTGAGACTTCACACAACACCTGAGGCCACTGTGTGATGGACAGTACAAATCTTCCAAATAAATTTAAGAAAAGATGAGCTTTCCCAAAGAAGAACATTTCTAGAAGATAATTTCCAGAAGAACATTTTCATAAAAGATTGTGCAGTATATGTAACTGAAAAGTTATATTAAAAAAACAGGGTATAATGGGATGACCTTTAATTAAATGGATATGTGGGTAACTTCAAACAACAGGATGGTTAACAATGGTAAGGGCTGAGTCTCTAAAATATATATAAAACAGGATTATCCACTCAAATGGTTAGGACATAAAAATGGAATTCCTTTTCTTTTAAAATGTTTTAATCTATATTTGTGAACTGTAAAATATGTCCACACAATCTGTAATGATCACTTCAAGATATAGAGCTTAATTCCTCTCTCTTTGAGTGAGAATTAGATTTAAGTAATCATTTCTAATAAATAGAATAGGGTGAAAGTGCTGATGATGTATGACTTTCAAAAGTAGGTTATAAAAGGCATTGCAGCCTATACCTTGCTCTCTTTCGTATGACTTACCTTGGTTGAAGCCACCCTCCATATCATAAAGATACTTAAGTAGCCCAATGGAGGACCTACGTAGTAAGGAACTGAGGCCTTCTGAAAAGAGAGCCATTTTGGAAGATATTTTCTAGCTCCTCTCAAGCTTTCAAATGAAGAAAGCTCCAACTAAATCTTGATGGCAACATGGGACACCCTATACCAGAAGCACCTAGCTAAGAAAAAACTCAACTCCAGCCCCACTGAAACTGAGATAATAAATGTTTGCTGTTTTATGCTACTAAATGGAAGGATAATTTCTTATGCAACACATAATTAATATACTATATTTACAACAACGATATGTTTTTGTCATATTATGTTATTTTCCAATATCTTATGGCTATTAAAACTAATTAGTACCATATAAATTCCAAATTATATACTAAATTAAAATTTTGCTTCTCTCTAATGCATATTAAACTTTTGGCTCAAGGAATGTGGAATTCCTCCCCTTTCTTGGCACTTCTGGGCACATATCTTTTTAATTTGCTGGCAAGGACAAAATTTGTTTCATGTTGGTGGTTACTGTGTTTCTCTATTATATTGACTGACTGTAGATGTTCCTTTAGTGACAAATATTCAAATACTGTCCTTGTGGAGTTCATATATGGGCTCTTGGATGGAGACTGAGAGAACCACCCAGTTGCCCACTTTTCTGATATAAAAGATGGTGCTGGCTCAATCTCTTCTACCTCTTTACCTTTCTACCTCTAGTTCCTCCCCACCAGTCATGCTTATTCCTAGCCTCTTACTGTTAGAAATACTCACATATTGAGCGGATCTCTTGTTTAGGCAATTAGAATACTACTTAACTCTAGTTACCTACTACTGTGCAATTTGACCCACCGTAAAATGACATACTCTCTACAATGTGTGATAAAAACGGTGTCAACTCCAGGGTCAATTCCTCTTTCTGTTACCTCTCTACAATTTCCATTTTCCTTGCTCTGAAATGAATGAGGACAGAATTTCAAATCTGCTCTCCAGTCCCATGCTTTGTACAATCCATTCAAAGTGCACCCTCAGGGGCTCTCATTTTCATCACAGATTTGTGCTGTCATCATCTCAGTCAATTTTAGAATGTTTTAATTACTCCAAGAGGAAAAAATCCCATATCCTCTTATGTCTGCTATTATTATCCGTTAAAATTGATATAATAATTACTTTGCCATTGCTGCAAAATATTACAATATTTCTCTTTCATTGTTTATAACAATTGTTTCACAACAAGACAAGGTGTTAGTGGTGGGTTAATGTATGGGAGCTTTGTACGATGATATGCAGGTTTGTTTTGTACGTTTACAAATTTTACTATACACTTATTGTTTATAGATGTTCTTGTACGAATGATAAATAACAATGAAAAGAGTTAAAAAAAATCTGCCTTCCAAGCAGATGTAAAATAGAGACAGAAATCTCTACTTATTGTTCATATGGGCACCCTTAATTTTCCAAAATCATTTACAGGGAGACAAAATTGAACTACTGTCTTCCCCAAACCTGAGTGGAGAGACAGACAGAAAACTTTCAGCACATGCAGTACTCACAAATTGTTGATAAAAATGCCTCCTCCCCTCCTTGTCCTAAGTAGCTATGAACTTAGTGATTTGTGGTAACAATGCCCTTTCTGCCCTAGTTTTAAAAGTCCTGCTAAAGCTATTTCAATGTACCACTTTTTGGTACAGTAAGACTATGAAGGGCAGAAGAGGGTACTTGTAGCCTTTTGTTTTCTAAAGTGGATCATAACTGCATGTCTTTTGTTATTTGTTTAGCAACAAAGTAGAGACTAAACTGGCATATTCTCTAATTGTGTGTGTTTGGGTAAGTCATGTAATGTCTCTAAGACTCAGTTTCCTCATGTGAAATATGTGTTTTGGACTACATGATTTCAATGTCTAACATTATATGACTATCTTTTCAGTCTTGGCCCAGGATGTAACACTGTACTGTACTAAGCTGTGGATCTTTTAGATTTCATTAAAACAATGTGATTAGAATAATGTGTTTTAAAATAATGTGTATTTAAATATTAGTTAAGGGTTTATTTTATAAAATATTCTTATGCCATGGATTCTATTAATGTCAGCATATGTATTGAAAAGGAAATATGGATAAATATTCTGAGTCAAATTCTTCATTTAACTTCAGGCAATAGAAAATGTTCCTGTATAATGAAAATAATGCCTTAAGTTTTTAGATACTTGACATTTTTGTAATTAATTTTTTCCTCATATTTCTTAATAATTCTACTTGCCGAAGCAATTGAAGTTCTCTGTGTTCATTGAATTTCAAGTGAGATTCCTGCTTTAGTCAAGTGCATTATTAGCATTCACAAAAGCTCCAAATGAATTTGATACTTTTCAAGGTACAGAGATTAAATACCAGCTTTCAAGAAGTTCCAGTAAAAAGCTATGATATGTATTAATGAGCAAGTCCAGTTCAAATATCTGAACTCTTTGGCAATATCCATTACTCTTACTTATAAAGATCGTCACCCACAGTGAACACCCTGAGGCTATGGGAAGTTCCACAGTTCCCTATGGACCTGGGTTCCAGGCTTGGATAATCCATTCCCAAGTCCATGACGTTTATATATGTTACTTACATTGCTTCACCTCACTCGCCGCTGCAATTTAATGAAGCCAAATTAGCCCACAATAGAACTATTCAAAAAACTGAAAAGATAAAATAGTGTTACTATATTTATGGAAGGTGATAATGATGAAACTTAGGAATTACATGACATAGAATGAGAAAAAGAGTAGTCAGCTCTGCTGACATTCCATTCCCTGCCCATTATACCCATATTCTCTAAATGTTACAAGGTCTAAAACGGAGGTATTTAACTAAAATAACAACAATAAAAAGTTTGTGTGCACAAATAGAGGACTTATGAAAAACATTCATATAGTACTATTAATAAAGCCTATGTCCTAAATTCACACTCAACATTATATCTTCAATTAGCTATCATTAGAGGTAGATAGAGGCTAACAGTTTTTACTGAGAAAATAAAAATTATAAAAGAAACTACTATTTATTTCCAGGCAATATAATGTAAGTGTGCTTCCACTTTGACCATAATCTGAAGTAATTGAATATACAATGCATTACATGATGGAAAAATCAGCAAGGAGTTATTCAGTGAAAATATTTCCTTCCATCCTGTTCATAGGCACCTTATTCCCACTCACATTCTCCCATGGGATCCATAGCTATTAGTTTTTTTCGTTTCCCAAATGAATAAATTTGAAGAAATATACAAGCAGCTATGAATGTATATGCATTTCTTTGTTCCTGCATGTTTTTAAACAAATAGAAGTATACTTTACACATTACTATATATTGTTTTCTCTTTTTCTCCTTAAATGCATGTATGCATTAGGAAAGTTAAAGATCAGAGATTGTTTATTTAATTAATTTTTCTCCTTCTAGGTTATAAAATATACACCAGTTAGATACTGGAGACATGCTAGACATACATATACCTCCCTAAATTGTAAGGTCTATAAGTTTATATTTGTAACAAAAAATCTAGGAAACAATTACTCTTTTCCAGGCACAATTTCAAGTAATTACAGAACAAATTACTTGCTTTCCAAAGGTTAAAAACAATAACAACACAAAACTATGACCTGCTTCCTACTGTAAAGACATTTTCAGCTCACTCTAAATGTTTGGATATGTCCTTTTGGGGAAAAAAAAACAAAACCAAAACAGGAAAGACTCCTACCCTGAGCTTCACGTGTAGCAGATATTGCTCTAATCATTTTGCTTAAAGTAACTCACTAATACCTAACAAGAAACTCAGAGCATTGCTATTATTAGCATTGTTTCAAGAATAAAATAACAGCACAGATAATTTAAGAAACTGCTTCAAAGTCATATAGCTGTAAAAGGTCAGAACCTGGATTTGAACCAAATTTGTCTAACTAGCTTCAGGGTATGCACTTTTTTTTTTTTATGTAAAATGTTTTTCTTTATTTTTAAAGAAGTTTTAAATTACATAAATATTATATCGAAAATATACGGGATACCCATATACCACATGTCCTCCCATTTCCACACCTTTCCCCATTATCAACATCTTTCATTAGTGTGGTACATTTGTTACAATTGATGAACATATACTGAAGCATTGCTACTAACCATGGTCTATAGTTTATATTATTATGGTTTAAATGTTGCACCACACCATTTCATAGGTTTTGATTTGACAAAACATATAATGGCCTGTAAAATGTAATGTCATGCAGAATATTCCAATGTTCCCAAAATACCCCATGTTATACCTATTCTTCCCTCTACCTCCCTTCAAAACCTCTGGTGACCACTGCCTTTACATCAATGTTACAAGCTTTTCTATTACTAGAGTAATAAATAAGTCTACTTTAATCATAGTTGCATTCCCACCTTATGTTTGTTCATTCCTCAATCTTGAGGATTTGGGGATGATTCACTCTGCTTCTGATTGAGAGGGCTTAGATCATATGGGGCAGGTGGGTGAAACTGTGATTGCAGTTGTAGATACTTTCTGTTTTTTTGGGATGGGCATTGTCCAATATCATCCTTTTGTTAGTTGTCCTGGATGAATCCAATGAACTGGAGAGTAGGTGTTGGCTGAAACTCTGCTGAGATCCAGGGTTCAACCGTTACATAAACAGCCAGAATACTTAAGTTTCTGGGACAATTTTTTTACAGGTATAGTGCTAATTACAAGTTCATATAAAAGGGCCATAAAAGTCATGTTTAGGAAAATTATAAATGAGTCTAACTCATTGGAGTGATAGGTTATCATATATTCCAAGGTAAGGACCACTGACAGGGTGCCAAATTCCTCAGATTGTCTGCCCTGCCTATAGTGTCTAGATGTCTTTAGAGCCCTCAGGAACCCCTTATCTTGGGGCACTGTTTACTGTGGCAGCCAGTGGCCAATGAAATCCTCCTGAGATGTGCATAAGCATAACCTCTGGAATGACCTCCCGACTCACCTTCAAATCTCTTAGACATAAAATATCATTTATATTTAATATTTCCGCCTTTTGATATAAGTCTTTTACTGAATGCATTGCTAGCTGGCGCTTGGTAATAATCCCTCAGTGCCAGGGAGGGTCATCCCCGGGAGTCATGATCCATGCCGGTCGGGGGTAAGGTAATGAGTTTATATGCTGAGTTTGGCTTAGAGAGAGGCCACATTTGAGCAACAAGGAAGCTTTCAGTCAGTAACTCTTAGGCAATATATAATACTAGATTAAGTTTCAATTTCTAAAGAACGAGGTTCATAAGTATAAGCATCAATATCAAGGGCCTAACGCATTGATCATTGATCTGTCCTCCTTTACTAGGAACTGCCCATGCAATCAAGACATTCTTGCCACTGTATTAGAAAATGCAGTAGGACTCTCCAGGATGGGAATTTAATATTCTTTCAGTTATTGTGTGTGTCTCCACCCACCAAGACAATACTTTGTGACCACTTGACCACATTCATATTCCATAGAGGCATGCCCTAGGTGCTTCTGCCTCCCCACACATCCCTCCACCACCAGCACTGTGCACTGTTACTCTCCACCTCCCCAGTCACTGCTGTGATCTTTCTGTAATCCGATACTTTCCCCAAAAGAAATCCAAAAAAGTAAATAAATAAAATAATTTTAAAAATAATAATAATTAAATAACAAAATACAAAAAAATTTGCCTTGAGTCTTTCATCATTTTAAGATCTGTTATCTTATATGTACAGTGACAATTTCTTCTGTACATTCCTGCAGTGTCTTATTTTTTTTTACTTTATTTTCAAAGAAGCTTTAGGTTTCAGAAAAGTCACATAGAAAATATAGGGGATTCCCATATACCCCACCCCATATTCCTCTCATGCCTTCCCCTACTACTAACAGTATCTTACATGAATATTGCTACTAACCATGGTAAATGGTTTACATTATGGCTTACATTTTGCACCATACACTTTACAGGTTTTGACAAAATGTATAATGGCTGGTATGTATCATTGCAAAATCATGCAGACCAATTTTAACTTGTCTGAAATTGTCCTATGGTCCATCTATTCTTCTCTCCCCCTCTCCCCAGAACTCAAGATAACCACTAAGTTTCAAACCCTCAATATTAATGTACATAATTATGAACCTTATTATTTAAAAATTGAAAAGTAGTAGTTGCCATAAGATATACATTTTTAATCAAAGTGCCATATTGTTTTTCAACTTAGAGGGAAGCTGATATCTAAGAAATAAATGGATGAATAAATGTGTAAACTGAAGGTACAATGGTTTATACAGAAAGTTTTGACCTAATAAAACAGAAAGGATAGTTGTGATAAAGATGTGTTTGCATGCCAAAAAAAAAAAAAAAAAAAATCAGAGCATACTCAGATTTTATAGAGAACTTAAAACACATTTGCTTAGAATACAGAAAACTTTTAGGATTATAGAGCTATTGGGTTAATCAAATATTTAAATTGTAGAATAAAATAATTATAATTATGTAAAAATGAAGTAGGAATAAAAGAAAAAATTTTTCGGTTCTATCATTTCATAAATGATCAGAAAGTTGCACATTAAGTGGTCAGAAAAATCTTTTAGTGGAATCTTTCAAAAGAATTTTGACTGGAAAATGCAAAATACAAGATAAAGTAATTTGATAATTACATGCCTCATTTTTCTCAACCTAGGAAAATAACAAATATAACTGCAGTGACAATGCTTAGCTTAATGTTCTGCATGTATTTCCTGTCAAATCTTCATGTAATGTCTAGATACAAGCCTTCGCATACACTCTTAATAATTGCATTCTGCTTTTTTTTTCGTTGTATTCATAAATGGATGAAGTTTATGTAGCTACTTAGCATTGACTTAATCAAATGAAGTGTTTGGCTTCTTTAGTGTTGCCCAAAAATATATTACTAAAAATTTGATGACTTCTCTTTATCCTATTTTCCAGAAAGCTAACTTTGTACCAAAAATTCAAAAAATATCAATTTAAATATACTTATAAGTCTTAGACATAATGCATTGACCCAATAGGCTAGCAAAAAAATATACAAATCTTTAAAATATGGTACTGTGTAGAATAAACAATTTTGTTTAATTATATTTATGCAATATGCAAAAATCTATTTTTTTTCTGAGATCTTTTAAATTTATAGAAAGTCTATGTTTTCAATGACTAGCTTTGTATTTTTGACCATTCTTTCTCCTCATTTCCTTTTTTGCATTAGCTACATTAGTGTTGTTGAAGAGTGACAGCTGGGGGGAATATATTTCTCCCCACAATAGTACATATTCCTAAAATATACTAATTGTCATGTGAGATGTTAACTTTAAAAATGATTTAAAGTTTGAAAAAGTTAAGAATAAGAGGTTTGTTTTGTTTTGTTTTTTAAATTTTAACCAAAATCCTATGGCAGCTCAAATTATATTATAATGCATATTTGGGGAAAGAGCTCAGTATTTGGATTACCAGAAAGAGAGAAGAGAATGAGGAAGAATATCTGAAGAGATAATGGCCCAGAATTTTCATGAACTGATGGAGCCATAAAGCCACAAATTTGAAAAAGACCTTTTTAACACTTACCAAAAAAACATCAAAATAAAACCACACTTAGACTCATCATAGTGAAATTGCTAATGAGCAAAGATAAAGAGACAGTTTTTCAGGAAGTCAGAGAAATAATACAGATTATTCACTTTTCTCTCAAACTTCTCCAATGGAACAATGGTTTCTGGAAATCATTGAAACAGTATATCCATAATCCTAAATGAATATTTTCACACTCTCTACCTAGTGAAAATAGTCTTCAAAAATGAGACAAAATACATCCATTAACAGCAACAGAAAAAAAAAATCACAAAGGTAATTTGTCTCTAGCAGGAATCGAACCCGGGGCCTCCCATATGGTAAACGGGAGCCCTACTGATTGAGCCACAGCCGTTTCCCGAGCAAGTCTGATTTAGATTAGACTTTAAGGAGATTTTTTTTTTTTTCCAAACAGAAGAATAAGGCTATATGGAAACTTTCAGATGCTCAGAGGAAGAAGAACATTGAAAAATGTAAATCTAAACTTGTAACATTGCTATTAAGGCAGTGGTCACCAGAGGTTCTGAGGGGAGGGAGGATGAAGAATATGTATAACATGGGGCAGTTTTGGATCATTGGAATTGTTCTGCATGACATTGCAATGATGGATATGGGTCATTATATATTTTGTTAAAAACGTATTAGATGGTGCAGTGCAACATGTAAACCATAATGTAAACTATAAACCATGGTTAGTAGCAATACTTCAATATGTGTTCATGAATTGTAACAAATGTACCATACTAATGAAAGATGCTGTTAATGGGGAAAAGTGTGGGAATGGGAGGGTATATGTGAGGTATATGTGAATCACCTATATTTTCAATGTAAAATTTATGTAATCTAAAGTTTCTTTAAAAATAAAATTACTAAAAGAGTAAATCTAATTGAAAATATAAGTTATAATCAACTGGATAAAATCACAGTATAATAGAATTAAAATATAGGTCAAAATAACATAAATCAGGAGTAATGAATGAAGTTAACAGTCTAAATTTTCTTCATTTTTTATGAGGAAGGTGAAAGTATCAAATGATATTAAAATTTGATAACAAAACTGTGTGCTGTTATCTGTATGAAAACCTACAAAAAGAATAGTGAAAGGTTAGAGAAATACATATGAATAATTTTGTGTTCCCTGGAGAGAGTACCAAAGAAAGAGAGAGAAAAGGAGAAAATTAGAAAATACACAAGGCCTGTACAGAGAACTGATGATAGTCTAATTTAACTCTATCATCAAGTCCTTTGCTTATTTTTGTAATCTTCATTTTAGTTCTGTGAGAGCCCCAGGTCCCAAGATTTAGCATGCTGCTTTTTATTTGTTAACACTTTTTGGAATACCATTACTTCACAGTATTTAGTTGTTCTATATTATAAAGTATTCAGTATAGCATTACAGAACACTTGTAAGTCTAGATATTAATAACACATACTAAAATATAAAACAAAACAAAATTTCCCCATTTTCACTTTAGAGTTGATTCTATATTTGACTTATTTGTGATGTAGATATCTATGTTCATAGGCCACTTCTTCCCTTCTTACTAGTCCAAGTGTGTTAAAAAAATAATAACAAAAGACCCACTTCACTGAATACAAAGATACATGCAATCCAGTCAGGTAGCATAGTTCCTTTATTTTATTAACTGTGGTGATACTGGGTCATTTTTAAAACTTCTCTAGGTTTTCATAAAAAGAGAATAAAAATAGTGTCAAGTTTATAGAATTAAAGATTTCCAAGTTAATGGATATAAAATGTGCAGCTAAGTACATAGCAAAGTGCCTATCACATAGTACATCTTCAATATTTGTTAATTATTATTGTCATTTTAGTTATAAATACCACCCTCTCCTCCTTTTGAGCAGGCAGGCATTGGTTATTGGTTTATTGCCTGAATTGGCTTCTTTTGGTGTTTTTTTGCTTGTTTGATTTTAATTCCTACTCAAAATTCTATTAACCTTAGGTAACGATGAGACAATTCCTCACTGTTTGGGTGCTAATAAACTGGGAGAATGTATTAAGAGATAAGAAAGTGAGAATGAGATTAAACTATGCATTTACATGGAGCAGTCACTGAAGAATTCTAACCAACTAATTTTCCCTGAAAACTTTCCTCCTGTTAAGGTATCTACCCATATCAGAATTGAGAGTCTTATATTTATGTGGCTTATAGTCCTATTATCTTACCTAAGATCTTTAGCTTATTTGAATGCTGAAATTGGAAATGATCCTACCAAAGTCTCAAACAAACACTTTTCATGCAGAAAATAAGTTGCAAAACCATAATTACAGTTGTAAGGTCTCTAGTTCTGTTTTACATTCCAGTGTAAAAAACAGCTTGACATACTGCCTTTATTATCAGGACATACTTGATTCTGACAACTATTTCCTGATTTTATTTTACTGCTTAAGACTACAACAACATATGATATCCTTTTTTGTTTTGTTTTATATTGTATATTTGTGCATTCAAAGTATTCATATTTAGACATATTGAATTAAACGGCAGTTTGTAATTGGAAATATTAAGAGTTAGAGAATGAAAGCTGATAAGATCCTCTACGTCTATCCTGAACAAAGTCTTTAGTTAAAATGCCTTTGCTTTAGATTTCAAATCATTCTATTTTAAAGAGGAGAATAAATTGTTAATATTATATTAAAACATATTATAAGCATATGTTCAACTTCAGGGAGATTCCACACTGTGTTAACAGTATAGAAATATAATTGCTTTCATTAAATGAATACAGATCTTATAAGCTCTCTAGTGTTTTCAAGTAGTGTTTGCAGTAGCCTGAGAAAACAGTCATCAATCCTCATCATAAAACAAATCTCAATTGAACAAACTAGTGTTAGAATGTTAATTCTCTTCATCTAGACTCTGAATATCCTCAGCAACACTGAGAAGAGATATGACTCCTTCATCCTTCCCCAGTAAGGTTTCATGGCCTTTGCCATCTTCATATTCCCATCCATACCCTACATGATCCCTGGCACATATTTAAATTATGGGCTCTTGAGTCAGACAGGTAGTTTTTAAATTCTAGCTCCCCCATTATTTAATGTATATGTTATTTTATTCTTCTTATTTTTTTTTAGTTTTATTATCAGTAAAATTGAGATACTTGCACATATCTTTTAGAATTCTTACATGGTTTAGAAAAAGACTTGTAATACACTGAGAATAACACATGATATATAGCAAATTTAAAGTAATTACCTATACTTTAAAAAATTTCTAATACATTAAGAATCCTAAAGGTGAATTGACAAAAAATCTTACAGGTCTGAGTGGTCTGATACAGCTATACTTACACAATAAGAACAGATGAAGTATCAAACTTTGTTAATATAATAGTTTAAATATACTATTATACAGGAAAGTTTCCTTTTTGTTTGTTCTATCACCTTTACCTATATATAGAATACATAGAAGCCTTGATCATTCCATATGAAGCCAAACCCCAATCACAAGGCTCAGTTCCAATAAATTAGACAATCCCATTAGCCTAAGTGCTATTCCTCCCATATTGATTATATTAAGTCTCAGAGAAGTCCTACTTACACAACTACACACATTTTTATGATTTTTTAATTATAAGGCTGACTTTTTCTCCTTCTGTGAATAGGAAGAAAGTATTTGTGTGTGGTGATTTCAACACACTATAACTATTTTATTGAATAAATATTTATTTAAAGATTGAGAAAAAAATGCAAATTTACTACAGAAAAATTTGGTTTCCTTTTTTCATCCCCTTGGATTATTTAGTTAAACTTTAATCTCTGGTTATCTCATATCTTCAATGCCTTAGTGTGACCTAATTAACTTAAGTAAAATGGGGTTGATAAAGATGGGAAAAATGAGATTTTGCTAAATGTCTGATCTTGCCAACCTAAATTACCTTCTGGTATTGCCCAGGCTATTTTTTGTAGATTGGGTTTTAAGAATCCTGAAGGGATTTGTGATTTCTTGTCTGAGGTAGTCGAAGCAGGCAGTAAAGAGTCAACAAAAGTCAAATGCTAGAAGCATCAAAGGAAAATATCAAGTAAATAATCATATACAGGAAGGAATCCAGAGAAACTGAGAAATAGCTATATAAATATAATTTTGAGTGAGAAGAAATACCAAAGATTTGTTTGTCAGTACCATTTTAAAGCGGCTGGTAGAGTTACTGTGATTTGTTCTAGTTGTATTATAGAAACTTGGATGATGGTAAATCAAAATAGCCCAAATTCACATGCTGCAAGGAAGTTTGTAAAATACAGTGGTAATGTAATAGAGCAACTGCTTCAGGATATTTTGGATGGGGTAATTTGGTTTCTACACAAATTCAGATGTAATTCCACATAGGGAAATACCACAATCAGGCTATTACCACCATAAAGTCTGAAAGTAAGTAACAAGTTTCCTAGAGAGGGGTTAAAGAGGGGAAAACAGAGCCATTATCTTGGTCAAATTGGTATAATAGGTTAGTTACCAAGACAACTTCTCAAACACATGAGGATAAGCAGAAAATCAGTTACCTAAACCAGTGCACAAATGCAAATAAGCACACTAATAAAATTTCCTAGTGACTAATAACATATATAAGTGACATTTTCTTGAATTCCCCTTTAACCAATATAAAAATGTTTCCTAGAGACAGAGCTGCAATTAAATCAACAGATTGGACTAATTGAGGCCAAGCTTTGTGAAGCAATATAATGAAGAAATTAGATAGCTAAAATATGAAAATAATCATGTATTTTTTGACATTCTGTTACCTGGCACTTAAGTTCTAATGATTTATAAGTACAACACTTTACATTGTATGTTGAATCAATTGTGGCAGAATTTGGACATAAAAAACTAAGTAAAGAGGTTATCCTTGCAATGTCACTCAGGTCCATGCTTAATGGCAAAACCCCAGGATGCATTTATCAATTGCGATAAATGTGCCACACTAATTAAGGATGTTTATGTGGGAGATTGTGGGAGGTGTGGGAGGTGGGGAGTATGGGAATCTCTATATTTTTTGTATAACATTTATGTAATCTAATTATCTTAAAAAAAAAAAAAAAAAGAGGTTATCCTTATATTATACTTGTATCTTCATTGGTAAATAAATAATACACATCATATAATTTATATTCTGACATCTAGAATTTTTCAAGACCCTCACTTTATCTTTTCTCACAAGCCTTACCATACAAATCACCCAGACACAATAGGCCACATGTTCATGAATAAATCAAACAATCTAATACATATTGTAATAATAAGTGAAAGTGAAATGAAATTTCATCAGTGGGTACAGTTGGATGGATTCCAAAGAGGTCATTAGTCACAACTTTTCCAGGACTGTAAGAAACAATGAGAAACAGAATCACTTTTTTAGTGCTTGCTTATATATTTTTTTTTTTTCATTTTTATATAGTGTCATTATGATTAATCCTCATATCCACCTGAGAGGTAAATACCATTAATCCATTTTATAGTTGAAGAAACTGAGCTTCATAAAAACAGTTCATTTGACAAATCAATATAACTCTTTAGTGCATTAAATATAACTAATGCAGACATGAATCAAACAGAAATTTTAGACTCATTCACTTTTTAAACACTTAAGTATTGGTATGTAACTAGACCAACACTGATCACAGTTAAGTCTCTGTTGTTTACAACATTTTACATAGTTGCATGACAACTATCTGGTTCTCTGTATTGATTGAACAGATGTGCCAGGCATTTTGCTAGGGCCTCTTTCTTCCCCATATCACAAAATCCATCATATTTCATCTCAGTGAAGGTTATGTGCCAAATGATGATCATTAATCCAATGGCATATTTCGATATATATGTTAGGAACAACTCTTTTCTAAAACCTGGAGGACCTCAAACTTAAACATTTACATTGATTTAGGGATCTATTTTCTAGTGAGTGTAATATTTCTTAAGCAATTATTTCAAGGACTTTACAAGGTCTCTATTTCACTGTACAACATGCATATTTTTGAAAAAATAATATAATATATTAGACTTTAATAATTTACCATCTGTTTACAATGACTCAATATTAAACTGAGATAATTAAAAATAAATACATAATTATGCTGCTATACTTGTGAATTTTAAATGAAAGAAGCCTTTCTTTAGGATTCATTCCAGCTCCCATCTTAGCACAATTGTAACTTTTTATACTTGGCTTTCAATTATTTCTATGGTGCTCTGCTGTTCTTCTGGATTTATTGAGGAATTGCAAGGCAGCATAAAAACTTATTCTAAAAACTCATGGTAATTGTGAAATTAACTATCTTTTTTTTTTTTTTAACATTGACTTGGAAGCCCCCTGAGATTCAGAGACATTCCCTGGATAGCAGTTCTTATATGTAATCCTCTGGGGATATGGAGTTGAGACACTGCTTTCAAAGCTCCATCTTCATTTCTAAGCACTAGTGGGTGTTTTGAGGAAAAAATAATCCTTATATTTCAGTCAATAGTTTAGAATCACCTTGTTTACCTATTATTAAAGAGTCCAGTTTCCAAGTGTAAGGCTCAGTTTATGTTTTTCATTTCCAAAATCCAGGCCTCCTTTCACTTTTCACAGTTTTATTAAAGTTCCCATAACTTTTTAGGCCTCTCTTGAAATGATTTTACTTACAGAGCTCTATATCCCTGTTGGACAGTAACTGAATGTTTGTCTTCTCTTTGCCACTATAAATTTTTCTTCCTCTTAGGCCATCCCTTCTTACTTGCTTTCAATAACTAACCAATCCTTGTCTTTCTCTATTGATCATTCCAATGAGCTCGGGATTCTCTGAATTAGATACATATGTAAAAAGAATTCATTTAGCCATTTTAAGAGGTTCTATAACCAGGAGTTGAATCACTTCTGCAAGGTAATTTCTTCCTTGGGGAAGAGTAATTAAAACACGTTTATATGAATTATAGAAATATATTGTAAAAGACACAGTTGTTTGAGTTAAAAGCCATGACAGTTGAATTATACATTGTAATTTAATTTCTGTGAGCCCCTTTTCTATCTAGTCCAGGCAGATGAATCTAATTCACTCCTTATTTTCTCTTTGTCCTCTCGAATAAGTTTTTCACCAATTTAGATTTATTAAATCAGTCACAGTCACATTAAATTTTCTTTTAGGCTTTCTTTTCCCACTTATGGTTATGAGTCAATACTTCAGAACTTTAAGTAGTGCTGCTTGCTGTAGAAAATTTTGTAAATGAGATTTTACCCATGTCAGCATTTCACCATTTTAGGATGCACACTTCCTGCAAAAACAATGTCTGGTACTGACTCTTTCATGTGACTTGATTTTTGAGACAGCCCATTCTCACAGATAAACCCATTTACATTTAAGGTAATTACTGATAAGGCAAAACTGACTTCTGCCATTTTGCTATTTGTTTTTTGTAAATTACTACATCTCTTTTGTTCAGATGAACTTTTACAATTAATCACTTCTCATTTCCTTTTGTGTTTTATTTTTTTAAGATATTTTCTTTTGGTTACCATGAGGATTACATTTAACACAGTAAATTATATTTTCCTGTATCCTTGTATGCTTTATAATTTTTTGTTGAAAACTGGACATTCTGTTATTATGTTATTATGTTATTATGTTCAGTCTGTAATTCTAGTTGCCCTACTCTTCAGTCAGCTATATCAAGAACAAGAAAAAATAGAAAAGGAATAAAAAAAGAAAAAAATGAAAAAGTATAGAAAGAAAGAGAGAGAGAAAGGAAAAGAAAAGAGGGAGAAAAGTACTAACAGTCAAAACACCTACAAGGAAAAAAAATAATAAAGAAGGTGCACTGCCTTTCTAAGTCTCATTATATGCCAGTGGGAAGATAGAAACTGTTGCTGCTAAAACCTTGGCTAAAACCAAGGACGGCATCTGTGTTCATCCTTTGAGCATCTACCAGTCCACAAAAGAGGAAAAAAAACAAACTAATAAAAACCACTTAACTCCTCCCCCTCCCCAAAAAACTGTGCAAAAGCTCTTTACTTCCTGGTAGATGCTGATGTAGGGCCTGAAACTACTAATGCCAAGAGCGCTGAAACCCAAGCCAGTGCCTATGCTGGGCCATCGGGGATCTTCCAGACAAGGAAAGGCAAACACATAGAATTTAAAAAATAAAGAAACAACCAAAGAAGCTGCACTGGCTCTTCATATCCTGGTGGATGTTGCCCAGAGGGTCAAACCTGAGACCAGCTTCCACACTGAACCCTCAAGGATGCCACAGATCACCTCTACCCTCAACCTCAAATTTTGGAGAACAGAATTTCCTCTGCCAGAGCCCCAGCTAGCCACTCATAGAGTGACTACCATTTCCACAATCACTGCTGCGGGGCTAAGGAATGGGGCTGGTCACTGGTTTGGGATTTTACATACATATGCTGAATTCTTGGCAGCCTCTCACTTTTGGCACTTTCATGGATGTTTTAGATGTCCAGTCTGGTTCCATTGTAATCACCCTGTTAATTCCAATCTCTTCTTCTAGCTCATTCATTTTTCTAGTGGAAGAATGACTTGTAACACTTCCTATTCTACCCATTTTGCCAAATTATTAACTTCTGATAAGAATTTTCTTCGCTTAAGAATTTTCTTCTTTTCTTCGCTTAAGAATTTTCTTCGCTTAAGAAATTCTGATAAGAATTTTTCTTTTCTTAAGCGAAGAAAATTCTTATCAGAAGTTAATAGTTTAGCAAAAGATACAATGAGATATTTTAGAGATTCTAAACAAAGCCTAAGAAAGCTTGATGGGGCTGACTCTGCTGTCAACCAGTACATACATGTAGCTTTATTCACATATAATCACATTACATAACCAAACAAAACAAACAGCAAAGAACAGAAATCTACCTCAAGTGGCCAAAGGCTCTGACAACTATATTTACAGGAAAATGAAGGTGTAACTTCATTGCATGTTACAACTGCTAACACCCATTCAAAACCACTCTAAACCTAATAAAAGTCTCTGATCTCTTTCCTTGTCTTTTTACCTTATGCATGCAGCATTTGCTTTCTTACTTTCCACTAAAACACAGGTAAACAATTTAAAACACTTTCAATCTCCAACATTTTAGATCTATTTATTACCCCAAATTAGTAAAACCTAACGATTCACTTTCACTTTAAAGATTTGGCAGGAGGAAACATATATATTTTTAATTTCAAAATTTATTTTCTGTATCAAATTTAAAAATACATAAAGTTAGGAAAATCATCAATTTAATTAAGCTTCTTAAGCTTAATGATTATTAATTTTTTGCCTGATGTTCCTCACATATTTATCCAGGAAATAATGATTCATCACTTAAAACATGTTTGCATAGTCCACTATGAATAGAAGAGTATAATGCTAAAAAATTAGACATACATTTTAACCCACAGAACTTAAGTTCCAGTGAAGGTAAATGATCAAATTTAATTTGAAGAAATTTTTGGTAAGAGAACAGAGTATGCAGAAGCATGTAATAGTACCAAATAGTACCATCTAAAGGTGGTGATATAAGATTGAAGGAAGTATTATTTAATATGAGATTAAAATGAGGAAATGTGGTACTAGTGACTGAAATGTAAGGTTATGAAATTGGACAATGTTCCAGGAAGAGGAAATCAATTCATAGAGAAAAAAATTTAACATGGCATATATTCTAGTTACTATAGCTGCATTAAAAAATTACAGCTAAACTTATTGGCATAAAACAACCATTTATTAAACTCACAGATGCATGGTTTAGGAAAATTTGGCTTGTATACATGGCAGTTGGTGCTGACTGTTAATGTAGGGCTTTAGTTTCACTTAGAAATGCTGAACTCTTGGCATTTCTCTCTACGTGGACCTATTTAGACTTCCTCATGGCATGAGCTAGTTTCTAAATGTGAAGAAAATTAGAGAGTAAGAGAGAGAGAGAAAGGGAGTAATGAAAGATTGAAGGAGATTGAAAAAGAGAGAAAAGCTGTATTCTTTTCTTGGCCAAGCCTCAGAAAACATCTAGGAACATTTATACCATAGTCTACCGGTTAGATGATTCTCAGGTTCTCCCTCAGATGCAAAGAGAGGTAACATGAGCCCTACATCTTAGTGGGAAGAGTGTCATTTTTGGAAAATGCAAACTTCCCTAGTCCAGTTGAAGAATTTAAAAAGTTTATAATTGCTGAAGTATGGTGCACGAATTGCAGGGAATGAAGTTTTATAAGGTATGTAGAAGTGTATGATTTTATTTTAAGGGTGTAGTGGTTTGGAGCTGTATGTACCTGAGAAAAACTTGTTCTTAAACTTAATTTATTTCTGTGGGTATGACCCCAGTGTAAGTAGGACTTTTGATGAGGTTACTTTAATGAAAGTGTGGACCAAACGAGTCAGGATGGGTCTTAATCTTATTATTAGAGCCCTCTATAAGCAAAATGAAATTCAGACAGATTAAAACTATGGGAAGCAAGAAGCTGAAGTTCAGTGGAACCTGGAAAAGAACTGAGAGTCCAGGAGAGGCCTGCATGTGCATTGGCATGTGACAGAAAAGCTAAGGACAGGCAGCCAGTCCCAGAATGCCACTGTCTTCAGAGAAAATTTTTAAAAAGCATCACCTTGATGATGCCTGGATTTGGACTTTCTCCCAGCCTCAAAATCATTAGCTAATAAATTCCTATTGTTTAGGCTGACCCATTGCATGGTATTTTTGAGCCGCCCAGGGAAACTAAAACAAATAGTCACAGAAATATATTGATAGATTATCTGTAAGGGAAAGACCTCATCAGATTAACACATGAAAAACAACTCTTCATATGATTATTTTGTAAGAGGGAGAAATTCTAACACCGAGATTCAGGTCATTAAGGTACTATAGTTGCTTAGTTGGAAACTTGTATAGGCTTAGAAAAAAGCACCAGGGAACGACATAAAACCTATTTCTTTTCTTTTTAAAATTGGAAGAACCTGTGATTAATTAGCTGTGAGGCATTAGATAAAAAGGAGTCAAAATGACAAATAGATTTCTGAATCAACAACTGGGTAAACATGATATGGTTAAATAAAATAAATTGGCTACCTATATTGCCCTGCCATGAGTGGCACCCTTTTCTGAGAAGTGACAGGAACTTTGGGGATTTCTGAGAAAACAGAATGTACTTTGAAAAGGCTGAAATTTTAGCAACGAGAAATTAGCTGATTTCAGTCCAATAAGATAGCGTATCAGAAATAGACAAATACGCTATAATGACCAAGTTATGATCATGCCAGTTTTATAAGACCCTCCTTTGTAATAAGGAACCTAAATGTCAACCAATGATTGCATTTCCCCTTTTGCACATCCCCTAATTGTCTCTGTAAACTAATATAACTTGTTAAGTATTTTGAGACTCTTATTTCTGTTTGAGATCTCCCTATTAACAATCGTTTTTCAATAATCCCATTGTTTTCAATAAACCCATTATATTGATTACTATTGGTGCCTTAATTTTCTTTTGACAGTACCTTATAATAGAGCAGAAGTATATTTAAAGTGAAAATAATGATTCTATTTTACATGCTGAGTTTTAGGTAGTGATTTTTATTTAAAAAGTTAATGTTTTGGACTGAACTTCATAAGAGAACATAAGGATGAAAATATAGATTTGGGGAATTTTCAACACAGAGATAGCAATTGCAACAATGGGGGCTTAAGAGACGACTTTGAAGGAGTGCACAGAAAGGCAAAAAACAACCCAAACAAACAAAAAGCCCCAAGTCTATGGAATAGTCTTGCATGACACCAACATTTAAAGGATGATAATGATAGCTGATATGTATTGGTACTTACCATGTCTCAGTCACTGTTCTAGTGATTATTGTGTAATATCTTGTTTAATTTATACAGTATTCACATGAGGCAGGTGTCATTATTATTCCTACTTAATAAGTAAATAATAGCATAAAAGAGAGGCTAAGAGATGGTACATGGATTCCAACTTGGACATTTAAGTACAGAGCTGGTGCCGCTTTGACCACTGTGATTCCTTGCTCAGAGAAGGAATTGTGTGAGGAGAAAGAGAAAGCAAGACAGAAGCCAAAGAGACAGAAACAGAAACTATATTGAAAGGTGTCATAAACACCATGGAGAAAAAGTATTTCTAAGAAGAATTAGTTAACAGTTCCAAATAACTTTAATTGCTGGTAATTTGGTGAGTGGAGACCTAGTGGAGTTGTAAGGCAGATGTTCTACAGCTGAGGCAAATAAAATACAATTTTAACAAATGTTAAAATAGTAATATATTTGAGAGATAAATGCATTTTTCTTTTATCTCTCTGAATACTTATCATCAAAAATTAGTTATTTATATCACAAGATAAATAGTTTTCAAAAATATCATTTCTCTAAAAGCTTAGGAGAGCAAATAATAAGCCCAAATGACTAAGGATGTTAGTATAGTACCTCACCATATATTACACTAGTAATTTCTTTGAGTGTATATAATTTATTTTTAATATTTTAAGGAGTTTTTTTTTGTTTTGTTTTTTGACCTTTTCTAAGTTGTATTGTCATAGTAGCATAAATTTTAAAATGTGTTAAATTGCTTGTCAAAGAGAAACAAAATGAATTTATAGGGAAATGTGCTATTCTATCATGGTGCTTTTTGTGTGCCATGCTACATCACTCCAGCATGAGAGACAATGACTGTAAAAATACGACATAAAACCAATTTTTGTCTCCAATTGAATAGGTGTCATTGTGCCTTTCAAAGAACAAATTGGTACTTACTATTAAGCACAAATATGATAAAAGTATTTGAGGCAAAATCTAAGACTCAAGCTCTATTTTTACCGGAGATTAATGCTGCTTTTAAACTATATAAATATATTTGCACTCTAAACTATAAGCTATTTATCTTTGGGTGTCTGCAAACATTGCAAATGCAGGGAAACCCTTGACTGACAAGGGTTGGGCAGATTATGGGTGAAGTCATTCAGTCTATGTCCAAGCTGTCAAACCCTCAAAGGGTTTGACTGAATTTCTGCAAAAAAAAAATGAATAATGAGAAGTAATTACTGCAAATAAGGAGTTGTGTCTCCCAAATTCATGAATATTGTTGAAGAAAAATAATGCCACCAGCCCCGCCCCCAGCATCCAAGGATGACTCCTCCAAATCTCAGTTTAATAACAATATCCAGAATTAAAAAAGAAAAATGTATTAAAAAATCTTAGTTAAAATATAGAGTCTTCAAAGTTGGGGAATTGTCAACATCTAATTCCTGGTGACCAGATGTAGAAACCTTCAAAAGGTGATTATATTAGCACTTTAGCTACTCTCTCACCTCCAGGTCTAACCCAATATAAACAAATTTCTGAAGCTAGAATTGGGGCTCTGCAAATTACATTTTATTTTTATTTTTATTTATTTATTTTTTTTTTTTAAAGATTTTATTTATTTATTCATATATCCCCCCCTTGCTGCTTGTGCTCGCTGGGTCAGCTAACCACGCCGTGCGGGAGGGCTTGCCTTCACCAAGAGGCCCCGGGTACCCGGGGCCTCCCATATGGTAAACGGGAGCCCTACTGATTGAGCCACAGCCGCCAAATTACATTTTATAAACTCCTTTTAAGAGGTTGCTTCTTCCTAGATTCTGTAGATTGGAAGCACTCAAGGAATATTGGAAGTCAGAAGAATGGAATACTTTCTTCCTGTTTATATGTCATTCCTGTAGGTAATTCCCAGCATTGGGATTTTGCACCAAGTGGCAATTGGGTGCAGCTTCCAGCCACTTCCATTACTCCCAAGAAACCTTCCTGCAACCCTCTGAGGTACAAAGAGTAGAGTGGCCACACATCTTCTCCAAGGTCTGAGTCCTAGCTCCATGTTTTCCTTGTTCGGAAATTTCATATCTTGACAGTCTCCATTTCTTCCTTTTTGTTCCTCCAACCATAAATTAGGCAGTAGCTTGTTCTTGCAGTTATGGTTTCTTGATCCCTCACATTTCCCTTTTTGTTTTTTCCAACTCCTATGTAACCTATTATTTGTACCACACATTCTCTTTTCTGACACCTAATATTTCTATATTATTGAATATTCTCCAGTTGTAAATATTAAACAATGTTTGCTGATGTGATTTTCTGTTGTCTCCTCAACAGAACTCATGACAATCCAACTCTAAAGAACTTAGTCCCGAAAGTATCTTGGAATTAATGTCTATATATGTGAATTATTTTCAATCAGAATTTTAAAAAATATTTTCTAAAATGAACTTGTATTATAATGTTTAGAAATATTATAAGTATATACAATGGTGAGTTAACTTTTTTTAAAGATTTATTTGCTTTATATTATTTTATTTTTTATTTATCACCCCCCCTACCAGAGATGATTTTCTCGTCTGTCTGCTTGCCTTTTCCAGGAGGCTCCAAGAACTGAACCCAGGACCTCCCACATGGGAGGTGAGTGCCCAAGGGTCTGAGCCACATCCGCTCCCTGCAGGCTGCAGTGTCTGCTGGCTTGTGGCCTCTGCTCATTTAGGCATCTGCTCGTTGTGGTGGGTGGGGCATCTGCTTGTCTTTTTTTAGGAAGGATTGGGACTGGAACCTGGGACCTCCCATGTGGTAGGGAGGTGCACAACTGGTTGAGCCACATCTGCTTCCCTGAATTAACTTTTAAAATAACTTTAAATTTATTTATTTATTGGATATGCCTTTGTGAATATGTAGTTGTAACCAAGCTCTTTTCTGATTACAGCATCAAATAAGTTGCCTTAACTAAATAGGTAGATCACAAGCGACCGTAAAACCTTTGGTGGCCATATCGTTAAAGCAAAATATTCTGCCATTATCCTATTGAGAGTTCAAAGGCATTATTTGATTTTCAGATTGTAGAAGAGTTTTATGGCAGGTTCCAAACGCTATGTAGATATACAGAGAAAAATATATTCTAAATTAAGTTATGTATATATACTTTAATTTGCTCATTTAACTACAATATGATAAACAAATATTGCATAATTTTAATCCATATATATATAAATTTTGTACTCACATAATTAAGTTGACAGGGGGCTACAATGATTCTTCCTGGCACCAGTGTGCCACTTTTTAAGGAAGTGGTGGGCTTTTTGGAGAAAAGAACTAATTAAAGAACATTTTTTGCAGACAAGTTACTTCTGAGATCATGTATTGCAGAATTATTGAAAGGATCCTTAGAACTGAGAAGTTATATTGAGCTACTCTTCTGATACTGATAGCATATAAAATATATTAAATTCACATTGACATTTTAAAGAAGAATGAGAAAGAAGAGCTTCCTATTATCTGTACTGAAGAGGTTTTATAATATAATAGTCTAATTTCCAAAATTATGATTGAAAATGCACTTCAAAAGTCAAATCTTTTCAAAGAAGTTCTAAATTAGTGAGTTAAGAATTTGGAAATCTTATCTGATGTTCCTGTGAAAAATTCTCATGACCTTTGGGTTGACATTGAAGTTTTCTTATTTTCTAAGAGCTTTTATTGCTTATTCTTTTCATGACATTGAAATGATAAGAAAAATATAATGGAAAATATTTGCTCAATATATTATATGAATAAAACTATATTCTGTACATATATATATATTTAGATAATATACTTAAGGATTTATTTATAAAATGAGAATCTAAAATATTTAAATTGAAAATATTTTTCTTATTTTGTTTTCTTTGCATAGTGTATTACAAGGCGATGTTTTTCTATAAATGAGTATGTTAGGGATATTTGCAGCTGTGAGTAGAAGAAGTAGTCCTATTACTTTTAGGTTAATGGCAATAATGTTATAGAATTTTTTAAAGTATGAGCTCTGTAACTATAGTAAGGAAATTACTTTTAAAATTATTTTTTAAAATGTGGTGTTTTATATCTAGTAGCTATTCAATGATACTGGCTGTGCTTTAGAATCTCAACGTCTCTGCTCTGGTGAGGAGGATGAAAGTTATGTGGGGTGAACTATATTTAAGCATGATGGATTGTCAATCTTTAGTTTACCTTTTTCTTTCCCGACTATCAATGAAATTAAGTAAAATAATTGAAACAAAGACAAAAGACAATGGGGAAGTCAGAATCATCAGGGGAAAGTTTTTTTTTTTTTAAAGATTTTATTTTATTTATTCATTTATCCCCCCCTTGCTGCTTGTGCTCACTGGGTCAGCTAACCACGCCGTGCGGGCGGGCTTGCCTTCACCAGGAGGCCCCAGGAACCGAACCCAGGGCCTCCCATATGGTAAACGGGAGCCCTACTGATTGAGCGACAGCCGCTTCCCCAGGGGAAAGTTTTTAAAAGCTATTTGGATGTAGCACATATAAGGGAGAAGTTCTACTTCCTCTGTAGAAGAGGATATTGATGAGACTAGGAATAATTACATAATATAGTCTTTGAGATTCTCAGAATTTTGGTAAATTCAGAAAGTTAGAATGATGGACATAGTCAAAAACAGGAAAGTTGTCTATGCTGAGATTACATTACCCCTTGTCTTCTGCCAGATGGACTACAGATAATTTATCTCATGAAAAATAGAACAAAAGGTGCTGTGTGTTCTGGAACCCAAGCACAGTAGAAAAAGACTGAGAGAATGGCTTATGAGTCAACCTTTTTTGGGGGTCTTCTTTCAAACTCATTATTTTTCACAGGCTCTTTATAAAGGAAAAGATTACCGTCTAACCTTACATGAAAAAAATAAAATTTGTTTTTTCCCCTGAGTCTCCAGTTAAATTAAAAAAGGGAATGTTTTGAGAAGTATAAACCATAAATCATGTCTGATGTGGAGTTTGAATTTTCATCTTAAGGGTAGTATGTTAATATAAATATTAATTGCTGCCCTGTTATCATATTAGATCTCCAGAGACATGAATGAAAAATTACTTAAAAAGAGCATTTACCCAGCTCACCCAATAAGAATTTCACAGGTAAATTATGCCCAGATGTAATTTACAATTACAACACATAAGAGGGAAATATCCACTAGGACCAATAATCAGCAGTGAAAAAAAGAATTTAAATAGCTTCCCAAGAACAATCTAGCTCTATAATGCGTGTTTTGAAAATCACAGACAATAAGAAATAAACACCATGAGGTAAAACATGCCCCACACAACAATATCCACTCACTCCAAACATAAAATGAAACCAGAAATATGAAAGAACCAGAAAATATGGAAATTCATAAAGTAAAATTCCTAATAATTAATATAGTCAGTAGGAATTCAAATAGGAGGAAACAGAGAGAATGGAGAAACCGTATTAAAAATAATTACTGAGGCTTTTCCAGATTAAAGGAAACATGAATCTTGCAATTTACAAAGCTGACAGGAAAAAAAACCCAAATATCTAAAAACCTGAAATAGCAAAACACCAAAAAAGAAACATAAAACTTTAAGAAAACACCAGAAACAAAAGACAGAATTTCTCATTAGTAAATTATATACTCCAGCAAGCAATGGAATTACATGTTTTCAGTACTGAATAAAATAACTGTTGACCTAAGATGTCTCCTTAGTTCAGTTAACATTTGAGAATCAAATTAATTTCAAAATATTCTTGGATGAAGACTAAGAATATTATCAACTCACAACCCATTCTTAGAAAACTGATGAGAAGTAAATTTTAATTAAAATAATTTGAACCCTATCGAATGGAATAGAAAGAAAGAAACAATGGCCTGACTTTTTGGTTCCTATTATATCTGGAGATTTCATAGAAATAAGAAAAGACTTTATGACAAACCTTCTTGGAACAAGAAAGGGCTGCAGAGAGTCACTGTGCAGGGGGCAATAGCAGAAGAGAGCTCTCTAGAGCTAGGACAGTAAAAATAGTAAGAGAGATTTTTACATGTGCCACTTTCTATTACTGAAGATAGCCTGCTATTTTACACTTTTAGACAGGAAAACAGCAATTCTGATGCAGTTTTCAGAAGATGGGTTATATGAGAATATAACCAAAATTAGTTTTCATAGGGAGTGTGGAGTTTGAGCTTATTTTATGAATCCCAAAAAGAGAAAGATGGTGTTTGTAAACTAATCTATTCTGGGTGTGATACCTTTGATTATATTGGATTCAGCTGAGAGGCCCTTGATTAGCTACCTGTTAAGATTGCTTTGAGGGCTTTCTTTGATTCCACCACATCAGTAGGATGTGACTCAGGCTGAGTTCCCAACTCCTTGGTGGATCTGATATAAAATGGAAACTCACTCAAAATAGACACAGGCAAGAAGAGACAGCCTTGATACTGGGCCCCTGGGGAGAGATGAGCCATTCTCCTGATAGTTTACAGCTGACCTTGGAAAGAGAAAAGAACAGCTGAGAAGGCCCAGAAAGAAACAAGTTCTATTCCAGAGGAGAGAGGAAGCCCTGAGAGACAAGCCCTTATCCCAGCTTGCAGTTGAGAGAGAATAAGTCCAGAGGGGAAAGCTGAACCCTCGCAGAGATCAGCGGCCATCTTGCTTCAACATGTGGCAATGGGCTTTGGTGAGAAAACAACTTGGACTTGGACTCTTTAGGACCTTGTAACTGTAAGTTTTTACCCCAAATAAATATGCTTTATAAAGTCCATAGATTTCTGGCACTTTGAATCAGCACCCCTTTTGGCAGAATAATACAAGGAGTGAATAGAACACATTCAATTAATAGTGGTCAAAAACAGCCTCTCAGTGTTTCACTCCCTGAGGTTTAGGTGACCAACATATGGATAGAGTTCTTTAAGAGTATGTTGCATGAGTAAATATAGAGAGTATAATACTAGAAGCTCTTTCCTATAAACTTTGCACCCATGATTCCCTAAAAGTATCTAAAGAGACTAGATCAAGTAAAATCTAGGCCTTGGAATTATCCCTGCCCCACTGTTTTTGTCACCAACTGAGCCAATTAATTTTGGTATCCAGAGCTTACAGATAAAAGTAGTTAAATACCATAGAATTTCAATTGTTGCAAATGGAAAATAACAAACTGGAAAACTTCTCTACTGTGATGGTTAGGTGAATGTGTCAACTCAGCCAGGTAATTCTGTCCAGGTGTTTGGTCAAGCAAGCCCTGGGCTAATTGTATTATAAGAGATTTTATGGACTTTGATCACCAGTGAGTTGACTGCATGGATGCCTGATTACATCTGCATCAATCAGGGAGATTGCCTTCAGCAGTGGGTGACACTTTTATCCAGTCAGTTGAATGCCTTAAAAGGGGAAGTGATTTCAACATTCAGAGAGAATTTCACAGCTCATCCTTGGACAGCCAACGTCTCCTGGAAACTCATCAAGGACCTTCATTGCACTTTTATCAGAGCCCCTGGTTTGAATCCTGCCTGTGGAACCTGGACTTGTGCATCCCCACGGTCATGTGAGGGACTGTTACAAAATCTCATATTATTGAAAGATCTCTCCTGTTGATTCTTTTTCCCTAGAGAACCCTGACTGATACATCTACCAAACCCATATCTTTTCTCCACCCCTCTCTGCCTTATACTCTGAAAACCTGAGCCATACATCACCTCAACCTCTTAACATCAGGTTTTGAATTAGGTTCTGCTAGTGGGAGAAAGATTTGTTTTCTTTTCAGTTGTAGCAGTTTGATATTGTTTATGAATTCCAAAAATAGATATTGGATTATGTTTATAAACTGGTCTATTCCCCTGTGCATATTAGATTATTTTGGATTCAGAGATTTCACTTTTACTTTATTAAATAATGATTAAGGCTTTTATTGGGCCACGTCAGTGGGACGCTGAGTCTCTGCCCCCTTGTTAGGCGGAGACTCACAGAGAAACCTCACTGCAGAAAAGGGAGGTTAGAGTTTTAATGCTGGAACCCCAGGAAGTAAATACACAGAGAAGCAGATACGTGAGGAAAGAGAGAAGGCTCCAACAGAAATGGCAGAGGCCCATAGAAGAGAGACGAGCCATTCACCTGATAGTCTACACCTGTCCTTGTGGAGACAGCAAAGCATCTGAGCCCAGAGAGAAACAAGCTCCAGGAGAGAGATGAAACTTATCCCAGCCTTCAGCTGATATTAGAAGAAGCTGGGACCACAGATCCTTGAGAGGAAGAGGAAGCCTGAACCCTTGCAGACATTGGCAGCTATCTTACTCCAACACGTGGCAGCAGGCAGACTTTGGTGAGGGAATTAACTTACGCTTTATGGCCTTGTGACTGTAAGCTTCTACCCCAAATAAATGCCCTTTATAAAACCTAACAGATTTCTGGTTCTTTGCATCAGCACCCCTTTGGCTGACTAATACACCAGTATTATAAAAATAATGTCTCTTCTGGGGTAAAGGCCAAGCAAGCTTATTTCCCATTATAAGAAATTGGGGCTTCCTAAACTCAAGAATCCTCTCCTTTAATAAAACCTACTATGTGTGCAAATGTGACTGACCCTTGTGTTGCCCTTTGGAATTGAGTCTTAGGGAACAGAAAGAAAAGTGATGGTATCCTGACTATTGCTTTTGCTATGAGAGATAAACTCTCCCCTGTCCCTGTCCAGTTGTCTCATGGCTTCTCCAAATATATTAATATTTTAACTTAGCAGGCTAACCGTTTACTTTGCCAGTATAGATAAAGTCTCATAACCATTACAGGTCTTGACAGCAAGCCCAAACACATATAACAAATACATAACAACACTAAAATGTTATTTGGTCTTTTTCTGTTTCATTCACACCAATAATGTGAAAATAATATCAAGTAAAATACTTGTATCTTGATACAAACAGAATCAGTGTCTCAAAACTGCTGAAGTAATTGTCATTGTGTTCCTTAATACTATGCATTCACACTTAAAAAAAAATTGAAAAGACAATCAAAAACCTTTCTCAATATCCCAAAATTACCACTAACATTATGATTGCTAAATAATTTATACATATATGTATATATATATATCTTTATAATATATGAAGGCCTCCTTTCTTTTGACATCTGCATATTTCCCAAATTGTGTGGATTTATCATAGTTTATTTAATCAGTATCCTACTGATGGATACTTCAGATGTTTCCAGTTATTTTTTAATGTATTTTATTTTTGCTGTTACAAATCATACTTCAATTCAAAGCTTATGCATATGTGATTTTGCATTTTGTCAATTATTTATTGAATAAATCACTTAATTTGGGATTGCTATATATCAAAGTAAATGCCTATGAAATTTTATAGATGTTGCCAATTGCTCTTCCATGAAGATGGCATTCCCACCAATTTGATGTCTGAATTACCTGTTTTGCACACCTGCACAACACAATATATTATTAAACTACTAAATTTTACCAAACTGCTAAAAAAAGTGACAATCACAGTTAATTTTAATATTATTTCCCTTTTAAAAGTATTATCTTCATTTAAAACATTGCCTCTCATCTTCCCTCAACACTACTCAATATAATTATTTAAACTTTGAAGAAGTGCTCCTACTTTTTCTTCCATATTTTTAAACAACTTTCTTTACGTAACTTCAGTTCTTACTGCAGATTAATTATATTTTCTAAAATTATCTTATAATTTGTTTTATAAACCTCAAAAAGTTCCTACATGCAATTTTCATATGATGTTTTTTTAAATGTGTAAAACAGTAAAGATGATTCATCTAATTATGAATATCTAAATTTCACTGCAAGCTAAAGTGTGATAGTTCTACACTTCTTACAAATGGGGTCATTTTTTCCAATAATCCATTCTTTTGTCCAATAATCTCTCAATTTACTTGAATAAATTCTTGAGAAATTTCCTCAGCTCATATATGTTTAGATAATATTTTCCTGTTATAAAACACAATTGAAAGATTGGTAAAAATGCAAGTTTCAAAATAATTTTTGTATTTAGTAAGCATAGTTTTATTGGTTTTCATCATCCAGTAGTATTAATAAAACTTATTATATCAGTTCCATATCTATGCACTTTTCAGTCTTTAAAATTCTCTAAAATTGACATTGTTATATATTGAAACCAGATATAATATCTGACTTTCATCCTCATTAATTAATGAGTTATGTAAAATCTATCGTTCCTTTTATGTTTCCATGAGAATCAGGTTTTCATTTTTGGAAAATTGTATTTAACAATAACGGCCTATGTGGATTGGAAACTAATTCTTAGACTAGCTCCTATTTGATGTGGCAGAGAATTTGATCAAGATTGCAAAACTTATTACAAATATGGTTTATGATGTATTAGATACAATTTCAATTAAACAATTTTCAAAACAGTTAATAGACCTCACAGGCAAACAATGAAAAAGAGAAAAATTTCTCTTACCCAAGCATTTTAGATGCCGTGTTTCCCCTTGGTGGTATTCCCTGAGGTAAAAAAAACTTTAAAAGCTATCAGTAGTAACTGACATTATAGTTTTTATTACCTAAAGAGTATATTTTATTCTGTCCTTATAAGTAAAGTTATGTAGCTACAGACAAGAGTGTGACCAGCCAGGGGATGCCTGACCCCTGGGCTGCAACTCTCTTCAGAGACTGCACCAAGTCCGGCATGGGGAGGGAGCTTTCTTCATTGGGCCTACAGTAAAGCCTGTGTAATTGCCTGCCACAGGAAGTGAAAAATAACACATGGGCTCTTGGCTAGGAGCTGGACTCCTCATATACAGCACTTAAAAATAAGATAAATTGTTCAGAGTTAAGCTAATATGGAAACTACTCAAATATGGTAAATGAAAGGAGCATATATAAAGATACTTTTGCTAAACTACTTTTTAAAAACATTTTAAAAATGCGTTTATATTTCTAAGGAGTACATAGATTATTTCTGGAAAATTTTCTATGTACATAGGAAATTCTCAGTGAAAAAAATTTATCAAAGTTAGAAATGTTTGACTTTTGTGCATTGTAGTTAGAAGGAAAAGATTTTATTATTTTACTCTTTGTAACATCTACAAATAAATAAAATAAATGAATATAATTTTTCATAATATACTGCTTGTATGTAACTACTATGCACCCAAAAAATTAACTTATGTTTTGGTGTTTTTTAAAATATATTAAGATGTAAAAATTGCATCTAAAAATTATTGTTCAAGTTGATGTGTGGTTTGTTCCTGTAAGGAAATCTTTTCTCTCTTTTTTGAAATTGTATGAAAATAAGTTGTTACTAATCATAGTTTTTTCCAATACTTTAGTAGAGAAATTAAAGAAGAATTTAACCTATCTGTGATCTTATAAAAATTATAGTTATAATTCTTCTTTAAAACGTTGTCCTTAAGAGCATGGATAAGAATTTGAATTCTGAAAGGAAACCAACACACATGGTCAAACACCTAAGAAATGATGAAGTGAGGATTAATATTAAAAATCCCATGCTATTTCTACTGTCAAAAACAAACATATAAGGAAAAAAAAAAATCTGCTTTTTTTTAAGAATCTTTAAATAGTCTCCAAAGGCTGGGGAAAGTCTTTCACATAAAACATCACTTAATTAAACAATATTTATTTAGCACCCATTTAGAACATTAAGGTTGTGGCTCCTTTCTCACTGAAAGACTCCAAAATTTCAATATAATATACTCATTAGTCATCTTAAAGCATAACCATGTTTATATATGGTGGATAAAGGTTTTTATATACAAGAATCTGCAGTAATCAAAATTATTTTGGGGTAATTTCAGCTGCTGGCTAATAAAGAGAAAGTTAGCAATAAAGTATCAGTGGCTATTTCAATAAATTATCATCTTCCTTCCACATCCAGAATAGTCAAAAATCCTTAAGATAAACTAAAGATGTCTCTTCATGTCTCTGAGTATCACCCTTTTCTGGAGTCAGAGGTCCTCTACTCTTTGTAACTTTAAGTAGTCACTGTCTACATCTTTCAAACTGATTAAGCAGATACTTTCTACATTTTATCTGACATTTTCAGTTCCTGATGAGAGCACTGAACTACTAATAATACCTCATCCTACCTGGAATCTTGTGTTTGCATATTTAATTTATGCATATATGCCTTTCGTGGGTATTCGGTTTTGCGGTATAGTCTGTAATAAATAGTCCGATTCTACCTTTTATGTTTGACTGCTTACAGCTTTTAAACCTCACACATCCCTCCTCACTTTCTGCCCCACATCTAGACAAGCTGATAAGAAGGTCTGGATGCTTTGGCACCTGCAGGAGATGCAAACCACCCAAACCCTGCTTGCCTCCACACCCCATCTCCCAACCAAAATAAAAATCCCAAGCCATCCTCCTCTCCTAACTCACTCAAGCCATTTTTGGACCAGCTTGGGAAGTCTTACCTGTTTTCCACCAAAAGCCTCATTATTTAAATAATAAATATTTCTTAAAATTTTTGTATGTGTGTATGCCATCATCAGTGTTTTGATAGATGTTTTAGTTTTGCAAGCTGCATAACAGAGTACCATGAAATAGGTCAGCTTGAATGGGTATCATTACCTTAAAGTGTTGAGGCCAAGAATTTGTCCAAATCAAGGCATCATCAAGGCAATGTGTTCTTTCCAAAGAATAGCTGCCAGCGATCCTGGGCTCCTCTGCCACATGGCACGGCATGTGGGGACATCTGTTAGTTTCTCCCTTCTCTTCCGGGTTTCATTGATTTCAGCTTCTTGCTTCTGTGTTTCTCTTTCTCTTCATTCCATTTATAAAGGACTCTATTAAGAGGATAAAGACATATACTGGTTGAGTTGGGACATGCCTGAACTGAAGTAACCTCATCAAAAGAAGCTATTACAATATTTTACACTCATAGGATTAGATTTAAGAGGATGTTTTTCTGGGGTGCATACAGCTTCAAACCACCACAACAGATGGGCCAAATTTTTAGGGGGTTGTAGTGGTCCACCCTGATTCTTCTGGAAGACCCCAACACTCTCATTCTACATCTTGCCTTTTTAGTCTCTTAACAATGATTTTGGTAAACTTCTTCCTTAATTTTAATGTAACCTAATTTACCAATTTTTCTTTACATTTAATTTGCATGCGTATGTTACTTTTTTTTTTATTTTATTTTTTTATTTTTTGTTTTTTATTTGTTTGCGTATGTTACTTTAAAAATCCTTTCCTAGTATTCTCATAAGTCCTTCTAAAAGTTCTACACTTTGCTCTTTCATAATTATGATTATAAAGCAGTTGGAATTTATTTTAGTTTATGGTGTGAAGTAGGGTCCCAATATATTTTTTTATAAGAATATTCAGTTGAAAATACTCTTCTGTATCTATTGTCTTGCATAACTACATTTACAATGAAGTTGTGACTTGTATTTCTTCTATAATAGTGTATTGACAATAAGGGGATATGGGATTTTTTCTTTTTGACCAAGGAAAATGTTCAAAGGTTTACTGGGGCAATGACTGCCCAACTCTGGGATGAAAGCGAGAGCCACTGAGGGTACAATTTGGACAGATTGTACAAGGCATGGGACTGTATAACACAATGAATCATGTGGTAGAAGATGGACTGCAGTTGACAGTACAAATAGAAGAGTGATCTCTCATGAACTATAACAAATGGACAATACAAATACATAGTGTTAATAATAAGGGGTGTATGGAAAAATATACTAAGTGTATGCTATGGACCAAAGTTAGATCATTGTCTTTCATAATCTGTAACAAATATTTCAGTATAATGTAAAGTGTTGGTGGAAGGGTGATGTATGGGAATCCTGCACATTATGCATGATTGCTTTGTAAGCTCACAACTTCTCTAATAAAAAAGATTGTATTGGCTTTTCATTTTCCATTCCATGGCAAGTGATAGGACCAGAAAGAATGAGCATTATGCAAGTAACAGTCTTTCATAAGCTCATTTCAGAATTATCTCATCACTTTTAAATATTCTACCCATTAACAGCAAATCGCCAGGATCAGTACACACACACAAGGAAACAAGATACATAGGGTGAAACACCAGAAGGCTTGGGTCATTGGGAGGCATTTTAGAAGCTGACAGCATCCTGAGTTCATAACTAAATCCTATTTCTCAGTTTTTCTTACAAGTGTCTGCTCCATATGATTGAGTTGTATACTTTGGATTATGAGAGGATATGAATGCTTACCAATGCTGACACATGCCTTTTTAGATACCAGCATCATTTTTTTTCATCCACTTTTCCCCTTTAATGTACCTGGATAAAGACAATATTTTGGTCCTGTAGGTAAAGGTATAGCAAGATAGTGGGAGCTGAGGGCTTTGGATTGCCACATGTAAGAGTAATATCTTCCTCAAATGAGTATATGAGTAAGAATGTATCTCCAGTCTGCAGTCATCATTATACACATGATGATTCATTTCTTATTATAGTCAGGTGGTAATATGAAACCTTGTGATTTGATGTGAGATGTTGCAAAAACTGGAACACAATATGTTGCATTGCTTTAAAAGTTAAGTGGCAAAGATTGAAGAAACAGATAAATGCAGCTGAAAAAACAGAATTGCATGCTATGCAGTGACAAAATATGGGATAACATGTTTGCTTCTGAAAATTTTGAAGGTAGAATAAGTACCTACTTTCTTTTAACTCTAGAAACAGTTGGGTTCAGGACAATAGTTTGTTTTGATTATCACTTGATGAATAGGAGAAGTTTTATGGAAGAAATGACAAAAGCGAGAGCTGACTTTTCTCTGAGCAGGAATGAAATAGAAAAAGCAGAGTTCAGATTTATGGTTCTGCACATTTGAAAAAGCTGGATGCTTTTGGACTCAGAAAGGAGGAACTAGGACTAAAGAAAACTTTTAGCAAAAAACTCATTATTTTAAGACATTTTATTTAAATGAAGATTTTCCACTCTGTGGAAAGATCACATTAGATGTGGTGCATTCCCACAATTCTATTTCTCTCAGATGTCTTCAAAATATACACATTTACACTGAGAGAGAAAGGTAAGGGAACACAGAAATAAAGCAATTTATAAGAAAGAATTCTGAGTGTGGCCAAAGGGACTTAGATGCAAGAAGAATTGACTGGACAGTAACTGGGAATAAATAATTTAGAATTCTATTCAGTTTTCTAGAAAGTTGTACTGCCAAAGAAACCATAAGCAAATTTAAAAATATTCTTTGATTCTATATCTCTTAAAATATACATGCATATCCTTGGCTTCCTAACAAAATGAGGGCTGTGAAAATTGTGTAGACCACAACAAGAGCATACACTAGAATGCTCATTTCAGATGTGGGCATAGAGGACAAGAGACAAGAATTACCTCCCAGAGAGCATAGGACTAGGCTAATAAAGAAAAATGCACAAAGGCATTCCTTCCATAATGCAGACATGGAGTCTCATTGTAGAGTTTCTTCCATTGTACCAGCTGAGTGAGTTCAGCATATGGTGTGTGAGCAGAAAAATATTTATCACATCCAGGCCAAGGATTGTAGGAAGAGAGTGATCCCATCCACACTGTCTTTCACTTACAGTGGCTATGGATGATAGAACTGCATTAGGCAAGGGCCTAGGTCCCTGAAAAAAAATACACTAAGAGGAGCTGTATTCTGGCTAGGGATATTCATCCCAGTATGGTATCTGAGCAAGATATACATCTATATTTTGTTTAATTCATTGCCCATTTTTGGGTTCATTTATTAAATTATGTCATCTTATCTAAACTAAGAACAGACTCAGATTGTCTGTAGCATGTGTGGTGAGGGTGGTGGTGATGATAGGTGTGTGTGTGTGTGGGGGGGTGCCTAATGGTCTCTCAAACTATTCATTGAGTAGCCATTGGAAATTGTCTCTTTTTAGTCTATGAAAGTTTAGTGGCATGAACAAATACTGTAAGAATTTTCCCAGTCTCTTCTTTTCAGAGGATGAGTAAAAGGGTGATAGGTTATAGAAATTATTTGACATTTTTATTATTTTAAATGATATTTTTGTCAAAATAATTTAGAGGAAATTAGAACTCAAATTTTGTAGGAATTATAGAGCATAAGTAGTCTCTGAAAAATATCGTGCTTGCTAAGTTAAAGATATATGTATAAGCCAGATCTTACTGCATACAGGTGTGTGAAAGTGCTATATGATATGATTCAAAGGTATTGTAAATTGAAAACCTTTTAAACATAAATCTAAAATGTATACTACTTATTACCGATTTATTCATTCAGTAAATGTTGAACTTCTTTCATGTATCTGTCATTCAATGTTGAGTGAGGTAAATTTGTTTTCTATTCTCAGGGTGCATATGGTCCACTACTAGTTTCAGACATATTTTGTAATGTCCAACTTTGTGGCAGTAGGAAAGAATGGTTTCCCTATAATTATTAGGATATTTAACTCCTATTTAGGGCAATTACACAGGTTAAAAAATAATAACCCATAGGGGGTTGATTGGTTGTTTTATTATTTCATAGCAGTAGGATAGTTTTGCTTTGTTTATTTGTTATTTTGCTTTTTTGTGTTGTTGTTTAGTTTTTGCTTAAAATGATTCATTTTGTTTAAAATGTTAAACAATACTCTGAAGGAAGCAAACTTTCCTATCTCTGTGTGGAATAAATAATTCCATGACCTAGAATATAAACTTATCGCTAAGCACTACCAAGAATGAGTAATAATTAATAGTTACAAATAGCTATTTGTAACAAAAGCTTACTCCAGGAAAATAAGTCTGTGAAATAAAATAGTTTACACATCAAATCTATAGGTTGCCACAATGAAGTTCATATCAAAACTCATGCTCATATCATGCTCGTAATAGTGCAAAAACATTACATCATGAGCATTCTGAGCTCAAAATCCCTATAAATATCTTCCTTTACTTTCCCTATTTTGAGATACAAGTAAGTATCTGTCAAGGCTTTTTCTTCCTTACTGCAGTTACTCTATTAAACTTAACTTTTCTTGATCAACAGATACACCTGGTGGTCGTTGGCCAGCTACTTCTCAAATCTATTGCCCTTGAATCAGAAATCAGATACTGTAACAATCAATTACTTAAAGAATTATAATCAGACAAACCCTATCATGGGATACACACACCTACACACACACACAAATACAATCACAGTTGTCTGAGCTTTAGAGAAAAGTTGCTCTTCAAAACATTAATTTTGTCTTCCAATTTTGGAAATGGGAACATTCTGAAATTATGTAATCATGGGAATGATCAAAGTTTAATTAATTTCAAAGTGTGTGATTATTTCCTACTTAATGGTCTTATAGCTTTCTAGATCCAACAAGATATTAAATATTAGGTTTGGAAACTAGTAATCTGTGTACTAAAAGAAGAGTTTGGACAAATATTTGTGATATAGGGCTTATCTCACCAGGAAAAATACAGTTTATTTACTCCATTATCTATATTGAGAATTTCAACCTTTTTTGATCTTACTTGTATGTGTTATGCTACTTAAACATTTTAATAGATCACTCCTAATATACAGTTTAGCTGGAGAGAAATGGGAAATAATACTGGTTTATTAGCCACTGGAAAATTCCCAGTAACAAAGGCATACATATGTCTATTTTTAACATGGATGAATATCTTTAACTTCTTCCCCTTTCCTTCTACCCAAGAATAAGTGAGAAAACAAAACAAAAGAAAATGTGTTTTAGGACAAAGACTTTTCTCTGTGAATTGTCCCATCCAAGAACTGGCCACAAGAATTGTAAACAGTTTTCCTACTAGTTTCAGAAGATGTGGAATACCAGTGGTAGCAATCTAGAGAAAAATGGCAGCAGCATGGAAACTTATATTCAGAAGAAATAGATGGTACTCTAATTAAAGGCCCAAAGAGATTGTAAGAGCAGTGGCACAAAAGAAAAAAGAGTTCCTGCAATGCTGCAGGCAATATCTCTGTTTACTCCTGAGTATCCTCTTATCAGGAAATGTCTGAATGGAATAATTAAAGAAAATAAAAAATGTCCTAGGGATTTATTAATGTTTTATTCTCTTTTTGAATATCTCAATAACTCTCATTTCTAATTCATAGTGTAACTAAAGGTCTGATTCTGCTCTGCTAATGTTACAGTGGCTCTAATTATTTCTGAAATTTCCCAGGGAGAAACCACAATAAAAACTCATGTGTGGTGCTCATTAAACTTGTGCTTAAACAGAATCTTTAGCAACTTCAGTGGGCCAAGATGCATAGCATACTGGTTAAAGAACTGCAGTGCACAATGGGTTGAGCCTTACATTTTTATAGTTTCCTTTGCCTTGTCTTTTTATTTTGAGAGAACAAAAGCAAAACAAGGAAACAAACAAAAAAACCAACATACACATCAAAAATATAAATTATATATTATATCACAATGTAAATAATACCCCCAAACCTTCAAAGATCTGTTAATATACAAATAATAAAACTTGATATTCTGATTATTCTGAACAGAGAGGAAATTTTGAGATTGAATGACTTCTGTTAATTCTGTTCAAAGAGGTTCTATATTTTTTTAAAAGTGTGACATACTTGTTTATGTGTACAGATGTTTTTTATTAATAAATAATTTCACTATACTTTTCAACCTATCTTTGAATTGATATTTAAGAAACTTCTCATTTATCACTAGCCTCTATATAAAATGGAATGTTCTCCTAAAATATTTCAATTATGTCTCTATTTTTCAAGATTTAAAAGCACATATTTGAAGATTTAAAAATCCTTAATCTTCTCAAGTTACTAAGAATATGGAGTAAGCATAATTTATAATCATTAAAAACAAGTGCTCAGATTATTTCATGAGTTTTTTTGTTTGAGCAGAACATATTTTTATACTTAAGAAAATCTTTCCCCTTGTTATTATAGATACAAAAGATATTCTAAGAAGTATTCTAAAGACATGGTTACCACTTTAGTGATGACATATTCAAACCCTTTAATATCGTTAGTATATTTTTTCTATCCATTTTATAACAATTCTCAAATATGATACTATTTTTACTTAGTTTATTGCTTCTTTGCAAAACACTGATAAATCATTTTAAGATAAAAGTCCTAGAAATTTGCTTGTATTTTTTAAATCTAAAAACACATTTTTAAAAGTTCTTTCCTGATAGTTCATCTAATTGCATGTACTCAAATTTTAACTTCCATGTATAAATCACAATATGGTAAAGCCAATATTATTATTGACTTCAGAAGGTATCAGGAAAATACCAGATGCTATGCTTTTCTTCTCTTTCTAGTACAATGTTTATAAAAGCAAATGTTGAGGAGTGGAATATATGAATGTAGCTATTTATCTATCATCTACATATCTAATCTATCTATCTATCTATCTATCTATCTATCTATCTATCTATCTATCTATCTATATCTATATAATCTATCCAGAGAGAATTCATTGGAGTTCTTTTATGTTAGTGGTTACCTAATTTGAATTATTCTTATTGATTAGGTACCTGCTTAAGCAAAAATAGATTTTCATAGATAAATGTTATTGTTTCCACACAGAAACCATTATATCATCAGAGTCATGATAGGTAAGGTCGTAGAACAATAAGTTGTAATACTAAATAATATAAATTGCATGGTATCTAATATGATATATTTAATGTTGATTTCTGAAGTGAGATAAAGCAACAGAGAATAGCATACCCTATAAAAATATATGATGTCAAAATAAATCCTTTCCTTTTAAATTTTATATTATCACATAACTTGGAGGTCATTGCAAGTGTCTTTTAAGTAGACTGTTTCTGTGTTTCTAAACCACTTTGAAAACACTGTCAATTTTTAAAATAACATTCTACTTGTTACATTCATCAGATATGATAAGTCACTACTAGTTTATGTATGATATATTAAGTACCACACCACTACCCATAAAGTTATAATATCTAACATTTAATGGGATTTTGTGAGTGTCAGGCACTGTTCTAAAAAGATTTACATGTATGAATTCATTTATTTCTCACTAAAAAAACAGTGGAATTGGTGCTAATATTACCTGTCTAGCTTAGAAGCAGGTCAACAACAAGAAGTTAGGAAAACACATATCTAACTTATGAGCTTTTTTGTTCTTAACCAAAATATTCTCGCTGCTTTTCAAGTTTAAGTTAATAAATAAAGTGCTGTTTCAAATATGAGGGCTGTATAGTACCTGTATCAACATCACCTTTATAACAAATTAAAATGTAGTTGCGGGCCTCCAAATTCACTTGTATGGAGTCAAAATCTGAGATTGGTACCTGGGGACCTTAATTTTAAATCACACTCCCACATATTTTTGATTTACACTATAATTTGAAAACATTATTTTGGTCTATCATTTGGAATCGCCTTCATTGTGGTACTCAAATATACCTTCAACTAATTCACTTCCAAGAATGCTTACCGTCATACATTATTTCTTATCTTTATACTTTTGTTGGCATTTTTTTGCACACCTGAAATTTCCTCTTCAAAACTATTCAAAACTTAACTTGGGTATCACTGTGATTTGGGTTCCTAAGAAAAGAGGATCACGATTTGTCTTTATAGTAATATATTAATTTTATCCTCATACTCTATAGTGTGTATCATAAAATGTGAGTGTTCAAGATGTTTCATTCCAAGGCATACATAGAAAATATCACAGCACATATATAATTACTGAAATACAAATTTTTCTAATAGTGTTGTTTTAATGTTCAAAATAAGATTAGAAATATTTATTAAATTATAAACTCTTTAGACAATTAAATATGTCTAACAATTTTTCATTTTTCTATTAATCTCAGTGAAAGATGTATTTTTATAAAGTTTTAAAGGCTTTCATGGAATATGGCAGATAAGTGGAAGTTATTGCAAAATGAGTAAAAATCATGACATCTCTGAGATGAGACAAGAGCACAGAGAAATCTTTCTGTGTATCTAAACCAAGCACACATTTCTTTTTGAGCCTTTGCTTATTGATAAAATCGATGACAGCAAAAAGGAAAAATCAAGCAGGAACAAAAAGATATAGGATCTTGCTTTATTTACAAGTTTAGTATATCTTTTGACCCAGACAAATAATTAAACCTCCCTTGATTTCAATTACATTACATGTAAACTTGCATCCCATTTGTATCTAAGAAGTTTTTATAAAATGGAAAAGAGAAATGAAAGTGCCATAAATATAGCCCTATACATGTGTAACTGTTAAAAGAGAATGAGAGTTGCATGCACCACATACATTAACATGTATAGTATTAATTTTGGAAATTTTGGATCAATAGAATACATTGAAATTTTTTTTTTCTAAATTCAAAGGAAATATATACCTTTGTTTTATTAAAATGTATTGTGGGAATATATATATATATATATATAATGTAAAATTTCACATTTTAACCATTTTTAAGTGTTCAGCTCATTGGCATTAAGAAAATGCAAATCATATCACAATGAGGCAAAACTTCATACTCCCGAGGGTGGCTATTATTTAAAAAAATCAAGTAACAAGTATTTGCAAAGATGTGGAGAAACAAACTGAAACCCTCATACATTTTTGGTGGGAATGTAAAATGCTGCAGCCACTTATGGAAGGCAGATTTGCAGTTCATGAAAATGTTAAATGCAGAATTACCATGTGACCCAGTAATTTCACTCCTATGTATAAACCCAGAAGAATTGAAAACAGGAACTCAAACAGATATGAACAATAATGTACATGGCAGCAATATTCATAGCAGCCAAAAGGTGCAAACAATCTAAGTAATCTAAGTATCCATCAAAAATGGATAAAAATATATATATGTTGGAATATTACTCATGGCAAAAAGGAAATATATTTGATTTATAAAACCATAATTTGAGAAATAAAGAAAAGAAGGAATATTTTAAAAACTGGAAATGTATTGAAAAAAATAGAACAAAGGGTGGCCTCTTCTCAGACTGAATTCCCTGTTCCCACTTATCTAACCCTCCCACATTCTAGGTGGCCTCTTTTCAGAACTTTTCCCTGCTCTCGCTAATCCTCCCACATTGTTGTTCAAGTCACTTCCCCAAAACCCACGTCAGTAAAGGGGATGATGAGCTTGGACACTAAGAACTTACCCTTACACTTTTCGCCTTAAGATTGGGTTAGTTTTCCCACCTAAGATTGTAAGCCCACAACTCCCAGCCAATGGGAGATAGGTAAGGTTGGGAAAGGAGGGAAATGGGACATTGCATCAGGGGAACTATATAATCTTTGTTCTTGCACTAATACCGCACACTTGCTCACTTTCATTAGCCAGGGTGTGTGCCCTTTCTCATGAGAAAGAAAGAAATTACTGCTGCCTCTAGTTCAACTCTCTGACTTCAGAAATTTTATTTTAAGTAAGTAGTCACCGTCCCACTCAATTGGGGGCTCGTCCGGGATCACGGGAATGAGGAGAGACCCTCGAACCCCTTCTCCAACTGGCAGGACGTCCCACCAAAGTTTTATGGTGGCCTTTGGCATAGGAAAAGTCAGGGGTCTCTCCCCATCACCAGACCTGAAGGAAGCAGAGATTGAAACAGACGCTCAGGGGAAAAGGTCTGGACCTCAAAAACTGAGAAAAAAGAAGTCACGTAAGTCTGTGCACAGACCTAGGTAAGAGACTTTGTGTCCGGGGCCTGGGTGACTTGAAGGTGGGGGCGGGGCTTAGTTCTGAAAGATCCTGTTGAGTCAGTGAGACTGAGTATAATACAAGACATCTCGGGCGGGCAAGATACGTTGAGCCAGTGCAGGCAAGATACATTGAATCAGCGAGATTGAATATAACATGAGAAGTATCAGGGTGAGACGTAAGGACTAGGGGCCAGTAACCCCTCAGAAATCTCAGGGAAAATGGGAAAGACAAATTCTAAAAGCAGCTGGCAAGAAACTTTACCAGAGGTACCCAAGAACAGTCCATTAGGAAGAAAGTTAGAAAATTAAGATAATCTTCCAAAATATAAAGGAAAAAGTAAAAAAAAAAAAATCATAAAATATTGTTATTTAATCTGGGCTGGAATTCCCCTTAAAAGTGGGGCTGTTCACTGGCCAAAGTTCAGCTCCAAGGAAAACTTGGGTTTGTCAAATCCTAGATTTGTAAACAATGCCCTCTTAGAGAAGTTCCCCTAGGGCAAGGGGAAATTGGGTTTGTGAATGCTCCCTTGAGTAGTGCTGAAATAAGAAGTTTCAGAAAGGAAATAAAAAATCTATTAGAAAACCTTCAGGTTTAGCTGACCAATTTAATCAATTTCTCAGCCTAAATGTTTATACTCAGACCAAATTAATGTCCATTTTAGATCATTTCTTCTCTAGGGAAGAATAAGGACAAATTAGAAAAGTGGCTATGAAGACCTGGAATGATAATCACCCAGTAGCCCAAGGGGGACCCAAAGGGGAGAAGAAGTTTCCCCATCCAGAACCCTAACTGGGATCATAATAACACTGCCCATAAGAATAACATGAGTGATCTAAAAAATATAATTGTCCAAGGAATTAGAAATGCTGTCCCTAAGAGTCAGAATTTAAATAAAACTTCAGAAGCAAAACAAGAAAGAGAGGAAACTCCCACAGCTTTCTTGAATCGGCTAAAATATTTGGTGAGAAAATATTCAGGCTTAGAAATAAATGATCCAACGGCCCAAAACCTACTTAAAGTATACTTTGTAACTAACTCATTCCCTGATATTAATAGAAAATTACAAGAGATAGACGGATGGGTAGGCAAGCCACTGGATGATTTATTATCTGCATCTCAGCAAGTGTACGTAAGAAGGAATGAAGAGGAGAGGAAAGAACAAACCAAGGTTATGATGCAGGCTTTAAAACTGCAACAGGAAGGACAGACTAAGTTAATGTTACAAACCGTACAAACAGTGACTAATGCTTTACAAAGACCTAGTGCTGGAAGGGGCAAAAGAATTCCCTTTTGGGGACATGGCAATTAAGCCCGGTTCCGGACCAGAAAGGGAATGTCCCGCACCTCCCGCTAACTTGCTATGGCTGTGGGAAAGAAGGTCATATGAGAAGGGATTGCCCAGAGAGGACAATGGAACAAAAGATCTTCTCTCTGATCGAATCAGAGGATTGAGGGAGTCAGGGGTTCAAGATAGACCCCCACCCAGAACCCTTGATAAATTTAAAGGTGGGGAATAAAAAGGATAACATTGCCTCCCTAATTGACACAGGTGCAGCCAGGTCCTCCCTTATTACCTTACCTCAAGGGGCCAAACTAAGCACCAAGGAACTCATAGTCTCAGGCGTAAAAGGAGAAAATGTTGTTGTTCCTTTAATAAAACCATTACAAATGGAATATAATCAAGAAACCTACTTAGAACAATTTTCATCCCTGAGGTGGGGATCAACTTATTGGGTAAAAACATGATCACAAAATTAGGCTTAAATTTAACAGTCAAAGGAACAAATATTGTTCCAACCTTACCCCTCTGACTATGTGTTATGAAAGAGGAAAAAGAAAATAACATTGACTCACAAATCTGGGCAGGACCCCGGAATGAAGAAAAAGTAGACATCCCCCCCACCCTCCCTAAGGATCAAGCTAAGCAGAACTCAAACAGAAAATAGAAAATAGTTTTTAGAAGATAGGAGAAAAATAAATAAAGCCATTCCTGGGGGAATCCTAATTCATCTTCACTAGGACAGCCATTAAGATGTCCAAAATTTATGTGATGCTGTTCTGACTCCTTATATATGTATCGGATAGTAATCTGTAGCCCGCCAAGTAGTAAATGAATGTATCATCTGTAGAAAAGTAAATAAACAAAGCCTGAAGAACAAACCCCTAAGAGGGCGACCCCCAGAGCTTAAACCTTTTCAAAGCATTCAGGCGGACTTCACTGAAGTACCAACAATAAGAAAATTAAAATACCTCCTAGTGGTTATTGACAATCTCACTTCATGAGTGGAAGTCTACCCAGTTCCACAAGCGACTTCACAAACTGTAATTAAAATGCTATTAAAACACCTTATCCCTAACTATGGCTCATTGAAAACATTGATTCAGATAATAGGACCCATTTCACAGCTTGAGTTCTGCAAAGGTTAATGAATTAGTCTTGCTCATGCAAGGTCTGCTAAAGTCAAAGTGAAAGATAAAGTTCTAAAGCAAAGGAAAATTATCTTAAAGCATTGGGGACATTTTGGTTATAAGCCAATAATTTAAAAAAATTAAAACTATTGTGCAACACTGCATAGTCACAGTGCATATTAGAGTAACTAAAAAGTCTTTAAAAAGTTCTTTTAAATGTTATCTTACAGTTAAACTTGTTTTGTAAGAGAATGAAAATTAAAACAGTAAGTCCTGTGTTTCTGTGTCAAACTATTTGTGTCTGTCTGTTTGTTCAGTGTATGACTCCATCCATTGGGATGATATCAGATTGGCAAATGAGGATTCTTAAATGAGCTACATGTGAATAAGTATTCCTAGTTAAAGAGGATGGAAAAGTAATATAGAAATCTAAATATAGAAATTTGAGAAAGAAAAAGTTTTTCCTAAGCTCTTTAACCTGCCTTATTCCCAAGGCCTTCTCTTTACAGGAGCTGTGGGAAAAAAGACAAGGTGTAACAGATTGAAACTATCTTCTAAACTAGGGAATTAAAAATCATGGTTTGTTCTGTAATTCCTTAATTTAAAACTTTTAACAGCCTTAAAATAAGGATGGTTAAGAATCCTGTTATCAAATATCAACAAATGAAGAAAAAGTCCTTGAAAGCTATATAGAAAGATCTTTCAAAACAGTTTTCCAGAACCTGGCGGTCAATGCTTTTAAGATTATTTACACTTTATAATTTTAATAAAGGAGTTTTGGCCTCCTATAAAAGAAAGAGGGAGGCATTCCTTGCATAAACTATAACAGTTTTGATTTTATTTAGCTTAAGTGTTATCTCCCTAGGTTTATGAAATACCAAGAATATAAATTTATTAAATCCTTAAGGTAATGAAAGTTAAGTTCATATCTAATGAAATTAAGTTAAATAAATGTAGATTTGCCCTCTTTTAAATAGATAAATTCCATTATTTGCTAATTGTAATCTAAAGTAAATTAACCAGTGTCAGAGGCCACCTCAATCTACATATTCAAAAAATAATAATCTTGATTCCATTAGGAATCTTCAGTTTTCATTAAAAAAAAAAGGAAAGTAGTTTTTCCTGTACTGTTAAAGTAAAATACCTGCTATTTAACATCTTCATGGTAAAAGTGTAAGAAGTAAAACACATTGCATTGGAAGTGTTTAAAAATTGTATAAAAATCAAGAGATAGACTTCAGCATTGTCAAATTCTCTTCTGCATCCAAACCAGACCTTCAATACACTGCAGGTTGTCTCTCATTGGAGTTATTGGCTAGGTTGGTCACAGACCCCTAAAACAATAAAAGTATCTACTACCTCTCTGATTGTGCTCCTGAAGTGGATGGAGACTATGTTACAGTTTCAAACTCCTGCAGCAGCCAAAGATGGCTCAATATAGCCAAATGTACAATGGATATCACCTCCAGACTGGCTCTGTTTCATAGTGCCAAAGAGTGCTATGCACCAGGCCAGTAGATTACTGGAACCTACTTTCCTAGCTTCTCTCTAGAGTCAATGGTGCTGCAACATGCTGGCTGTATGAAGCACATACCAAGTGGAATAATGATCACCAGAGTACTGGGAGTAGAACTTAAACACAATTTGGCATTATGGCCTGCTCCCATGGAGAGATAACATGTAAGGTATTGCAAACCTGAAATTTAAATCTACTAATTACAGCTCAAAAAAAAAAAAAAAAATGAAACTTATGCATTGAGTAGTACATTAATTAATACTAAGTACTGTACCTATATCCTATTCTAAATATATGCCTAACGATTATAGTTATATCTTTTCTATTCTAGATTATATACAGAGGAACATTGAACATGTTAAAAGTCATGGTAAACTTCATTTTCTAAGTAGCTAATGAATATGCTTAACCCAGGTATCCTTCTTAGCCCTTGTTCCAGAAAGTCTTAGAAATCAACTGGAATTCCCATACTCCCTGGCATCCACCCTCCTCAGGAAAAGTAGAAAAGATAAACCAGGAGCTTAAAAGAGAATTTACCAAACTGATGCTAGAAACTGGCTTGCCTTAAACTAAATGTCTGCCACTTGTACTGTTAAGAATTAAGATAAAGCCTGGAAAATACCTAAGTTTGCCCCCACATAAAATCCTGTTTAGACACCCTTATCCTGCTAAGATAGAATCTCCTTTTCAATAGGAAAGCAAAGATAATCTTTTAAGAAAATATGTGCACTCTCTTGATTTAACTCTTTCCTCCCTACAGAAAAAAATCCCTGATCTCCTAGACTCCTCCTCTTGGAGTCTCAGTCCACAAGTTCCAGCCTGAAGACTGGGTCTTCATCCACACCTGGAAGGAAGATAAACTAACTCCTAACTGGGAGAGTCCATGTCAAGTTTTATTGACCACAGACACTGCTGTAAGAACTGCAGAAAAGAAGCTAGACCCATTACACCCACATCAAAGGACCTATCTCTACTCCCACACAAGGACCTGAAACTCCTCCCTCCTTGACTGTGACTACAGATTAGCAAAACCATTTACACCTGACCTTCGGAACATCTAAACCTTAACCCATCCCAACATGAGTTCCCCTTTACTTCTACTCTTACTCAGCCTTTTGTGTAGACAGTCCCTCACTTACACAACTATAACAGTCACTGAGAGAACCAGCTCCCAAGTCATCCAACTTGATTTCTGTGCTCTGAAAGGAGTCTATCCTTCTTGTAGAGGCCACGGGGACCAAAACGCACTAAGCTCCTCCTACAAATGTCTGTGCCCAGAATCTAAAGAAAAGAGGTGGGAGAGAGACTCATGTTGGGCATGGCAAGTAGAAACACAGTTCAAAGCTTAGACCTCTGCTAGCAGAAAACGGGGGAGTCTGTGTAATGATAGGAAAAAGCTGCTGTACTTATATTCCAAACAATACCGCCCCGGATGGGTCAGTTACCCAAGCCCTGCAATGTCTCACAGCCTTATCTGAAAAATTAGCCAAAAATTCTGGGATAGACACCAACCCGTGAACCAGTTAGTTTGACTCTCTTTTCTGGGCCTTGGTCTCGAATTATAACCATGTTAGTGGGAATCTTTAGTATACTCATTATCTTACCCTGCCTAGTCCCTTGTTTTATTTCTCTAATCCAATGAACCATTCAAAAGATGTATGTAATCCCCATGGGGAAAAAAGGGCTATCTAGACCCATGCGTGGTGATGTTGCTTAAACAAGCACCTGCCAAATTCCAAACAACCCCAACAGAAAATTATCTAGATCTAGAAGAAATGACTGAATCCACATATAACGAGTGGTGTGAGAAGAGTTCAATAAACTCTAAAAAGAAGAGGGGGAATTGAGAGAAATAGAACAAAGGGTGGCCTCTTCTCACACTGAATTCCCTGTTCCTGCTTATCTAATCCTCCCACATTCTTGTTCCAGTCACTTCCCCAAAAACCCACATCAGTAAAGGGGATGAACTTGGACACTGAGAACTTACCTTTACACTTTTCACCTTAAGATTGGGTTAGTTTTCACACCTAAGATTGTAAGCCCACAACTCCCAGCCAATGGGAGATGGGTAAGGTTGAGGAGGGAGGGAAATGGGACATTGCATCAGGGGAACTATATAATCTTTGTTCTTGCCCTGATCCCGCACACTTGCCCACTTCCATTAGCCTCAGTGTCTGCCCTTTCTCATGAGAGAGAAAAAAATTACTGCTGCCTCTAGTTCAACTCTCTATCTTCAGAATTTTTATTTTAAGTAAGTGGTCACCATCCCACTCAGTATGAACCATAGAATATGGTTTAGCTTTTTTTGTCAGCTGCCTCTAAGGAGCTGCCTCTAAGTGGTGAGGCACTCACTTCATCCAGTGACTAGCTCCATGCCTGCCCAGCTGTCACCACAACATGGCCACCCTTTTCCAGTTTACCCGCATCTTCTGAGCCTTATATCTGCAACAATGAGGATAAGATCCATTCCCTCATTAAAGTAGGTGTCCTGGCTTGTTTGCAAAGGCTCTGGCCAACCTCAACATTGGGAGCCTCATCTGCAATGCAGCGGCTGGTGGGCCTGCCCTAGCAGCAGGCATTGAACCAGCATTATATCCTACACTTGCACCATTGCTGAACTAGCTGAGGAGAAGAAAATGGAAGCAAAGAAAGAAGAATGTGAGGAGTCCAATGACAAAGGCTTTGTTCTTTTTTGTCTAAACCCCCTTTTTAAAGTGTTCAATAAAAAGCTGAACTTAAATTAATAAAAATACAAAAAAGAGAGAGATGATGGTTCAATATCGTAGTGTGTTCTCTCTTTGAAAATAGAGAAAGAAAATTAGAGGTGAGAGACATGTATCAGCTATTGAAATATAAAATAATTTGTGACAGTTTGAATAGTGTGAATACCAAAAAAGCAAAAGACTATGCTTTAAACTAATCCATTCCTGTGGGTGTGAGACCCATTTGACTGGATTACATCAGTGAGGGGTGATTCATATAGAGTCTCTGCCCTGTTGCTGAGTCTGATATTAAGGGAGACACAGAGATACAGACAGATACAGGAAAAGGGAGCTGTCATGTTTTAAAATAACAATCAGTTATTATCCCTTACACATTTAATTGTTGGATGTATGTTGACTGATGTAGACTGAACTTAGTTGGATTTATTCCACAGTAATGTGCAGTTTATTTAGGAGTTCACTAACTTAGATTGGGTTAGGTGGTTCAACTATGGCTTTGGTGGTCCTGGGAATCTTTCATGATTGTGACAGAAACACAGGAAGTCAAGTGGAAACAGGCAAAGAATCTTACAGCCTAAGCCAGAAATGGCACACTGTCACTATTTCTTCATTCTATCTACCAAATTTTGCCGCAGGTTAATCCAAAGTTAAGTAGGAGGATATATACACATTTAACAGAAGAACTAAAAGGGTATGGATACTTCTTAGAAGCAGTGAAAAACAGGATTTAATAATTCGAACTACCACAATAGTTTTCAGCACAAATGACTTTTTTTCGTAGTATATAGATTTCAGGAAAATGTTCAGAAAGTAACCTTTCCAAACAGCTACTTGTCTTGTCACATTGCTTATCTTGCCTTATCTTATGAAGAAACTTTAATTAATATTGGCATGTTTTTCTCTAAATTACTTTAAATGTTTTGAATATTTTGACATGTTATGTCTTTATATATTGCACCTCTTTTCAATATGCAATGATTTTATTTATACCATATTTTGCCTTTAATTAGAACTGATTACAGATTAGTAGTGGCCCCTCTTCTCTTCCTGCTCCATTTCTATAGAATTATATATGCCTTATAGTTTTTGTTGATATTCTAATCTTTATTTTGTTGTTCTTTTAGATATGTTTTACCAATTACCATATATTTTTTCATAGGTTACTAGGTATTTTACCTCTAACACTCATATTTTCATAAATTATAAGTTTTCTACATCCACCATCTTATATTATTCATTTATTGGTCTTGATCTCCAATGATTTTACCTTCCTTCCTCCCTCCCTCCCTCCCTCCCTCCCTTCCTTCCTTCTTGTCTGCCTGCTTTATTTCCTTCTTTTCTTTTTATAAATTGATGAGTTAACCAACAGCATAAAAGAACACATAGACGAATGCTGTTTCCCATCAACTTTGAGAGGATGCAGCCTCCAAAGGCACTTGGCCTTTCTCACATTCATGGCCCAGTATGTCATGGCTGGCCCCCTTTTTGGGCCTGTTTACCATTATCTTCTTTATCCTTTTAAGTAGGACCATGTATCTTAAATTCTTTCTTTTTTTTTTTTTTTTTTACTGGGAGGTCCTGGGGATCGAACCCAGGTCCCTCCATATGGGAGACAGACGCCCAACCATTTGAGCCACATCCGCCCCTCTTAAATTCTAACTAAGTTTATTTCTTCCAGAATCAACCTTTTCCAGAAGAAGGCATTAGTTATACAAGGATTTCATCCAGCTCAAACCCCAGTGCCAGACCCGTCTTCCCTCAACCTCAAGAGAATAGCCAGAGAGCTTTATACTGTCAGGCAGGGCCTCCTTCCCTAACAGCAGGAAGCAGCTACAGAAGAATAAGCATTGCCCTTCAGCTCCCCCTTAAGCATAAGGGTGTAAACTTTCTGAGGGGGGAGTTAAGGCAGGTTAGTATAAGGAAGATGAGGGCAGACATCCTGTCACAGCAAAGAACATGGCTGGCAGACAACATGGCCATGAGAACCCACCTGGAAAACCCCCAAGGGGAGATTCCATTTGGAACTCTTTTTGAGGTCAAGGAGAAAGCCTGGATAACCCCAAACAGGCCTCCTCATTGGGCCCCTGAGAGCTAATAGGCAGGGATCATAAGGCAACCAATCAGAACAGCAAAAAGCTGGAGTCCTCCCCAACATTATGAAGGGGAAGAAGTAAGTGTTTTAAAAGGCCTAAACCTGGGGCCCTCACACACACCACTCATCCTGTAGAATGTCCACAGTCTATGTCTAGACTGTGTACTCTTTTCTTCTTTCTTAATAATAAACTCTTTACTCCCTTGCTTACCCTAAAAAAAGTGATATATTTATTTCTATTTAATAATTTAGAAAAAAAAAATCCTGATTATTTTTAAACTGATGTTTTACTTTAAGCTTAATAATTTGAAATTATTTTCTCCATTATGAGAGGCAAGAAAGAAAGGATATATACCTTCTGTATAATAAAATGGCATTTAATATTCTTAAGTTTCATCCAACTACTTCTCCAGATACCTCCCAATTTTAGTTTTAAGGTCTGATTTTAAATGTTAAAATGATGGTAATGATAAGACAACACTAAAAACAAAAGCAAATATTACACATCCTAAAAATTTTAAGAAATTTGTCAACTTTCCTTTGGTAGAAATAATTAAGAATAATTTTGTCCAAACATTTTCCATAGAAGAAAATGTAAATTAGAAAGTAGAGAGTAATCTGGGCTCTTCTTTGTTTGTAGTTCATCTTCTTTGAGTTCTTGGATTTTTTTAGTACTGTTACTTCATTTTTATATCAAAAGATATACTATGATATATACATTCTGGACCCGCATCGATCTTTGACTTGTCCCCCATGCATGCAGATCATAATCATGATCATCCCAGATGTTTCTTATTTCTGCTAAATAACAAGTACCTGTTATCTTGATGACTTTCTATTTTTGTTATCTCTCATGATCTTAATAGTTTTCCATAAGCATGGTTGCATAAGTGCCCTTAATTGCTACTCTATGACCTCTAAGTTAAAAAGATTTAGTGGAGCTCTGCCAGGTTGCCTCCATTTAGTTCAATTGTCAAGTTATTTTTCATGAGTGTGAACTAGGGTCGCTTTTCTGTGATTTCTTAAATCTATTTTCATTTTTGCATGTGGATGATACCATATCCCATTTTCAACAATGTCATGTTATCTCTTCTCTTTTGGAGATTTTAAGATAGGGATGGGGTTTCCGGAAATAATTTATATATTTTTGCTCATATCAATATTTTAAAGAATCCCTTCAGAAATAGTATTATGACAATATGTTTCCTAACTTTATTCATATGTCCATGCACTAAGTCACACTCACTGTATATAGTGCTAAAGCTAATACAAAGTAGCAGTTTAATAGATATTAATGGAATAAATGAATAAGCTCCTCACAGCATAAATTTTCCATGACATTCAACTGATCATATATATCTTGTGATTTTTAAAAATATTGTTGTTAGGTATTTAACTTTAAAACATATTTTGTGAGAGTATTTATTTTACATATAACATGCACATAACCATAATCTCCTTTAATTGATCAACATGTAAAAGCAGAAAAACATAAACACATACTTATGAGGATAATTTATAACTAAAACCCTATACAAAATAAACAATTCAGACCAACACAATATCAGATAATCAGATATGTTATGCTTATTGTGACTAGAACATGTGATCAGTAAATCAATTTGGAGACCACTATCAAAGACCTCTATACCTTTTTTTCTTTTTCAAAGCAGTTTTATAGAGATATATTCACATACCATACAATCTATCCAAAGTTTATAATCAATGGCTTGTAATATAATCGCAATGGTGTGCACTCATCGCCACAAAATCTTTAAAGCTATTTTATTACTTCAAAAATAAAAACTCCACACCCCTTAGCAGTTACCTCTCAATCCCTCTCTCCTTCCCTAGCCCTACATAACCACTAAATTAATTTCATCTTTATTAATTGAGTTATATTAACAGTTAAATGTCTTTTAATCTAAAGGTTCTCTCAACTTTTTTTTGCTTTTTAAACAAATCATTTTTATTGATACATATTAATAAAGCATAAATCCATCCAAAGTGTACAGTTATTGATATCTGGTATAATCACATAGTTGTGTATTCATCACTTCAATCATTCTCAGAGCATTTTCATTATACTAGTAATAGTAATAATAAAAATACTAAAAAACAAAAATCAACCAAACAAAGAAACAAACAAAACTCATCACCTCTCAATCTCTCTGTGCTTTCCTGGCCATACATAGCTGCTATTCTGTTTCCTTCTCTCTAGTTTATTTGTATTAATATTTTGTAAAAACAGTTTTATATCTGCAATATCATCCATATAAATATTTTACATGAGGTTTTACTGTTATACATTTTTTTGCTTTTCTTCTAGTAATATAAATGCCCTGACCCATTCCCTTTCAACCACTGTCATATCATATAATAGCTCTGCTAGTCACAAAACCATGATGTCCTTTCACCATTTCCACTCCTTTCCAAAGATTTACAGACAACTTTTTAACCAATTTTACAGAGATTAATCCTCAGCTTTCTATTCTCTACCTCATTCTATTTTCTGGTGACTTATATTCTAATTATTAATTCCATGAGTTTACATAACATATTTAATTCATAATAGCTCAATCATACAGTATTTGTCCTTTTGTTTCTGGCTTGCTTTACTCAACATAATGTTCTCCAGGTTCATCCATGTTGTCATATGTTTCACAACTTCATTTCTTCTTACCGCTGCATAATATTCCATCGTGTGTGTACACCCTTTTACAAAGTCCTTTGAGGAGCAACAGTGTTTAAATTTGAGGAAATCCCATGTATCTATTTTTAATTTTGTTGCTCCTGCTTTGTGTGTAAAGTTTAAGAAAGTACCACCTACAAGAAGATCTTGAAGATGTTTTCCTGTATTTTATTCTAGGAGTTTTATGGTTGTTGCTTTTATATTTAGGTGCTTGATCATTTTAAGTTAATTTTTGCATAAGGCGTGACATAGGGGTCCTCTTTCTTTCTTTTGGATATGGATATCCACTTCTCCAGCACAGCACCATTTGTTGAATATACTGTTGAATAGACTGTTAAGCACAGCTGGTTGGGCTTAACATCCTTGTTAAAAATTATTCATTTGTAGATGTGTGGGGCTATTTCTGAGTTTTTGATTTGGTTCCAATCAGGCAATCTGTCTGTCTTTATGCCAGTGCCATGCTGTTTTTTATACTGTAGCTAGGTAATATGCTTTAAAGTCAGGAATTGGGAGTCCTCCAACTTCGTTCTTCTTTTTTAAGAGTTTTTTGGCAATTTGGGGATCCTTACCCATCCAAATAAATTTGATTATTGCTTTTAGATTTCTGAAAAAAAAAGCTGCTGGGATTTTTATTGGAAATGTGTTGAATCTGTAAATCAGCTTGGGTAGAATTGACATCTAAATTATATTTAGTCTTCCAACCCATGAACACGGAATGTCCTTCCATTTATTTAATTCTTCTTTGGTTTCTTTCGGCAATGATTTCTAGTTTTCTGAATACAGGTCCTTTATGCCCTTGGTTAAGTTTAATCCTAAATATATGATTGCTTTAGTCACTATTATAAGGGGAATTTTTTTCTGATTTCGTCCTCAGATTGCACAACATTAGTGTATAGAAACAGTATTGAGTTTTGCATATATTTTTGTATCCTACCACTTTGCTGAACTTGTCTATTAATTCTACTAGCTTTGTTGTGGATTTTCAGGATTTTCTATATATGGAATCATGTCATTAGTGAATAATGAAAGTTTCACTTCTTTTCCTATTGGGTGCTTTTTATTGCTTTATCTAGCCTGCTTGCTCTTTAGAACTTGTAGCACATTATTGAATAATAATGGTGACAGTGGGCATTCTTGTCTTGTTCCTATTCTCAGTGGGAAAGCTTTCAGCCTTTTACCATTGAGTACCATGCTTGCTGTAGGTTTAACTATGCATTTTACCATATTGAGAAAGTTTCCTTCTATTCCTATGTTTTGGAGTGTTTTAATCAAGAAAGGGGGCTGTATTTTGTCTAATGCCTTTTCTGCATCAGTCGAGAGATTAGTGATTTTTCTTCTTCAATTTGCCAATGTGGTTTATTACACTAATTGATTTTCTTGTTTGAACCAACCTTGCATACCTGGGATAAAATCAACTTGATCGTGGTGTATAATTCTTTTCATGTGCTTTTAGATTTGGTTTACGAGTATTTTGTTGAGGATTTTTGCATTTGTATTCATTAGGGATATTTGTCTGTAATTTTCTTTTTCATAGTATCTTTATCTGGTTTGGTATTAGAGTGATACTGGCTTCATAGAATGAGTTTGGTACCATTCTTTCCTGCTCCATTTTTTGGAAGAGCTTGAGTAGGATTTTTATTAGACCATCTTGAATGATTTCTAGAATTCATCTGTGAGGCCATCTGGTCCTGGGATTTTCATCTTTGGGAGGATTTTGATGAGTGTTTCAATCTCTTCACTTGTGATTGTTTCCCCACCCCCACACCTGAGATGACTTCCTAGTCTGTTTGCTCCTTGTTTTTACTCATTGATTGTGCTAGCTGTCTGCTTGTTGTTTTTGCTCATTGTCTGCTTGTTTTATCTTTAGGAGGCACTGGGAACTGTAACCTAGACCTCCCATATGGGAGGTGGGTGCTCAACTGCCTAAACCACATCTGGTCCCTGCTCATTTTATTTTTTCTTGTTGTCTGCTCTGCTCATTGTTTGATGGTTATCTAGCTCATTGTTTTTGCTTGTTGTCTGCTCATTGTTTTTTTTTTTTTTTTTTTTCTTTTTTTTTTCCTTGATGTTTTCTTGTTGTTTGTCTTCTTTAGGATTTATAAGGAACTGAATCCGGGATCTTCCCTTTGGGAAGTGGGTACTCAGCTGTTTGAGTCACATCTTTTCCCTCTTGTGACTGGATTTTGTAGTCTTCTTTTTCATATAGGCCCAATGTGGGTGGTTTGTGAGTTTCTAGGAATTTGTCCATCTCATCTACATTGTCTAGTTTTTAGTATAAAGTTGGTCATGGTATCCTCTTATGATCTCTTTTATTCTGCAGGGGCAGTGTAACACTCCCTTTTTCATGTTTTCTTTTATTAATTTGCAACTTCTCTCTTTTTTTCTTTCTCAGTCTAGCTAAGGGTTTGTCAATTTTGTTGAACTTCTCAAATAAGCAACTTTTGGTTTTGTTGAATCTATTGTTTTTTGTCCTTGATTTCATTTATTTCTGCTCTAATCTTAACAATTTCTTTACTTTGGCATGGTTTGGGCATAGTTTTTTTTTTTGTTGTTGTTGTTCTTTTCCTAATTCTTCCAGGTTTGCAGTTAGGTCTTCTTTTTTAATATTAAGATTGAGGGTTATAAATTTTCCTTTCAGCATTGCCTTTGCATTGTCACATAAGTTTTGATATGTTGTGTTCTCATTTTCACTCATCTCAAGAGTTTAATTGAATTCTCTTGCAATTTCTTCTTTGGCCCACTGATTAAAAAGTGTGCTGTTGGATCTCCATATATTTATCAATTTTTCTTTTTCCATCCATTATTGATTTCCAGTTTCATTCTGTTGTGATCACAGAAAGTTTTAAGTATAATTTCAAACATTTTAGGCTTATTGAGACTTGTTTTGTGTCCCAACATATTGTCTATCTTAGAGAAGGATCCATGAGTATTTGAAAAGAAAGTATATTCCACTCTTTTGGGGTGAAATACCCTAACAATGTCTGGTAGATTTAGTTGATTTAACTCTGTTTCTTTATTTATCCTTGATCAGATATTCTATCCAATACAGAGAGTAGTATATTGAAGTCTCCAACTATTATTGTAGACACATCTGTTTCTCCCTTCAACTTTGCCAGTGTGTGTCTCATGTATCTAGAAGCACTGAGGTTCAGTGCATAAATATTTAGCTTAATTATTTCTTCTTGATGAATTGCCCTTTTTATTAATATATAATGACTTTCTAAATCCCTTATAAGAGTTTTGCATTTAAAATCTATTTGATATGATATTAATATCACCACTTCAGCTCTTTTTTGGTTACTAGTTGCATGGAATAACTTTTTCCAAACTTTCAATTTTAACCTGCTTATGACCTTACATGTGAGGTGAGTCTTTTATAGACAACATATAGATAGCTCATATTTTTTATCCATTTTATCAGTCTATGTCTTGATTGGGGAGTTCAAGCCGTTAACATTCAATGTTATTACTATACGAGCATTAATTTCTTCATCCATTTTGTCCTTGGGCTTTCAGTTTTCATATCATACTATTGTTTATTTTTTTACACTTTAATTTACCTTTCCTAATAATCTTCATTTCTGCACTCTTCTCCTTGTCTCTCACCTTGTTTTTTTCTTTTCAGCCTGCAGCACTCCCTTTAGAATCTCTTGTAAATCTGGTCTTTTGGCAACATATTCTATTATTTTTTCTGTGAAGGCTTTGAACTCACCCTTATTTTTGAAGGACTGCTTTGCTGGATACAGAATTCTTGGCTGTCACTTTTTCTTTTTCAGTACCTTAAATATACCATACCATTTTCTTCTCTCCTCCATAGTTTCTAATGTGAGGTCAGCACTTAACCTTATTGAGGTTACATTGTATGTGATACTTTGCTTTTCTCTTGCTGCTTTCAGAATCTTCCCTGATATTTGTGATTCTGAATAGTAGGTGTCTCTGGGTAGGTTTATTTGGATTTATTCTGTTTGGGGTGCATTATCCTTCTTGGATATTGATATTTATGTCTTTCATAAGGGTTGGGAAGTTTTTGGACATTATTTCCTCAAATTTTCTTTCTACCCCTTTTCCATTCTCTTCTCCTTCTGGGACATTGATAATGCATATGTTTGCATGTTTTGCACTGTTATTCAATTTCCTGAGACCCTATTCCATTTTTTAATCTATTCTTTTCTCATTCTGTTCTCCTGCCTTTTCCAGTCAGATGGTCTGTCTTTGAAATCAGTATTTCTGTCTTTGAACAATTCAATTCTGTTTTTATGTGTCTCTAATGAAATTTAAGTCTTATCCATCATGTCTTTCATTTTCATTAGCTCTGTTACATTTTTGCAGGCTTTCAAATTGTTCTTTATACTCACTCAGTGTCTTCTGAATGTTCTTTATCTCTTCAGTCATATTTTCTTTAAATTCTTTGAATTGATTTAGGAAAGTTGTGTGATCATCACTGATTGTTTTAAATCCTGGGTCTCTTCAGGATATTTCATTTGTTCCTTTGACTGGGCCATCTCCTCCTGTTTCCGTGTATGACTTGCTTTTTTTTTTTTTTCTGATATCTAGGCATCTGGATATGTTGGGGAATTTAATCTGAAGACAATTTCTCTCTCTTGCCTGTTGCTTTCTTTTCACAACTCTTCTTTGACATTTGGTTCAACTTATTCTAACTCTTTAAAATTGCCTGACTTAACTTATCAAAATTCTTCCATGGACTCACAAAGAGGCACAGATTTTCTCCTAGGAGTTAGGGTACAGAAACAACCAAAAGCAGTTTTTATTCATGCAATTTCCAGTCCAGCTAGCAGATAGCAATTGTCGGTGCACATTTCCAGGGAGGTGGTTCCTTCAATCTTCGTTTTCTAGTGTTTTAGTCTGGTTAGAGCCAAGATTCAAAAAAGTCTCTGCTGGCCAAATTCATAGAACAAAAACCCTCTGACTTTGATCTCTTTTCCCCTGTAATAGCTGACAGTGAGGAAGATATTGGTTCCCCTCTCAATCAGCTGCAGAGGACCAGGGGTTTTACCCAGCTTAATATTTTGGGGGTGGGGGAGGTGAACCCTTCCCAACCACCACAGGGGTTTGGTAATTCACTTGTTGTTTTGGCTTCTTCCTCTCTATGTCCCTCACCTTCCTGGTAGTCATGAAGCACTGTCTTAGGAGTTTCCTCAGACAGCTTTTAGCTCTTTCACCATTGTTTTTATAAGTTTAGCCCTGCCTGCCTAATCTGATGCTATCTTCCCACAATCATTGTAACTTTTAAAACCTCAGTTTCCTAGTCAATTCTCTGTTTTGAAAGAATAAGGAAATTCAGACATAATGTCCTTTTCTATTTTTAACAAACACATCATGCACCTGTCTATTTTAGATGCATTAAATAATTTCCTCAGACCCTGTGCTATGAGGTTTTCTTTCATGTGCAAGCCTTATCCCCCTGATGTCTGGTAACTAAGAATATAAATGATGTGTTTCTTTTCTTCTCATGTTTTCCACTTTTTTTCTGAGTCCAATAAGGGCTAATGTTAGTGATGTTTCACCTTCTATTTGTTTCATAGCAGCTCAGTTTCAAAGTGCTTTAAAAATGTGCCTATATTTTATAATTCCATTTTTAAATCATGAAATATCTGTTCAGGCCTAAAATTCACAATAAAAATTCATGAGTAAGGTACTTTTTCACTTTTAAACACAAGATATAATTAATCAGAAGTACAGTTTCCTCTCTTCTCTGTTCCTGGGGGAGGGAGCATGAAGGAGGGAAAGAAATTTGATCTGAAGAAATTAATACCAAATTAAGTTGATCTCCTGGGGCAATTTGTGTGTGCAAGTGTGTGTGTGTGTGTTGAGAACTCTTTATTAATCTCAATTTTTGAAATAAAAAAACCTTTCTGTATTGGTTCCTCTAAATGTTATGACAGTTTTCTCAACAGGACAGAATATCTCCCAAAGTATTTGAAGCATCCTTGACATCTGAAAAATGTGAGTTGCACATTGATAATATATCATCTCTATGTTTTTCATTTCCCTATACTTTCCCTTGCTTATCTTCTTTTTTCCAACAGTAAATTTACTAGTCACAAAAAAAGTTTCATTTCTATCAGGTTGAGTTTACAGTAGCTGCATCAATTTCTGGGTCAAACATTTTTGTTGTATGGGCATTTCTACCAAAGTCCCTTTTGAGCAAACTAAATTTCTTGTAACAACATTTGCATGTCCTCAAAAGGTTAAAACGTTGAGAAATTGAAGAGTAAAATATTATGTTATTTATATCCATGTAGGTGAGGCATCAGGAGGGTGAGAAATACACAAACTTAACATTTATTCTGCTTTCTGTTTTGTCTTTATTAAAATCAACAAGTAAATCTTTTATTAAGTAAATGCACTTAGTATGGCTTTGCCAGCAATTGAAGTTAAGGGCTTATTTTATAATAGTTTTCATCAAATTTTTATATTAAATATTTTTCTTCATATAGTGAGTGATTCTAAGTTTTTATTTCATGGGGAAAATTCCCATCTAAATCTATATTGTAAGTATAATCTAATCATAATTCAAAATGTTATGAGCTTTGTATCTATTTACTTCCCAACTTATGCTGACATGGGGAAATTCTACTTTTTTTTCTGTAACTGGACCAGAAACTGAGTTTTTTCTGTTTAGTAAAGCTTAACCAAGGATGTTTTAAGCATATGTGATGGCAGAAAATATTTCCAAATATCTTTTTATGTTACTTCATAAAAAGAGTACTGCAAAACCCATTGAGAAAATATATAGGATTACACATTTCATCTCTTCCAGTAAAAAGGAAAATGCAAGGGATACATGATATATGAACTTAAATATACATGTGTAATACTCTCATATACATATAAAATTTATATAACTATTTATCTAAAGCTAAAAGCAATGAGATATTTATAGTGATATGAATGGATTGTTAAAACAGGCTTGGTGATGTTGATGGCTGGGGATTCAATTTAAGGCAGGATACAAAAACTGAATTTCTACATTTCCAAACTTTTAAATGCATTTTTTATTTAAGACAATCAGTTTTATAAATAATATTTCCCTCAAATCACACTTTTTATAAATACTTAAATGTTAATATAAATATATCTACCCCATGAAGCCTAGATGAAATACAATTCAAAATACACTGTGGTAAATTCTCATACTTTTCAAAGTTTTGTAAAAATAATAAACCATGTTTTCATTGTGGTATCTGAGTTTGGCTACTCAATTAAATAAATAACCTATATAGACCCTCCCAACTCTATTGTTTAAGTTTTTTTTTTTTTTTTTCTCTTTATAGCAAAGTCCATTCTCAATTATACTCTAATAAAATGATAATCTGTATAAGAAGAATCTCATAGAAATATTGTTCATGGTGTATATAGTCCATTAAAAGAGAAGAACTTATTTAGGTATATAAATAATAAATGATAGAAAGTAAGAAGAAGTAAAAGTTAAGAACAAAAGGGTATATGATCTTACTATTTTGATTTTTAAATTTACTTCACTTTAAAGAAAAGAAAGACTTTTGGAGGATATGTGCAATATTAAATTCCCCCATGTTTATATTAAATTTTATTATATGATAAAATGTGAAACGAATTCTAAGGTCATAAAGGAATTTCTAAGACCAATTTTTTATTGTCAAATTTCATTCCTACATAGATAAAATGTACCTTAATTTTGATTCATATATTCAAGACTTACATAAAACTGCCATTAATATTACTACAAACTACTATTTTTTTTTTTAAAGATTTTATTTATTTATTCATTTATCCCCCACCGCCTGGCTGCTTGTGCTCGTTGTGTCCATTTGCTGTGCGTTTTTCTGTGTCTGCTTGTCTTCCCTTGTTGGGTCGTCCTGCTGTGTCAGCTCACCGCACCGCGTGGGCTGGCTTGCCTTCACCAGGAGGCCCCGGGAACTGAACCCGGGGCCTCCCATATGGTAAACGGGAGCCCTTTCAATTGAGCCACATCCACTTCCCTACAAACTACTATTGATGATATAAATTACTGTATGGAGAGACTAGTAACAATGATTATGTCTTAAAAACAATAATTTTTGAAATTCTTGATTGGATTAATTATGTTGGGTTTGTTTCTCTCACTAAAACATTTAATAATAACTAGGGTAGGGAGGTGTTTTATATTTTTTATACTGAAAAACAAGTAATGTGTGTAGGATGGAATTTTCTAGGTTCCATTCCTACTTATACTTGAAATACATCATTTGTGTATATAAATGGTATATACTTTGAACAAAAGAAGGTCAAAAATACTTAAAAAGAAGTTATGTGAAAAATTAAAGCATACCATAATAAATTGAATTATATACTTACCAATATCCCTAATATAATGTTTGTCACCATTATATTCTTATCAAATGTGATAGCAATGAAAATATATCTGATAATCATGGAAAGATAAGTATCAATGATTAAACTCAAATATGTTGGCTGAATACTTGCAAGAAAAAGCTCATTAGTTTTAAGTGGAATAACAATGCTATGGCAATTTATTTATATGTTGGCCAGCAATCTAACATAAAACTAAATACTCATTATATTCTTAACAATTTTGTAATGAAGTTTAAAAAAATATATAGCTATTACTAACAAAATTAGTATCTGCACTTATTGTATAACATGCTAACTCTATATGTAATTGAAAAACTAGTTAGCTTTTAGTAATAACACCATGTAATTTTCACTTAAACTGGCACAATTGTGAGTGAAAGGGGTTGTTATTAATTATTATGTCAGGAAAACAGGAGTTGATTGAAATGATATTCTTATCTTCTTTTTAAGTTAGCATATGTGTGTACTAAATACTTTTCTTTAGGTTATAGTCAACTTTTTCTTGAAACTTATAAAATTAATATTTAGATATATATTATGGATGATAACCAATAAATCTCCGTTGTCTATTATTTAAGTGGTAGAAGGAAAACTCAAATCTAATGTCCTATAGTGTTTATCAAATATCAGCTCCTTATCAACTCTAAACCTGACTGTACTCCTATTAATTGGGAAGCTTTAAATAATACATAATACCTATGACCCTACAGTAAATAGTAGATGGGACCTAAGTATCTTTATTAAAGTAAAAACCAAAAAACATTTCCCCTAAGTTTTTCTACTAGTTTATGTCTAGTCATTTCCAAAGTGCATTCTGAATTCTGCGAAACACACTAAGATGTTTTTATCTCAAAACAATTACAAATGTCATATACCTTACTGAAACCCTACCAACAATTTCAGGCCTCAGCTTAAATTTCACATCAAAATAACTATTAATGGCCAATTAATCCAGATGTTTTACTTATGTTGTATCATTAATTAGCAATGTCTTAATAATATTTACACATTTCTAAATAAGATATACATTTGTGAAATTAAATTAAAAATATTTTCTTTATCACATCCTTTCTCATTCTGCTGTTACTATAAAATAATATCTGGCACATAATTTTTGATCAGTATATATTTGTTAAAATGAATATACATACATTCATATATATTTATTCTTGTATTTCACACAAACACCACTTACTGATCCTGTCCAAAACTAAATCCCTCAAACTCATCACTTCTGCATTAGTGATTTAGATCTCAGTTAATACACAAATCATGATGTGCTGGTATATTAGTCTCTGCTGTAACACATAATCACAAACTTGCTAATTTAAAACAACACAAAATTATCTTACAGTTCTAAAGGTCACAATTTCTAAAACTAGAGGTGTCAGTAGGCTGTGTTCCTTCTGGAGACTCTGTGAAAGAATCTACTTTCTTTATCAGCTTCTAGAGTCCATTATCATTCCTTGGCTTGTGGCCCTTCTTCATCTTCAAAAACAGCATCATATCAGCACCATATTCAAATCATTCTCTCTCTCCCTCCCCCCCCACCCCTTTTCTCTCCTTGTCTCTCTCACTCTCTGACCTTTGCTTCTAATTACACATCCCCTTCTCTGATTCTTAATTACACAACCCTTTTCTGATTCTGACTGTTGGGTATTGAATCCTGTCCTCCACAAAAGGTATGTTCAATTCCCAACCCCTGGTCCTGTGTCTGTGAACCCATTTGTAAACAGAACTGTTGAAGATGTTATTAGTTAAGGTGTGCCCAAACAGAATGAGGATGGGCTTTAAAGAAATGTGGTTAAAGTTCTTATAAGCAAAGATATCAATGCATAAATAATTCACAAAGAGCAACCAGAAGCTGGAAGTCATCAGAACCCAGAAAGAAAAGGAGAAGCTGTCACCATGAACATTGCCACTGATGGAAAAGCCAAGGAACCCCAAAGATTGACAACCAGCCAGAAGATACTAACCCCAGGAGGATGCAAGCTTTCTATCCTCTAAAAGCATCAGTTGGTTTAATCCTGTTGTTAAGCCAATACATTGTATGATATTTGTTTTAGCAGCTGAGATATTAACATACTGATCTTCCTATGAAGACCCTTATGATTACATTGGATCCAATAGATAATGTAGGATAATTTTCCCTTCACAAGGTCCTTAATTTAATCACATCTGCAAAGTTCATTTTGGCATGTAAGGTAACATATTCATAAGTTTTGGACTTTGAGACATGGACATCTTGGGGGGGGGGCATTTTTCTACCTACCATAGTTCGTAAATATGTAACACAAGTTCCATGGTGTAATTACTCACACTATTGCTGATTTCAAGCTACCAAAATGGACACTAAATGCAGATTTGGGAAGAAATGCGTGAATCAGTACTTAGTAGCTGGTATGAGTCAGTTCAACTCACCAACTACCTGGATATTTAAGCCAGATATGTAATCAGAATTATTAAATCAATAACCAAGTCATGTGGAACTTTCCTCATATAAATATCTCAGATCTGTACATTTTCATATTTTATATATAGCTGTCTTCATTTAAGCTGACATCACCTCCATTATCCATTATACTATGATAACCTTTTAGGTGGCCTCACTGCATCCAGACTTATCCATTTTGTTCTAATTTCAGTTTGTAGATCTTTCTAAAATTGAAACATGACCTTATGATTCTTCACATAATATTTGTCAATGACTTGCCATTGCCTTTGGAATAAAAGTCTGTATTCTTCAATACATCTTACAAAGCTTTTAAGGAATTGGCTATGGCTTACTTGCCAATCCTTTATACTGGAGCAAAATAGCTTGGGATCAAACTTGGGAAAATATTTAACTTTCTAATACTCTCTTTCTATATTTATTAATGGAGATAATTAAATCTTGTCTCCTTGGGTGTTTGTGAGGATTAAATGAATTAATGTATATAAAGCAATTAAAATAGTGCTGAGGGTAGTAAGCACTATATAATATTATAAATTTTGACATGAGATTAGGCATTTCTAAACTTCCTGTTTTATCATTTTTTTATTTGTTTGGTTTTAAAATTTTATTTCATTTTTTTTTCTTTTTATATTCCGCCTTCCAAAGTGTCATGGCTCTTCCTGACTATTTCTACATATATACATATTTATGATAAACATTAAATTTCTGAAAAAGTATCATTTCAGGAATTATCTAATCATAACTGCATTGAATATAAGATCAGTTTGGAGAGAAGTGGCATTTAAAAAATATTGACTTTTTCCATCCAATATAGTATCATCATATATCTCTTCATTCATATACATCCCTTTAAATTAATTTCAATACTGATATATCTATATACACATACACATATATACATGCACACATACATATACATATATATGTGTGTAGTAGTTTGAATTATGCACCCAAGAAAAAAACATATTTTTAATGTTAATCCATTCCTATGGGTGTGAATCTCTTGTAAATAGTGCTTTTGGAAGATGTTCTTTTAGTTAAGGTGTGACCATGAATCAGAATGGGTCTTAACCCTATTACTGGAGCACTTATAGGAAAAGACCATGGAAAGGAACAATAAACTGAAAATCAGTTGAACCAGAAGAGAAAGGAGAGGACATCACCATGTGATGGGAAAGCTAAGGAACCCTAAAGATTGACAGCCTGCCGGAAGTCTGCTGACCCTATAAGGAAGTCAGCTATTCAGCTTTTGAATCTGTGAAACAATAAATTCCCATAGTTTAAGCCAAAATTCCATTTTCTGGTATTTTTCTTAGCATTTGGGAAAATAATACAACATAGATGTATGCCTTTACTGAATACATGCTTATAATATATGCATATATTGTAATGTATATTCATAGGGCAACTTACCAATCTTTTGAAAGAGTCAAATACTTTATCAGTTAATAATTTGGATAATATTATTTTGACTATCACATGATGTGCAAATAATGGTATTTTTGTTTCTTTCTATTGCCTAAGATATCATATGTATTTATATATCTTTCTTTTCTCCTTGCTTGTTTTATTGAACTGGCTAAGACCTGCATTAAAATACTATTTATGAATTTTAATAAGAGCTAACTTTTGGAGTGTAAAAGGGTTGCTAATAATAATTCCTCACTAAATATTGCTATTGTTAAAGATTTCCAGATTTATTAGATTATGATCCCTTTATTATAAAATGCTTATTTTTTTTTACAGTTATAAATTTGGTCTGATAATATTTTAAAAGAACATGAGTCACCACTGGTCAACAAAAATGGCAGCAAAAGTTGCTCTAGTCTATTGTCTTCCCACAGAATCTTTGAACAATTGGTGAAAACTGGTAGAACCATCTTCCTCAAAACTCCAGAAAATATTTAAATGGTTGCAGTAACTGAGCAAGGGCTGAATCAAGAAAACACAGCTTTGAAAACAGTAGAAGCTTGTGGTGCCCTTGCTGGTCCCTCCCCCACCCCCTTCCTGAGGCAATGTGGAATCAGCCTGCGTTCCCACTGTGGGTCCCTGGTCCTCTTCCAGGGAAAGCAGAGTAACCCCTATGTACATAGTAAGGGCCTGTATGTTTGTACCAATCTATAAGGTGGCAGCATGAAAGACTGAACCCAGAACTTGCCTTGTTATCAGAAGCAGCTAGTAGACTACAAAACCAGTGAAAGAAACAATAAAGTCAAAGTGCTGGGGGTGAAAGCTTACTGCTTTGAGTCATACAATAGAACAACTGATAGAGAGAGAGAAAGACTTATTTCATAGGAAATATTTCCTGCAAATTGGGGGATTTCTCAAGCCCTGAGCAAATAGAAGCCCAGGACAAGAATGCAAGCTCACAAAAGGAGAGGAACACGTACTGCACATTTGTGTCAGGATGACCTTCTTATCAGGAGGGCTATACTGTGGAGGAGCGAGTGCACCAGCGAATGCAAAGCCAATTTGCAGAGACTGTGAAAACTATTTCTTGCTTTGGTTCATTTGTTTGGGCTAGATTGTGACATTCAAGGAAATCTGTCATAGCACTAGCTGCATATAAACTTAAGGAACAGAGAGCTCGGGATCTAAATCACAATGTTAACACTAAAATATTAAAATGTATAATGTGCAACAAAAGATTATGAAAAAAAAGAAAAACAGGAAATGGTGGCCTATCCTAAGAACAAGATAAACATCCAAAGACCATCACCAAAGAACACCAGCTGTGACATAACCAAAAAAGGACTTTAAAATAAAAAGTACTTAAGGAGATAAAGGAAAACACAAAGAAAGAACTAAAGGATATCAGGAAAACAATGAATGAACAATATGAAAATGTCAGTGAAGAGACAGAAATTTTAAAAAGGAACCAAAGAGAAATACTAGAGACCTTAATAACTGAAATTAAAAAAATTCCCTGGAGGGGTTTTACAGCAGAAAAAAGAATCAGCCATCTTGAAGATAAGATAATTGAAATGATTCAGGCTGAGCTGTAGAAGGGAAAAAAAAAAAAAAAAAAAAAAAAGAGGGCAAACAGAACCTAAATCACCTGTCGGAAACCATAAAGCATAACAATATATACATTATGGGACCCCGAGGGGAAAAGAAAGGATCAGAAGGAATACTCAAAGAAATTATAGCAAAAAAACCTTCCATATTTAATGAAAGATATGAATATGAATATGCAAAAAGAGTAGTGAACCCCAAACAGGAGAAATTTGTCCAGATACATTTAAAGTATCTAATGCCAAAGACAAGGGGAGAGTTCTGAAAGCTGCAAGAGAATAGCTGTTATCTACAAAGGAGTCCTAATAAGATTAAGTGCCAGTTTCTCATAAGAAATGATGGAAGCACTTAATCTTAATCCTGCTTTCATCCTGGGAGAAACTTTTGTATTTATTGAAAGAACTAATCAACTAAGAAATGTGTTATCCTGTATACATAATATTTACATCTCCCTAAGTGATCTTAAGGGAGCTATTAACTCCACAGTCAATAAATATGAGCATCTTCTTGTCTTCCAATAAAGACCCATATGTTTCTTGAGTCATATGATGGCCACCTGAGCCATATCACAGCATCAAATATTGTTTGATTTATGAGACAGTCCATGTTTCACTATGTAAATGGGATACACAGAGGACAATGTTTCTTTATCCACCCTGAGGAAGCAAGATTAAGCAAAAATATTTACAGGACACCCAGTTAAATCTCAGCATTGGGGGAAATCCATCTCCCAAGAAATTTCACGTTGTAACGTTCCTCTCATTTTGATGTAATTTGTTCCAAGACCAAAGTAGCGGAATTAATATTCTCATGTGGAGCACAATTCTCTATATGGGAATTCAGTTGTTGCTTAAGACTGACTTACTTGATGAAGCCAATATTTTCCCTCAAAATTGCACTCAACCTCCCATTATTTAATATCTCATGAGAGATTGCCCAATAGGCTGGCATCCAGGTTTCCTTTTGAAACTATGGAAAGACAAATCTTCAACATCAATATAACTTTCTGCTCTATCTAACATTAGCTACAGCCTAACTTGAAATGAGTTATTAAAAGTCCCTCTCTTTGCAGAAGCCTTTACTGCACCATGGGATAAGTTGTTCCCCAAATGCTTAGCCTCATGTGCGTGTCCATGAATTTCTTGATGAAATTATGACTGTTAATAAAAACAATGTTTGAGTTAGGATTCAATTTAATGGTTTTATGGCTTAAGGCCTCAGGGATACTCAAAACCACCTCATATTGCTTTTTCAGGATCAGGAAAGAAATACAATACAGGCCATAAGGAAAATGTATGGAAATAAGTAATGTAGCTGTAAGCAAAGGAGCTCCTTACTTTTCACTGTGTTATATGGAAATAGCCATCTGAATATTGTGACTTATTTGAGAAGTATACAGGGCTAATTCTCAGATCATAAAATTCATTCCCAATTTTCCTTTCTTAACCAAATTCTAACCAGCTACATAGAAAAAGCAGGGCAGGAGCAGGCCTGAGCAGTGCTCCAGGGCCTAATCTATCAGAGTATACTGCTCCTGCTGCATGAATTACAAAGACTCCTATTTCAAGCAAAAGCGGCAACTACTTCCTTACTGATAGGAACACATGGAAGAAGGAAGAAGAAAATAGTTAATCACATGTATTTAAGAATAGTGACTCCAAAATCAACACATGTGGCCTAAGAAGCTATCCTATCAGATTATTTCCTTTTTGCTGGTGAAGAGATAGGTGGATTTGGGAGCAAGGTACTTCCCTCCACTTACTGTGTATATACATGACAATGAAATTAGTGAAATTGGATGGCATTTCTGAAGAAAACCATATAATAAGAAAGTCCAGTGGCTACACACTTAGCCTTGTGAAAAGTCTTTTTCATTGTTAGGTTGTAGAGGAACAAAGAGTGAACACGAGATTGAAAATATGTAGAAGGGGAAAACCTATGATAGAGGAAGATACGATGTTTCTATCTCAACACTTCCAGCTATTAAAAAATGTCCTTGATACCCACATTAAATGTATATCATTCCAATTTTATAATATGAAATGACTCAGACATATTATTTTTACTTTTTATATTTATATATATTAATATATAATACATTATTTCTTTAGCTTATCCAAACAATAGTTTAGTATATCTGCCTTAATACAACTCTAATTGTCCATAGTTTCCCACTGCCAACAGACCTATTGACACTGAAAATGTATCAGCCCATTAAATTTGTTCTACTTTGCAAAATTGTATAAGTCACCATTTAACTCTAAAATAAAGCATCTATTTATAGAGGAAGTGGTATACAAACACACACATACGTATATATACATACACATATAAACCTCTATGTGTGATTAATGCATTTAGATTGTGTTACTGTTGTTGTTTCAAGTCTTCTCATGACTCATTTTACTACTTGAAAAGTGTAGTAGTTATTTTTCTTTTGTGTTTTCCCTAAATATCTAAAATTATCATGTATGTGAGTATGTGTAGGTGTGTGTGGCATGTATGTAGGACGCTAATGAGGGGGTAAGCACTATAAAGAGAAAAAGAATACGGAAAGTAGGTCTCAGCTACTTGCTGAGTCACTGTGAAAAAAATAGTAACAGAAAACTTTGAATTGTTTATGCCAAATATCTTATTCTACAATGGCACACATTTCTAAGATTAACAGAAAGTTTAATTGCAATGGTTTTCTCAAATGATTTCTTGAAATGTGAGACTGAGAAAAGATGTGTAAATATAACAGATTTTGTTTGGAGAGGGGGATATTTGAAAGTAAAATAGCATTTGATTACTAAGATTATTTTGCCACCTCTCATTATTGAAAGGCTCAAAACTGCTTAAGAAATTCAATCTTGCATAAAAGTTATAGCAATATCCATCTATACTGAATAAAACCTATGATTGTGAATTGCAAATTTTAAAGCAAGGGTTTAAAACAAATTTCCTCTCAATAGTGTTTATTGAAAAACCTGAACAATTTTTCCCTTTGGCCATAATTAATCTCAGATAATTTTCCCTCCTGGAGAGTATATCATAGAAAAATAGACTCAATATAATAAACTTTTTGTGACATAGCCTAACATAATGGCATAAAGCCCAGCTTGTTTTGTCAAGCTGTAAGAATTCAAATCCTTCCGGCATTACTATCAGTGTGACACTAGACAATTTTCTTAAACTTCTTTTGTTTCACTTTAATGATCTGAAATATGGCAGAATGAAGTTCACATTTCTGAGTTGTTGGGTTTAATATATTGAAGGGGCATCATGGCGGCATTACTATCAGTGTGACACTAGACAATTTTCATAAACTTCTTTTGTTTCACTTTAATGATCTGAAATATGGCAGAATGAAGTTCACATTTCTGACTTGTTGGGTTTAATATCTTGAAGGGGCATCATGGCATAGTGGTTAAGAATATAGAATATGGAGCTAGGTTATCTGGGTTCAATCCCCAATTCAGCAATTTAATAGCTCTCAATATATGCAAGATATTCCTTCATTTGATAAGATTGAATGAGTCCACAAAATTAAAGGAAGCCATTAAAAGACTGCTTAACAAAGAGCAGTGCTGAACTGATTTTAATTATTGTATACATATTTTGTGACTGTGATGACAAAATATGACAGATTTGTTGGGTTACAACAACAGAAATTTATCTCACAGTTCAAGAGGCAAAGGCCAAAATCCAGTCATCAGCAGTGCTGCACTTTCTCAGGAAGCTCTACGGGAGAATCCTTCCTTGCCTCTTGTAGTTTCTGCTGGATTTCATACTTTAGTTTGTGACTCTTCTCTCACTGCTCCATCTTCCCATTAATCTCTCTTTCTGCCCCTTTATTATAAAGACACATTTAGGATTCACCCAAATAATCCAGGTTGATCTCATTTCAAGGTCATTAATTTAGCTACATCTGCCCATGTATTCTTCCAAATAAGGTATTACTTACAGGTTCCAGGTATTAGGACATGGACATAGATTTGGGAGACATTATCAGCTTACCACAGCAATGAAAACAAGTACTTGCCATTTCATAGTAGTTTTCATTATATTACATTTCAAATTTTGTATATGCCACTTTTTCAATCATTTTTTTATGAATTAGCTCAAGGTGATATATATAAATGAATTTTGATTATAGCATGTGTTTTAATTTCCTTATTGCTAAAGCAAACACGATGCAATGGGTTGACGTAAACAGGAATTTATTGTTTCACAGTTTGAGGCTAGAAGAAGGCCAAAATCAAGGTGATGCTTTCTCCAAGAAAGCTGTGGAGTTCTAGAGCTGTCTGTCAGCAGTCATTGGTCCTTGGTTTTTCTGTCACATGACAATGCACATGGTGGCCTCTTTTGGCTTCTCCATTCTCTTCTGGGTTCCAGTTGACATTAAGCTTCTGGATGCTCCCTATGGCTTTCTCTCTCTCTCTGATCTTCCCTATAAGGCCTTCAGTAATTTAATTAAGACTCATCCTGATTCAGCTTGGCCACATCTTAACGAAAATAACTCATCAAAAGATCTATTTATAAATGGATGAAGTATAAGAACATGTTTTTCTGGGGTACATAGCTCCAAACCACCACAGCATGCTAAGAAATAACATAAAAATAGATTTTATTAACTTTAGAGTTTTGAATTAGCATCACTCAACATCAAAGTCTCTCTTTATTTCACTATATATAATCAAATTATATACATATATATTCCACCATTTTAAGATTTTAAGAAATTAATCTCTAATGAAAAATTCATGTTAATATTAAATATTGTTAATATCTTCAGAATTTGGCACTTTATAGATTAAAGTAATACATGTGAAATAGTAATGAAAAAGAGCCATTTTCTTCCCTCTGGATTTTAATATATCGATATTACTCAGCTTTAAAATTTGTTTAATATTTAATTTTTACAGTCACTTACCATATACTGAATTATAAAGCAGCTGAAAACTGAGTTTTAATACAGTTTTAAATGTAAAAGCTATAGTGATACCAAGTATCATAGAGAAATCAATTTGTATATTAACTTGAATTTCAATTCAAATCTTTTGGAGGAATTGGTTAATAATCTGTAACCCATGGAACTCTGAAGTTCTGTAACTAATTTTATTCAGAATCATATATTTTCTGTGGAGGGATTCCAAAGTATTCATCAGTCTTTCAACAGTGTCAATAATCCATCCATTTTTTTTTTTTTTTTAAGATTTATTTTTATTTATTTGTCCCCCCCCCCTTGCTGCTTCTGCTCACTGTCTATTAGCTTTGTGTTTTTCTGTGTCTGCTTGTCTCTCTTTTGTTGTGTCATCTTGCTGCGCCAGCTCACTGCACCGCACAGGTTTTTTGTTGTTTTTTTTTTAATCCATCCATTTTTAAAACCATATTTTTAAAGTATACAATGCGTAAGTGCTTCAAGTTTTATGGTAGTGTTATCTCAAAATAAGTCTTTCTTTCATTCAACAAATGATGTGCCTTATTAGATGAAACCATATGAAAGCTGTTGGGATTTTAGGAAATCAATAAATAACAAACCTTTTTCCGCTCTTGAATTTTTAACAATGGAGAAAGAGATCCAAGAATCAAGCAGATCTATTTCAACACATTATCTTTATTTCTGACAAACCTGTTTAAAATAGGTGGCCTGGTTCAGTGCTCAAGTAAGTTTGCTAATGATTTCCTCAATATAACTATTCACTCAAAATCCTCATATCTCTGCTATAGGCACAGAGCTAAGCTTACCATATATCCTAAAACAAGCATCATCACCAGCATGATCTGCGCTAAACATGCTCAGCTCCTTCTCCCAAACTCACCAATCAGATAAGTTACTCCACAAGGGAGAAGTGATAGGGTGGGAAGAAGGTCAGAAAAATATCTTTAAGGAAGTTCCTACACACGGTTGCATTAGGCAAAGAGATTAAGCGTTCTTTTATACATTTTCCCAGATTTTTCTTCTCTTAGTGTATTTAGATTTCATCTAATAAGGCACATGATTAAACCTTACATCTATGAGAAGGAAATGATCAATTTATTGGATCAATCTTGCTCCTTCTTTCATAAGGCTCCTCTCCTATTCTCAAATGTTTCTTCCTTCATTGCTTTCATCAAACCATCAAAGGGTAATTTAACCATTGTACTGCCAAAACTATCAAACATGTAATAACAGTTCATTTATTAAGCTAAACTAAAAGCCATCTTGCAACCAAGACAGAAAAATAGACCGCTATTTTATATTCTAAAGAAAATTTTTCCTAACCATGTCAGATGACTACTTTTATGTGTCAACTTGGCTAGATGATGGTGTTGTCTTTTTTAAAAATCAAATACTGATTTAAATGTTATGATGTAGGTATTTTGTAGCTAGGATTAGCATTTACAGTCATTTGACTTAAAGCAAAAGACACGACCCTTCATAATGTGGATAGGACTCATCCAATCAGTTCGATGGCAACAGCAAGAATAGAAGGGAGGGTTCCAGGAATTGGAAGAATTTCTGTCTCAAGATTTCAACATTACCTTTACTGGAATTTCCAACCTGTGGACTGCCCTACAGAATTCAGACCTGCAAGCTCCTACAGTCCTGTCAAATTCTGATATATACTTGGCCGTATTCTTTTGGAGGAACCTGAGTGATATACTAAATTATTCCACAAAACCCGTTAGAAGTATTTCAATGAGATTAAATAACATTGTAAACTAACTCCAATAATAAAATTGTAGTAACAAAGAAATGCCGCAAAGTGGAATATAATTTTCTCACATATGATAATTCCTAATAGAAATGATAATTTTAATATTAAATTTGTTTGCAAGTTCAAGTACCTAAGAATTAAAATATGGAAGAATTAAAAAAATAATTCCACCACATTGGTGAATTAAAATTTAAAGAAATGAAAGCCCAAGATTTATATGTCCCCAATTTTTGTTCCTATCATTATCAGTCAGATATATTTAAAATACCTTGATAATGGTGGAATTACCTTGACAACCACTAAGTAGGGTGTCACCCACTAAAATGGAAGTAGCATTTCCAGAAACTCAAAACAGGATTTTTTTCCCCTGTAGCTCACATTTATAGAGAAATGCTTTAGTTTGCCACAGGACAGCCGATGCAAAGTAACAGAAATGGGTTGGTTATTATAAAATGGATTTATTTGGGGTAAAGCTTACAGTTCTGGGACTGTGAAATGTCCAAGTTAAGGCATCACCAGACCTGCTTTCTAACCAAAGTCAGCTTATATTGATCCTGTGGACCGGCCATGTGACAAGGCAAGATGGTTGCCCCTCTCTGCTGAGGTCTCTGCTTTTCCCTCCATAAACTACCTTGCTGTGGGCAACTAGGTATAGGGCTTGTCTCTTTCTGGGCCTCCTCTATCAGTCTCAGATGCCCCACTCTCTTCCTGAGTTTGGATGCAAGTTATCAGGTCTACGGCTAATCTCTCCCTGGGCTTCAAGTCTTTGATCCTCTCAGGGGCTGCTCTCCTTGCAGCTCAGCTGTAGGCAAAACTGGAATCCATTTTCTCACATGGAGGGATCAAATGTGGTGGCTTCCTCTTCCTCTATGTGTGTATTCATTTTTATTAGACCCAGGAAGAGGGCAGAGACTCAACCTGAGTCACATCTCACTGATATAGTCAAGCAAAAAGGGTCTTAGGAATAGATTAGTTTAGGATCGTAAACTTTTTGGGATTCATAAAAGAATTTTAAACTGTCAGATGTCCAAATAAATAATAGGACACATGTAAGATTTACACGGTACTTATCCTGACAACCTCCAACACAAACATACGCTCACAAAACTCTGGAAATATAAGAAATGCCTTGCTTCTAGAGCATTTATATAAGCAAATATAATATCCTGGTGCACAAGATGGGAGAGAACTCAAATACTTTGGAGAATATCTGTGAAATCTGGGTTTTAACAGTATAGCAGCATTCAAAGGCAGACGTTCATAGTCCATAACCTGGGACATTAAATGACATTGAGAGAAATTACTCACCATTCAATTATTTAAGAAACTATTGAAATTAAATTACCCATGAGGGGAAAGTTTCACCTGTGAATATTATCAACTTTGCTTAGCAATGCCCACCTTTAATAAAATTAGAATTTTTAAAATTTTGTTTTTCATATTCAGCATATTTTAATTTTAGTCTTGAATTAGTTGTCTCTGGTATTGCAATTCCAAATGGCTACAATTCACCATCTTTTAGATGTCCCTATCCTTGGCTATATTGACTGCTTCCAATGCCCTTTGGTGTGAGTTCTCTTAAACAGAAGATTCTTCTTCCTTAAAGTGGCATTCCCCCATCCTTGTGCATTTTTAGCTGAAGAATAACCCACAGGAACTTTCTGAACTGAAGCTTATGTTAGTGTTCTGAATCTTAGGTTTCTAGACACTGAGAGAGGGCCAAATCTCTGCACATGGCCATTGACAGTGCCTATTCATTCCCAAGATCTTGAAAGTTCCAAGCTTCACTAGTAAGTCAGGCCTCAACTATTTCATTTTCATTGACTGTTGCCTACTCCATTTAAGAGCCATAATGTAGTTTTTGGAAAGTTCTACCTATGTATTAAATTGGTCTTTTTAATTTTCTACATCCTGTAGGGCAAGCACTGTTCTAGATTTGAGTTAATGCATTTCTTCCTTTTTTTAATTTCCTTTCTGGCCATAAATATACTTACTCAATAATTCTCCAAGGCATTGTTCTTATTTTAATGTTAAATTTCTTTGTGTGCTAGTCACTTTTTTAGATTTAGTAACATGTAAAATATCTAACTTATTTCTAATATCCTCTGTAAGAACAGTTGCAACAGGACTTTTTTAAGTTTTTTTTTCAATTTGCTTATCCTGGCCTTCAAGTTTCCAGTTTTCTTTCCATAACTCTTTAGTTTATTATTTGGTATACTAACTTTTCTCCTGAAGAAATCTATCTCTTTTCACTATGTAGTAAAGTTTGCCACATTTTTAGTTCTGAAAGAAAGTCCAAATCGTGAATTTTCAAATAACTGCATTTCTTCTTTAATTTCTTAGTAAAACTGCTTTTTCAAGGCAGAATGTTCCAGGCATGGGACTTTTAAATTGCCTTAAAAACTGTAATGTTTTAATAATTGTGTTGATTTGTTCTTGTACTTTAGTTCAAGAAAGTGGTATTTATTCTGTATATTAAATGCTTTCATTCATTTTTATTTAACTATCAATAAACTAATCTTCCCTTCTGTTTGTGAAGCCAAGATTTTGTCTTTTTTGGTATCTAAAGTAGGGTTTAACATTTATAAAATTCACAAATGCAGAGTCAGTTTCACAGTAATGCTATGAAGTTATTTACATGAGTTTGGAGAAAGGCCATATGTAAAGAAAAGAGATGTTCTCCAGTTCATCTCCTTTGGTTATTGGTAAAGTTATGGGAATCTGGGTCAAGCTGGCAATGCTGCTTAACTATGTCTGACACAAACAATTTAAATTTGAAGCTCATACACTAGTGCATTGTAGATTTTTATCTGATTTATATATATATATATAATTAATTATAGGTAAGAAATATTTATTAAATTTAATAGCTAAAGCAAAATACTATAGAGTATCGGATTAAGCTTATATGCAAATATAGAAATAAGCTAAATGAATTGTGAAGTTAAAATTCAAAAGTAAACATTAAAAATTTATGAAGAAAATATATTGAATTACATTTCTCAGTTGAGATTGGGAAGAATTTCTTAGACAAGACATAAAAGTAATTACCATATAACTTAGTTTGCCAAAGGAATGCTCATACAAAATACCAAAAAATGGGTTGGCTTTTATAATGGGACATTTATGTGGAACAAAATCTTACAGTTCCAAGGCCATGAAATGTCCAAATAAAGGACCATCAGAGGTGCTTTCTCACCAAAGTCAGCTACTGTTGATCCTAGTATCCTTTCATGTGGCAAAGATGGTCATGCCTCTGCCTTCCTCTCCAGAATCTACCATCTCTTGGAGCTCAGCTGTGGGCAAACAGGCATAGGGCTTGTCTCTTTCTAGGCCTCCTCTATCAGTCTCAGCTTCTCTGCTTTCTTCCTGAGTTCAGCTGCAATTTACAAGCAAATAGTTCCTCTCTCTCTCTGGGCCTCAACAATTTGAGCCTCTTGGGACTTCTCTCCTTGAGCTCAACTATGGGCAAAACTCACATTCCAGGATCAAATATGCCAGCTTTCTTTTCCTCTGTGTGTCTCTCTCTGTGTCTCTATTTTTATTAGACCAATCATTAGGGCAGAGACTCAACCTGAGTCATAACTTACTAACATTGTTCAATCAAAATGGTTTCACACCCACAAGAATGGATTAGTTAAAAAATATCATATTTTTTTCTTTTTGGGATGCATAAAACAACTTCAAACTGTCATGTCATGTATTGGTCAACCAAAAGGGTGCTAACAAGAAATACCAGAAATGGGTTGGTCTTTATAAAGGGCATTTATTTGGGGTAGAAGTCCACAGTTACCAGGCCATAAAGCATAAGTTTCTTCCCTCACCAAAGTCCATTGCCACGTGTTGGAGCAAGACAGCTGCCCACATTTGCCAGGGTTCAGGCTTCTTGGGTTCCTCTCTTCCCAGGGCTGCATTTCTCTCTGAGCTTAGCTCCTCTGTTTCCACCACAAGGTCAGCTGTAGACTATCAGGCGAACGGCTCACTTCTCTTCTCCTGGGGCCTTCTCTCTAACATCAAAACTCCAACATCAAAAACTGCTTCAACTCTCTTCTTGCCATCCCTTTTATATTTGATTCCCCCACCCACCAAGGGGTAGGGCTCAACGCCCTACTGATGTGGCCCAGTTAATGCCCTAATCATAACTTAATCATGCCCAGATTAACAGATCAGTTTATAAGCATGATCCAATTATATTTTTGGAATTCATAATTAGATCAAACTGCCAAATGGCTACACATTTTCATATATTTTATTACTTAAAATTCAGAATGTCTACTGACAAAGCAATACTTGATACATATTGGCTGTGAACAATAAAGGAATAATAATAAACATTAATAAAGAAACACTGCAAATAATAATAAAAAATGATAAATTCCATGAACAGGTATTTCTTAAAAGAAGAAATGTAAATTGTCAGTAAATATATCAGAAATGTAAATGTCAGTAAATATATCAAGTATAATTGTCAGTAAATATATCAGGAGCTGGAACTCATTATTTATCAGGACAATTCTGCATATGAGGGGGTACTGATTTATACTTATTTGATTAGTAAAATCTAGATGGTTAACAATATCAAGTTTTGAAGAATGTAGATTAAAAGGTCCCTAACTATGTTACTGTTTAAACAAATATTTGTAAAGCCACATTTGAAAACATATGGCATTTATTTGTGTCCCCTACACATCATTTTTAAATATATAGAGTGAGAAATCATTGTACATGTGCACTACACATTCCACAATATTTTTTAAAATATATTTTTATTACAGAAGTTGTGAACTTACAAAATAATCATGCACATTTGCAGAATTTCCAAACAACAACCCTTCACCAATACACTACATTGTTATTACACAGAATTTTAATACCAGTAATGATTGAAATAGAAAAAATGCAAAGTCTAAATAACTGTCAATGGAAAAGGAGGATGGATAAATTATTAGTGATAGAGTAATATGATGGAATAATATATAGCAGTGGAAATAAACAATCTATTGTGCTAATAACATCATGCAGAAAATGAATGAACCATTGTAACAAAATATGAGATATAAAAACATACAGTATAAAATGTAACACAGGGCTGCAGCTTCATTTTTTGGTTGCTTATAAATTACTTAAAAACAAATAAAATATACTTAGAAAAACATACATAAGTAATAAAGTAATGTCAAAATATGAGGGAGTAAACAATTCTGGATTACCACTGTAAAAAGCACAGAAAAGTCTCTCCTCCATAAAAGCTATGATAACATTGTCAAAATTGCCAAAATCAGTATTTTCAGAAATATAGATATAAAGCAGATTATAGGGTAATAGATACTCTCTCAGGAAGCAGAGATGTTGAACTTTTTAGTCAAAGAATAAATCAACCATAATAATTATATTAAAATAACTAAAGGAAAACACATATTTAAAAAGCATGAAAATAAAATCTCACAAAACAGAAAGAAAAATTATAAAAAGGTACCAAATAGAAATTATGGAGCTGAAACATATTGTTGAAACAACTGAAAAGAAATATTCAATGGAGAGGCTCAACAGAGTGTTTTAAATGATAGAAGAAAGGATGAACTCAAAATTGTTCAATTTAGTTTTTTTGGCTTGAAGAAACAGAAAAAATCAAGTAAAATGAACAGAGCCTCAGAAATCTGTGGGACACCATCAAGTGCACTAACAAATGCATAATGTTTATTTCAAAAGGAGAGGAGAAAATTAGAAGAAAGAATATTTGGAAAATTAGTGGCCAAAATATTCCTGAATTTGATGGAGAACTTAATTGACACATCCAAGAAGCTCAGTGAGTTCAAAGTAGAATAAACACACAAGATCTACATCTAGACACATTCTGGTTAAAGATGTGCCTTTCTTTGGAAAGACAAGGCAAAGAGAAAATTCTGAAAGCAACAATAGAAAAATAACTCATTACATACAAATTAACCTCACCAAACAACTGGCTTCTCATCAAAAACTATGGGGACCAATCGACAGTGGAATGTTACATTCAAAGTGCTAAAAGAACGAGAATATATACCAAGAATTCTATATCCTATAAAACTATCCTTAAAAAAAATAATATTGAAATTAAGACATTTACAGATAAGAAAAAAACTGAGAAATATTTTTACTAGCATACCTGTTTGCAACAAATACTAAAGGGAAGAAATACTAAAGGGAGTCCTACCAGCTAAAATGAAAGGGCATTAGACAATCGAATCCATACCAAAAAATAAAAAGCACCAGTAAAAGGATTAATATTGGTAAATATACAAGGTGGTAGAAATATATTTTTGTAAAATATTTTCCCTATGGTATTTAAAAGAAACCTGCACAAATAGATAATTATAAATTTTTGTTGGGCTTATAATATATAAATGTGTAATTTGTGTGGCAATAACAGCAGAAGGAAGTGGAGTGAATGGAGCGAATTGGATGAAAGTTTTTGTATATTATTGAAATTTTTAGTATTAATCTAAACTAGATTGTTTTAAGTTAAAATGTGAATTGCAAGGAGTGGATGTGGTTCAAGCGGTTGAGTGCCTGCTTTCCACATGGGAGGTCCTGGGTTCCATTCCTGGTGCATCCTTAAAAACAAACAAAGAAACCAACCAACACAAAAAGCAAACAACAAGCAAACAAATGAAAAAAAAAACAATTCAAGGGGGCTGGTATGGCTCAGTGTTTCCCATGTGGTATGGGGTCCAGAGTTCAATCCTTGGCCCCAGTACCTCAAAAAAAAAAAAAAAAAAAAAAAATGAATGCAATCCACAGGACAACAGCTTAAAATAACACAAAAGTATGTAAAAGAAACAACAGAGGAATTCAAATAGGACATTAGAAAATATCTAACAAAAAGACAGTAATGGAAAAATAGAGGAAGAAAAAAGACAAGGCACATAAAATAATGCTTTTAATTTGTAGTTGAATTCAGTTTCCTAGTATTTTACTTATGTATTTACAAGTGAAAATGCTGTGTAGTTTTATTTCCACATAATGGCTTTTCAGGTTATGGTATCATGGTAAATCCAGCATCAAAGTGACTTAAAAATATGTCCTTCCTCTTCTTTTTTGGGGGTGGTGGTAGATAGTTAGTAAATCTTAAATGTTAGTAAATCTTCTTTAAGTGATATATATCACCAGTGGAGACATCTTGCCTGACTTTCCTTTGAGACACTGTTTTAGGAAATCTGTTTATTAGTTCAGATTTTTCTTTCTTGAGTTAGTTCTGGTAGTTTCTATCACTCTAGGAATTTTTCAAATCATTTAAGTTTGTAAAATTGAATCCTTACTGTTCTTTTTCTACCAATTTAACGTCTGTGACACTTTAGGGATAGTTTCTATTTTTGTTTGTTTGTGTATTTGTTTCCTGCCTATAGATTATACTTCCCTGTTTCTTTTCAGTTTTCATAATTTTTTAAATTGAAAACTGGTCATTTAAACATTTTTAAAAAGTGGCAACTCTGTATATATCAAATCCAGAGCTTATTGTTTTTGTTGTTGTTGCTGTTTGTTTAATGAATTTTTAGAACTAATAGTTTGAAATATGTATTTTTTCACATACAGCCACTGAAGACTCTGGTTTAGCATCAAGGCTGCTAAGTATTTGTCAAGGAATATTTAACATACCTTTAACCAATAAGTCTCCTACCTATAGCTGTTGGGTCTGTGTCAGGAAGTTTACAAATCTGCTTTATCCTCCACTTCCTTCTCATACAGGGCCGCAAGGTCAGCCAGAGACGAGTTTTAGGCCCTTTTAGAGTTTTCTGGTCCTAAACACAGCTTCATATTTGTGTGCAGTCTTTTAGATCCTCACTAATAGCTCAGCATTTTTTCAAAGTTTCCTATGGGAATCTTGTTTCCCAGGTCTTCCTTTTAGTTTTTTGTCTATCATCTTTTTTACCCCAACAAATATGATAGGTTCAGGCAACTGCAATGTTAAAAATGTCACTGATTGGTTTTGACAAGCACCCGTATTGGGAGCACCAAATTATATCCAATAATAGCAATGCTCTAAAATGGGGACATTTCTAGTAACCTGCTACGTGAGTCAAGTAGTGAGATTGCTCTAGGGATGGGACTTTTGAAGTGCTCCAGATTCTGTCAACCTCTCCAGTCACTCCAAGTCTGCTTGTTTTCACAGCTACTATAGTTCCAGTGCTGCTACATTTCACAGCTACAGACTTGTGGAAAGGGGGAATGGGAACAATCCAAATTATAATACCACAAATATTGCTGTTTTTACCAAGGTGAATTCTAGTTTTCTAGGCTGTCAACCATGAAGTGGAATGGCATTAAACAGTTGGAATTTATTAGCTTACAGTTTGAGGCCATGAGAATGTCCAAATCAAGGTACCATCAAAATAATGCTTTCTTCCCAGAGTCCAGCTACTGGCGATTCTTGGCTCTTCTGCTATATGGCAAGGCACATGGCAGCATCTGCTGGTCTCTCCCTTCTCTTCCAGGTTTGTTGCTTTTAGCTTCTTGTTTCGGTGCCTTTTCAGAAGGCTACCGTTGACAACCCAGGACACTTTTATACTCTGAACACATCATAACACAACTTAATGCCACTGTTTCTTTCTTCTTGGCCTTACCTTGCTGTGTTCCTTCTCTGTTTCCCTAAATTTGACTTATTTTCCAAAACTTATGTTAAGAGTCACCTGCTGAATGCCTTAATTGCTATTCCTCTGCTAAAATGGATTGTTTCTCTTTCTGTACTCCCATCTGGCACTATTTAAATATTCATATTTGAATCCTATTTTCTTATAATCAATGAAATTATTCACATATCTGTATTCAGTTGGTTTAAATGATCCTTATGGCAAAACCCAGAGTCTAATAATTTTCTATCACTCCCCAATCTAAATCCTCAACATCATGAAAGACTTGCATTAATTAAATTCTGGACAGATATCTGACTGTTAAATACAAACTGAGGACAGATTGCAAAGAACTTATGCAAAGAACTGAAGCATACCATTTTTACACTCAGTATTTCTTTGGGAAAACAACTTCTTTCATTTTTAGATATCTTGTATGTAGGAAAATGATAGAAATCTGAAAAGGAAAATGATATTGCCCCAAGTGGTTTGGGCATTTTAACATCTAAATCACTGCCCTGCATGGACTTAAGCATGTGCATATTTGTGAGGAGATCTGTTTGTAAATCTTGTGCTGACAATAAAATGGAGAGCTCTAAATACATTTTGGTGCATACCTGACATTTTCTTTCTGAACTCAATAAGAATGTAAATGAAAGTGCACAGCTAGTGTGTAAATAAACTATATAAATAGGCTAGATTGAAGCCATCAAGAAGGAAAAAAATAGAAAACTTATAAATAAATTTATTTTTTACACTTAGTCCTGTGGAAATATCTGACAGTGCACAATGTCATACATAATGTGTCTTACATTGACTCAGTGGAATCCAAAGATGAATGTCAAGTCATGGGTGAATGGATATGGTACTGAAAATGAGAAGGGTAATATTTTTAGTCAAACATACTTATATTCCAGTTATGATTGAAAATGCAACTCTGCTAAACAGATTGAAAGTATAACATGATGTGAATGCAATACAACCTTTGTCTTTTTATTACTATAAATTGCCAAGTTCCTATTTTTACTTATATATACAATTTGCACATATATATTTATAAAACAGGGAGCATAGGAAAAGATATGGTATCAAAGTGGAAGAGAAACAAGACTTTTTTTTGTCAACTCCAGTCCTATTTAGTTCTAGGCTGCTTTTCAATCTCAGCATGGATTACTTTAATATGCTTCATCGTATATTCCAAAAAATGACTTCTTTAAGTCATAGTTATACCAAACTCCTTAAAATTCATCAAGATAGAATCCAAATTTACTTTAAGTACATGAATAAGTAAACTCATGCTCATTTATAAAAAATAAAGAGAAGGAACTCTATACCATTTACTTGCCACATAACATATAAACTTACACCTCCACTGCCATCCAATTGGAATAAATTATGACTTAACAGCTCTTCTAGAAGAAAAGTGGAGCATACTGAAGATGCAAAATGTCACACATTTTCATTAATCCCATGAAGGTATCCACCTTCTAAAATTTTTAGACCACTAAAGACTGACATATCTTAACTTTGCTAAATTATTTGCTTCAAAATCTCAGTAGAAACTAAAAAATGAGACTTGCTTATTGAGAATAAACACTTTTTTAATATTTTGATATATCTTTACATTGTGTATATTGTATATAATGTATAAAAAAGTCTGAATTATACTTCATTATTGAATTTTACTACATTGTAAGATCTTAAAATAAATTAAAATGTCCATGTAGTTGATAATTATATCCTTGGCATCAAATATTTTTGAGACTAATAAGGAAAATGATCTAATATTTTTAATTGTTTGAGGTGAGGAAGCAAATGGGTGGGGAGCAATCTTTTACTTAAAATCATTTTTCCTATCATTGCTTGGTGTGTTATTTCTAATATCCCTTGGTGGTTTTCTCCTGTTTTTATTTCATTACTGACACTATATTCTTTGTATTTTTTTTTCCTATGGAAGATCTAAGAACTTCTAAATAGTCTGAAGTGACAGATTTAGACTTGCCAGTGGTCAAGACTTGAACTTTATGCCAGTGGAATGGAAGCTTTCATTTTCAGAACAGAAAAATTTCTGATCCAAAGCAGGAAAGATGAAATACTGAAGCTCTATAAACTAAAATATATGTAGCCTCCTTTCTCATCTAATTTTAAATTTTACAATTTGAGGCAAATAAAAAAAATGTACATTGCTTATTGAGGAACAAGGATTAGAATTAAAGTGGACTTTTCATCAGGAAGCATGCAAACATGAGAGTGAATGTGAAATGTTTAAAGTGTTGACAGGAAAAACCATCAACCTAGAATGCTGTATCCAGTGAATGCAACCTTCTCAAATGAAGGAGAAATAAAGTAGTTCTATAACAAACAAAACCTGAGGAAATTCACTGCCAGCTGGCCTGTGCTGCAAAAAAATGTTAAATGAAGTCTTTCGAGGAGGAGGAAAATGAAATGGATTAGAAAGATGAGTCCACACAAAAAATGGAAAACCACAGGGTAAATAATAAATGAAGGTAAAGTAAAAATTTTAAATTATGTTTCTTAATTAATCTAAAAGATAGATATTTAAAATAATAATAGTAGCAATGTATTTGGTGATTATAGCATTTTAATAAGTGAAAGGAATTATAGAAATGTCATTAATGACACGAGGAAAGAATTGGAAATACTATATTATAAGGTTATAATTCTGGAGACACTACTAAACAATTAAAAAAAAGAAGTATAATCTATATGCTGAGAAAGGATGTAGAAATGGAAACATATAAAATGTTCAATTAAAACCAGAGAAGGCAGCATAAAGGGGGATAAAGAAAAAAATGCAATGAATAGAAAACAGTTGCAAACATGTAGATATTAATCCATCTATATCATTTTAAATTATGAGTGGTCTAAAAATGAATATTAAAAATAGAAATTATCAGTGGGTATATAAAACAAGACCCATATATATTGTCTTAATAAACCAATACTAAATATAAAGACTCATATATTAAAAGTGAATGGCTAGAGAAAGATAAACTGTGTTTACACTAATCAAAAGTTGGAGTAATTATATTTATTTCAGTCAGAGCAGTCTTTAGAATGAAGAAATGTATAAGGAATAAAAAGAAACTTCTAAAAATAATAAAAGGACAGTTCACCAAGAAGGCATAACTTTTCTAAACTTGTATGAATCTAACAATACAGTATCAAAATACATGAGGCAAAAATTGACGGAACTGCAAAAACAAAAGTCAAATCCCTATTGTAGTTTGAGACTTCAATACCCCTCCAAGTACTGATAGAACAAACAGATAGAAAATAAGTTAGGATATATTTGACATGACCAGTACTACCAAAAAATTTTATCCAATTTACATTATAGAATCCTCCATTTAATAACAACAGGATATACACACTTCTGAAGATTTTATAAACATTTTTAACAATAGCCCATAATCTGAACACATTAAACACATCTTAAAAAATATATATGAATAGAAACAATGTAAAATATGTTTCCAGACCACAGTGTAATTAAATTCTAATTCAAGAATAAAAAGATAATTTGAAAATATTCAAGTATTTGGACATTAATCAACACACTATGAAATAATACCTAGGCCAAAGAAGAAGTCTCAAAAAACATTAAAAATCATTTTGAGCTAAATTAAAATGAAAATACGATATATAAAGAAAGTTGAGATGCAGTGAAAAGTGTGTTAATGGGGCTATTTACAGCATTATGTTCCTATTTTCTAAAAAAGAAGAAAAATCTAGAATCAATAATCTAAGCTTATACCATAGGAAACTAGAGAAAGAAGAGCAATTTAGTCTAAATCAAAAGGAAGAAAATTAATAATAAAAATTAGAAAAGGCCTGTATCTATCAAAGAAATTGATATCTTCCAAAAAAGAAATGTTCAGGAACAGATAGTTTCACTTATTAATTCTACCATTCATTTAAAGAAGAATTCATACAAATTTTCAACAATCTCTTTGAGAAAAATAAAAGCAGAAGACATATTATCTAACACATTTTTATGATTCCAGCAATACCCCAATACCAAACCCAGATAAAGACATCCTTAGAGGAAAAGAAAGATATAGACCAATATCTGTCAAAAGCATACACCCAAAAACCTGAAAATATTAGCAAATCCAAGTGAATAATGTATGAAGCACTATAAGCCACAGCTAAGTGGAATTTATTCCAGATATGCAAGTTTGGCTCATCATTCAAAAGTCAATGAATATAATCCATTACCTCAACATAGTAAAATGTAAAAATCATATGATCATATCAATATCAGTAGTAACAATGACAAAATCCCACTCACATTTATGTTAAAAATTCTCAGTAAACTAAAATTCAGGGTATGGCAGATAATAAGTATGTACCCCCTCCCCCCAAAAAAATGCTTTTAATCTTAATCTATTCATGTGGGTGTGAACCCATTGAAAATAGGAACTTTGAAAATGTTATTTTTAGTTAAGGTGTGGCCAGCTGAATCAGGATAGGTCTTAATCCTATTAGTGGAGGCTTTATAGAGAAGGCAACATGAAGAAAGCAGAACCTGCAAGAGAAAAGAGAGGATATTGCAATGTGAAAGGAAAGCTAAAGAACACAAAGATCGCTGGCAAGCCAGTACCTGAATGCCACAGTTTGGAAGAGAAAGTAAGCATTCCAGACTCCAGATCCATGAAACAGTAAGTTCCCCTTGTATAAGCCAGTCCAATTCATAGTATTTGTAAGAGCATCCAGGAAATTAGGACACAAGGAAACCTCCTCAACTTGATAAAGAGCATCAACAAATACCCAACACCTAAAAATATACTTAAAAGAGAGTGTAATAGTGAGAATAATGCCCTCACAAAGATATCTGCACACTAATTACTAGAATTTTTGACTATATTAAAGTGTCTTTAGATGTGATTAAGCTAAAATCTTGAGATGTGGATATTCATCTGAATTATCCAATTGGGTCCAATGTAAATAAAAGGGCCCTTGTAAGTGAAAGAGGTAGCAGAAGAGGCCGAGTCAAAGGAGTGATGACAGAAGCAGAAGTTGGAGTGAAACAAGATGAGAAAGACATGACTTGTCATTGTAAATTTGATGATGGATGGACAGCAAGAACAAAGAGACACAGATAGCCAGTAAAAGCTAGAAAATGAAATTTTTAAAAAAATTTAAAATTCTCCTCTACAGCCTTCAGAAGAAAGGCAGCATTGTTGAAAACTAATTTTAGCCCAGGAAGATCAATTTATATTGTTTCAAGATAGTAAATTTTTGATAATTTGCTAAAGTAGACTTAGGAAGCTAATACATTGAGAAATTGGACATTTTCCCCCTTAAATCATGAGCAAGGCAAGTCTGTCATCTCTCAAGACTTTTATTCAATGTCATACTGGAAGTACTAGCAAGTATAGTAAGACAAAAAAATAAAAATAAAATGTACACCAATCGGGAGTGATGAAATAAAACTTCATTACTACTTAGATAACATAGAAAAATCCAAATTTAAACAAAAACACTTGAGTAGGTATAAATTTAACAAAATATGTGCAAAATGTATATACAGAAAACTATAAAATTGATGAAAAAAATCAAAGAAGCTCTAAATAAATAAAGAAATATTCCATGTTCATGAGTTGGAAGATTCAATATTGTTAACATGTTCAGTTTGTCCAAATTAATCTATAGGTTAATGCAATACAAATAAATATCTTGTCCAGCTACTCTTGCAGGTATTGATAAACTTATAAAGTTTTACATGGATAGTTAAAAGATCTAGATAACCAATACAATACTGAAGAAAAGAACAAAGTTGGAGAGTCACCCTAGCTGATTTAAAGACTTAATATACAACTACAGTTCTAAATACAGAGCTTTAATGGTTAAAAATTAAACACAGTTCATGAAAAAAAAAAAGAAATAGAGCCTAGGAATAGACTCACACAAATATAACCATTGGTCTTTCATGAAGGAGTGGAACAAATTCAATAGAGAGAAGATAATCTTTTTAAACAAATCATTCTGAATAATTGAATGTCCATAAGCATTAAATGAAGAAAATCAAATATTACTCATTTCAGAAAAATTAATTCAACATAGATCAGAGACTTAAGTTTAAAATGCAAAACTATAAAATTTCAAGAAGAAAATATGGGAGAAAATCAGCTGATGTTGGGTTTGGTAATGAGTTTTTAGACAAAACTTCAAAAGCATGATCCAAGAAAAACAATCAATTTTGGACTTTATTACATTTAAAAACTTTAGATAGGCAGACTATACTTTATGCTAATCAAAAGACAAGCCACAGATTAGGAATAAATATTTAAAAATAAATTGGTTAAATACTTGTATCCAAAATATAATTTATATTATGCCATATCATATCATATCATATTATATATTAATAATACATATATACCAATAATGAGAAAACAACTGAAGCAGAACATGGGGAAATAGCTGAACAATCGTCTTAGCAAAAAGAAAATATATATAGTCAAAACATCATATGGACAGATGCTAAATATTATTTGTATTGCAAAAGAAAACAAGTTACCATTTTACTTGTATTAGGATGGCTAAAATCCAAAAATCTAGCAATACAAAATGGTAGTGAGGATTTAGAGCAAAAGGAATTCTCACTCAGTAAGGGGAGTGGGCAGAATGCAAAATTATTAGACCACTTTGGAAAGGTGGTTTAGCAATTCTTACAAAGTTAATCATATTTTTACCATAGAATCTGAACTGATTTGAAAATGTGTGTCCACACGAGAAACTTTCCATGAATGTTTATAGCATAATCCCCAACAAAGGACAACAACCAAATTGTCATGCAATTGATGATTATTTAAACAAGCTCCAGTACATGCATACTGTGGAATATTATTCAGTGATATAACAAAATGAGTTAGCAAGCCACAAAAGGCATGGATAAATCTTAAGTGCATATCATAAAATGAAAGTAGCCAGTCTAAAAAGTTTACATACTGTATCATCCCAACTATACGACATTATGGATAAGGCACCAATAAAGCAATATGTAAAAGATCAGTATTTTCCAAGGTTTGGAAAAGTGAAGATGGGCTAAATAGGAGAAGTACAAGGAATTTTTTTTAGTGCAGGGACACCATTTTCTGTGATATTGAAATTAGGGATACATGATATTATGCCTTTGTCAAAATTCATAGAGTTCTACAGGCTTGATGTACACATACTTTTTAATATGGACATTTCTGTGGCCTCAAAATTTTAAGCAAATGAATTCTTGTTGTTTAAGACAATGTATTTCATGGTATCTGCTTTGAGCAGCCTAGAAAACTAAAACACTGCTATATATGCATATTAAAATTAAATAAGTAAAGGGATGGCAGATGGTGGGAAGCGGGTTTCACACTGTTGGAGTGGGAGTTTCCAGATAAGCAAGAGGATGAAGTAGAGTGATCCAATTGGTAATAGTTTAGAATTGGAGACGTGAGTGTGAACTCATGTTTACAGTAATATAGATACAGATAGTCACATGTAGAAATAGCTACAGATACGTATATATGTATATATACATAGATTAGTAGACACACATATATGTCCCTACTCTTTCAGTTTAGAGTCCCTAGAAACAAAAATACCACAGTATCAATGAGGATACAGCAACCGGATCTTATTTTCTAATAAAATTCTTTAAGAAAATGTTCCAGGACACCTGGGGGATATGACTGATTCTAGGAATGAGATATCACGTGTACAAGATGAGCCTGGGTTTTCTTGCAGTGCTAGAAGCACACACACATCACACACACACACACACACACACACAAACTCTGCTCTTCAACTTTCTAAGTACCAGCCGCCATCCATCCACAGAAGATAAGAACAAAGGCTCTGAAGCTTGTCCACCTGACTTCAGTTCTTTCCCATTCACCATTTAAGTTGTGATATTGAAAAAGTTTGTACAACAGTTCTTTGTCTCACTTTCCTTATTTGTTTAAATGGAGTAATGAGAATTTTACTTCAAAGGTTTGATATTGGTATGAGGTTTAATTTTGAAATAATTTTAATTCTTAGTGCAGTAGGTTCCTCACCATATTACCTCAATTAAATATTATGAATATCATCTGTAATATGTTTTATAAGTATGGATTATACTTTATAGAGTTCTATGATCTGATTTCAGTTTAATATTACACAACGAATACTGTTTTTAATATTGTAAATATCTAGACAAGTCTACAAAACATTGTATTCAAAGATTATTATCCTTATAACTATATTCAACATATAAGATGGAAGCAGCTTTCTATGATTTTTTTCCAACAACAAATTCCCTAATAAAATATATTAGGTTAGGAGAATCAAATCCCATTTCATGTCAGCCCTAATAGGTACATTCAGTAAAAGTGGGATATTAACTGTATTATTTCAAAGGATCTTGGTCCAAAGTCTACTTAATTTCTGTTTTTAGAATTAAGTTACTACTGTTGTGCTGAGACTAAAGGAATAAATAGCCTGGAGGAAACTGCCAGGAGGTTAATTACCAAATTCTCCATTGAAAGTCAATAGATTTTTCTTTCAGCAGTATTTTCCTCTAAGGCAGTCCCTAGGGTATTTATTGCCTGAAGAACATTGCAATTAGCAAGTTTTACCTCCTTGGAAAAGACTCATATTCCAAATGAAATTTCTTTCTTGAAAAAAGAATGTAAACACATTTGTAAATCACAATGAAACACTGTTAAAAGGACTCCTTCAGTTCACAGATACACTTAAAAACTTAACAAAATTATCAACATTTGTTTCAAAGTAAAATGCCACATTGCACATTGTAAATATAGTCCCTATGTTTTCTTCTTGAGGTGATAACCAAAGCTTTAAAAAAACCATATTTAGATCAATTAAAAGATTCAACAAGAAAGGTCAATTAGTTTTGCAGTAACTGCCTTTGGCTCTTCAGGCCCATTGCTCTTATTTAAATGACACTATATGTAATGAGAATTGATATTCTAAATAATTTGATATTCTATAGTGAATCAGCACTTTAAATACTTTAGGTCATATAAAATTGAGCGTTATAGAATTGGAATTGGATCTAAAAGTTGCTTACATATGCTGTTACTCAGTACCTATCCTTTGCCCAAGACATCTATTTGTAATTGATCACAGCACTCTTCACTGTGAACATCCTGGGTTTGGCTTCCTAATAGTTGTCAACACTTCTTCATACAGCCATTTTCAATGGTCATCTTTTGTAGTCAAGATAAACATTGCTTGCTATTCTGCATTTGATTAAATTCTCTCTGTTGCATATATCTGGGAAGATGTCATCTTGATTCCACATGTACACTTCCAGGAATAAGGAAATTATTATACCATGATATCACATCATTCATTTCGGGAAAGTTCCAAATATTGAAATATTATTTGCTAGTTTAAACCAGAAGAGACTGAATCTTTATTTTTCAGCCATTGACACAAGTTCATGCTCTTCAGGCTTTAAAATAAAATTTTTATCTCTTTGGGGCTAGAGATCTCTTGAAATTTTACTGCAAAAGAAACTTGGAAAAATTTTTTTTCAAAAATAGAATTTCTTTTATTGTACAACTTTGGATCAATGCCAGAACATAAATTCAAGATTAATGTAGTACTTATGCTTCAACACCACTGAGCGTGGCCAAGATGCCATTGGCTGGAAACAGGATAATATGAGTGGCCATGAAGGATGCAATGCAGAAAATTAATTGTACTTTAGCTGAGGAACTCTGCCATTAAGTAATCTACCATTTCCACAGCAAACAGAAAGCAAACCTATTCTTTTCTTGGAGGGAGACTAGCCCCATAGAGGGATTCTCTGATGTATTTCTTTGCAGTGTGAGTTATCAGAATTATCAACTGTATAGATAAACCTGAGACCTGGCCCACTGGAATGAATGGCCAAGGCTTTGAAGTTCTGGCATATTCAGTGAGGTTTGTAGAAGCACAAGAGCCCCATGTAGAATTTTTTTTAAACAGTTCTTGTCTTGTTTTGCTTGTGAGGATCTCTCAGTAATCTCTTTTGCTTCCAGCAAGGCCCAATAACACACCACAGGTTTCCTCTCGAAGTGGGGAGTAGCAATGGGCTGCATCTGAGAACCTCTTTGTCCAAAATACCGGAGATCTGAATTCCTATTGCTCCCTCTTTCTGAGGAACCAGTCAGCATAGGGCCAGGTACCAGAAATCTGTAGCTCGAAAGGAGATCCAGGCTCTACAATTCCTAGAAGCAGGGCAGGTGAAGTGGCAATTTTTACCCCATGCATGTCCTGTTCCTCTTCCATCCCCTAGATAAAGTTGACTGTTTTTGCATTTCACTCCATATACAGGTTCCAGGAGAATACTAAGATGAAGAATATGTTGGCACCAATATGCACATAGTCCAGTCGAGTAGGTGTTGTCTGCAACTCTGCTGAGATTCAGGGCTCAACTGGCAACAAAAATTTAAGTTTCTGGGACATATATTTAAAGGGTATAGTGCTAATTATAGGTTCAGATAAAAGGGGTAGAAAAATCTTGTGTAGGGAAATTATAAATGAGCCTATCACCGTTACTGTGGAGAGATAGGTTATCATATATTCCCAGGTAAGGCCCACTGATGGGATGCTAATTTCACGGGGTTGTGTGCCTTGACTATAGTGTGCAGATGTCTCTAGAGTCCTTGAGAGCACCCCTGTTTGAGGCTTTGTTTACTGTGGCAATGAGATCCACCTGAGATGCTGAGACAATGCACATGTGTAACCTCTGAAATGACCTCCTGTCTCACTTTGAAATCACTTAGCCATAAAAACTCTTGTATTTAATTTTCAGGTTTTTTTGTTTGTTTGTTTGTTTGTTTCAGGATATAACTCTTAAGCAATATATCTTATTAGGCTAAGTTTCAATTTTACAAGAATAAGTTTCATAAGTACAAGCATTAATATTAAGGGTTTGGCATATTGGTCTGTTTTCTTTTATTATGCACTGTCTATGCACTCTAATGATTCTTGCCCTTACAGAATGTAGCAGGACTCCTCAGGATGGGAATTTAATATTTTATTGCTTATTGTGTGGGTCTCCACCCACTGAGGTAAAACCCTATGACCATATGAACACATTCATATTCCATAGAGGCATGCCCCTTCCCTACACATCCCTCCACTACTGACACCCTGCACCAGTGACCCTCCCCTTCATAGTTGCCCAAAGAACAGTCTCACAATTGTTTTCTCAATCACAGTCCTCTCCCTCCCTAGAGTTCACCTGTTCCTTCCTCCAGCCCTCCCCCCAGCTCTATGGATAGCCCAACACACCTCCATCAGCAAATTGTAGCTCAGTCATAGTGAGGAACACCTGAACACTATGCTTTACTAAAACATTTTTGATTTTCCTCTTTTGCTGAAAGCAAGAAACGTTATCAGAAATAATGATAGGAAAAAAGCGAGATAAGGCATTTCCATAGGTATACATTATGTAATCATAGTCCTCATAAGAATTTACTTTTAGGGAAAGTATATAGTCCAAGTACCCAGAGATTATTTGAATACTCACAGATGGGAAAGGAGAGAACCATGGCAGATACATTTAAGTATTCTTCAGCTCATCTCCTTTTAAGGAGTGACTTGATTTATGGGTATTATTCTTCTCCAGGCAATGTGCCTGAAAGGTAATGCTGAGCTTACTGCCTATATGTGTTTCTTGATTTTGCCTAAACCTGATTATGTTGTCGTATATTCCTAATTTCTATTTGGGTTTTCTCATTGCAATTTTTAATGATCTATATACTTCTCTTTTCCAACAATTCCTATTTTTAGATACCAAATTATAATTGCTTCCTTTACCAGCATTTAAACTTAGTATTCTTTATCCTGTTGAAGCTGCATCCTAACCTTGATCACTTTTACATAATTGTTTCAATAGGAAGGAATTGAAGCTTTCTTCTGATATACACATACAGAGATTATTAAAATAATAGAGAAATTTGCCTTTAGAAACTCACAAGAATTGTTGACATAGCAACTGTTTTCCTTAACTGCAGGTGAAGATGTTACTTTACTATCTAGAATTAACATTATTTCTTTTCAAATGAATATCCTTCTTTGAGACGAGATGAAAAGATTAGAACTGTGATCAAATCCCTCATTTTATGCAGAGCTTTGGCATTAATGATTATGGAGTTTTAAAAGGAAACATTATCACAGATTAGAAGTTAGGGTTTGTTTACCTTTGTTTACATACTGCATGAATTTCCAGAGAGCTGAAAATTTTTGAATAGAAGAATAATGAGTTCAGGGCTTCAATGCCTGCAAATATTTGTTGGAACATTGTACTATTTTATAAATATGACATCTACATCAAAAACTAAATAGGACATATTCTCTTTTTCCATAATTAAAGTGTAGGAATTCACTACTATACTTAATTGATCATTTTCCATCATTGGAATGCTGGGAGCAAATGCCTGGCTTTCAATTTGCTTGGAATTAATTGAAGCCATTTCTTTGAAAAATACTGATTCTTCTCTTGTATGTAGTTCATTGGTAGATTTGGGTGGAATACTTTATACAATAATATAGAATGTAATTAATTATTTTACTGCCTTTTTAAAAGCCTCATAATTTGGAGAGTATACCTAAAAAGTAAAAATCAAATGTTCCTGCTTTAAACATGTAGCTAAATGTAGTAATATACAATTGTGCATAGAAATAGGAAAAGGGGCTGATCCTAGTGGTTTGAAACTGTCTCACTTGTATCAATAAACAGGCATATGTTCCACTAAATTACATCCCTCCCATTGTTTTTTTTTTTTCTTACTCACTAATAACATTACAGGGAAAGAACAGAGCTATTTAAAGATGAAAAGTGAATGTGATATAAGGAACTGTAAAACTTTGATGCAATGCATATTCATTTCTCAGCCATATGCTTTTCTGCATCCAAATCTTACATATTTATACATCTCCTGGTTTTGTAAAATTTTTTGAAAGTGCATTCATGCTCAATATTCAACTTTTTTAAAAATCACAAGAAATAGCTAAAGAATTTGATTTACAAATGCTCTCTTTCACAAACATAGCATGCACTTCAATATTTTATAGCATTTTATCTTATTAATGATGAGGTAATGAAACATAAAATTCAAAGGAGCTAATTTATAGATTTAATCTTTCACATTTATGTAATGATGTAGAATAAAATGTGGTGATATTTTTACATATGCACGTGGTTATCCCCAAATAGTTAAAGATGAAATTATAAATAAGTTGGTTTTGTGAATTGAACCATTAGACAAATATTCAAGTGAGAACCAACGACACGTACATGTGTGCATGCACAGACTCACCCACGAACACACACAACACTGCAATGCTTACTTTTCATCTTTTCATTATGGATTATAATAGAAGAAAACTGATTGTGACTCTGTTTTTGAACTGTGTGAGGTGTGCCTGGTTCTTCTCTCCCCAGAGGTACTCTGTTCATTATAAAAATTTGCACACAACTCCGTTAAAATGGGTTCATGTCTTACTCATCAAGCATTTCCAACTATATGACACACATTGTTTCAAAGTTTTGATTCAAATATCTAATTGTTAATGCAAATGCAATTCAGTTGAGTCACTAGATGATGAATTTCATAAAATAACAGACAAGTGCAATCTACATCGTGGCATACTAACAATCTGCTTCATTCATTTTGTAATTACCATCTGTTGGTACTGATGTGATAGAATCTGCCACTGTCATATAAATTGCACCTAGGGATGTTTACAATAAGCAGTACTGTAGTAGATTGTTATTCAAAACAAAATATTGTACACATATGCAAGGTGGTTTTCAAATGTTGGAGGCTGTCATTATTGAACATTGCAATTATTTCAGTTGGAAATTATGTGCAATATTTATCTCTCAAATCACTTTCCTTTTAAATCTTGTCTAATTCTGTAATTTTATGGATTCCATGTATAAGAAACTACTGCATTTCCAGTATAACAAGTCTTTAAAAATTGTCATTTATTCAATAAATATTTGTGAATTCTTAGGTATTGTCCAAACCTTTGTACTGGAAATAGAAAGACGACAATATTAAGCCCTTAATCTCAAGTAGTTAGTATCTTTGTAGATAAGCATGTAAAGTTATTTATAAGACAGCTATGAGATATGAAGCAAAGGGTACTTCACTCAATCAGATTATAGTCAGGAATGTCTTAAAGAAGTTGATAAATAGAATGAATCATGATTCCTATTCTAGGGATTATTTGAAGCTACTTAAAAGAGAACTTGTGAGAAGGCTGAGTTAGGCATGGCTGTTGGAGAGAGATATAAGGGTAGGCTATTCACTCAGAAGTAGTTACAGATTTTCTGTCATAAGTATATGGAATAGAAACTCCCTAGGCAAAATTATTTTAGGCCTGGCAGGTGATGTCAGATTCTAAATTGCCACCATCACTTATTGTAGAAGCAATATCCATGATCACAAAGAATGAACTATTAAGACAATTGGAGGGGGGAAGTATAGAGTTTCAGGATCTAAGGAGAAAACAAGGAAAAGCAGGAAATAATTTAATGCAATAGAGATATTTTAAAATAAAAATGAGCTATAGGAGGGTGTGTATAGGTGTTATGTATTTAGCTTCAATGCATGGTATATAGTAACCATGGGAAATGTCATATTTCATGTAATTTTATTTGAAAATTCTGTTCCCAAACTAAATTTTAAAAGCTTCATTTGTTTAAACTTTTAAAAATCCAATACTTTTATTTTAATTCTAATGATGCAACAATATAGATGACTCATAAGCATTTTAAAAAGCCAAAGATCCTATTTAAAAAATTTAGGGTTTGTAGAGAAGTTTTGTTTTTAAACTTACTATATATATATATATATATATATATATATATATATAACTACTATGATCTTCCTTGTATCTTGATGACTTTTCTTATTCTATTTTCTTATATTTATTCCTTTACTTAAAAAGCCTAACATTAGGTCATATTGCCGTTATATTAAAGATGATTGTACTGGTCATGTTTTTAGACAATAAGACATAAGCTTTAGGCAATTAATACCCCAAAACTCTGGTTGGTCATCATACAATTACACTGGATTTAACCACCCATTTCATACTTCTAGAAAGTGTTTTAGTGTAAAAATATAAATGGAGACAGCAAAACCAGAGTTATGCCTTGCTAACATGTAAGTAGCTATGGTCAAGGTGATCTCTCAAAGCAGAGACCAACAAACTATTTTTTAAAAGGCAAGATAGTACACATTTTAGTCTTGCAGCCCACATTGGCCCAGAGGCTGTAATTTGCTGACCTTGTTTCCAAACCTCAGTTTCTCCAAGTGTGTTTGAGGATGATGTTATAAAAACTAAATTAAATAACATATTCATTTAAAAGCACTTATTATGCTTCAATAAAATAATCAACACTACATTTTCCCATAGCATTTAACAGATATTCATTTATACATTGATGAATAACAATTTTCCCTTACTGACATAAAACTACTACCACTTTTTAACATCTCACCATTTTGCCTGTTAATAAATAGGGCAGGGTTGTAATATAGGCAGGCATCAGCTGGGCAATTTTTCAGCTACATTTGGTGCTACCAGGGTAATGTGGTATTCACCTGAAAGCAGGCTGTCCTGAAGGCTGAAGCTGTGCTTAGAATGGTTGGAAGGCTGAACTCTACTGCTCTCTTCTCCCTCTCCATGTAGTTTCAGGATTTCTCATGTGGTCTCTCCTTTTGGGTAGTTGGGTTTCTTATATAATAGTTGAGGGCTCCAAGAAATATCAATGCAGAAACAGGCACTCCTGTTAAAAGCTAGGCCAGATACTGCCGATGCGTCACTTCTCCCACACCCTACAAGTCCCACAAGTCAAGAAAGCCAGCCCAAATTAAAGGGGAGGGAAGTAGACAGCACATCTCAAGGGGAGGAATGTCAAGGATTTGCATGGTCACTTTGTGTCTTTCATAGCCTGCCATCTGGTCACAGAATATTTATATATTCCATAGCTACCGTGACTACAACATCTTCTCATCTTAGTATATTATCCGCTCTTATTTCAGGAGCTCATGTCTAAATCAGGTCCAGGTGTTGATGAGGCTCTTTCAATGTGGTTCCATGGTATGGTTCCTCTCAATCAAAGGACTTGTGAAAAAAAGAAAGAAATTATCTACCTTCTACAAACCCAACATGCAATGGTGAGTCAATCATAAGATGATTGCAATAGATATTTCCATTAAAAAGACAGTGGTTTTTTGTTTTTTTTGTGTGTGTGTGAATCAAACAATATATTACACAATATATTTGGTTCATAGTAATGCATTCATACAGTGTTTGTCCTTTTGTGTGTGGCTTGCTTCACTCAACATTACATTTAATTGAGAAATGTATATATTTATTCATCTGTGCTTACTTTTTAGTTTTTAATTGCTTATGTTTTCAATTATTAAATGTACAAAATAAAGCTAAAAAAAAAAAAAAAAGGCAGTGATGTGGGGGATGTTAGGCAACTAGAAGTCATTGGTCCATAGCAATGCTGAAATCCAAAGGGGCATATATTGCCAATTCCTTGATTAGGACTCATTCCTCTTCCCGGGGAAAGATCCTCTGCAGCTTTGGGTTTCACTCACTGGGCTCCTGGTTCTACTTTGATTCATCCATTCTTTTCCATTAGTAATAGCCTAGGTTTGCAGTGAGTATATTTGGACCTACTGCTCATAGAAGGTGGCTAGGTCAAATACTTATTTTTGCCTTGTAATGTCTCTGTATCCTTTAGGCCAAGATGTTATAATATATTCACAAATTCCATGAGCTTCCTGTATTAAATGACAATGTTCTTCATTAGATAAAATCCACTCATGCAATTCTTTCTGAGATAGCCATTCTATACATTTAACTGAGAAACAGGCTATTTTGATAAATAGCCCTTAATGTCTTAGAAACCGTTTTGTTTTGTTAATATAATAGCATTAGAAGCCCTCTTGTTCAGAAGAGAGGTTCTAAGAAGCCTTAAGACACTTCAGGCAAAAGTCAAGCAAATGTCTCTATACCCCAAATTTCTGGGAACCAAGACAAGAATACTTTTATGCTTGCCTTGGGAAACAGAATGGAGTATGCAAACCAGGTTGTGCAGCTTAACATGCAAGTAGCTGAAAGTAAGCTGTAAATTTCCTCTTTTGGCAAGCACCTTACAACATTTCCATGTAAACCTATATCTGTCTTTTATTTGGCATGCGGGAAGTGGAAAGATCCCATAGAGAATGGAGGTCAGTGATGCTCCATTCTGAACTCTACAATTTGCCTTTAAAATATTTTCTTTCATATAAATCGCTAAGCTGTTTATGAGTAATGGGTCTTTATAGTCAAACAGCTGGAGAATCTATCCCATAGTGATGAAACTAAGGATGTTTCTAGCACCAATATACAGACTGTGACAGTATTTTTTATTTATTATCCTTAGTTTTGAGGTTTTATCTTATCCAACTTTCTGTCATTGCTTAAAATGTTTCCTTCCACATCTGATTACATATTTTAATATTTCATCTTCTTTCATCAAATATTATATGATCATATATGTACTTACTTTACTAGTTAAAGATGGGATTTGATATATTTAATTATCTTCCTCCAGTCTCTGAGGAAAGCTATGATGTATTAATTACATCTATGAATCAGTAATTGTGCTAGATTCTTGCAAAAACTTACTTGCAAAAGTCTTAATAAATATGTACTAGCATTTCTACTTTATAAATAAGGAAATTTGGAGATGTTAAGCAATTACTCAAGGCTCTCAAAGTGTTAAAATTTTAAAAATAATTTTAAATTACCTAGATTATAAGTGTTGAAACTGGACTTTAAACTTAGGTTGTTGATTTCCACAGCAAAAATCCTCTACATAATCTTATATGTATTTGTAATTTTTTTTATTTGTTTTTTTTTAATTTTCAACTGTGTGAGTAGCTTTTCAGCTAAAAATTATTTTCAGGGTAAAGCAATGTCAGAGATCGTAGCCAACTGTGAAAACAATAAGAGATAATGGCACCAAAGTAATGACAATTTTCAGGATACTAGTCAAAGGAGATTGGTTGTCTCCTGTTGCTAAAAATGAGCACAAGTCTAGGAATGTACATAAAAAGAGAAGAACAGAAGTTTATTAAGAACTCCCTATGGTACAGACACTGTGCTAAATGTTTCATGTGTACTGATAGAAGGAATTTTTCATTCATCTCACAGGAAATACGCATTTTTTACCATGAAGGAGTACATATTTCTTAATCATGAATCCAGTAAATTATTTTCATGAAGATGACATGTCCTTGTTTTCTTGAAACGCTGTAATAAGAAATGTATTTTGCTGATTTCACAGTAAAATAGCGGTCGAATTTATGTTAAGTATTAAAATTATTTTGCATTATACATTTCAATATGTCTAATAGAAAGATATAAAGGTCAACAGATTTATTCACGTATATTACATGGATTATTACATGTCATTATTTTTATATGGCCTGTTCTGTATGTCTCTGGAGGTGGTAAAGAGCAAAGCATAGAAAATATTTCAATGTTTGTATTCTCACTTAATTAGAGGAGTATAAGTCAAGATATAGTTGAAATACAAAAAAATAAGTTTAATGGAAATATATCAGAGTAGCCAACAGAAAGAAAAATAAATATAAAGCTTAAAGACATTCCATTGAATCAGAAAAAGAGAATATATTACTAAAAGTCCGTTCATAGAGAGTTTTAAAAAATTAAGAGTATAGCACCTGCAGTCAGTCTGATTTTACACCAGGTAGACAAGCACAGTGTATGGGACGGGAGTATTATGTTCACCAATGCTCAGTCTGACTGAGCATTTGAACTTCACACATGCTTTACAAAGGAACAGATTCCTGCTGAAAGTATTTCTTAAAATGAATAACAATTACCTTTTCTATTCAACAGGAAAGCAGAATTTCATATATTCAATGCTGTAGATTACTGTGTATATATTTGAGCTTTCAACCCATGTTCTAAAACCTTGAGCAAAATAAAATCTTCATTCAGGGAGACATTAGGTAAGAAAATGGTTGCTAGAACAAAAGATAGGAATGATATGGTGACAATAAAGGATAAAGATGGGGCCTGCATTTCAACCAAGTTAGTAAAGGGTATGGGAAATGGACAGAAATAATGAAAACCTGAGCTACTGCATAGTAGTTATAAGGTCTTGAGGTGGCCTGGGTGTACTTATATCTGTGTTATCATAAATTTCATTAAAAAATATACCTTTAGCACACTTAAGAGAACCAAGTACTTCAACATCCTCAGAGAATAATAGGGGAATGTCTGCGGGAAAATGCATACAGTGTTACTATTTCTGACATCTCAACCTTCTTAAAAAGCTTCATGCAGATGTGTTCTTTTTTAATGGTTTACATATTTTATTTGTGAGAAAAATTTAAGATTGGAAACTTTCTAGAAGGATAAAGATGGTAGAAGTTTTTCACCCACTATTTTTTTTACCCTTTTTTTAAAATTTTTTTTTTATTGTGGGTAAAAATCAAATTTTTCACAATACATACCAATATTTGTAAAATGATATATAAATATATATGCATATATGTGCATTTGCTTACAAAAATGTTATTTATATATATTTTATATATATATTTTAAATATATATATATTTTTTATATTTTAAAAGGTGCTTAGATTACCTAAATATTACACAGAAACTACAGGGATTCCCATGTTCCCCACCTCCCACACCTCCCAAAACATCCCCCACAAATATCCCCCACAAGTGTGGCCAATCACCCTCAATGGACCTACACATCCTGGGGCCTTGCCATCAACCATAGACCACAGTTCACATCTTAGACCACACTCTCTCCCACACAGTTCTGAATGGTGTGTGTTGATTTAAAATGGCCTACATCCGTCGCCACAATGGCACTCAGGCAACCCCCAAGTCCCGAAAAAGCCCCTGTATTTCAACTGCCCTTCTCCTCCCTGCCCCAAAAGTGTCCAGTGGCCACTGGCTCCACCTCACTGTTATAATTTCTTCCATTGCTAGAATCACCATATGTGTACAACAGAATACCATTAAGTCCACTCTAGTCCATAGTTCTTCCCCCAATCCTGAGGGGACTGGGATGGTGATGTCCACTCCACCTCCAAGTGAGAGAGGGCTTATATCCCATGGATATGGTGTGTGGGATTATCCTACCTGCACCTGCAGGCCCTCTCCATTCCCTGGGATGGCCGTTACCCATTGCCGTCTCCTTGCCAGGTGACTTGGATGAGTCCATTGAGCTGTAGGGTAGGAGTTGCAGCTCCACCGAGATTCCACACACACCTGGCACATAGGTAGGCCAGAGGCTCCAGTCTCTGGAAGTACACCTAAAAACTCCAGTATCACATATAGGTGTGAATAGAAGGGACTGATGAACCATGTGCAGGGAGAACTTATTTGAGTCCAATTCTGTCACTCTCAGGAGCACAGATTCCAAAATAGAGCCCACTGATAAGGCATCAGTCTCTGGGGCTATCCCCCCTTATATAGGACCTGGGTGTCTCCAGAGCCCTCAGGAGCCCCTCTGTGTGGGGTGATATGCACTTTGATGTTCTATGAGATCCTACTGAGGTGTTCATAAGCGTTACCTCTGGGATGACCTCCCGACTCTCCTTGAAGTCTCTTAGACATATGAACTCATTTGTCTTTACCTTTTCCCCCTTTTATTCAAGGTCTTTTTCCTGTTGTGTTGCCAGTTGTCACTTAGTATTAATCCCTCATTGCCAGGGAGGCTCATCCCCGGGAGTCATGTCCCACATTGGGGGGAAGGTAATGCATTCATATGCTGATTTTGGCTTAGAGAGAGGCCACATTTGAGCAACAAGGAGGCTCTCAGGTGGCAACCCTTAGGCACCCCATAACAGTAGGCTAAGTTTCAGTTACAAGAGCAAAGACTCATAAGGCTAGTCATCAATAACAAGAACTCATCAGTGGGCCATCCTCTTTTGACAGACACTGTCCCTGCACTCAGAGGACTGTTGCTGCTCCCTTGGAGAATGTGGCAGAGCTCTCCAGGCTGGGAATTCAGATTCCCTCATTTATTGAGTGATTGTCCACCCACCATAACTGTGCCCCATCATTAGATCATTTGAACAATTTTGTATATCTTTCATGTATATTCAGATGAACTTACTCCCATGAATCCCTGCTCCCAGACACCCCCCACCAATAATCCTCTGCAGCACCCATTGTTACCCTTCTGTGATCTAAATCTTCCCTGAACATGTAGCCCATATAATAACCAAATACACTTAATAGAAAAAAGAAACAACAATGATAAGCTTAAATGCAAGAGATAAACACCAGGAAACTCAGGGAATAAAAAAACCAAAATACAAACAAACAAACAAACAAAAAAATATATATATATAATTAGCAGATTGGGACATTAAAAAAATGGAAAAAAAAAAGAAATTCCTTTTTTTTTTTTAAAATAATTATTCTTTTTTCCTTTTATCACTGTACTATCGGATGTCCAGTGTACTGTGACACCTTCCCCCTCTCATTCCCCAGTGTCTCCCAAATTTTCATTTAATTTTCAAAAAAGTTTTATGTCACAGCAAAGTCACACACGGAATACCAGAGACTCCCACATACCAAACCACCACCCCCTTCCCCACCCCATATTAAAACCCTTTTTTTTTAATTGAATGTTAGCATTTTTATAACTGTTATACAGATAGCAAAATATAGCAACTAAACATGGTAAATATCATTAAAACTTATTAAACTGTATCATCTAAATTATAAACTATACTGTAAACCATTGACAGATGTGTTTTTAATATCACGAAGTGTGATTTCAAAAATTTCTCCTGAACTTCACGTTGAACTCTGAAATATCATTAACATATTTTTTAGTTTTTATTACATAATTTGAAAATTATTGTAAGATAATACCCAGAAGAAACAACTTTGACCACAAATTATTTACACTAAAATTTAATTAAGTGATAATATATGCCATCTATGACATCACATTATTCCAGTTTAGTTGTGAATGAAGTTAAACAAATAGATTAATGCTTACTGCCCATTACAAAGAAAGGGGAATCCCTAACCTCAGGGTTTCTCTCTTGTAAAACAAGCCCCTGCCCATGCAGGTGTCAAACAACCTTCTTCATTTTAACCTGTGGAAACAAGGTCTTGCCGGAATGTTACAAGAAAATGTTGACATTTTTACTAGTTCTATTAACTATAATAAAATTCCTGACCTAGAAGTCTCGTGCAAACTTTCATGTAACTATGGCAGGATGATTTATGATTTTGCAAGTATAGTGAAATTTAGGAGCCTTCACCATTCATGATATTTATTAGATTTTATTTTGCATGAATTTTTATCTATTTTAATAGAGCACAATTCTTTGAGGAGAAAAGAATTTTCTCAGTAATTTGTATCATTGGTAGGGAAGAGTAGAATGCTCTATTATTTTTTAAATGAAAAATGCAAACAAAAGCCATTACCTTAAACCTTCATTTAAACTTTTCTACCTGAGGATAACTCAGTTGAGTGCGCTGCTGGAGAGCATGAAAATAAGATACGTTATAGGATAGAACATGGAAGGTCAAAGTTCAGTTTTATTTTAGAAATTGTTCACTGTTCATGTTTTGGGATGGTGTGGAGAAATGGAGGTTATATTAATCAATGGAGATTTGTAGGCACAGAAAACTGGACCCTAGTTTAGAAGCTGTTGGTTGATCATTTGGATTTAGCCAATGTCATTATGCGGGACAGTTGGGACTAAGTAAGGCTTTGCTAGGGTTAATGAGGTATTTACAGTCCTTTAGCTTCTTTCCCATTATGTCATTAATAACCCTTTCTTAAAAGAAATACAATTTAAAATAATGGATAATGGCAGTCTTGGATGAATATTTAAATGAAAAAGAAGGCACTGAAGATTTTGCTTAGGATTGAGATTAAACACTGTCAAGATCTAAAGGATAAATTGCAAAATAGTTAATATTTAAACAAAGAAAAATGCTTGTTCATCTTAAAATTAGTAATGACAGTAAGAAAAAAAATTGGATAGATGACAGTAATGTTAGAGTTTGTTCCAGTGGCCAAATATTCTTGATAAAGTAAATCCAAGAACATCACTATAAGAGTAGTGGTAAAGAGAGGAGGGTATCATTTTAAGGATTTTGACTGAAATATTGCAGAAGCACACTATACCTAGGAATTACAAACTGATAAGAAATATATTACTAACACTTACAAGCATTTCTTTAAAGATTGTATAAGAACATGTCTAGTGATATAGATACTTAATGAGCATATATTATAGCAGCAACATATTTTTGTAAAGGGAAACTTTATGTTGGATAATATAGGATTATGTACTGGCAGGTGGGCAAATTAGGAAAAAATTCTACATTTTTCCATAGATTTGTTCAAAAAGTGTTTATTAATTATTGCTCTGCATCAGACATTATTCTAGGTTACTATAAGGGAAAAACTCATGTCTATTTTAGGTACAAAGCCTTTTATAGTACTTGTCACTTAAGGAGTCCCTTGACAAAATTTTTTTTTTTTCCTTGACAAATATTTTTATTATGATTTGTTTTCAGTTTTCTAATTTGTCAAATATTCATCTAAGTTAGAAACTCAAAGAAAGTCATTTTAACTGAAGAATTTTGTGTGTTTTTAAAAATACATTTCAAAGATTATCATTTGTATGTGTTTGTCTCAAGAAAATACTACTATAATGACATATAATAGACGTCAACTATTTTGAGTTCCCACAAGATGTCATTTAATAGATAAAAGATGTCATTTAATAGATAAAAGATAATTCAGTGAAGAAATGATAGCATATTAATTATTTATTATTAATTCTATAATTTCAAACAGTGAATTTTAGGTTCATTTATTTTCTGGAATCAGTGACAGGAAAATGTAAATGAGGCTTACCTAAATCATTTGAGTATTTTCATTAATTTTTTAAATAAATATATTTGTACCTCAATTTTTTTCCTTTGACATTTTAACTGTTAATTATTATAGACATTTCATTGAGTCTTTTTTTTTTAATTTTTATTTTTTTAAAAGATACTTAGATTACCTGAATATTGCTCAAAAAATATAGGGATTCCCATATGCCCCACCTCCCACACTTCCCACAACCTCCCACATAAACACACTTCATTAGTGTGTCACATTGATTGTAATTGATAAACACATACTGGGGCTTTGCCATTAAGCATGGACCTTAGTTCACATTGTAGACCACTCACTCTCCCACACAGTTCTGCATGTTATATGATAATATAAAATGGCCTATATCTTGTTGTTGCAATGTCACTCAGGACAATTCCCAAGCCCCGAAAAAGCCCCTGTACTATAATGCTTTTCCCTCTTCCTGCCCCAGAACCTCCAATGGCCACTGGCTCCACATCAATGTTGTGATTTCTTCCATTGCTTGAATCACAATATGTCACTCTAATCCATAACTCTTTCCCCCATCCTGAGGAGTCTGGGATGGTGATGTCCACTCCACCTCCAATTGAGAGGGGGGCTTATATGGAAGATGGATGGGATATCCTGCAGGATGGGATATCCTGCCTGCAGCTGCAGACTCTCTCCATTCTCTGAGTCTTTAAATCAATCTGTTTCAAATGACGGAAGATATAGATTTCCCCATTAAACTATTATTAGTAATTATGAATCTTCTGTCAAAAGAATGGAAGAGAATATTTTAATGTTTTCTTTCTTTTAACGATATCATTTTTGTTACTAAGCAAATTGTACATGAATCTAAGAATTGATTTATTTTGCTTCTTTTGAGAGCTCTTGTTTCACAAAATTATCTTAACCTAATAATAAGTAATTCTCCTTCTCCTCCTCTTCTCCTTCTCCTTCTCCTTCTCCTCTCTCTCTCTGCTAAACTTGTTCTAAACCTATTAATCTGTAAATATGTTACCTTACATGGTAAAAGGGACTTTACAGATAAAATTATTTTTAGGACATAAATGAACAGTTCCTGAAAATAAATTGTCCCGCTATTGCAGGAGCCATAGAAAAGTATTGCATTCTCCCTCTCTTCATTTCATTAAAAATGAGTGGCAAAATTACCTAGCATATTTTTAAAATATCAATTGTATATAATATTTAAAGATTGGTGTAAAAGGAAAAAACGGTGTGGTTATTTTCAGAGAGATTTAGTATTCTTCTCGAAACACATTGGATATGTAAGAGACCAAAGATTTAACCTTATCTCAGTACATGAGGATAGGATAGCTAAAGTACCTTATCCACAGATGCAGTTGCAGATCTGATATAGAGCATTAGTGTTCTTATTCAGGAATATTTACACTGATTTATTTTGAATTGTTTCTCATTTTAGAAAAGAGTATGGTGCCATAAATGAAATAGTCAAAATAGAATTTCAATTAAATAAGAACTAATATTATAAATAAATCCCATAGAGGAAAAAAGTGGCTTTAAAATGATTTAATCTATTACCTTAAAACAAGGCAAGACAATAACTTGGTATTAGATGATTAGGTATTATTATGAGATTCATTTGAGATTAAAAAGAAATCCATGCAATTAAATGAAATTTCTTAACATATCCATATAACCAGTTTAATTTCCCTGTTGTCTCTCTTCTTATGTGTTATTCATATCTATAATGAATATTGTATTTCATTAGTGCAATAATTTCTCATTTTAAATATTATAAGAAATATGTATTTCAATGTTTGTACGGGTTTATTATTTTAAAATACTCAAAATATTTAAGTGCAGTAATTCTAGGTTTTGAGAGAATATACACCTTTAGGTCTGTAAAGTATGGCCCTTGAAATTCTTCTATAAGTCCACCCAATTTATTTTACATATATATCTTTTATAGGCTTAACTGATAATAGAAATAGGGATTTATAATTTTAGAACATTTTTACAACTGTTCACAGCATTTTAGGTAAATGGGATTTCTCTTCCATGTGAACTCCCACTAACCTTCTTGTGATCAAGAGTAGTAATTTGCTCTCATTACTATTTTTTCAGCCTTTTCCATAACTTTCTATAAGGACCTAAACATTTCAGGTTCAGAATAGGAGAAAGCTGATCAGACCTAATTCATGTGGGTGGGAGTATATTTCTTGCAATAAGATTATAAATAATTCTTGGACAGCTGGTGTTGGAGCCACCTCTGTTCAGTAGGGAACAACCTACCAAACAATCAATAAAGGCCCAGCCTGATATCAGCAATAAACCTATTCCAAAATAATCCTGTACTGTTATATTTTTAAAAGACCAGTTTGTTTAGTCTTATTCCTTCTTAAAGAATTAGCTTAAAATAGTATTTCCTTTCCTTCTTTTTTTTTTTAATAAGTGAAATGCATGGGCTTTGTAGTGATTTTTCTGTGTATGTGCATGTGTGTGTTTGTGTGGTGGGGGAGAATCAGTATGCTTGTTGAAATAAAATAGCTTAAAACATTTTTAATTCACAATGAATGTATTTGGTGCTATGCATGTTTACAAGTGATGTAGGTACACAAAAGAAACATGAGCCTTGAACTTAAGGAGCTTACAATATAATGAAACAGTTTTTCTATTTATTAAAGAAGCAAATATCCATTAGCTGAAGCAAGCTGGATATTTTTCTTTTGAAATTTTATAGTAGTATCAGGAATTCAGTAAGGCTGATTTATTTCTCTGTCACTAGCCTCTCAATCTACCTCTGACAAACTGCACTGCCTCTCCTTTTATCTTTTTGACTTGTGCTTTGCTCAATGTAGTAAGAAAAATTGCATGTGTTCTAAACATGTTCTTTGTCAGCTTTTGTTAAATATTTCATATTTTTTGTTTCTTGTTGCTTTATAAGAGTAACAATAGGATAACTGAATCATATTTATGTACTTCACCTTTAGTGTCACTGACCAAATTTTCCATCTAATGGACTTTGTCACATAGTAAATACTAAAGTGTAAAATTGTACAATAGTAAAAATAATATTTGGAGTTTCACGTTGCCCTATAATCAGGGAGTTGACTTCTGGTACGAACCAGAAGTTCTGAAAAATGTAGACCCAGTAAGACCCATAGGAAAAATAGCATCGTATTATAGACGACAATACCAGTTACGGTGCAACAGCATAAAATCCTGATGCTATTGTTCTCAGAGTAGCCCCAAAACCAGCAGCATCAGCCTCACCCAGGAATTCGTTAGAAATGCCTCACTCCAGACCTTTTGAATCAGAAACTGTGCTTTTTTTTAAAAAAAAAACAATTGATTGAAGTATATCATTCATACATGAACATACATAAACTATAAGTGTTCAATAAACATCGTGAACTTAACAAAATAAACATGCATAACATCACTCAGGGCTCCCACACATCACCCCTTCCCCCAAACACCCTGCATTGTTGTGAAACATTTGTTAACAAATCATGAAAGAGCATCGTCAAAGTATTAGTACCAACTATAGTCTGTATCTTCCTCCCCTATACTGTTTTTAAGGATTTATTTATTTATTTATTTACTTTTATCCATTTTTACCACCACCACCCCCGCCATTTTTGCTGTTTCTGTGATCTCTCTCTCTCCCTCTCTCCCTCTCTCATTCTCTCTCTTTCATCGGTTTACAAATCAGACTATGATAACTTTCTTTGTCTTTCCTTAGGTCAGTCAGTAATAGGTTATTTCCTTTTTGTTTTTCTGGGTGGAACTGCACTTTTCAGTTAATATAAAGTTGGAGCATGCCTTTCTTATTCACACATCCAAATTTCTGGAAACCACTTGCACAGCTACCTGTACCTTAAAAAATATTCCAAGTATGCTTTGTATTCTAGCATTCAAGTAAGTTTTAAAGCCCCGTAAATGGTTACTAAATGAATGACATGATTTTGTCAACTTCCAATGTCAATAATACTACTAAACTATTAGTATCATGGAGGGATTATTAGTCCATTAGCAAGTCAATCAAGCTGTGCACATTCCAATGTGGTTATATAGAATTTGACATTTTGAAATTCAATGCTAAATTATATTATCATAAATAATTTTTTACACATTCAGTTTCAGCCTGTATTCTGGAAATTAATTGTGTAAGTAAATACTCTTTACCGGTGAAATAATTCTCCCAGTTGAATATTGCTCAGTTGTGAGCTTAACAGGGTAAATGTTATGATTTGTAATCTTTTTATTGTAATATTTTAGAAAGTAAAATTACAGAGAAACTAAATTAGTTTAAAAGTTTTCTTACATTTTACAACATCTTGAGTAAATATTTTTTCCCCAATAACTAGCTTTTTCATAAGAAAACATTTTAAGGAATAAAAAGAGAAATAACAAAAAATTTGTTTATGATATCTTGCAAAAATCTAAAGAATGGTTTAAAAACCATTGTGTATTCTCTGAAGCAGGTGCAGCTCAGTGGTTGAGCACCTGCTTGGCATGTACAAGATCCCAGGTTCAATCCCCAGTACTGCCTTAAGAAAAAAAAAAGGAAAAAAATTGTGAATTCTGAAATCAACCTCTGGTATCTATAGCCTTCTAGTTGCTCATCAATCATTAAAATATACTGATACATCTTTTATCCTTGTTTTAAACATTGTCCTCTCTCCAAAATATTTTATTTATTTACTTTAGAATAGAAAATTACATCAGTAGAGAAAAGATATTTAATTCAAAAATACTGCTGACATATGGTCTTGACTCAGGAGCTTTTTTTGTTTTTGTAGAAACAACTATCCAGGAGTTTTGATTTAAAAAAAATAGTTTAATTTTCCTATCTTCATGGCAATATTCAAGCATAACATATTTATTTTTCCTTGTCCTCTTTCTACTGCGGGCTTTTATTCTGACACTGGAGCTGTTTCCTTTTGGGGGCCTAAAATTGAATACCACTCTTCATCTTCAACTTTTCCACAGCCAGTGTGATTCATATGGCAAGTGACAAACGTGGTTATATCTAACAAGCATAGTTTTCTGATATAGTTATTCACTCAAATCTGATAGAGATGAGAAATTTTTGACATCAAAGCGAAATAAAAATGTAAGATTATTCCCTTTGTGAAGAACACACAAAGCTTGTGGAGTTTTGTCATTTATGAGAAATAAAACTAGGGACTTTTGAGGGTTTTTAAATCATTCTTACAAGGTTGCTTGCTGTTTTCAAATTCTTCTGAATCCTAAACCATCAGATCATGCAGGGATTTGTTGCTGCAAATCAATGAAAGATAGTGAAACTTAAAAAAAGAGAAAACATAAAATACCTCTGTCTTATACTATCCATACAATCCCTAATTTCCAAACTAGTTCATTACCCTTTTCTTTATTGTTGGGAATACTATGACCTAGTGAAATACAACAGAATTTCCCTCAGTGACACACAAGTGGTAGGAAAAATAAGAAAGTATTCCAAATGTGCATTCAACATATCATCTCTGCCCCTAATATTCCTTGCATTCATTATATTTTATATCTCATCATCTGCTTTTTATGTCATTGTAGTCTTGGCCTATCACTTTTTAAAATTATAAATGTAGCAAAGAAAAGTTTGTGCAAACATTCTCACAGAAACTTCAATGGAATGAGAAAAATACTCTTTCTCTCTAAAGAGAAAGACTACTTTCTCTCTACTGTTTTAAACAACATAGAAGTAACTAAAGTTAGCAAGTAGATTAAGAAGAATCTGAAAATAAAAATAAAAATAAAACTCAATATAAGTTAGTCACTGATACGGACTCACTCAAATACTAAAAGACCATGTTTTACCTCAAAAGATATAATACTCCTCAAAATAGTGCCTTGTGTCAAGCAATATTTGACACTTATGACCACAGTTCTCTCTTTAGGTAATATTAAGACTCTGTTATTCAAGATTTTCAGAGGAAGGGTACTATGAGAAGTTTTCTTCAAGTATTCAAAATTTAATTTAAAAATCAAATTACAGCCTAGATTTCAATATGTGACCAAAATATACAGAATGCAGTTATGCAGTATTGAATTGTATTACTTTCTTTTTTTATTTTTATTTTTTAAAATTTATTTTATTTATTTTTGTATTACTTTCTTAATGTGCCCAAAGCATTATTTATCAATGTTGCATATAGCTCAATAAAATCAAAATTAAATTAAATAAATTTGAATTATACCATATATCTCTCTAATTAGAATATGAAACTAGGCATTTTCAAGATTTATAATGCTTTCTTAAGATCTTTATTATTTTTTAAAAATGCTTGTACAAATATATAGTCTTTATACTTTTTAATTCTTTTTAAAATTAATATTGACCTCCCTGCACATGGTCCATCAGTCCCTTCTTTTCAAACCTATATGTGATGCTGGAGTTTTTAGGTATACTTCCAGAGACTGGAGCCTCTGGCCTACCTATGTGCCAGCTGTGCCTGGAATCTTGGTGGACCTGCAATTCCTACCCTACAGCTCAATGGACTCATCCAAGTCACCTGGCGAGGAGAAGACAATGGGCAATGGCCATCCCAGGGAATGGAGAGGGCCTGCAGCTGAAGGCAGGATAATCCCATCCACTGTATCCATGGGATATTAAGCCCTCTCTCACTTGGAGGTGGAGTGGACATCACCATCCCAGTCCCCTCAGGATTAGGGGAAGAGCTATGGACTAGAGTGGACTTAATGGTATTCTGTTGTAGACATGTTGTGATTCTAGCAATGGAAGAAATTATAACAGTGAGGTGGAGCCTGTGGCCACTGAACACTTTCAGGACAGGGAGGGGAAGGGCAGTTGAAATACAGGGGCTTTTTCGCGACTTGGGGGTTGTCCTGAGTGGCGTTTCGGCGACGGATATAGGCCATTTTACATCAGCATATACCATGCAGTACTGTGTGGGAGTGTGGTCTATGATGTGAACTGTGGTCTATGCTTGATGGCAAGGCCCCAGGATGTGTATATCCATTGCCGATGATGTGCCACACTGGTGAAGGATATTTGTGTGGGATGTTGTGGGAGGTGTGGGAGGTAGGGAACATGGGAATCCCTGTAATTTCTGTGTAATATTTAGGTAATCTAAGTAGCTTTAATATATATATATATATATATAACATTTATGTAAGCAAATGCACATATATGCATATATATGTATATATCATTTTACAAATACTGGTATGTATTGTGAAAACTTTGATTTTTACCCACAATAAAAAAATTTAATTAATTAATTAAAAAAAAATTGAGTTAGAAACACTATAATATATCCCCCACCAAGCAAAAAGTTCCCCTTTCCTCTCTCTTCATCTCCTGGTTACCTCTAATCTACAGTCTTTCTCTGTGAATCTGCTATTTCCAGTTAGCTCATATAAGTGATAATCATGCAATATTTGTTCTAATATGCTTTCCTTATTTCACACAGCATAATATTTTCAAGGATCATCCATGTTGCAGCTTGTCTCAGAACTGTATGTTTGTTTATAGCCAAATAATAGTCCATCGAGTGTCAATACCACATTTTGTGTTTATCATTCATTTAGTTGACGGGCACTTGAGTTGTTTCCACATTTTGACGACCATGAATAATGCTGCTGTGAAGACTGGTGTACAGGTATCTGCTTGAGACCCTGTTTTCACTTTCTTTGGGTATTTATAAAATTGCTGGGTCCGATGGTACATTATTGCGCAAATCTATACAACTTTCCTATAAATTCATGTTTATATCATTAAATCACATATTTATGAATGCCATTTTCTGCAATTTAACAACAGTCATAGCTTATACAGTAACATTTAATCTAAGAAACCTATGGAAAAAGAAAAGAACTCCAATACATGCCTAGCATATATGCCTAGCATATACTAATATATTAGGAAACATCCAGATATTTTCAATAAATTTAAAGTTTAGGAGAACTTCAAAGCTGTAACATTAATGTTTCTCTAAACATGGAACAAAAATCCAGAAATTGAATGATTGTAACTTAGATGTGAAATAATTAGAAAGCTTTTGAAAATGTGAGTAGAACTATGGATGTTAGAGACTTTCATTAACATGAAAAAGCCCTATTTATTCATATATCTTTTCCTCTTTTATGTACATGTTGGTTAGTCTTATGACTGATTAAAAGATGAATATGTTATATATTTTCAGCTAGTCCTTCTGTGATTGGGAAATATGAATGCCAAAGAAGGAATAGCATATGAAATATTCATTTTCCATTTAATAAAATTATCAAAACTTCAGAATTCTTTTTGGTATGGATTATTGGAGGGAAAAAACCTAAATATGTAAAGACATTTTCCTTCCAATAATCAGGGTTGCACAGTACACTTATTCTTAATTTGTTGAAACACCCTTATGAGGCAAGAGTATGTCCTTTTAACAAAGTTAAATGACTTGCCCCAGAAGGCAACAAAATGGAATCAGGATTATTATTTTTTAAAGGCCATTGCTATAGTTAAACCCATTGCATTGTCTCTTAATTCAATGGACATAAGTATTAGCACAATGTTAATTTGTCTTATACCTGATAGCTTTTATGGATGCAAAACCCAGAAGCTTTCATATGAAAATGAAATCTTTTATGTAGTTCTACAGATTAAACCATAATCTAAATTTTGCTAAAATTGGTAATAATCACTTTCATTTCCTGATATATTGGTGAATAGGCAGTCTGAAGTAACTCATTTGGAGCCTTGCAAAACAATTTCATGTGTTTTATAGGGCTGCTTGGCTTAGAGTGCCTCTTCTGGCCAAACACACACTAGGTGAGATGATATTGGACAGATTGCCTTAAGCATTGATTAAAGCCTATGACCTGAGTGAAAATGCCTAGATCCCTTGCAGCAATACCTAGCAATACCTAGCTTTGGCAAGGAATAAAATGTAGTTGTTGACCCAGAGCTGTATACATTAAGATTAGGACTTTCCAAGTAGGCTAGAAGTGTCCTTGGCTCCAGAGGAAAAACAATTACAATCGTGTATGAGGAAAGCCTCTCCTATTTCAGCTATCAGGAATCACGATCTGCTTCTTCTTTGTTTGCCTTTTTAATCTTTGAAGCTTTCCAGGACTTTTAATTTCCTCTAGGCTGTAGTCTTAGTTAATTTTAGCATATAGGAAACGTTTTCTGATGTGAATTACAGCTAAAATAATTTAGAAATTGATTTTGCTTCCGAATGGCATTCAAAAATAGTCAAGAAAATATGTTAAGATTCAAAACCAGTCAAAGCTCTTGAGATTCAAGCAGGTTCAAATTTATCCACCCATTCATGATAAGCCTTTTTAGTTCTACCAGGAAGATTTAAAGATAGAACACATAATTCACAGGTATATTAAAAACTATTTATTTGAAGTTATTTTTCAAACTAATATCTTCATTATATATCCATTCCAAAATTTCATATGACCCTTTGCATTCAATGCATTCCCTATCTAAATCCAAGCAGGCTTTCTTGGAGCAATTGAGAAGTGGATTACACAATTTATATGAAAATCCAAAATGTAAAATACCAAACAACTTTAAAAATGAGGGGCAAAGTTACAGGAAATACATTTCCTGATTCTCAGAATAATTGTAATGCTAGAGTAATCAGTACATTTTTGTATTACCATAAAGTGATATAAATAAAACAACGGATCCGATTATAAAGTCCAGAAATAATCCACATATAATTTTTGACAAATTAACAAAGGCTGTTAAACTAAGAAAGGGTAATTTTTTAAAACATGGTGCTGGAAAATTAGACAACCATCTGTTAAACTGTTAATTTTGACCCTTAATTTACATAAAAACAAATTACTTTGAAAAGATGAAAATATAAGAGAAGGTATCAATGACTTTAGTTTGTGAAATACTTTATAAAGAGGACACAAGTAGTACAAGCTATAAAAAAATAAATCAACAAACTGACTTGATCTAAATTAAGAATTTTTACTCTCAAAAGACATTGCCGTAAAAACAAACAAGCAAGATACAAACAGGGAGAAAATATTCCCAAAATAATACCTGACATTTCCAGAATTTATAAAATAGTCTTACAACTCAGGAATAAGTAGTAAAAACCAAATTAAAAGAAAACAGGCAAAAGATTTGAAAACATAATGATGGGATGCAGGGAGATAGGAAGTACATGGAAAAAATAGGTCATAATAGTTAGTAGTTAGTAGTTCACTAGTACTTATTAAAAATTGAAAATAAAATAGCCAATGTGAATAAATAGATACAAGGCCATGCAAAGATATAGATGAGATTATGATATGAACAAAGGAGTTGATAATTCCACTTCTATGCACCTGAGATCCATATATCACCACCCCACACCCAAAAAAATGTATACTCATTTGCATTAGAGCATTTGGAACCGTTGCAGACTCAGAGTACTAACCAGATTTGGTATAATTGCTTTATTTTTTTTTTTTAACTCTTTAATACTTAACAATGTTTAAGGATATCTGAAGTGGTTTAATGTGAAGGGTGTTTAATTAAGTCTAGTCAACTTTAAATTTGGGAGGAAATGTAATTTGTTAAGTTTTAGCATGTATTTTAATAGTTATTTAAGCCACAAGGGTGTTAAAGTCTGGTGGGATTAAAAGGGCCTCCATGGTGGGGAGTGCTAGAAAGATGAGACATGAATAAGCATAGGTTGAAAATTGGCATGGGGGTCAGAGCTGAGATGGGTGAGTCCACACGGGAGTTTAGGGGAACAAGTCCTGAGCGGTATGTCAATTCCCAATTGTTTTGAGAAAAGTGTCTATGGATTGGGAAGCTACTGTGCTGAGGTTGGGGTCCTTACTGGATCAAGAGCACATTCAGGCAGAATGGTGTGGGTATTGGAATCTGAAATGGGAAAGGAGATTTTTATGAGTTGGAGGTGATGAGGAAAGAATTTGCCCTTGGAAGAGGTGATCCATCATGAGGTGTTAGAGCCCAAGTGGGGTGAGGAAAGTATTTGCTTGGATAGTGGTGGTTGCAGCTTACCAGCAAGAGCTGCCAGAGCCCAAACAAACTCTCTCTCCTAGAAGGGAGTTACAAATATGGAACTGAGGAAATCAGTGTGCTCATTGATTATAGTAGGTAAATGGATAGATAGATAGACAGATAGATAGGTAATAGATTAGTAGATAGAGATATAGATAGATGATAGATAGATAATAGATGAATAGACAGATAATAGATTAGTAGGTAGATAGTAGAAGATATAGAAATATCTATATATGTGTGTTTGTGTGTTTGTAGCTGTGTGCACTGTAAGGTCATGGGTGCAGGCATCAAAATAGCAATGCACTCACCAAGGTCAAGACCCTTGCTTCCAAAACTCATTTTGCAAAACTTGTCCAGGAACCAGGATTCCTCGAAGAAATTAAAGATTCATTATTGGGAAGGAAAAGTACAAGATCAGACTTTCATATTTTTTGTGGCAGAAAATAAGGAAGAGCTCAAGAATGATTGGGCCATGATCAGTGGCACAGAAGCCAGCTTGAAGTAATTTGCATGGACAGAAATTGGGATAATTTGAACATCAAAATAATAATGGTACTGGATTATCACCCATTAAATAAAACAGGAATCCAAGAGTCCATCATGCTTTGAATAACTGAATTAATTCTGCTTAAATAATATGGCATACTAGCTGATTTTCTAGATTATAAGAATTTATATAGAGTTAGTTAGCTATTTCATTTCAACCTGAAATCATACTATTTGGTCAAAACAACAATAAAATCTGAGTACACTACAGATAATGAGTTTAATAAAATGTCTTCATTTTAATAATGTTATAATGGAGCCAGAATTAGTAGTTATTTATAATTTTGTAAAATCTCACAACTCTTTTTGTTTACAGAACAATTAGATTTCACCACACACACACACACACAAATATCTTGAAGTGAAAAAAAAAATGTTAGTATGTATAAATGTCATTTATCAAAGTTACCAGCCTTGGGTGAAAAAGGGTGCTGTTATATTAATGTGGTGACTGTTACTTTGGTGATCCCAGTGAAACATGCTTCTGGGTATTTACACTCTTGTGTAGTTTCTTTCCAAGTTGACGCTGGAGAAAGGCAGTGATTGTTTTAATCATTAGTATAAAATATACTGTAGAATTTATGGATTATGGGATATAGTACCTGCAAATTCTTATCAAATAATTCAGGAAAAAAATGTTTGTGTGTTTGTGGAGGGATATATAAAAGCAAAGGAGTAAAATGTTAATCTGGGTAAAAGGTATACAGGAATTCTTTGCATTACATAGGAACTTTTCTGTAATTATGAAAAAATGTGAAAATATGAATTGAAATAAGTAATGGATATCTTATAGTTAATAAATTTTGTTGACAAAATTTATACAACTCAAAGCATGACAGTTGTATAAACCATGACAGTTTATACAACTCAAAGCCTTTAAGCAAGGGATGGTTATAATTCAAATTCTCCTTTTGGTAGCTGAGCTGAGAAGTAAACACTGCTGAGCATTGCCCAAGTTATACTGCTGAACATTCGCCCTAGCTCTGACAGCTTCATGTTTTACCCACGTTCTCTTCTAGGTTGTGTGGACTAAAAAGGCATGATATTTTATATCATTGTTTATCTTTTATATCAGTGCATAGAGTCACTGGCAGCACAATGTTAACAGGTGCTCAAATAAATGCTAATGTACCCTCACACAAGCACTTGCCTAACTCAAAAAAAAAAAAAAAAAATCACACACATTTGAAAGAGTGAAGATTGTATTAACAGAGCCTCTTTCTATCCCATGAAGTAAATCTTATATGGAAATTGAGCCCAAGGTCTCAGTGTTATTTATGATGTGCTCAATCCATACAAGCTAATATGTAAATAACCATTCATTGTCATAGTTTCTCCTTTACTCAATATCTGGCTTTCTATTGCTTGTTGAACTTTTCACCTCTGCTGCTTACTTAAAGGTTTCATTAATATTAGTTCATCTCATTTTATTTTTATTTCCACATTAAACGCAGAGATGGAAAATAAAGCCTTAAATTAAACAGTGACAAAAAAACGCATTTAATTGCTTCTGGTTTTTTACAGCCTCAACAAGGCTATTTTCAAATGCAGCAATATTGTTTTTCATTTTTAATGCTGACTTGAGGTTTGCAAATGAAATGGGATTTATGCTCCCACTATCCTTGCAGTAAAAAAAAATGAGAACAGCATGTATTTATGTGGATAAGAAAGTGAGAAAAATAATGTAATAAAACTTTGTACATGCTTTTTTAATCAGAAGTCAAATTTAATGTTTTAAAAAGGTGTTGTCCAAAATATTATAAGATAGTTATTTTATAGAACAGTTTTAATAATGCTGTGAAACATATGGTTATAGTGTGCTTGTGTTTGTGTGCTTGACAGGAAAGTCCAATGAAACATGTCAAATGTTAATTTGGCCAGAATCATCAGCATAATTAACCTGTTTAATGATACTACTGGTAAGTCACATACTTCCAGATCTCTATAAAATTGAGCCTCCATAGAATTTGCAAGCATAAATATAAACTATACCTTAGGATTTAGACAATCCCAAACCTTGAAACAAAAGTAAGCATTTTGTAGAGAAAACTTTTAGTTGGAGATTAAATGCTAGAACAAAAACATTTAAAAATATTCCATCTGAAATTTTAGGATTTCATTTATTTATACCATACTTTGCATTAATTTATTATCTAAGATATGGTCTCCAAATTTAAAATTACATATTAAAAATATAATTTTAGGTATGTCCTTCATCCCAATCCTTTAACCTTGTTCCTACTTACCCCTTTAGGTAAACAATTTAGTTCCAAGTTCCTCTTTCCTTAATTTTTTAAAAAAGAAATGCAGATAAATGCCTGTTTTCCTATCTATCCTTTCTCTCAACAGAAAGGGTAGTAGACTCTATGTGGACTTTTGTGTGAATTTTTACAAATAATGATGCAATGAATAAACTTGTACAGATATATTTTCCAGTTGTTGGAAGTGATTGTGTTTTGGATGTTATATGAAAACTCTTTGGGTGATAAAACAGGAACACAGATAGCCAGCAAGCAAAGAATACATCAAAGGGCAGGATTGTTAGATCAAAGGCCTGAAGGACCCAATAAGCTGACCTAATATAAGATAGTGTCAGGGTCCACAAAGGGCCCCAAGGGAGGTTTCCTGCCTGGCTCTTGCCTTTATTGTGACACAGAGGGGGGGAGTAGGGCTTCCCCATGGATACTGGAAAGCGGTATTTCAAACCAAAATTCACTAAAAGGGGACTTGGCAAGGGCTATTTGGAGAAGCCAAGGGCAGTTTATCATCCAAGCCATATGGAGATGCAGTTCTTGCTAGTAAATTATGTGGCATGAAAGGACAAGGAGCCATTTTGGAAAAGCAGGCAGGGGCCATTCAGAAAAGATAAAGATGGCTTTTATCATACAAACCCTATGGAAATACAGGCGGGGCTAATTGTGGTTACTTCCAGGGCAGGGCTAATGGGATGGTAGTTCAAAGGGAAATTTACAAATAAACAGGGCATGATCTTGAGACATGAAATAAAATTTCCTTTATGCCATTAGAGATTGAATAAATGATAAAAGTATGTTCAGAATTGCTAGGTGGTGTCAAATTCCCCTTTATAAAGTTAAACCATTTTGTATTTCCAAATCAATGTACAGAAATGTCTGCTTTCTAACTTAACAGACTCTCAGTTTTAATTTTTGGTGAGTCTGTTGGGAAAAAATAGATGCTCAGACATTTAAAAATTTTTTATTAGAGAAATTGTTGATTTACACAAAAAATCATGCATAAAATGCAGAATTCCCACATATCACCCTATTACTAACACTTTGCTTTAATGTGGTACATTTGTTACAATTCATGAAGAACATTTTTATTGTTACTATTAATTATAGTCCATTGTTTACAATAGTATTCACTGTGTTGTACTGTCCTATCTTGGTGTTTTTTATTCTAGTCACATATATGCAACCTAAAATTTCCCCTTCTAACAACATTCACATGTATAATTCATTGTTGTTAATTATTTTCACAATGTTGTGCAACTATCACTATCATTCATTACCAAAACATTACAATCAACAAGCAGAAACTCTCTACAATTTAATCATTAAATCGTCATTCCCTACCTCAAATCCATCCCCTGGTGATCTATATTTTAGATTCTGACTCTATGTTTTGGCTTATTCTAATTATTTCTTATCAGTGAAGTCATACAATATTTGTCCTTTTGTGTCTTGCTTATTTAACTCAACACAATGACTTTAAGGTTCATCTATGCAGTCGCATGCATGAAAACTTCATTTTTTTATGGCTGAATAATATTCCATTATATGTATATACAACATTTTCTTAAGCCATTCATCAGTTAATAGACACTTGGGTTGCTTCCTTCCTTTGGCAGTTATAAATAATGCCTCTATGAACATCAGTGTGCAGATATCTCTTAGAGTCCCTGCTTTCAAATCTTTTGGATATATATTTTAATTTCTCCTACTATGTGTGCAGTTGAAAACTTTTCCTAATATTAAGTATAATTTTCACATTTTTTGAATTATCTGGTTATATCTTTCCAATATTTCTGTGAGTTCTCTGTTCTTTATTCTCTACTTTTATAAGGGCAAACAATGTGTTATTTTTTTTTTTTACTGGGAGGTACCGGGGATCGAACCCCGGTCTCTCCATATGGTAGACAGATGCCGAACCTCTTGAGCCACATCCGTTTCCCAAACAATGTGTTATTGACATCAGCTATTTATTTGAGATGAATATTGAAAATGTTTGCTACCCATTTGTGAGATAAGTATCCAAATTCATTATTTTGCATATAGCTATTCAGTTGTCCTACCACCGTTTGTTGAAATATTTACAATTTATCCATTGAATGTTCTTGGCACCCTTATCAAAAATCAGTTGACTATATATGTATCGGTATATTTCCCTACCCTCAATTCTATTTCATTTATCTGTTTATCTATTCTTTTGCCAGTATACACAGTCTTGCTTTCCACTGCTTAGCAGTAAAGTTAGAATTTGGGGAGTGTGAGTCCTCCAACATTGTGCTTATTTTTCAAGATTATTTTTGTTATTATGAGTCCTTAATAATTACATATGAATTATAAATTAACTTGAAAGTGAACACATAAATTGGAATTCTCTTAGGGACTCTGTTGTAACTCTAGATCAATTTGGGGAGTATTGCCATCTTAATAATTTTAAGTTTTACAATCCATGAACATGTGAGCTTTTTCCATTTATTAGATCACCTTCAATTCTTCATCCAGAAATATATTAATTTCTCCTTCTTTTGTGAAGGATAATTTTGCTGGATATAGTTTTCATAGTTGACTTTTTTTTTTTTTTTTGCTTTCTCCACTATAGATATGTCATTCCACTACCTTCTGGCCTCCATGGTTTCTAATGAGAAATTAGAAGTTAATTTTATTACTAAGGATCCCTTACATTTGTGTATCACTTCTCTCTTGCTGCTTTCAAAATTCTCTCTGTCTTTGGAATGTGATAGCTTGTTTATATAATGTGTCTTGGTGTGGTTCTCTTTGGGTTTATCCAACCTGGAGTTTGTTGAAATTCTTCGCTTTGTATATTTATATCTTTACTTAGACTTGGGAAGTTTTCTGCCATTATTTCCTCAACTATTTTTCTTGTTCTTCTTTCTTTTTTTTTTTTCCTCCTCCTGGGACTTCTATGATACATAGATTGTTATACTTCATGGTGTTCCACAGTTTCCTAAGACCCTGTTCATTTTTTTCATCCTTTTTATTCTGCTCCTCAGTTGGTACAATAGTGATTTTCTTCAAGATCACTAATCTTCTCTTTTGCCTTCTTCAACCTGCTGTTAAACTCCTCTACTAAATTTATAAATTTCCATTATTGTACTTTTCAATTCCAGTATTCCCTTTAGTTACCACTATATTTTCCATGTCTTTTTTGAAATTCCATTATGTTCACATATTGTTTTCCTTATTTCTTTTATTTTTTTTTGTCCATGTTTTCTTTTAGGTCATTGATCCTATTTAAGAGGGTTGGTCTGATATTTGATTAGCAATTCCAGAGACTGGGCTTCCTTTGGGGTAGTTTCTATAGAATTCTTTCCCTCCTGTGACTGGGACACATTTTCATTTTTCTCTTGTATGTTTTGAAATTTTTCTGAAGATTGGTCAGTCAGAGTATTTTATTTTTGTTACTCTATTAATCTCATTCCCAGACCTTGCTATCCAACAGACCAAGGATTAGAATAATAAACAATGAAAGAATAAAGAAAATAATGAATAGAGAGAGAGAGAGAGAGAGAGAGGTAGAGAGAAAATAAAAGACTGCCAACAACATCAACAATACACTCCTACACACATAAAAAAAATATTTTACTGCCTCTCCAGGTCTCTTGGTAGATGGTGGTAGGAAGCCAGAAGCTGTTGCAAAGGTAACAACTGAGACCAGTATCTGCACATGTCCTTCAGGGTTCTGCAGGAAAAAAAAAAAAAAAAAAAAAAAAAAAACAGAAAAAAGAGAAAGAAATAAAAGCATCCCTGCCCCCCAAAATATACAGTGCTCTTTGCATTCTGTTAAGTGCTTGTGTCAGACTAGAAGCTACTGCTGCAGAAAGGGCCAAAACCAAGGCGAAAGACCAAGCTGGTCCTCAGGTATCCTCTACACAAACAAACCCATGAACAAAACAAGAATGGAAGAGAAACCATAAAGCAAGATAGCAAACAAGAAAGGATAATTAAAAGTAAAAAAGTCAGGAAGACAGAAAGGCAGGAAAGCAGAAAGGTAAGAAAGGCAGAAAGACCAAAATACCCTAGTGGATGTTGGTGGAAAGCCAGGACCCTTGCTGCTGGAAAAGCCAAAACCAAGACTAGCATCTACGCTGGTCACTTTTAGATTCCCCAGACCATAAAACACAAAAAGAGAAAGAAAGAAAATAACCAAAAATTATTTTTAAAAGGCACTTGTTCTTTATGTCCCAAAAGATACCCATGGAGGCTGGAAGGCACTGCTGACCAGAGGGTCAAAACCAAGACTAGCATCTTCACTGGACCTCCTGGGATCCATCAGACCAAGGAACACCAACATGAAAGTGAAAGAAAATCAAGCAAAGAAGGTGCAGTGGTTCTCTAAGTCCTGATGGATCCCGGTGGGAGGCCAGAAGCTACTGTGGACCAGAGGGCTAATATTAAGGACAGGGTTTTTACTGGTCCCTCAGGGATTCCCCAAACTGGCATTGATCTTCAACTTACAACTTTTGGAAGATGAAATTTCCTCTGCTTGCCCTGGCCCCCGCCTGCAACATCAAGAATATGGATTGCATTTCTGTAGCTACTGCCTCCATTTTCACAGCTGCAGCTGTGGGAACAAGGAACGGATACTTGATCAAGTTTTGTGTTTGCCCTTATGTTCAAAATCTGCACTCTCAGGTGCCTCTCAATTTGTCTGGCACTCCAATCATTACACTAAATGTGCAATCCAGTTCTAGGGTTACTGTGATGGTTAGGCTAATGTGTCAACTTGGCCAGGTAATTGTGTCCAGGTGTTTGATCCAGCAAGCACTGGGCTAATTGTAATACAAGAACATTTATGGACTTTGGTCACCAGTGAGTTTACTGGGTGGATGGCTGATAACATCTGCATCAATCAGGGAGACTGCCATCGGCAATGGGTGAGGCTTTTATCTAATGCTTTTATTTAATCTAATCTAATTTTATCTAATTAGATGGGTATCTAATCATCTTAAAAGAGGAAGTGATTTCAACATTCAGAGAGAATTTCCCAACTGGTCTTTGGAAAGCCACCCTCTCCTAGAAACTCATCAAGGACCTTCATTGGACTTTTATCGGAGCCCCTGGTTTGCAGCCTGCCTGTGGAACCTGGTCTTGTGCATTCCCACAATCACATGAGGGACTCTTATAAAATCTCATATTATTGTCAGATATCTCCTGTAGATTCTGTTTCTCCAGAGAACCCTCACTAATACAGCTTGGTACCTGAACAGAGTCTTAAACATGGGATGTCTGAGGTTGTTTGGGAGTTTTGTAATTGGCATTCTACTCTAATTGGACTCAAGGGTACTAATGACTCCCTTTCCAATAATGAAAACGTTGCTAACAGTCCATGGCATGAGCTGGCAATAGAGATATGCAAAATAGCATCACTGGATTCCCCTACTTCCACGCTTATAAGAAGCAATGATGTGGGTGAGAGTGTTTTCAACACTTTAACAGAATTTTGTGGAGTCAAAAGGTATAACGATGTTGGTTGGCTCCACCTAGATACTCTGGATGCAGTTACAAAAGAAAGAGATGAGCTAAATTCTTCAAATTTGAAACTTAAATACTCCATGAATATTGTGAAAGTTGCTATGTGTGCCCTGAAAGAATATCTTGTCTCCTGTAGCCACAGACTTGAGATATCTGAGAATCAAACCCAGTCTGATTGTATAAGTAGCAGGATTACAGAAGAAACTAAACTCTCAACCCAGCAGGATTTCTGCAATTAAAGTGAAGGCATTGATTGGAAAGGAGTGGATCCCTGAGGACTGGGATGGAGACATATGGGATGATGATGATTGGTGGAGATATTAGAACCCTAATTTCTGCTGAGACTTTACCAGATAAACCTGCAATGGCTTCCTCTGTGGAGACCACACCTTGTCAACTTTGTATCATCCAGCCTCCAACCAGCCCCAGGGAGTCCGGACCTCCTTCCAACCCTGAAGTGGATACCAGCCTAACTGAAACCTGCACTACCCAGGCTCTGGCCTGCCCCAGGGAGACTGGGCCTCCTCCCAGACCTGAGGCAGGTACCAGCGAAACACCAGCATGCCCTGCCCAACTTCCAGTCTGCCATGAAGAATCTGCCTTCCAACCTCTACCTGAAAAGATTAATCCTGTCTCACCAGAAGGAAATTCAAAGGGATGCTCTGAGGTCAGTAGCTTACAAGACATTTCTAATCCTCCTCCTTACCCACCCCCACAACCCCTCTTGTCTTTGAGACCTATTACTAGACTAAATCATAACAAGCCCCCAAAGGTGAAATACAAAATGTGACCCAGGAGGAAGTATGCTATACTCTGAAAGAACTGCATGAGTTTTCCAACTTATATAGACATAATTCAGGAGAATATGTGTGGGAATAGATACTAAGGTTATGGGATAATGGTAGAAGGAATATAAAGTTGGATCAGGCTGAATTTACTAATATGTGCCAACTAAACAGAAATTCTGGGCTCATCGTTGTATCTTGAGGGGTTAGAAAGGGCTCTAACAGTTTGTTTGGGTGGCTGACAAAAACATGGACCAAAAGATGGCCTAGCATGTCTGAGGTTGAGATGCCCGATTTGTATGGTATACAGGAGAAGAGGGAATTCAAATGTTTAGAGAGATTGGCATGCTAGAATGGATTTACCATTTGAAACCTGGCACTCACCCCAGGAATGTCAAGAAGACACACCTTTAACCAGGACTGTGAGGAATAAATTTTGTAAGACTAACCCCATTTTCTCTGAAGAGCTCTGTGGTTGCTTTATATGTAGTCCAGATATTACTTTAGGGAGGGCTGTAATGGACTTGGACTCCTTAAACATTATGGGGATAATGGTATCACTTAGTCCGGTAAAAGTCAAGTATCGGCAGTTACTCGCCAAAGGCAAGGTGGGCCTGGCTACCACAATGAAAGGCAGATTCAAGGCAGCACTCAGAATAGTCTGAGTTGCATGGAGTTATGGCATGCAATAACTCCATAGATCATGGGGTACCTAGACGTGAAATACATGGGCAGTCTACGAAATTTCTTCTGGATCTGTATAAGCAAAAGAGTTCTGGGTTGAGTGAACAAAACCCTAACTCAAATTACAGATGCAGAGAATCATGGCCCCTTAATAAATTCCCAAACTTGAGACAGTTTACAGACCTAGAGCTCCTTGAATGAGGGGAAGGCCGGGTCCCCTTGGGGAAGGATCCTGTTAAACTGCCAAAAATTTATACAGTTAATCTTCCTCCCACCTTTCCCCAGGGAGATCTACGACCTTTTGCCAGAGTAACAGTGCATTGGGGAAAAGGAAATGATCAGACATTTCGGGGATTATTAGACACTGGCTCAGAAGTCACATTAATTCCAGGAGACCCAAAACGTCACTGTGGTCCACCAGTCAGAGTAGGGGCTTATGGAGGTCAGGTGATTGATGGAGTTTTAGCTCAGGTCCATCTCACAGTGGGTCCAGTGGGTCCCCGGACCCATTTTGTGGTTATTTCTCCAGTTCCAGAATGCATAATAGGAATAGACATACTCAGTAACCGGCAGAATCCCCACATTGGATCCCTGACTCATGGAGTGAGGGCTATTATGGTTGGAAAGGCCAAGTGGAAGCCTCTAGAACTGCCCTGCCTAGCAAAATAGTAAATCAAAGGCAATACAGGATTCCTGGAGAGATTGCAGAATTAGTGCCACCATCAAGGATTTGAAGGGTGCAGGGGTAGTGATTCCCACCACATCCCCATTCGTCTCTCCTATTTGGCCTGTGCATAAAACAGATGGATCTTGGAGGATGACAGTAGATTATCGTAAACTTAACCAGGTGGTGATTCTAATTGCAGCTGCTGTCCCAGATGTGGTATCATTGCTTGAGCAAATCAACACATCCCCTCGTGCCTGGTATGCAGCTGTTGATCTGGCAAATGCTTTTTTCTCAATTGCCTTTAGTAAGGACCACCAAAAACATTTTGCTTTCAGCTGGCAAGGCCAGCAGTATACCTTCACTCTTCTGCCTCAGGGGTATTTCAACTCTCCAGCCTTATGTCAAAATATTGTCCGCAGGGATTTTGATCCTCTCTCCCTCCCACGAGACATCACACTGATCCATTATATTGATGATATCATGTTGATAGGACCTAGTGAGCAGGAAGTAGCAAAGACTCTAGACTTATTGGTAATGCATTTGCATTAGAGAGGATAGGAGATAAATCCAACAAATATACAAGGTCTTTCCACCTCAGTGAAATTTCTAGGTGTCCAGGGGTGTAGGGCATGTCAAGATATCCCTTCTAGAGTAAAGGATAAGCTGCTGAATCTGACCCCTCCTACGACCAAAAGAGAGATACAATGCTTAGTTGGCCTCTTCAGATTTTGGAGATAACACGTTCCTCATTTGGGTGTGCTACTCCTGTCCATTTACCGAGTGACCAGAAAGGCTGCTAGTTTTGATTGGGAACCGGAACAAGCGAAGGCTCTTCAACAAGTCCAGGCTGCTGCGCAAGCTGCACTACCACTTGGACCATATGATCCAGCAGATCCAATGGTGCTGGAAGTTACATTGGCAAATAGAGATGCTGTCTGGAGCCTTTGGTAGACCCCTATAGGGAAATCATAATGCAGACTTTAGGATTTTAGAGCAAAGCCCTGCCATCATCTGCAGATAAATATTCCCACCCCCCCTTTGAGAAAGAGCTTTTGGCTTGCTACTGGGCCTTAGTAGAGACTGAATGCTTAATCATGGGCCATCAATTTACCATGAGACCTAAGTTGCCTATCATGAGCTCGGTATTATCTGACCCACGAAACTATAAAGTTGTGCATGCACAACAGCACTCCATTATAAAGTGGAAGTGGTTTATATGAGATAGGGCTCCAGATGGTCCTGAAGGCACAAGTATGTTGCATGAGGAAGTAGCCCAAATGCCCATGGTCACCAACCCTGCCATGTTACCTTCTCCTTCCCAGACCACACCTTTGGCCTCTTGGGGAGTCCCTTACAATCAGTTGACTGAGGATGAGAAAACTCGGGCCTAGTTTACAGATGGTTCTGCATGATATTCAGGTACCAACCGAAAATGGGCAGCTGTAGCACTGCAGCCCTTTTCTGGGAGAGCCTTGAAGGATAGCGGTGAGGGCAAATCCTCCTAGTGGGCAGAATTTGAGCAGTACACCTGGCAGTTCATTTTGCTTGGAAGAAGAAATGGCCAGAGGTGCATTTGTATAGTGAATCATGTGCTGTTGCCAATGGATTGAGTGGTTGGTCAGGGACTTAGAAGGAACATGATTGTAAAATTGGTGACAAGGAGGTCTGGGGAAGAGGTATGTGGATAGGTCTTTCTGAGTGGGCAAAAAACATGAACATATTTGTGTTCCATGTGAATGCTCAACAGATGATGACTTTGGCAGAGGAAGATTTTAATAATCAGTGGATAAGATTACCCATGCTATGGCTAATGCTCAGCCTCATCCCCCAGACACTCCTGTCATTGCCCAATGGGCTCATGAACAAGTGGCCATGGAGGTAGGGATAGAGGTTATGCATGGAGTCAGCAACATGGACCTCACCAAGGCTGACTTGGCTACAGCTACTGCTGAATGCCCAATCTGCCAGTAGCAGAGACCCTCACTCAGCCCCCAATATGGCACCATTCCTCTAGGTGACCGGGCTGCTACCTGGTGGCAGGTTGACTACATTGGGCCACTTTCACCATGGAAGGGGCAGCTATTTGTTTTAATTAGCATAGACACATACTCTGGATATGGGTTTGCATTTCCTTTATTCAATGCTTCTTCCAAAACTACCATCTGTGGACTTACTGAATGTTTTATCTACCACCATGGCATCCCACACAGCATTGCTTCTGACCAAGGATCCCTTTTCATGCAAATGATGTGCATGAATGGGCACATGCCAATGGAATTCATTTGTCTTACCATGTTTCCCATCACCCTGAAGCAGCTGGATTAATAGAATTAATAGAATGATGGAAAGGCCTTTTGAAGTATCAATTATGGCACCAACTAGATGTCAATGCCTTGTAGGGCTGGGGCAATGTTCTTCAGGAGGCTGTGTATGATCTAAATCAGCATCCACTCTATGGTGCTGTTTCTCCCATAATCAGCATTCACTGGTCCAGGAATCAAGGGGTGGAAATTTGAGTGGCACCACTCACTATTACTCCTAGTGACCCACTAGGAGAATTTTTGCTTCCTGTCCCTGCAACCTTAAGCTCTGCTTTTCTACAGGTTTTCATCCCAAAAGGAAGAGTGCTGCCACCAAGGAACACAACAATGTTTCCATTGAACTGGAAGTTAAGGCTTCCCCCTGGCCATTTCGGGCTCCTCTTACCTGTGAATCAACAGGCAAATAAGCAAATTACTGTACTGGCTGGGGTGATTGATCCTAACTATCAAGGGAAAATAGAACTACATCTACATAATGAAGGTAATAAAGAGTTTGCCTGGAACACAGGAGATCCTCTAGGGCGTCTCCTAGTACTTCCATGCAACAAACCAATCCAACCGGACTAACAATGGCCCAGAATCTTCAGGAATGAAAGTTTGGGTCACCTCACCAGGCAAAGAACCACGGCCAGCTGAAGTGCTTGCTGAAGGTAACGGGAATATGGAATGCATAGTGGAATAAAATAGTGATAAATATGAACTTCGACCACGTAACCAGTTACAGAAAGGAGGACAATAAGAGTCATGAACCCTTCTTCCTTGTTTTGTTATGAGTATGGTTGTATATGTACACAAAACAAATTTGTTTTCTTTCCCAACCTTTTTCCCTATCATATGAAAAGTTGTGTTAATTTCATGTCATAATATTTAAGGATGTCAAGTTTAAGAGTGAATATTACCCAAGGACTTGCAACCTATCCTGTAGGGAATTAATGTGCTTCCGGTTGTACATAGTCGAGTAGAACATTGTTAGGTGGAAATATATATGTATGCTTGTCTGTTATTTTTTTTACTTAGAAACCAAGTGTGGTTTAAGGTATTGTGTATGGTTGCCAAGTTGACAAGGATTAGACTGTGATGGTTAGGCTAATGTGTCAACTCAGTCACGTAATTGTGTCCAGGTGTTTGGTCCAGCAAGCACTGGGCTAATTGCAATACAAGAACATTTATGGACTTTGGTCATCAGTGAGTTTACTGGGTGGATGGCTGATAATATCTGCATCAATCAGGGAGATTGCCATCAGCAATGGGTGATGCTTTTATCTAATCAGCTGAATATCTTAAAAGAGGAAGTGATTTCAACATTCAGAGAGAATTTCCCAGCTGGTCTTTGGACAGCCAACTTCTCCTAGAAACTCATCAAGCACCTTCATTGGACTTTCATCGGAGCCCCTGGTTTGCAGCCTGCCTGCGCAACCTGGTCTTGTGCATTCCCACAGTCACGTGAGGGACTCTTATAAAATCTCATATTATTGTCAGATATCTCCTGTTGATTCTGTTTCCCCATAGAACCCTGACTAATACAGTTACCAACCAGGAAATTTCAATCTTTTTCCAGCTCATTCTTTTTTATGGTGCACAGAACAATCTGTAAAGTTTCCTGCTCCTTCACTTTCACCTACACTGTCCCCTTAATTCTTAATATAGGCTCTTAGAGCTATACATTTACCTCTTAGTATTTTCTGATTTTCCTTTTGACTTTTTTTTTACTGAATGGTTATTTAGAGTATGTTGTTTAATTTACATGTATTTATGAATTTCCCAAAATTTTCCATGCAGTTTTATCCAATTTTATTTCATTGTGTTCTTTGACCATTCTTCTTATACTTTAATCCTTATAACGTTTATTGATTTTTTATTACCTATACTATGTACTATCCTGGAGAGTGCTCTGTTTGTACTTGAGAAGATTATACAGTCTATTCTTGGATGGAGTTCGTATAGATACCTGGTAAGACTGGTTGTTTTATAGTGTCATTCAAGTCTTCCTTTTCCTTTTTGAGCTTATACCTAGGTTTTCTAACCCACTTATGGAAGAGGTATATATTGTAGCCCCCAACATTCATTGTTGATTTGTCTATTTTTCCCTTTATTTCTGTCAGGTTTTAATAATGTATTTGGATGTTCTGTTTTGAGTTGCATGCTTGTTTACAAATGTTATTTCTTCATGATGGATTAGCAATATTATAATTATAAAATGTTGTTTTAAAGTCTGTTTTGTCTGATACAAGTATATCCACTGGACCTTTTCTGTGGTTGCTATTTGCATTATATATCTATTTCAATCCTTTTACTTTCAATCTACTTGTGTCTTTGAATACATGATGTGTCTCCAGTAGACAACATGTGATTGAATTATTTTTTATTTGGTCTGATAATCTTTATCTTTTGTTTAGATTGTTTAATCCATTCACATTCAATATTATTGATGTATTCAGATTGAATCTGCTCTTTTACGCTTTATAAATATGCTTCTTATCTTTCTGTCTCTCTATTTCTCCTTTGTTACTTTCTTTTGCATTGAGTATATATTTTCTAAGGTAGCATTTTAATTTATTTAAATTTTTCACTATATTTTTAACTGTTTTTAAGTTTTTGCTTCAGGGTTTACTATACATCTAAATTTATTAGGATCAGCTTCGGTTTTATACTATCTGAATTCCAGTGACATATTAGAAATACTATTCTTATAGAGTTTTATTTTTTGAGTACTGTGTTAAAGTTATCCAACTGCCTTCTGGCCTCCATTGTTCCTGGTGAGAAAAACAGCTATTAATTGTACTGTGTTCCCTTTTAAATGGTAAGCCTTTTGCTGTTGCTGCTTTCAAATGAAATTCTTATCTTTGAATTTCAGAATTTTTACCATGATGTGACTGCCCCTATATCTCTTTGCCTTTATCCTTCTTGCAGTCCTTTGATCTTCCTGAATGTGTAATATACAGTTTTTAAATAGATTTAGGATGTTTTCAGCTATGACTTCTTTGAATATTTTTTTCCTTTCTCTCTCTTCTCTCTTTGTTCGTCCTAAAATTGGAAGCAGCCATAATATCCTACAGTGGGTGAATTGATAAATAAACTGTCTTACATCCCTAAAATATTTTATTATTCAGCAAGAAAAAGAAAAAAGCTATCAAGATACAAAAAGACAAAGATGAATCTTAAATGCATATTGATATGTGAAAAGTTTCTGTTTGGAAAAGCTAATAATGTACAGTTTCAAATATATGACATTATATAAAATGGGAACTTATAGCAAAGTTTAAAAAGTCAATTGTTGCCAGAGATTCAGGAGAAGGATGGGATCATTGAATATGTGAAACATAGAATATTTTAGGACAGCAAAATTATTCCAAATAATTCTATAATTGTACCTATATATGACACTACATTTTTTCAAAACCCATCAAATTCACTGAAAAAAGGGTAAACTTTAATATATGCAAACTAAGAAAAGAAGATTTAGGAGTTTTAGGGATCCTAAGATAGAATGCAGAATGTAAAAAATCAAATTAACTCTATTACAAATATTTGAAAATATGTCACTGAAGGTGGTGGTAGAATAAGGTGCTGACTTAAATAACTTTAGTAATGAAGGAAATCTGTAAGATTTTTTAAAAAAGCATCTGCACACAAGCATTGTACTCTAATTATAAAATTGCTTCCCAAGTAGGTATGGGTTAACAATTCTGATACTGCTGTTAATGTACACTGGAATTAAATGATTAAGTCAATGGCTGCACATGGAGCCACGTTTTTTCCCTGTTGGGGTGGGACGATAGAGATAATAAAGGGAGTAGGGGATTTCTGGCAAAATGGCAATGGTTTAGGTGTGCACTCCCCAGCTTTATCACAAAAAACTACTGTGAAGGGGCAAAATCCTACCCTAGTGAGCTGTTTTGGGAACCCACAGCAGGAGGCTTCAGGGCATCAATCTAAAGGGAACTAGACCAAGAGGTAAGGAGCCCAAGGAAAACCCTGAGTTTCTTGACCTGTGGCTGGAAATGGTGGGCGGCTAAGCCTCACCCTTAAGGCAAAAAGCCTCCATGAACCCCCTGACTCCTAGCAGCCAACAAGTGGGAGGGAGCATTCTCTGGTAGGAAAAGGGTTCTGGTGAAGGGTGGAGAGGGGATTCCTATATGTGGGCTTGGTTACCTGGGCCCCCTCTGAAGTTCAGGGAGCATACCAGCCAGCACTGAGGTGGCCCCAGGAAGAGGGGAAAGGGGAATCTGCTCAGGGATCCTGCTGCACCCAGCCACCCTGGGAGAGAGGAACTTAGGCAGGAGAGAGCAAAGACAGGCAATTGACTAGTCTGGCACTGAAAACTCAAAATTCCAACTCCCCTAAGAAAGGCAGGCAGTAGAAAGCCTCAATAAACTTACAAGGGACTATTTAAGGTCCGCTGGGAGGGGAAGGGGTCTGGAAGAGGGTCGAGAGTGGTTCCTTTGTGGTGAGTTTGGTCACCAAGGTCCCCTTTGAGTCTTGGAAGGAACCTCAACCTGACCAGGAGAGGTGAGGGGGGATCTGCTCACACAGGCTCTCACACCCAGCTGCCATGGGAGAGAAAGCAATTTGAATAGAAAGGGGACAAGGATGGACAGGGTGGACTTTAGCCAAATGCAAAGATTCTAACCCGCCAGAAGGAGACTGGGCAGATAGGTTTCTGAAAGGTAAACTGATCCAAGGAGAAAGTTTAGCTCAGTGGAGGAGTTCCTGTCTTGAATATACAAGGTCCCTGGTTTGATTCCTAGCTCTTCTTAGAGAAGTGAACCATCAGGTTATCAGACACCCAGCTGAAACTTTAGGACAGGGATCATACAGACATTAATTTTATATTAGCTTTTCTTGGATCTCTTATTTTTCTTTAAAAAGTTTCATTTTTTAAAAATTTAACTTGGGGGGCAGATGCGTCTCAAATGCTTGTATTTCTATCTCCCATATGGAGGGATCTGGGTTAGATCCCTGGGACCTTTTGGTAAAAAAAAAAAAAAAAAAAAAAAAAAAATTAACTTAGTCTACTTACTAAAATCCAGTTCAAAGTCTGCAGAGGGCAGGCTGCAAGGTAATTGATTGATGAACACCAGCAGCCTGAGAAGCTCTTTAAGGGCCTATGAGGGAAGGCTGTTTTTCCATGGTTTTTATTTGTTTGCTTGTTTGTTTGTGTGTTTTTTATTCTTTTAAAAAATTTTTTAGCCTTTCTCCCCTCCCCTTTTTTAAAATCAGATGCTGCTGTCTTGTTGCTTCTTTTTTGTGTTTCCCTTTCCTTTGTTTCCCTTTTTTTGTTTACCAATTTTGTCTGCCTATTCTTTATTTTCCTTCCCTCATCTTTCTATCTTCTGCTTTCTGTTGTTGTTCTTACATTCCACCTCTTTTTGCTTAGTCTTCAATTTTCCTTGTCTTTATTTCTCTCTCCTTTTTTCTGTTTTCTTTCTTTCTTTACTTTTTTTCTATTTATCTTTTCTCTTTCCCTCTATTCTCATCATTCTGGCCTTTTAATTAATCCTACATATTTTTCTCTATTTGGTTTCTCATCTCATTGTTTGTGCTCTACTTTTTTATCCTTATTCCTCTGAACTTCTTACTCGAGTTAATTATTCATTTTCCTAGGTCTTATATGGTTCTTCTTCTACCTTTTACTATTATTATTTCTATTATCATTTTTCTCTTCTTACCTCTTTCCTTTTCTCTGGACACATTTTTTTTCCAATGGAACATAGACAACAGCAAGGAAGTAGAATAAGAGGTACAAAGTGTCAAAGTGAAAACTTATGAAACACACAAAAAAAACAACAACAACAAAATAAAACCCTAGATTACAAGGATAAGCTAATCAACTGAACAAACTCAAGATAAACTGATGCCAAGACACAAAAAATTAGAACCCATAATAAGAAACAAGAAGACATGGCCTATTCCAACAAGCCAACTAAAATCAGGAGGATTTGCAAAATATGGAACAACTAACTGGAGATGTCCAAACAAATATCATGAATCAACTTAATGAAGTGAAGGAAGAGATTAAAGATATTAAGAAGACACTGGGAAAACATACTGAAGAAATTGTAAACATACACAAAAAGATAATGAATATGATGGTGATGAATGGACAATCCAAGAAGTCAGAAAGACATTGGAAGCACATAGCAGCATATTTGAACATGAGGAGGAAATAATCAGTGATGTGGAAGAGAGTACAGCTGAAATCAAAAAGTAAAACAGATAGATAAAAATATATAAAAAAATCTAGAGGGACTCAGAGATTTGAATGACAGCATGAAACCCACAAATATATACGTTATAGGCATCCCTGAAGGAGAAGAGAAGGGAAAAGGGAAGGAAGGTGTGTTGGAGGAAATAATGACTGAAAATTTCCCAATCCTGTTGAAGGACATGGACATACATGTCCAGGAAGTGCAGTGCACCACAAACATTATAAATTGTAACAGACCAACTACAAGACATATACTGGTTAAATTGTCCAAATGCTCAAGACAAAGAGAGAATACTGAAAGCAGCAAGAGAAAAGAAAACCATCACATAAATTGAAGCTCGATATGATTAAGTGTTGATTTCTCATCTGAAACCATGGAGTCAAGAAGGCAGTGGTATGACATAGTCAAGATGCTAAAAGAAAACTTCCAGTCAAGAATTCTCCATAGAGCCAAACTGACATTCAAAAATGGGGGAGGGTTCAAAATAGTCACAGATAAACAGAAATTAGAGAAAATATCAACAAGACACCTGCACTTCAAGAAATCCTAAAGGGAGTTCTGTAGATCAAAAGGAAAAAAAAAAAAAAAAAAACTGGAAAGAGAGAGTTGGAGGAGTATGTAAGAACAATTAAAAAGATAAGAAGAGCAATAAAGTAAAATATGGCATATATACACCTAAATAAAACCTTGGTAATGTAAGTAATTCCTTAACAGTAAATGTTAATGGATTAAACTAACCAGTCTAGAGACACAGATTAGCAGAATGGATAAAGAAATATGACCCATCTATATGCTGTCTTCAAGAAATCCACCTTAGACCAAGGGATGCAAGGAGGCTGAAAGTGAATGGTTGGAAAAAAATTCTACAAGCAAACAATAACCAAAAAAGGGCAGAAGGAGTTATACTAATATTGGGCAAAATAGACATTAAATGCAATACTATTGTAAGAAACAAAAACGGACACCATATATTAATAAAAAGGGAAATCTCTCAAGAAGAAAGAATGACCATAAACATTTATGCTCCTAACCAGGGGTCCTAAAACACTGGAAAAACTAAGTGGATAAATTGATGCCTTTACAATTATAGTGGGGAAATTTAATACACAATTGATCAGCATTAAACAAAGCATCTCAACAGAAAATCAATAAAGAAACAAAGACTTTGAATAATACATTAGAGGATCTGGACCTAATACAGAACATTACACCCAAATACAGTGGGGGTGTACATTCTTCTCAAGTACACATGGATCATTCCCCAAGATAAACCATATGCTAGTCATAGAACAACTCTCAATGAATTCAGAAAGATAGAAATCATACAAAGTAATTTCTAGGACTACAATGGAATGAACCTGGAAATCAGTAAGGGACAGAGAAATGATTAGGTACAAAGATATAGAAGTTGAACAACACACTTTTGGACAAACAGTGGGTCAATGAAGAAATTGCCAAAGAAATCAGTAACTACCTTGAAACAAATAAAAATGACAACACAATGTATCAAAATCTATGGGATGCAGCAAAAGCTGTACTGAGAGGAAAATTCATAACCATAAATGCCTATATGAAAAAGAAGAAAGAGTGAAAATCAAAGACCTAACTGCACACCTGGAAGAATTAGGGAAAAAAAAAAAAAAAACTAATCCCAAAATAAGTAGAAAGATGGAAATAACAAAGATTAGATCAGAATTAAATGAAAATGAAAATAAGAAAGCACTTGAAAAAATAAACAAAACCAAAAGCTGGTTTTTTGAGAAGATCAATAAAATTGACAATCCCTTTCCTAAACTAACAAAGAAAAAAAAGAGGGAAGATGCAAATACATAAAATAAAAAAATGAGAAAGGTGATATCACCATTGACCCTATAGACAGAAAGAGTATCATAAGAGAATTTTATGCCAACAAGATGGATAATTTAGAGGAAATGGACAAATTCCCAGAAACACAAAAGCAGCCTACACTGACGAAAGAAGAAATTGATGAAATCAACAGATCGATTGCAAGTAATGAGATAGAATCAGTCATCAAAAACTTCCCAACTAAGAAGAACACAGGACCAGATGGCTTCACAGGTGAATTCTATCAAACATTCTGGAAAGAACACCAATCCTGCTTAAACTCTTACAAAAAATAGAAGTGGACTGAGCATTGCCAATTCATTCCATGATGCCAAAATTACCTTAATACCAAAGCCCAACAGAGATGCCACAAGAAAGGAAAACTATAGATCAATCTCTCTAATGAACCTAGATGCTAAAATCCCCAACAAAATACTTGCTAATCATATTCAACAACACATCAAATGAATTATACACCATGTCCAAGTGGGTTTCATCCCAGGTATGCAAGGATGGTTCAACATAAGGAAATCAATCAATGTAATGTATCACATAAACAGATCGAAAGAAAAAAATCAAATGATAATGTCTATAGATGCAGAAAAAGCATTCAACAAAGTCCAACACCCTTTTCTGATAAAAACACTACAAAAGGTAATAATAGAAGGAATCATTCTCAATATGATTAACGGTGTACATGAAAAACACACAGCTAACATCATATTCAATGGGGAAATCCTAAAAGGTTTCCCCCTAAGATCAGGAATAAGACAAGGAAGCCCACTTTCACCACTCCTATATTATGTTAGAAGTACTTGCTCGAGTTCTTAGAGAAGAAAATACATAAAAGGCATCCAAATTGAAAAAGAAGAAGTAAAAATTTCACTATTTGCAGTGATCCTATACATTGAAAGCATTGAGAAATCTACAACACAGCTTCTAGAGCTTAAAAATGAGTCAGTAAAGTCTCAGGTTATAAGCTTAATATGCAAAAATCAGTAGCAATTTTGTACACCAACAATGAGCAATATGAGGAGGAAATCAAGAAAAAAATCCCATTTAAAATAGCAAGTAAAAGATTTTATCCTTATATAGGGATAAACTTAACTAAAGATGTAATTGACTTATGCAGAAAACTACACAACACTGTTAAAGGAAATCAAAGAAGAGTTAAATTAATGGAAAATTATTCCATGCTTGTGAATGGGAAGACTAAACATCATTAAGATGTCTATCCTACCCCAAATGATCCACACATTTAACACAATCCGAATAAAAAATCACCACAGCAGTTTTTTACTGAATTAGAAAAACTATGAAATTTATCTGGAAGGGCAAGACCCCAAATAGCCAAGACATATCAAAAAAGAAAAACAAATCAGAGGAATCACACTACCTGATTTTAAAGCATACTATAAAGCTACAATGGTCAAAACTGAATGATATTGGCACAAGGATAGACATACCAACCAAATGGAACTGAACTGAGAATTCTGATATAAATACACTTATATACAGTCAACTGATATTCACAATGGCCACCCAGCCCATTCAACTGGATGAGAATGGCCTCTTCAACAACTGGTGCTTGGAGAACTGGATATCCATATCCAAAAGAATGAGAGAGAAACACCATCTCACACGTTATAACAAAAATTAACTCAAGATGAATCAAATTCTAAATATAAGAGCTTAGGCCATAAAGACCTTGGAAGATAAGGTAAGGAAGCATCTACAGGATCTTGTAGTAGGAAATGCTTTCATGAACTTCATATCCAATGTACTGTCAGTGAAAGAAAAAGTAGATAAATGGGACCTTGTAAAAATTAAAACTTTTGCATCACAAAGGAGTTTGTCATGAAAGTGAAAAGGCAGCCTACTCAATGGGAGAAAATATTTGGTAAACTTATATCTGATAGGGGCCTTATATCCTGCGTATATAAAGAAATCTTACACCTCACAAATAAAAAGACAACCCATTTAAAAAAATGGGCAAGTGCAGGGGACCTTACTTTGGAGTTTGTGCTCCTGAGTGTGACAGAGTTGGACTCAGTTGTGACTTCTCTACACATGCCTCTTCTGTCCCTTCTATTTGAACTAACAGTTGTACATACAAGAGACTTGAATCTTTGGAATATCCATGTGCCAGCTGGGCATTAAGCCTCAGTGGAGTTGCAATACCTACTTTCCAGTTCATTGGACTCACCCAGGACAACTAACAAGGAGGTGAGGATGGACAACCACCATGCCAAGGAACTGAGAGAGTCTACAATGGCAAGCAAGAGAGTCCCAACCATCAGCCACGTGGGATCGAAACCCACTCTCAATTAGAGGTGCAGTGGGCAGTACCATCCTAGAACCCTCAGGAATGGGGAATAAAATATGGACTACAGTGGACTTACTGCTATTCTATTATAGAGTTATTGTGATTCTAGCAATGGAAGAAATTATATCATTGATATGGAGACAGTGGCCACTGGAGGTACTGAAGGCAGGAAGAGAGAAAAAGAGGTGTAATATGAGTGCACTTTCAGGACTTGGAATTGTCCTGAATGCCATTGCAATAACAGATATAGGCCATTATATATTTTGCCACAACCTACAGAATTGAGTAGGAGAGAGTATAAATCACAATCTAAACTAAAAGCCATCATTAGTGGCAATGCTTCAAAATGTGTTCATCAATTGCAATGAATGTACCACACTAATGAAAGAAGTTGTTAATGTGGGGGAACGTGGGAGGTGTGGGGAGTGGGGCATATGGGAATCCCTTATGTTTTTTATGTAACATTTTATGTAATCTAAGTATCTTTTAGAAAAAAATAAAAAAATAAATTTAAAAAATAAATAAAAAATGGGCAAGTGATTTGAATAGACACTTCTCCAAAAAGAAATACAAATGTCTAAGAAGCGCATGAAAGGATGCTCAACTTCTCTAGCTATTAGGGAAGTGCAAATCAAAACTACAGTGAGATATCATCTTACACCCATTAGACTGGCGGCTATTAAAAAAACAGGACTACAAGTGTTGGAGAGGATGTGGAGGAATGAGGACCCTTATCCACTGCTGGTGGGAATGTAGAATGGTGAAACCATTGTGGAGGACAGTATGGCGGTTCCTCAGAAAACTAACTGTAGAACTGGCATATGATCCAGCAATTCCACTGCTGGGTATATACCCAGAAGAATTGAAAGCAAGAACACGAGCAGATATATGCACACTAATGTTCACAGGGGCATTATTCACTATTGCCAAAAGTTGGAATCAACCCAAATGCCCTTAAACAGATGAATAGAGAAACAAATTGTGGTATATACATACAATGAAATATTACTCAGCTAAAGAATGAATACAGTATTAACACACAGGATAACATGGGTGAATCTTGAGGACCTTATGTTGATTGAAGCAAGCCAGAAACTGAAGGACAAATATTACATAACCTCACTGATATGAATTAAGCAAATTGACACAGAGCTAGAGTCTGGAAGATACGTTTTCAGGAAATAGAAAAAGAGAAGGCTGTGAGTCAATTCCCATATGGACAAAATCTATGATAAGGTGGAAGTGTGTAGTTATGTAGTGGAGGGACATGACAGTGGTGCAATGATACTATTGGATTAGGCAGGATAGGTATATCAGGGGGGTAGGGTGTGGAGGGAGGGTTAGACTGTCCATGGAACTGGGGGACGATTGGGGGAGGTAGAAGGTGAACACTGGGGATTGTTGGGTACATGGTTGAAATTACAATGTTGGGAATGATCTTTTGGCAATAGGGCAAGTTAGGGTTACTGGTTTAGGGCACTGAATGTGGGGGACAGTTGGGACAGGGCACACCAAGGGCAGGCTTCTAGGGAATGTGTGACATCCATCTTGCTGTATTGTGTTATATCAGTACATAATGAGCAGGAAGGTTTTGGACTCCCATCCTGGGGAGGCCCACTATGTTCTCAAATAGAGGGGTGGGATCCTCTCAAGAGCATGGGTGGTGCCCAATAAGGGAGGACAAACCAGTATGTCAAACCCTCAGTGTTGCAAGTAATTATGAATCTGGTTCTGCAATGACTGAAACCTGGTGGTTGCTGTGGGGTCTGAGGGGAAGGGGAGAGAGGAATAGAATAGATGGAACAGGTGGCATTTTGAGGGTGATAGAAGTGTTCTACATGATCTTGCAATGATGGACACAGGCCATGTCAAGTTTCATTAAAATTTATAAAAGTCTATGGTCCAAAATGTAAACCATTATGCAAACAACTGTCCATGGTTGGTAGATATGTGTCAATATTTGTACATTAGTTGTAACAAATGTACCATCCATATATAACATGCTATTAGTAGGGGAAGGGGGGAAAGGAGGAAAATGTTGGATGTATGGGGGTCCTGTATATTCTGTACATGACTTTGCTATGAGCTAAAACATCTTTGAAGACAAAATGAAAAAAGGAAGACATTGGGGGAATAAATGGAAGAAAATGTCACTGTACATACAGGACAATAGATCTTACAGTGATGAAAGCCAAATGTCAAAATTTTTAAAAAAAAATTTTTCATTATTTTTTATAATCCCAAATTTCTTAATTTTTAAAATGGTATTGTTTTGTACTTTATTTCTTATTTTTAAAACTATCATTATTATTTCATTTTCTTATTAATTGTATTTGGCTATTTTATTGGCTTCATTTTTGAAGAAGTTTTGGATCACAGAAGGGTTACAACTGTGGCAGGGGAGCACCATTTTTGTGGGGTGTCAGTGATGGGGGATACATAGGTGGAGGTCCACCTGGGCATACATATAAGGCATATAAATGTGTGCACATGTTCATGGAGCATTGTCACAGTGGGTGGAGGGTCACACAATAACCAAAAAAATATTAAATTTCCATCCTGGGGTGCTCTGTCACATTCTCTGATGGAACAGCAAGAATCCCGCAAGTACAGAGGCAGTGGCTAGTGAAGGAGGATGGTCCATTGATGGGCCCTTGATATTGATGACTGTGTGTATGAACCTTTACTTTTGAAATTGAAACTTAGCATAGTATTACAGGGTGCCTAAGTGTAACCTCCTGCAAGCCTCCTTTTTGTTCAAATGTGGCCTCTCTCTAAGCCAAACTCAGCATATAAATGCTATAACTTCCTTCCAACATGGGACATGACTTCCAGGGATGAGCATCTCTGGTACCAAGGGATTATTGCCAAGTACTAGCAATACAACTGGAAAAAGACCTTGAACGAAAGGGGGAAAAGGTAAAGACAAATGAGTTTATATGGCTAAGAGACTTCAAATTTTGTTGGGAGGTCATTCCAGAGATTGCACTTATGCATGTCTCAGCAGGATCTCTTTGACTGCCAAAGTAGATACTACCTCAAATAGGGGGGCTCCTGAGGGCTCTGAAGACACCCAGGCACTATGGTCAGGGCAGATAGCTCATGAGTTTGATGCCTTGCCCGTGGGCCCTACTTTGGGGTTTGTTCTCCCCAGTGTGACAGAATTGGACTCAGTTGTAGTTTCTCTATACATGGCTCTTCTATCCCTTCTATTTGAACCTATAGTTGGTGCTAGAGTTGGTAGGTATATGCCCAAGAGACTTGAATCTTTGGGCTGTCCATGTGCCACCTGGGCCCTGAGCCTCAACGGAGTTGCAAAACCTACTATCCAGTTCATTGGACTCACCCAGGACAACTAACAAGGAGGTGAGGATGGACAACTAACATACCAAGAAACCGAGAGAGTATACAACTGCAAGCAAGAGAGTCCCATCCATTGGCTGTTTGGGACTGAAGCCCCCTCTCAATTAGAGGTGGAGTGGACATCACCATCCCAGAATCCTCAGGACTGAGGAATGAACTGTGGACTGGAATGAACTTACTGGTATTCTACTATAGACTTATTGTGATCCTAGTCATAGAAGAAGTTATATCATTGATGTGGAGGCAGTGGCCAGTGAAGGTTTTGAGGTCAGGGAGAGGAAGAATAGGTATAATACGGGGGCATTTTCGGAACTTGGGAATTGTCCTGGATGACATTGCGACGACAGATACAGGCCACTGTATATCTTGCCATAACCTACAGAATTGTGTGGGAGAGAGTGTAAACTACAATGTAAACTATAATCCATGCTTAGTGACAATGCTCCAAAATGTGTTCATCAATTGCAATGAATGTACCACACAAAGGAAGGATGTTGTTAATGGGGGTAAATATGGGCGGTGTTGGGAGCAGGGTATATGTGAATCTCTTATATTTTTTATGTAACATTTATGTAATCTAAATATCTTTTCTTAAAAAAGAGATCAATATGGTAATAGATTAGAGTTAAATACATCTGTATACACTCAGGTTCATAATATAGAAATAGATGATCACATCTAGAAATATTTATAGATATGTTTATATTCATGGATATAAATATATTTCTGTGCTTCTTCCTTTGAAAGGACCCAAACACAGTAACAGCCCATTAGCAACGACCATACTTTTAACCTAAATCTTGGTTTCTAATAATTTACTTTAATAAAAGGATCCAGGGCTCATTGGAGAAATGGCTGATCTAAGACTTGGTCAGAAAATAGAGAAGATGTATCTGGAGCATATTATAGTGCAGAAAGTAAGGAAGAGCTCAAAAACACCTCAACCAAGCAACCCACAAAGGTGGGAGTTAGTCAAAGACACACAGGAGACACCCAAAAGAGCTCTCAATTGTCAGTTCTAATCCAATTTGAAAAGCAAAATAAATCAAATGATATTGCATTGTATTTCAAAATGTAAAGTAAAAACCTGTGTATCCATAATGTATATGCATCCTGTGATGCCACAAAAAATACCACAAAATAGGTGACTTAAAGCAACAGAAATATAGAGTCTCACAGTTCTAGAGGCTAGAACACTGAAATCAAGGTGTTGGCAGGGCCATAATGATAAATCATTTAGAATTTATATTAATGTATAATCCAATATGAGCAACAAGGACTTTTATTTACTCTTAAAAGAACTGGTACACCGAATGTGTCCTAGTTCAACTGCTCATGCTTATTTAAGTGCCATCCAAGCTACCTTCAAAACTGTCTTCTCTAATATTCAATATTTTAAATATTTGATTGTAGCTAACCTTCTTGAAGAAATGTCATTATACAGACTGATCTGTCAGAAAATTCTGTTTTATGTTGAGGCCCAAACATTTCCATATTAGGATTAAACATAGATCCTAAAATGACATATTGCAAACAATAGAGACCTCTTCCTCCATGTGACAATGGTTCTTCTTTGAAGAAAATTAGTATATCTCTCTTGATCGTGAATAAATCGTCTCCATATAAAGTAGCTCTAGTTATGCCCTTCAAAGAAATGGAATATATTTTATTTCCCTCAGAGCTTTATTACTTGTTTTATATGTGTATAAGATTTATGTGTTCCCAAATACCTATATTTGATGCTTAGAACTAAATATAACAAGTTTTCCTTTTTTAACTTTATATTCCTGAGAAACCTTCTTATTCTTAAACTTCACAGATTAAATGTAACAAGGGCTTATGGGAATAACAGGGTTAGGATCACATGACTCAAAATCCATGCAGCTAAAAATCAATCATTTAACAAAGGAAGAAACTTATTGAATTTTAATTAGAGCAAAGCAATAAATAATCTTAACTTTAAATAGCCCAGTTAAATCTTCACTGGAAATTATAGTGGAGATTCTGAATCTTTAACTTCTGAGCTCCCAGTTCTTTAGAGTTGTAGGTGATTTGTAGGTTGTTAGGAGGCATTTTCTTCCAATAGAGACCAGTTTCATCAAATTTAAAATCTGATATGGGATATAGTCTTCAATGCCTATTAATAGGCATGACAGGATCACTATTTACTTAAACATTATGGGAAAATATAGTAGTTCCTGAAGTCATTACTTATATAAGGACTGAAGCTTATGCATAAATTTCAACTTTTTCCCATAAAATTTCACATATTGCTAAGGCTTTCTCTAAATCTGTGAGAAAGTTATCCTTGAATGTTTCAGAATATTATTATGTTGTGAAAATTCTTATGAACATCCATTTTCACTGTACACTTACTAACATCCTTGTGGAATCACTTTTTGTTGCATATCTGGCAATTCAATATATAACATGATAAAGAAACTGAAATTGTGGCAGAATGGATTATATTCATGTTTTGTTTATTGGTTTTGTAAATTTAGGGTGTAATAAAGTTGGATTAGGACTATTATGTTTTATTAATTTTCATTCTATTGACTAAATTTGAGTTTTTTGAAAACTTACAGTACTGTTTGGTGTGTGCTCACCAGTCAATTGAAAACTTTTGCTTTAGCGGGGTCACTCTCCATACCTATGTTTATAAAATTTAATTTTGGTTTTGTTTTTGTTTCTTAAATCATAGTTCTTGATCTTCCCTTATTTATTACATTTTCATTAGCTGTAACTCATAATTCCAAATGTTTTTGTAATTTATGGAAAAATTCTAATATTTCCATGATTTGGACCTAAATTGCCTACTCAGACTTTTCTTATATTACACATCTTTAGAAATTTAGGACTATTTTCAATTTCATAACCACTCCTTACACATTGTCCTTATTACATTTTCATGGCATGCTAAAAGAAGAAAGCAAATTTGAGATGACAGAATTTACCTGTGGAATTAGGTTCCACATAGAGTATATATACAATGGCTTACAATGACAGGGCTTAATTTTCTTACGTAAACAGGTAGATAACAGGATAGTGGGACAACTACCCAAAGTCAACAAAAGCCCAGATTCCTTCTATCTATTGACCCCGAGCTATACAATTTATCTTACTTTCCAAGTTGACCACTAGACCACTAGCCATTGCATGTCATTGCAGAAAGCAGGAAGGAAGAGGAAGGAAAGACTGAAAAAAAGATCTGCCAACAGTTTGCACGCAAAACAACAACAGACATCTCTTTGGCAGATACGAAGGAGGTTGGGATAGGATGTGGTAAATTATGCTTTCAATATTACACATAATTACATTTAATAATATTATAATGTATCCTCTAGTAATAAATCTTATTTCTATTTGTCTTTAATTTTATGCTGGTGTGTGTGTGTGTGTGTGTTTGCACTGCATATACTTTTTTTGATAAGAATTGAATAAGTTTACTGCTTCCTCTCTGTTTTGGAAGATTTCAAATTGCATAACAATTATTTATTTTAAAGATTTTAAAGCACGTGCTAATAAAGTGAGCTATTTTCTAAAGGTTTTCTTTAAATGTTATACTTCTGTTTAATTCAATTTGAATTATTTCATTTTTCTAGAAAATACAACATATTAATTAGTATCAATGAAATGTTCAAATTCATTAACAGAAACAAATTTATTATCAACCTATTTCTATAATTATAATTTTGTATCTATGGATTTTTATTTTTATCTAAATTCTGATATGATTTTTTTTTTTTAATGATTTGCCTAGGAAGAAATGTATTGAGCTTGTTATTTCTTGAAGTACCAAATCTGGACTTGAATCAAATTACCAATTTTTCTTTTCTAAATAATAAGTTGCTGCTTTTATATTTGTTGTCTTATTAATGCTTTATCCTATTTTTTTTAAATTGTGCTTTTAAATATTAGTTGCTTAGTAATGCAGGTATTTAAGTCTATAAATATATTTTTCTGCAAAAATCTAATACATTACACCTCCTATGAAAGGCTTACTCTGTATAGTTTTTGAGATATGAACATTTATTGTAAATTATCTTTTGTCTTCAAGTAAACCATGCATGGTTAATGGAAGGACAGGGATAATCCTCTCTATATTACTTATATGGAGTTGTTTTGCAGCTACCATAAGATATATAAGTGTTATTTGTTTTCAGTTTTACTTCTGTTTTTATACCTGTAAATATTTCTGAGATAAGTTTATAAGTGATAAATATACACTTGAGAGGTAAAAATTGCAAATAAAATCCTACTCAATTGTATTGTTGATGCATATTAGTACTAAGAAATTAAACTTGCATTCAAGTACTTTTGTACAAGTTGAGAAAGCCAACTCTTTTCTCCTCTGTGCATTATAAATGTATGTATATTAGAAACTTTAAATTTGGCTACCTACATTCAGTTGAATTCATCAGGAAGTTAATTGGCTTTAGAACCAGTCAGTTTGCTTATTAACACTAAGTCTTTCCTCAAATCGCCACATGTTACTCAAACTTGTTTAGCCATTTGGTCACTTTTTATTAATTTTTTGAAGCCTAGGCAGCTTTCCAAAATTTTTCAGCAAAAAATATCTTATTCTTTTTTAATAGAAAATGTTGTACTGAGTCTATTTACAAAAATAGGTGCATTCATAGAAATAAGAAGAAACACCATAGCAGAGCAGAAGTAGTCAGAGAATTTATTGAGAAATTGTTTGTATGCCCTTCAGACTTCACCCCATTTAATGCTTCAACATTATAAGGTCTCTTCAGCAGAATCATTTTTTTGTTTTAGTTAAACAAGTGGGAATTTAAATGAGCCATGTTGGAAGTAACTTGGCTTAAAGCCTACCTTCCATAGTCCAGCCACTTTGCCCTTCTTTGCATATCAATGGCCCCATTTCTCATTTTCCCCTGTGTCAGGCAGAGCTGATCCAAGCACAAATCTTCTTTTGAATTAATAGAAGATGAGTACTTAGGTCAGCTTCTCAGACTTGGAATGAGAGAAGAAATGAGCTCAATAAGCAAAGGAGCAATCTGGTATGCAAAAAAGGACAAGAGCAAAATCAGCTTTTTACCACACATATGCTATTCTCAGTCTAGTAGTCAAATAACTTTTCTAATTTTAAACTTGATTTATTTTCATTTGCATTCCTTTTTAACAATTTCAACTAGTCAAATATATCCAAAGTATGAAATAGTTATCTATCCATAATACTTTCTTAGATGATCTGCAAAAAATATGTATTTTAAAAGTTTTAGTATCTGAATATTGATATGAAGACTGTATACCCTGAAGAAAGAGTATTTCTTGCTGTATTGGTTTAGAATGACATTGTTCAATAGATTCACAATGTGAGCCACATATGTAATTAAAACTTTTCAGTCCATATTTAAAAATAAAAAGAAACAGGTAAACTTAATTTTATTAATATGATTTATTTAACCAACTATATAAAATATTATTATTTAAAAATATAATGAATATAAAATTATTAACTGAATTTAGTGCATTTAACTTTTTCTTATCCAGGTTTTCAAAGTGGATATGTGTTTTCTATTTAACAGCAAATCTAAATTTGTATTATATTGGTCTGGAGAAAGAGACTATTTAAATGATAACTGAAAATAATTTTTTGGATATTCTCTGGGATATAATCATCCATGTGTTTATTCATTTAATATATATTCAGTGATGTCTATGTCACAATCTGCATGACCAAGTATATAATGAGAAATATCTCTTAGATTATGAGTGTCTTTATTTTCCTCTATTTCTTATATAATTTTTAACAACAACAAACCAAAATATTATATAGACTATTAGAAGTGTTCATGTTAACTACTTTTACAACTAGCTATCTCAGTTGTTAGGGAATAAATTTATTCAAGGTATTTTTCTTTTCTTTTTTTTTTTTTTTAAAGATTTTATTTATTTATTCATTTATCCCCCCCTTGCTGCTCGTGCTCGCCGGGTCAGCCAACCACGCTGTGCAGGCGGGCCCTGCCTTCACCAGGAGGCCCCGGGAACCGAACCCGGGGCCTCCCATATGGTAAACGGGAGCCCCACTGATTGAGCCACAGCTGCCTCCCTCAAGGTATTTTTCTAAACAGTTAGCTATTAATAACTACTGAGACTTATACACATTAATTCAGTCTCTTAGACTCAGAAAGCTGATTTGTAGTAATTTAAAATCATAATTATAATAACAACTTCATAGATTCTCCATGTGCAAAGTAAACTTTAAGTTAAGAGTATCCAGATAGACCTGATTTAATTGCGTAGAGTTTGAAAGCAGAGGTTTTCTAAAGCTGCTGGCAGAAAAAATCAGAGATTCTAAGCCAGAGAAGGATAACTATGCATTTGCTGCTTTGAAATAGAGAGGGCCACCTGAGAAAGAATGAAGGTGAGCTTGAGGTGCTGAGTGAGACACTGGGCTGACAGCCATCAAATAAACAGGGACCTAGGTCCTACATCTGCAAGGAAATGGATCCTGTCAAAAACATGAATGAGCCTGGGAGTGCATTCTTACCAGGAATCTCCAGATACTAGCTGAACTAGCTAACACCTGGGTTTTGGCCTAGTGAGAAACTTTGCATGTAAATTAAGTTGTTCTGTTCAATAACTAGGTATTATATAACTAAACACTTACAAATGCTTTGTCATTTATAAGTTTACCTTCTAAAAGCACAAACCCTTTAGAGTAATAACAAACAAGGGTATTACAATACTTCTAATGAATAGCCAAAATATCTCAATCCTTTAATGGGACATTTAGAATGCCTTTGAAAAGATATATATTTTATTTTCTGTTTCCCCAGCATAGTACGGGGCAAGATAATTCTCTTCATAAATAATGCCAGGTAATGATAATGATACTGATAATTACATAAAGATGATATAAAAATGATGATCTAAAAGAAAATTAGTTTAAAAACATAATTTAAAAATAATGTAGTTCTATTAAAGGCTGTTTGATAGCACTTTTAAATCAAGTTAAATATTTCATTAATTATACATATATCAATTATAATTATCATTCTTATATTCAACATGGGGAGTAGTGAATTTTACTGGACAATAATGAAACTCAATCTCTGAGTAGATTCTCAATGACAGTGACCAGAAATAATGGTGGGCTTGTTTCAATACAGTGCACCTTAATATGCAGATTCAGAACCTAGTCAAGTTCCAGGAACTGCTTCAGTGATATTTGAATATATAAACATCAACATAACCACTCACATACACATGCTTACTTTGATCTTAGTATCATTTCAGCCCATCTGAGATACAATTGCAAACATGGGATTAAAAGTACAAAAGATTTATTGTGGGAATGGCTGAAGAATAAAGGTGATGAGCAGGAGTAGGTAGGAATTGTCTTCAGATCACAATGCAGCTCTGACAACTGTGAAGCGAGAGGGAAGCCTCAGGCTGCAGCATGATTCTCATAATATTTTGTTCAGGCCAATGATGAATCTAAAGCAAAAGTTGCTCACTAGAGAAGGCTCACACTGGGCAGCTCTGGACCAGTTCTGATAATCTCACCCTGCTTAATCATTGGCTTGGAACAGCCTGCGGAGAGTGTGGTCTCCACACTCATAGAACTGGCAGCAGGTGACTCCCCACAGAAGATTATCTTAAGGAAGATCTTGGCATTTTATTTCTATAACCATAACATTTGGCTATTTTTTATTTATTTGGGGGACACATGATTCCAGTTCATGTTGTGATGATTTGATTGGTCTGATCCTTACTAGCAAGGAGAACTTAGGTAGTCTCTTTAATGTCTCAGATTCTTTATTGTTAAAAACAGACTAACACAACATGATGTCTGGTTGCTGTAGTGTTGCACGTCTCCAAGGAACCTGGGACCAGGACTAATCTTTTGCCAAATGCTGGAAGCACACATGCACACTTATAAGGTATCAGCATTCCCTTTATTTCTTTTTTAATAAATTATTTTCAGAAGAGTTTTAGCATTGAAGTAAAGTCGCACTGAAAGTAGAGTTCCCATACAAACACGCTCACACATAATTTCCCCTATTATTGACATCTTGCATTAGCATGTTTTGCTGGTTAAAACTGATGAATCAATATCGACACATTATTGTTAACTAAAGACTATTGTTTACATTAGAGTTCACTGTATTGTATACAGGTTTATAGGTTTTGACAAATGTGTTATGTCATATATCTATGATTATAGTATGATACAGAATAGACAGTTTTGCCTTTTCTACAATGTCTTATAGATGGGATCATATAGTATGTAGCCTTTTCAGTATGATTTCTTTTATTAATATTTAATTAACATTCTCCATTTTCCTCAAGGCTCAATTGCTCATTTTTAAATCACTGAATAATATAGCATTGTATTGATGTTGCACAATTTGTTTATTCATGTGGAAGAGCATCTTGGTTGCTTCTAATTTTTGGAAATTATGAATAATGATGGCTGCTATAAACATACATGTGCATGATTTTATGTGACATAAGTTTTCCACACCTTTGTGTAAATACCTAGTAGTATGATTACTGGATCATATGGAAAGCATTTGTAAAAAACTGCCAAACTGACTTTCACAGTGACTGTTCCATTTTGCTTTCCCAACAGAAATAAGAGTTCCTCACCAGCATTTGGTGTTTTTGGTGTTCTAGAGTTTAGTTCTTCTAACATGAGTGTAGTGGTATCTCATTGTGTTAATTTGCAATTCCCTAATGATATATAATGTTGGAATATTTTCAGATATTTGCCATCTGTAAGTCTTCTTTGTATAAATCTGTCATTTGTCAGACATGTGTTTGCAGATATTTTCTCTAATCTGTGGCTTCTCTTTTCATTCTCTTAACATTTCCCTTTGTAGAGTAGCAAGGATAGCTGAGAAATGTGCTTGCTAAAAATGTCTTCACTTAAACAGCTCTAAAAATTCTAATACACTAATTGAGCTAGTTTTCTATTAATCTAGGTTTAATAGTTTACTCTTTGTACTTAGTTCCCTGAGGATATTAACCAGACCTTCTCAGTTTTTACAGGAATAAGATAATGTCTCAAAGCAAAACCAGGCAGAATGGTGTCTGGAGTACCCAGTAAATCTGTAACTTTCCTCAGAGACAAAAATAAAAGCTTGATATCCTTGACGAGTTGGCTGAGAAAGGAATACGAAGACTTTGCACATAGGCACGTGAATAACAATATCTAACCTGTGGACTATTAGCAGCTGAAACCAAGAACAAATTTGATGTGCATGAGACAAGGCAGGACTGAGAAATTGCACTTACCCTCCTCACAAGACCCCTGGAAGCATCATTTGTTTATTTCATTTTTTCAACTTGTTTTTCTTCTTCCCTCCACCTTTTCTTTGCCTGTAAAACTCTAGCTCTCATTTTCACTTTGAACTGGTTTGGGAAGATTCCCCCAGTTCCTTGCTTGTATACTTCTAATAAATCACCTTTTCACTGAGAGATGTTTTTCTCCTTTTTGATACTGTACTGGGAGGTCACTACTATTGGAATAGCTGTGCTTACGGTAACAGCAGGTTTTTAAAATTTTAATGAATTCCAACATAATTTTTTCGTTAATTATTGTAATGATATATGGTATGAGCATTCCATTTTTACAGGGATTATTGTATATGTTTGTGCTAAGCAACACTGAAAATGGACATGGCCCAGTTCTCCAGGTGTACACAACAGAATGATCAATCATTAAACTATCAAACCTTCCACATTCCCAGAGATTGGCCAAAGTTCAGTCATGTTTCCAGGTTCCCTTGGAGATATGCAAGAAAAGCACATCCAGGCATGTGGTGTTAACTCTTTTCTTAAACTATTTTATAAAAATTATTTCCCTTCTTATCCAGGTCCACCTGCAGAATTTATTGTCATTTCTCTTTAACCTCCTTTAATCTAGAATATTTTCTATTTTTTTAAATTCTTTTATAACTTTGAAGGGTTCCTGTGGCAGTTTGAGATTATTTTTATAAATTCCAAAAAGAGAAAGATTATGTTTGTAAACTAATCTATTCCTCTGGGTGTGGAACTATTTGACTGCATTAAATTCAGTTGAGTGACATTTGATTAGATTATGTGATAAGATCAATTTAGGGGTTTTGATTGGACTATATCAGTGAGACATGACTCAGGTTGAGTCTTCAACCCCTTGCTGCGTCTGATATAAACAGACACATGGACAGACCCAGGAAAAGGGAGCCACCATGTTTGATGGTGCCATGTAAGAGAGGTCTTGCCTACAGCTGAGATGCAAAGAAGGAAGCTCCAGAGAAGCTCAAGGACTGAGGCCCACAGATAGAGAGAGAAGACTCAGTAGGAGACAAGCCCTATACCAGGTTTGCCTATAGCTGCAGAAAGGCAGAGACCTCAGCAGAGCTCAGCAGCCATCAGGCTTCACGATGTGGCAAGAGCGACAGAATCAACACTAGCTAACTTTGGTGAAAAAGTATCTCTTATGATGCCTCAGTTGGACTTTTCATGGCCTTGAAACTGTAACCTTTTACCCTAAATAAGTACCCTTTATAAAAGCCAACACATTTCTGGTACTTTGTGTCGGCACCTCTTTGGCAAACTAAAACAGTCTCTGACATTTGTTTAGTGGAATGTCATCTTTTTAAATTTGTCTAATGTATCTTCATGATTAGATTCAAGTTATGCATATTTAGACAGAAATACTACATTAAAATATTGAGTTTTCCTTAGAGTATGATGTTTGTTTAGCTCATTATTGGTGATTTTAATTTTGATTCTTTGGGTAAGGTGGTTTCTGCGAGGTATTCTCCTCTATTAGGCTATCATTGTTTTCCTCTTTGTAATTATTAAATAATATGGTGCCATTTTAGAACAAAAATTTTAATTTTAATATAGCTCAACTTATCTGTTTTTTCTTTTATGATTAGTGCTTTTTCTGTTCTTTTAACAAAAACTTGCCTACTCCAAATTAACTAAGGTATTTTTATATGTTTTCTTCTAATTGTTTGTTTTATCTTTCATATGCAATCCACTGAGAATTGGATTTTATGTACAGTGTAACAGAGAGATACTGACACATTTTCCTTTCTGTTGTTCAATGGACCCAGCACCATTTATTGAAAAGACCATCATTTCCCCACATTATAAATAATGTCATTGTGTATGTATGAGTCTGTTTCTGGATCTGTATGCAATTCTCTTGGGGAAAATTGTCTTGTATTTGTTATTACCAGATGATCTTAATTACTACAGTTTTAGGTTGCCTTCACAAATCTTGGCTCTTTTCAATTCCATATGATTTTTAGAATTAACTAACTTGACAAATTTTTAACATTCTTGCTGGATTTGGATTGATATTTCATTAATGTTACATAAAAATGAAGGATAATTGACATTTTCATATTACTGATTTTTTTTCAAGATAAAATGATTATATATCCATTTAGATTCTCTAATTTTCTTCTCAATAAAATTTTATATTTTCCTGAATAGAAAATATGTATTCTTTTCATATGATTTTGTCTCTCAAATTTGATTTTTTATATTTATGAGGTTTTATATAGTGTTATATAACACAATTAGTGCTATAGAATATAAAGAGATTAGGAACTCCTCTTAAAACCTGGAGAGCTTGAGATCTATATTCAGATGACTTTTTACCTTTCTGTAAAATTTCTAATTAACAACCTCACCTGTGGTTCACTGTATATGTTTGTGCTGACTAAAAAATTAGAGAAAATCAGTGGAGTTTTGGAGATTTCCAATGCTATAATTGAATGTTATTTATTATTTATTCCCAAGGTCAAGTATATCTTACTCAGAATAGATTTTTATATAGATCAGCCCACAGAACAATTCATGTTGCATAAAAATGTTTGCAAAACAGTTCAGGACAATTATAAAACCAAAGGCATATTACAAATGAGGCCAAAACTTTATTCTTAGTCTATCATCTACCGAATTATGCCTAGCTAAGTCCTATCAACTCACCAATAAAGATAAATATACGAAAGGCTGTATATTGGGCAAGCATGTGCTTGCCCAATATATCAAGTTCACCTTGGAACATTTAAGCCCGAAGTTTGGAACCCTTCCCTTTTAGCCTCAAGAGCTGATCCAAAGAAAGATAGTAGGGCTGGCTACAAAAGAATCACATATGGTTTTTCTAAAAATATAGATTTTTACCTATATCTTCCTTTCTCAAATCTGATTTAGTAGAGATGGTCAGGCATAAGATTATTTAAAATGTCCCAGATGAATTTTCTATGTAGCTTGAACCATAATGCAATGTCCCAGTTATATAATTTCATTACTCTTATTGCTATAGAGCATTGAGCAACATAGTCAGAAAATTAGAACTCATAATTATTAATTGTCAAAGCATCTTACTATTTTGCCTGGTTATAGTCATGCTGCCTTCTTTGGCAACTACCAACTGTGCCATCTGCAAATGAAAGAGAGATAACTCTTTTCTAAATATATGTCATATGAATAATTCAAGCCTTTTATGGATTCTACTTTTGCAAAATTTAAACGATGCAGTAAGACTCAATAGGACCAGTATACAATTCTTTTAGTTTAGCTTAAGCAAAACTATGACTACCTATCACCAGCATAGATGTTTAAGATTAGTAAGTAAAGAAAGAGAAAATGAAGGAAAACTTTTCAAATTTCATTTTCAACATGATACAGTCAATCCACTCAAGTTGTTCTGGGCCCAAAACTGAAAGTTGAGTTCATTTGGGAGAATTATTAATGTCCTTAAGTTTAATTGTAATGGTCACCATTTGTCAGTAGGAAGAATAAAGAAAATGAAATAGACTAATAATGGGATCCAAATATTTATACACTCTTCATTGATTGGAACATCTGATACAAACCTGTTTGCTCATTTATTTAGAAATTTTCAGCAATTAATCCTTTAGTCCTTGGTTCTTACTGTACACATAGAATATTTAACTAGTTTTAATTTCTACTTTACCTTTGATGCCTACATTTCTGGTAGCAAAATAGTGAAATAAATGTGGATTCTGCATGAGGAAAATTCCTCATTCTGTAAGCCAAGAACCCTAAAGATATTTAAGCAACTTAAGCAAAAGCCACGAACTTAGATTTCTTGCAAATTTAGTAATTTTCAACCTTCTTAACCTGGACCTCCTTACTTCTTTACCAGGACCTCCTTACTTCTTAACCTGGACCTTCTTACTTACCAGACATCTTACTTCTAATGCCTTCTTCTTTGTTGTCTAGCCCATTCATTATTTTCCTGGCATATGTCTCCCAATTTGTGTAGATCTGGGATTCATTGCGTTTAATTTCAACAACAAAACAACAACAACAACAAAAAACCATTGTTTAAGAGTCCTGATCAATTGTATCGCCTTGAAAAATTTCATCAAAATAGTCTTCTTCAAACAATTAAAATTCTGGTTCTATATTAAATCTTTGTGTCTCTGTCTCATTCTCCTTTAATTATTTTTATACTTTCAAACTTCCTTGGTCTAGTAACCTCAGAGCTCCTTTAATTTATACTCTTCTGTGCCTAATGAGTGAGCTAGACTTTTATATTTAAAAGGTTGATGGTAGCTAAGTAAGGCAGTGGCTCAATTAAAAAATTAACTACGAGATTAAGGAATACCTCCTTTAGTGTAATGAATTTTTATCTCTCAATCATTAATATACAGGAAGTAAATAAATACTTATTGAGTTAGCAATTTAATGAATTATACAATGTCTTTCGGTTCTACTGACAGGGTGATTTATATCTTCTCTACATCCCCATTCTGTTGCCTCATTATCTAGCACTTTCACATTTGGAAATCCATCTGATGCAGTAGTAAGCAGTCAGATTCTGGAGTCAAACAAATGGGTTCAAATGTGAGCCCTGACACTAATGCTTTTGCTTGTGATTTTTGGCAATTGGGCAACTATCTCTTGGGCTATAGTTTTCCTAAATTGTAAAATTGGCCAATAATAGTACCTCCCTCAAAAATATGTTGTGAGGTAATGTATATAAAATATTTTTTATGATAACTGTTATATCTTCACATTTAAGAGGTTAGGTGTTGTTAAATTAGTTGGTGAGACAGAATTTGCTAGACATTGATTCGTTATGTAATTCAAGTTCAAAACTGAAAAATGTAATAACTACACAGGAATTTACATAAGTGATTCTTTAAATTTGATTTACTTGAGATAATTTTCACTTGAAAATCTAAAAAGGTAAGATTGAATAGAAAATGATGGAAAATATTTTCAAATATTAATAAAATAGCAAAATTACACAGATACTTTTTGAAGTTTTAGAGACATTATGAGTCATAAAAATTAGCTAGTTGTAATCTAAGTTTCCGATTTGGATGGAAATGTGAAATATGAGCTAGAAGAAAATGTTTGAAAGAAGGTCTTATAGCAGGTGTATTTTTTTCTATCTTTATCTTTCTTACAAGAGGTTATTTTCTTTCTTTCCCCACTCAGCAAATTTTGTCCCAAATTATAGCGAATGAATATTCTTTTCTTCTCTAGTCAAACGTTAGGTTATTTTAAAAATTGTTTTTGGAAAAAATTATTAGGCTGTATGAAATATGATACAAATAGAATATTTTTCATTTGCATAATCACAATAGCTGCACTCTATCTCTGATTTTCCAAGCTGTTTCTCTACCCCACTGTATTAGCCAGGGTTCTCCAGAGAAGCAGAATCAATATGAACTACACATATACTTATATATAATATAAATCATACGAGATTTATTATAGAAATTGGCTTACATAAATATGGACATTGGTAAGTCTTAATTTCATAGGACAGGATGCAAGCTGGGTGCTCTGATAGAGGTTTTTGATAAATTCCCCAGGAGAAGCTGGCTGTCTAAAGATGGAAATCCTTATTTTTTCTGATGAAATCATCAGTTATCCCTTTAAGGCCTTCAAGTGATTGAGTGAGACCTCTGTCATTACTAAAGGCAATCTTGTCTGTTGACTGTAAAAGTAATCAGCTACAGATGTAATCAGATAACTGATGATTTAAATCCAGGAAATATCCTCACAGTAACAATCTAGGCTGATGCTTGCTTGGCCAAGCAACTGTACACCATAATCTAGCCAAGTTGTTACATGAACTTAAACATCATATCTTCTCTTGCATTCCTACTATCACATATAGAGGCAATGTGCATTAAGCAGTTTTTAAGATCATTTGTCCCTAAAAGAGAAAACTAAACTGTTTCTCCAAAAGAAACAAAAAAATTTGGGATCAAATAATAACATTTTGCTAGGACTATGTATCAAAAATGGAGATGAGTCATTGGCTTACTCATGTACTGGAATCAACCACTGAGCTATATGCACTCCCTAATGGGAGGTGGTTTTTTCATTTGTTTGTTTGTTTTGTTTTG
>JAKSZT010054334.1:23296673-23335648 GCA_026826555.1 Tolypeutes matacus
TTCCTTCCTTCCTTCCTTCCTTCCTTCCTTCCTTCCTTCCTTCCTTCATACTTCCTTTCTTTCTTTCTTCCTTCCTTCTTTCCTTCCTTCCTTTCTTTCTTTTTCTCTCTTTCCTACTTCATTTCTTTATCATCTTTTTAAAATTTAAATGTATCTGAACTTATTATAAAATATGAAAATGATGAAGTTGCAGAAAGGTTTAACACTTTCTTCTCACATCCTCTCTGCTTTCTCCAGCATTCAATGGTATAAATTTGGCATTTGTTTTTCAGAACATTGGCTTCACATAGGCAGTGTTAAAATATGTTGAAATATTAATTTTATTTATTTTTCACACTTCCTTATATATGTTCCCTCCCTCATATGTAAGGCATCAACCTTGCAAAGAAGTAAATTGGATTTTTATAGCAGGAAAACAAAAAGAAAAAAAGCAGTCCATGATTATTTTCTCTGTTTTTTGTTCTTCAATTCATAACATTCTCTTCCAGTCTTCATCAAAATAAAAGTCAAAACACAAGTTTTGTAACCTTAACCTGCAAGATGCAGTTGATGTGTTTGTGTTTTTGCAGTTGGTTGATGGGCTGAGGGAGATCTGAGAATCTGGCCAGAACTAAGCAAGGCATGGTATTTAGGTCACATGGTATTTGAGGTCTCTCAAAATAACAGATTTATGTTAGTTATTATGCTATATAAAATATTCTGTTTTGACATCCTCTTCACAGCATGCAGCAGGATTATACTTCTTGTCTTCCTTTTGGATGTGTGGAACATTGTAGTGAATTCTGGGCAATAGGTTGAAAGTGCTAATGATATATATCATTTTGGGGGCAGTATATTTAAATAATTATTTCTAAGGTTTGACCTACCAGAGTTCTCTTTTTTATTATCATTTCTGCCATGACAATTGGGAATAATCTATATGAAGACTCTATCATCTTTTGGTGCAATATAAAATGACATGTAGTAAAACCTCAGCTGACCCAGCATGGATTTAGCCAGTTCAGGAAATAAATCTTTGTAGTGAACTACTGAGATTTGTTGTTGATATTGCAGTACTGCCTAACAACCCTAACACAAGATTATAAAGAAAAAATATAGTCTTCATGTCCTGAGGGGAATAAATGACAGATGAAATGCTACTGTCTTTTGGGACTCAAGAAGTTATGACTTTAGGGAGATCATGGGTAAATAGGGGAAAGAAGAGAAGAGAAGGAAAGCCATGAAGAGAAGCTGATGCAGCACTGTTATATGGCTGCTCTCTGTCACTTGCTAATTCCTGGAAACATTGTGAGAGCTAAGCCAAAACAATTCCTCAAATCTGGTGAGATCTTTCCTTTGCCAGCAACCTAAATGTTATCAGTGCATGAAACAACCAAATTTATGCCCACTCAGTCCATGCCCCAAGACTCTAATGAGCGAATCCTCATTATTCCAGGTGAAAACACCCATTGCAAACTACAAACATAGTCAGGGTTCAGAGACACTCAAAAGAACAATTGTATTCTAGAAAAGAAATCCCCACCATGACCTGGTGAGACCAACAAAATATTTATAAGCATAGTCATTTAAAATAAAACGGTATCATATCAAGCATATCATTTTAAAACTCAAATTTTATGGACATTATTTTTTCCATTTAAAAATTTTATTGAAGTATAACATGCATACATGAACATACATAAAAAATATGTGTATGGTAAAAGTTGTGAAGTTACAAAATAAACAGGCATAACATATAGAACTCCCATGTATCACCCCATCACCAGTACCTTGCATAGTTGTGGAAAATTTGTTACAGATGATGAAGAGCATCGTCAAGATATTTCTACTCACCATAGTCCATTATCTTACATTTGATGTGCCTTTCCCCAAACTCACCCTATTTTTAACATCATGTATTGGTATTATATGTTTGTTATAGCTCATGTGAGAATGTTCTCATATTTGTTTTGTTAACCACAGTCCGTCTTCCACCACAGGATTCACTGTGTTATATAGGCCCATGCCTTGTACAAGCCATTCAGAGTGTATACTCAGTAGAGTGCATTTTCATCACAGAGTTGTACTGTAATCACTTAATGTATGTTTTAATACTTAGGATATATGTTAACTTTGCTCTTTAAATTACTCTTTAGTTTTAGTTGCATTTATGTACTATAATACATTTATTCCTTTCCATAACAATACTCATTTATAATTATTGTTCCATTTTCAGATGCATATAATGCTACAATAACAATTTTCCTTGTTCTCACAAATAGAATATTCAAAGCAGAATTTCTGTACTCAAAGAAATTCAATTCATTAATTTTAATATTTATTGACAAATTATGCTACCAAGAATACCAATTTACTCACCCACAACCATTTTATGATGTTGTTTCCCTACAACTGTTGCAGAAGTAGACAATAAATATCTGTCAATTTTTGCTCTTGTTTATCTTAAATTCTGCAGTGACAGTCTTCTTCTATACTTTTCTTCATTATATGGAAACATACCCAGGTCTCAAACTCCTGGCTAATGTATATTCTCATCTTGTTCACTTTGTTCCCTTTGTCTGAAATGCCTTTCCTTTAAAATCTGTTCTTCAAGAGGCAACTACAGCTAACAATTAACTTCTCTTCTGTGGAGCCTTTTCTGAACTAAGATGGAATTTTCCTTTGTGTCCCTATACTACCCTGAAGTCTTTTATGATAATTTTCAAAACATTTCATTATCTGACTCCTTTTATATATTTTAAGTAATTTGAGAATAGATAATAGGACTGGTTAAGTTTTGTATCATTCTATTGAACACGAGACACGGCTCTTAATGTTTGCTGAATGAATTGATTAGGAAATGTTCACAAACAACACCCAGAGGGAAAAAACCTGCCATTTCCAGGCAATGCAGAGCCAAAGTTTAACATTTGGTCATGATTCAAATAATTCAAACTTATTTAAGGAGAAAAATTTAAAAAGCCAAAGACTATGCTCCCCTTTTTAATTGGCATGGAGCATTTTTAGAACTCTGTATGGTACCAGAGGGAGAACAAGCTCCGATATTACGTTGATGATCTGTGAACAAAGTGCAATTATCAATTGCTAAAGTTGTATTATTAACTGCTAAAGTTTGAATTCAACACAAGAATGATTTAAAGCAGAAAGCATAACATACAGGGATGCATCTATATTATACAACTACAACCATACTCTAAGACAATTATTTTTAAAATCTATTTTTTACCTTTTCTCATGTGACTTTGAGGCAATGAAACTCATCTTTTATTGCAACCCATTTAGAACATAGCACTGAGCCTTATTTGAAGGCTATAGTGAATGGGTACCTGTTTCCTGAATGATGTCATAGAAAATAATTCATTTTGCAGGGTCATATACAGAAGCTATCATGGAATGAGCAAATTGGAGATTTTTTACCTATTGGTTGTATAATAATTAGAAAACTCCATAAACTTCCTAATACTTTACTGGCTTCAAAGCTGATTAGATGTCATAATATTCTTTATGATGTTATTGTCATGATTAATTATACTATTGTATAATATTTTGAGCACTTAACTGTATTGGGTAATTCAATAATGCCTAGTGGATATGTCAAAATGATTACTTCTTGTTTGTCATCATCATTTTATTTGAATCAATGTGACTGACTATACAATTGTGAAACGTAAAATTGGAATAACCTGAAAATTGCTACATAAATTTTTGTCACATATTTGATAATGGTTTTCCATACAAAAAGCTAATAAAAATCTTGTATGAGCAATGCATATTTTTCCAAATCATAATGCATTTATTTCTTCCTGTAGAACATTTGAATGTGTGGTCTCTTCTTATCTCTTTGTTCATTATTTTTAAAATTAGGATCAAAAGTTTCATTTTCTGACAAGAGTGACTAGAAAATGTGGAAATCTGCTGCAAAATTTCCTTAATGATCTCTAACACTTACTCAGAACAAGTGTTTTGCAATGGGTGTCATATATCTTGAATTTCCCAATCTGGGGTTTGACACTTATTAATTGTATAAGTTTATATGAGTTATTTAATCTCAGAATCAATATTTTTCACCTAGGAAATGGAAAAAATTATACTAGACACCTGAACTTGTTAATTATGAAATGAACTGTCAGCTAGTAGATCTTAAAGTGGCTTTTGTATTCTATATAAATTACAAAAAGCAATCTTTATTTTCTATATGTTATTACTTATATCAGTCATTCAACTGATGTAGCAATTAGTATAGCACAGAGAACTAAAATAGATATTTTCTTAGTTTGCCACAGGGCTGCCAATGGAACATACAAGAAATGGGTTGGCTGTTAAAATGGGGATTTTATTTAGGGTAAAAGCTTACAGTTCTGAAACCGTGAAATGTCCAAATCAAGGCATCCGCAGAAATATTTTCTTACCAAAGTCAGTTATTGATGTTTCTGGGGTCCTGCCACATGGCAAAGATGACCCTGATCTCTGCCAAGGTCCCTACCTTCTCCTCTATAATCGACCATCTCCTGGGGCTGGCTGTGTGCAAACAAGCATAGAGCTTGTCTCATTATCAGCCTCCTCTCTCAGTCTCTGCTGCTCCGCTTTCCTCAGGAGTTCAGTTGTAAGCTGTCAGGCATATGGCTGTCTCTTCAGCCTTGAGCTGCTCTGTAGGTCCAGCCTCTTGAGGTCTTTGTGCTTAAGCTTTCATTGCTAGTCATCCTCGAGTCCTCTCTCATATGGCAGGGTCAAAAATGGCAGGTCTCTTTCTCTGTGTGTGTGTGTCTCTCTCTCTGTATCTCTATATCAGACCTAGAAAGAGGGTGGATATCCAAGCTGGCTTACACCTCACTGATGTAGTCCAATCCAAAGCCCTATATTGATCTTATCAAATAATCTAATTAAAGGCCCCTTGACTGAATTTAATGCATCCAAAGGGCCCCATACCCACAGGAATGAATTAGTTTAAGAACACAATCTTTATCTGGGATTCACAATTCAAACAGTCACAGATGTTCAGTAAATGCTAATTATTTTCCTTTAATTTATGTCCTAGTTCTCAATTTAATATAGAAATATTAAACTGAACTTTATCTCTTAATTATCAGACACTTTCAAGAAACCCTTTATTCTGCTACCAAAATAACTTATTTTAGTTAAAGTCTGACCATATTCTTTTGTTATCACGCCTCTTCCTAATACTCAATATAAGTCTTTCAAAGGATCTATGATAGAAGTAGGAAAACAAATTATAAATTAATTTTTCATATTTGAGAGAACATAATATTTTTAATTGCCTTTTTTATTTATTTTATTTTTTTATTTTTTATTTATTTTTTTATTTTTTTCATTTTACCGGGAGGTCCCAGGGATCAAACCCAGGTCCCTCCATATGGCAGACAGACGTCCAACCATTTGAGCCACATCCGCCCCCCGAGAGAACATAATATTTTGATAGTGTTTATTTTCAAGCTTTAAGTCAGTTAATTTACAAATGAAAACATTTTTCAAACGATTATGATTCAGTTTACTTGAATGGGTTCTGGGAAGAAGTATTTTAATAAATACTCAATTGATTCTTCTGATTATACAAACTTGGGGAACTTTGCCCAGGAAGATGACCATATTTTTAACTATTTTATATACATCCATGAAATAAAAAGTGCCACAAAAAACTATGATTTTAATATGTTAAAAGGAGTTTATATACTACTGGAGATGTCATTCAAACATGTAATAAAGTATATACATTCCTGTATCAGGACGCTTTTATCTATTTTAAAACACAGGGCTTATTTGTATTCCCAAAATAGCAATACTTATATCCAAGTACACATACATGTATTCTACAATTTTTTTGCATGATTCATATCAATGACAAGGTACACAAATAAATTTGCGACTTTTTGCTCCACATCTTGAACAGTAACAACTTATGTATTTAAGATTGTACCAAAATATAATTTTTTGAAAATGTGTTCTTCTGTAGTTTCACATTTTACTAATTTGCCTGAAATTCCCAGTATATTCTTTTTCAGAATTGCTCTTTGTACTCCAAATATTACGTAAGTAGCCAGCAGTGTGTTTTTCTTGACACCAAGAGGTTTACCAGGATGTGGGACTTTCAGTGTTAAAAGAGACAGTACCAGCCAAATGGGGATGGTGGTTTAGCCTAAATATAGTGCAAATTGAAAATTTTAATTCTCAGTTTTACATTTGTTTGTATAACTTGGATATGTGTTTAAATCTCCTGAAGACTTTGAAAAAGATACCAGAGAAAAGATGAAACTTTTATGAAACTCCTAAAAAGCTATAAATGTTATGGAAAATTTAAGAACTTTTTTTTTAAGGAATGTAGTTAAATGTTATAGGTCACGAACCAAACTAGTTCTAGAACAAATCTTATGCTAAAACTTCTTCCTTTTATGTGTGTGTTTTAATAGAAGGGATATAAGTTGGAAAACTAGAAAATAATCTCATTTGAAAGGAAACAGTTTGTGATATGTGAAAGCTGACAGGATGCTTTAGGCAAACACATCAATACCTGTAACTTCACATTATCAAAGTACTATTAATCACGAAATTTCATTCATTTATATATATTCTTACTTTTTCTTCCTCCTATTTATACAAACTCAATCTTTTCCTGCAGTTAGTTCATAGTTACCAAATTCTGTATTTAGTGAAATTGTTTAAAGCAGATAAATTAAGGAAAACTTTTTAAAAAGTAAAGACAAATTTAGTTCAGTATGTGACCAAATGTCCCTAAGGCAATTCCACTTTCATAAATATGGGGTAAAAATCCATATTTGCACAAATTAAAGTCCTTCCCTTTTCTCCATGTCCCATGCCAACACATATCCTCCAAAGCAATTCTCTTAACAAGTGAGATCCTTGTTCTCTCGCCCACATGCTAGATGATCTTTATTCTTTGGATAATCTACAATCCTTGCATATGTTGTTGATATTTTTCTTTGACACTTTACATGATTATTGGCAACCTAGAATAGTTCTTTGAAAATATTACCAATGAGCAAGTCTATTGAAATCTATTTTCAAGTCAAAGTAACACATATGTAAAATCTAAATATATTATATGTATATTAACTGAAAACTCTTTAACAGATATCAGAAAAACCTATTTGTCAAGCAAAACTATTTATATTAGCCTTACTTCATAAAGGAGGACTCCACATTGACAGAGTGCTATCCCAAAATGGGACATCAGAAGGAGGATAATCATAAGGTTTTATGACCTACAAGGAGACATTTCAGGTAGTTCTTGCAAAGCAAGATTGGAATTGGGCGAGTTTTATGAGAAAATAACTTTCTTTAGTGGGCAGAGTGAGACAATATAGTCTTGAAGCAAGTCTTGATGACAAAGCTGTTGGCCTTATTTAGAAAGCTACTAGGGGTGGTCCACGTTCTTAACTTTCAGGAGCAAATACTTGTTGGAGCTAGAAGCTAAGCTATTTCTTCTGGTTCTTAGGAATGTTTAACACATGAAAAGGAAAGTATGCCTGGTCCCATTATTATTTAATGCAAGGACAAGAACAAATGTTGGTTTAACTTCTCATGTATAACTGTTACAAGTCTATGTTTGATTTTTTCCCTGATATCAATTAAAATAACTTTTTAGAATGGCAGTATAACCTCGTGATAGAAATCTAAAAAGCTATGTGTTTGAATGCCAGCAATGAAACTAAGTAGACCTGTGAACATGGCAAGTTACTTTAACTCTGTAAGTCCTGTCCTTTTCTGAAATTGGCTATGATAATGGAAATTAATTGAAATAGACTACATAAATTCTTAACATAGACTATGACAATTGTGATTGTGAAATATTAGAAAATAATATAGCAATAATATTTCTAAATTTATTAGGACCTATTTGAGTTACTAGCATAGACCATGGTGCATGGTATATAATTATTCAGTATTAGATAACATTAAATATCTAAATTTAATAGCCTATTAGTGTTATAATTTAATTTTCATTTATTAATTTTATTACTTAATGCATTAGTTCAAATACTCTAAATTCTAATTAATTCATCTCTTGAAAGTAAAGAATAATGTTTTGAATCATCACTAAGCATTTATTATTAATTTCACAAAATACATACCTAATGAAGAATTCATTATTAATTCATATAAGGTTCAATATGAAGGAACATCATTATTTAAACAAAAAAAAAAGGCAACAACCCAAAAACTGACAAACAAGTCAGCTGGGCCTCGCAATTTGAAAAAATTAGAGGGGAAGCGGCTGTGGCTCAATCAGTAGGGCTCCCGTTTACCATATGGGAGACCCCGGCTTCGGTTCCCGGGGCCTCCTGGTGAAGGCAAGCCTGCCCGCATGGCGTGGTTAGCTGACCCAGCGAGCACAAGCAGCAAGGGGGGGATAAATGAATAAATAAATAAAATCTTTAAAAAAAAAAAAAAGAAAAAATTAGAGAAGTATTTTCTATATGTCATTAAAATAACATAAATATGTTCACTTTTTCATGAAACCTACATGATAATAAAAACAATTTAGATAAATAAGATCAAGAATTTATGTTTCTTATTGTAAGGGCTTATATCTCTAAGAAATAACAGATTATTTCAGATATATATTCCTTAGGCATATCTCAGCAATGGAGGAGCAGGCAAAAGGCATGGTATTCTGAATTGATAAACATAAAATAGTTACTGTTATGACAAATTATTTAAATAAGATGTTAAAGAGAAGTGTTGATGTAACAACCAAAATATTTCCTGGAGTTTGCTAAATTCTTCACTCTTCCAGAAGAAGAATGCCTAGCATATATAATAAGTGCTACATATAAACATCCTCACCCTCTTTATTTTAAAAACTTTCTCAATAACACTGTAAGGGCAAAGGGAAAGAAACTGTCTTTTATCAAATCATAGCATCCACTATGTTAAAATGAAAACTAAAGGCTATATAATCCCAAATGTTTACACACAATCAAAATGCTTTAGACATTTGAACTAAAAATCACATTCATTTTTTGATAGGTACTCTTGAGGATACCAAAGTATTCTAAATAACCTTCTTCACAGTAATCTTAGAATTACAAAATAGCCTAGAGTTCATGTTCCTATGAATAATGCAGATAGCCTAATGTCCACTGATGGTTTTTATTAAGGTAAACATTCTCTTTTATTCCAGCAAAATTTAATGAGCTGTTCTCAACCAAAGTATTTTTGATAATTTTGACAAATTATTTCATGTGTCTCAGAATTTACACCAAAGACACAGTTGTAGTACAATTGAAGCTACCTGCAGATATTTTGGGGGCATCCTTTTGATCCATTTGTTCTTAGAAGAATTCATCTATGTACATAATAAGCACAGCACTTTGCACTAGAATGTTTTTTTCATATCCTCTGTCTACAATGTTACAGTCTAACTAGATAAGTCATGTTCTTGGGTTAAACTGTATCAAAATAGTTCTTGAATAAAAGTATTGAAGAGTTTTAATTTGACAAGAGTATACAGTTTACAAGTTGTATTAGTCAGGGTTCTCTCAGGAAACAGAATCAACAGGAGATATCTGTCAATAATATGAGATTTTTAAAGAGTCTCTCACGCAACCGTGGGGATGCACAAGTCCAGGTTCCGCAGGCAGGCTGCAAACCAGTGGCTCCGATGAAAGTTCAATGAAAGGTTGTTGATGAGTTTCTGGGAGAAGCTGCCTGTCCAAAGACGAGCTGGGAAATTCTCTCTGAATGTTGAAATCACTTCCCCTTTTAAGTCATTCAACTGATTGGCTAAAAGCACCACCCATTGATGATGTAATCTCCCTGTTGATGCAGATGTAATCAGCCATCCACGAAGTAAACTCACTGGTGATTGAAGTCCATAAATGCTCTTGTATTACAATTAGCCTAGTGCTTGCTGTACCAAACACCTGGACACAATTACCTGGCCGACTTGACACATTAGCCTAACCATCACAGTCCACCCCTTGTCAACTCAGCAATCATGCACATTACTCTAAACCATACTTAGTCTCTAAGTAAAAACAATAACGGACAAGCATACATATATATTTCCGCCTAACAATGTTCAAATCCCCTGCATACAACCAGAAATGCCTTAATTCCCCACAGAAGAGGGTGCAAGTCCTTGAGTAATAGTCACTCTTAAACTTGACATCCTTAAATATTATGACATGGAATTAATACAGCCTTTCATGATAGGGGAAAAGGTTGGGGAAGAAAACAAAGAAATTTGTTTTGTGTACATATACAATCATACTCATAACGAAACATGGAAGAAGGGTTCATGACTGTTACAGTCCTCGTTTCTGTAACTGGTCACATGGTCAAAGTTCATATTTATCACTACCTTCTTCCACTACCCATTCCATGTTCCCGTTACCTTCAGCAAGCACTTCAGCTGGCCGTGGTTCTTTGCCTGGTGGGGTGACCCAAACTTTCATTTCCGAAGATTCTGGGCCATTATTAGTCCTGCTTGAATTGGTTTGTTGCGATTTTCCATTGACTTTAATCACAGGGCATGGTAGTACTAGGAGACGCCCTAGAGGATCTCCTGCATTCCAGGCAAACTCTTCTTTACCCCCATTATATAGATGTAGTCCTATTTCCCCTTGATAGTCAGGATCAATCACCCCAGCCAGTACAGTAATTCCCCTCTTTGCCTGTTGATTCACAGGTAAGAGGATCCCAAAGTGGCCAGGTGGCAGTCTTAAATTCCAGTCAACCCCACTCCTGGTACCAAACTGTATTAGTCAGGGTTCTCTCAGGAAACAGAATCAATAGGAGATATCTGTCAATAATATGAGATTTTAAAAGTCTCTCATGCGACCGTGGGGACGCACAAGTCCAGATTCTGCAGGCATACTGCAAACCAGTGGCTCCGATGAAAGTCCAATGAAAGGTCGTTGATGAGTTTCTGGGAGAAGTTGCCTGTCCAATGATGAGCTGGGAAATTCTCTCTGAATGTTGAAATCACTTCGCCTTTTAAGTCATTCAACTGATTGGATAGAAGCACCACCCATTGATGATGTAATCTCCCTGATTGATGCAGATATAATCAGCCATCCACACAGTAAACTCACTGGTGATGGAAGTCCATAAATGCTCTTGTATTACAATTAGCCCAGTGCTTGCTGGAACAAACACCTGGCTGAGTTGACACATTAGCCTAACCATCACACAAGTCAATTCTTCAATGTGTCATCTATAGAATTCTCCAAAACTGCACTGTTGAGACAGATGGTAAAGTTCTAAAAATATATAAAACAATGCACTTGGGATGTTAATTCTCCAGAAAATGTTTACATTTATGAGGATGACGTATTAGCAGTGGGAAATATGACTTCACGTATGCCACAATTTTACCAAAATCTGTGGTTTTAGGTAAATAGAGGTTGTCAAAAGGACATATTGTGGCTGCTAAGAACCCAAAGTCTCTACTGGTTGTATTTCAAGATGAAGTATATGTTTCATGACATGTTAAATGCTGGAAACAGGCAAACTGACATTAGATAAGTTCATTTAAACCACAAGCAATTCTGTTTATCTGCTCAGTTTCAAGGTTTAAGGCTATATTCAATTGGAACCAATTAGAATTTTAAAGAAATATTGAACTCATGGCTGTAGACAAGCTTCTTTATAACAGCATCTATTTTGTGCTACCAGACTACACAGATAAAGAGAAAATTAGAAGGATAAACTTTAAGTAAAGCAATATTTTATAGCTACAAAACCACGTTGAGATCATTTCAGCCTAAGTTAATATATCAAAATCTAGAGTGCTGAGACAAAATCACGAAGGTATAACCCCAGTAATTCCTGATGTCAGCTACTGTCTACATGGGAAAATTAAACAAAATCAGGAAAAAATACCCTGAAAACTGTAGTCAGTTCATTTTTCAAGTTCTTTCTTCTTTACTGAACACAAAATTTTCATGAGTCTCATCTGGGTACCTATGTTTTGTTCCTTGGCCATATTGGCAGAAAATCTTGTGGTTAGAACAATATTGCCCCAGATTTAGCACTGTTTTACCAACATATTTTTGTCAAAATATTCTCAAGAAATCCTATACACATTGGTGTAAAAAATATAAGATCATTTGTTTGCCTCGTTTCACCCTCATCTTCCCCTTAATCACCCCATTGTGTCTATGTGGGATATGGCCTCTTCAGATTTCTGTGCACCTTTAAGTTGCTATGAAAGCATGGTTCACATAGCATGTAATTCAATTAGCATAAAGGATATAAATCTATAACTTAATAAACCATAGCGGAAAGTATGATAATAGGAAAAAAGAAAACATTCCTAAGAAAAAAACAAGACACATTGGTATGTTGAGTTGCATACTTGTATTATGAGTGTGCATTACATGTTTTGTTTTTTTTTTTAATCACAGTGCCTGCCTAAAAATTAGAGAACTGAGGAAATTATCAAGATAATGCAAGATTTAAGTGATTTTATCATATTTATCTATTTCAAGAGCTATTGTGTATGTACATGTGTGTGTGTTTAAATTCTATTAACATCTAATATTCCTTTAAAGTTGGCTTGATTTTGCATATGTAGTACATTTTCACAAACAGAATTTTAGAAGTTATGGATTTTCAGTTAAAAAGCATTTTCCAGGCAGTAAAAGCTTGATGTTATATATCTATAAACTTGTCAAAGGTACAGTATAATTGCAATTTAGACAAGTGGGTTTTAATGGAGTGCTGTACAAAAAGGTTCATTGTTATAATTGTGGATTCCACCTTACAATAGAGTTTATTTTTAAGAAACTGCAACTTGTAGCATTCTGGTATGGTATTTGTGGCAATTTGAGATTATTTATGAATTCCAAAAAGAGAGATTATGTTTGTAAACTGGACTGTTCCTCTGGGTATGATATCTTTTGATTGTATTAGATTCAGCTGAGATGTCTGATTAAATTATGTTAAGATTAGGGCTTTGATTCAACCATGTCATTAGAGTGCATCTCAGCATTGAGTCCAGGACCCCATGTTGGGCTGATAAAACAGACTCTCACATGGAAGAAGATACACAGAGAAGAAGAACACAGAGGAAGAGAGACAGCTTATTAGAAGAGAGATGAACATGATAGTCTACAGCTGACCTTGTGAAGAGAAGCGAGCAGCTGAGCCCAGAAAGAAATGAGTCTCAGAGAGATGAACCCTATGCCAGCCTACAGCTGAAATTGGAAGAAGCTGTGATCACAGAGCCTTAAGAGGAAGAAAGAAGGCTGAACTCTTGCAAACATCGCCCACCATCTTGCTTCAACATGTGGCAAATGACTTTGAGTAAGAAAGTACCTCTTATGATTCCTTGAGTTGGACTCTTTTGGACCTTTTACTATAAAATTTTACCCAAATAAATAACCTTTATAAAAGAGAACAGAGTTCTGGTACTTTGCATTGGTACCCCTTAGGCTGACTAATACAGTATTAAAGAAGAATATCCATACATGCATGAAAATGCTATTAAATATTTCTGTTCTTTCTAACCACACATCTGTGTGAGTCCTTGCTTTCTTCATCTACTTACCAAGAAACAACATAATGCAACAGACTGAATGCAGAAGAAGATATGAAAACAACATATTTGATATTATCAAAGATATTAAAAAGACTTAAAAATATCGAACAATAAAATTCTTCTAAAATTTTGCAGGAAATATAGCTATTTTTCATAAAAGTATTATTTATGTCAATGTAATATTTTTATTACTGTTATTTAAAAATAAAAGTGTAGTAAATATTTTATGTTTTTATCAATTGTAAGTTGTTATGTGGCAAATGTTAATAGCTATAACACTAAAAGATATTCTGTGCTTGTAAAAAATTTTAAACCTATCAAGGGGTCCTATAAGCAGAAAATTTGAGAACTACAGGTCTAGGTATTTGAAGTCTGTGGGCAGTATGGGATATTTTAGGAATTAATTGAATGAAAAAACAATATGCTCACAGAGAACAGTTTGAATTGAAAATAAGGAAAATTTCAATACTCAGTAACATCCTGAGTATACATTTTAACATTTGTAGCATTAGTATAATTGGAGTTAGAGTTAAAATTAAAATTCATTTTTGACAATACATATTGTCTCTCCATCTCCTGTTCTAGATCCTCTACTAGATGTAAAACACACTTATTGCAGGTTAGGAGACCTTATTCTCCATGTTGCATGCATGAATTAGCCAGGCAATAAACACCTTTTAGGAATTTCTATTCTTTTTCAGATTGGTATGTTTTAGTTTCCTGGCTGCTAAATCAAATACTATGCAATGGATTAGCTTAAAGAAATGGGTTAGCTCACATTTTTGAGGTTAGGAGAATTCCAAAATCAAGGTGACATCAAGGCAACAATTTCTTTCATAACACTGTGGTGTTCTGCAGCTGATTGCCAGTGTTTCCTGGTCATTGGTTTTTCTGTCACATGGCAATGCACAGGCAGCCTCCCCTGTCTTCTAGGTTCTATTGACTTCCATCTTCTGGCTGTTCCCTGTAGCTTTCTCTCTGTTCATAATGGACTCCAGTAATCCCTATTAACGCCCAAACTGATTCAGTTGGACCACACCTGAAGAGAGCATATTTACAATGGGTCCATACACACAAGAATAGATTAAGTTTCAAAATGTTTTTCTAGTGTACACAGCTCCAAACCACCACAGTTTCCAAATCTTGCCATGCATAAGGAAGATTGTGGCCATCCTAAAGCCAAAAGGATATCTAAATGGAAGCTACTTTTATAGAAAAACTTATTTAATAATCATGCGAGATAGCATCACATGATTAAACATACAAAAACAGTATTTTTGAACATGTCTCATTTTTAATTCATCCTCTTATTATAGGATGAAGATAGGAAAAAGTTGAAATTTGTTAAAGAACACTTTTTAAATAATTTTATGTGATTGAAATTTAAAAGCTTCAGGAGAGACAATCTCTGCTGTCCTTGGGAATTAATTTCTTCCTCTCATTAGGAAGCTAGTTTATTTGGTCTTAAGTTTGCCCCAAAAGCCTCAGATTGCTAGTAGGATCTAAGCTTGAGAGGTTTCCTGTTTTAATAAGCTTATTTCCTTAATCAAATGATCCATGGATTTTCTTTCCCCTTTTTTACATGAATTTATATGTGATGTAGCACAAACAGAGTTCTTTACTGAAGTATTTTCCATGGTATATCCCTTTATACTAGGAGTTAGACAAATGTTTTCTATAAAGAGCAGATATTAATATTTTTGGCTTTGCCAGCCGTTGAGTATTTGTCACAACTACACAAATATGTTGTAGCTCAAAAGTAACCATAAACAATAGTAAAATTGGGTTTGGCTGTGTTTCTGTAAAACTTTCTTTACAAAACAAATGGGATGCTGAATTTTGCTTACAGATTGTAAGTTTCTTGACACCTGTTTTATACTTGTCCCAAGCACAGTTTTTCACAGGTAGGTAGGAAGATTGGGCTCTGCTACTCTTCTTCTTATAAATTTCTCCAGCAAACTTACTTTGCCTTTTTAGTACATGCAGTTACTTTAATGTGTAACCTTGAAACCTATCACAAAATATGTAAATGAAATTCTGATAAAAAATGTTACCCTTATAAAAGGTATGATTTGTCTTAATGATTAATTTATTTTATGGCCCTACTTAGAATAAAAAATGGCCACAAATTATATACAACTCCTCCCATGAAGAAGAAGAAAAGTCTGATTATCAATTGTTGGAATTGTGATGTCTTCTGAGCAATAAATATAAGGCAAATTATGTTTTGTGATTTCTGAGCATATACACCTCAAGAAATCTTATAGTAACTGCTCTGGGTCACGAGGATAATTATTGACATGTGAAAATACTGATGAGTGTGGCCTAGAAAACAGTCCACACCAACCAACAGACATGTGAGTGATGCATCTTAGACCACCCTGTTCCAGCAGAGCTTCAAGATAAATGAAGACATGTGAATAATTCTGGATAGAAACAACAGAAGAACAACATAAGTAAAACTACCCCAAATTGTTCAACCAAAGAATCAAAAACAAACAAAATAATTTTAAGTAAAATCCTCTAACTGTTAAGCATCAACATTTCAAATACTTAAATATGTAAAAAATAGAATTTGGATGCTGCCTTAAAAAAGACCGAGAATAGATATATGGAAATGGAAGGCAGTTGAAAACTCAAAAAGCAGTGAAAAAACTTTTGGTGAATACTCTGAAAATCATAAATGTCTACTAATGAAGGTATAAAGGGGACTTCTGGGAAAATGGTGATGGAGTAGGTGGGCAGAGACTGACCATCGCACACAAAAAGCAGACAGAAAGCAGGGACCTATCTAAAGGAGGTGCTTTGGACATATATAAAACAAGAAAGTGCTCTGACTCATCTAGGAGGGTACTGGAAAGATAAAGAAGAAAACCTTGAGTTGCTCACCCCTGTGGCTGTAAAGGGTACATATACCCTGGCCTCATGGCAAATAGTTTTGGTGTCCCTGGCTCACTGTTATCAAGGGACAGGGAGGGGGCATTCCCTGGGAGGAAGAGGGGCCTAGCAGAGGGTAGAGAGTGGTTTCTTTGTGGTGAGTTTGCCAGCTGAGCACCATTTGAATCTTGGAAGGGACCTCGAACTGAAGTGGCAAGAGGAAAGGGGATCTACTCAAGCAGGCTCTCACTCCAGCCACCTGCTCTAGGAGGGAAAGCAATTAGATTAGAGAGGGAGTGGGGATAGGCTCTTAATCAGCAGAACTCTAGCAAGCTATAGAAGTCTAAAAACACCTGGTGGAAAGGGGGCAGATAGATCTCTGAAGACCAAAGAACCTAAGGAGGCAATTGAGCCCAGTGGAGAAATTCTTACTCTGCATATACGAGGCAACTAGTTCGATTCCCATGTCGATCAAGAAAGTGATCCACCTCGTTTTTGGGCATACAGCTGATATTTTTTGACAGGGAATATATAGAGACATTCTTTTTGTTTAAAGATTTCTTGGATCTGTTTTTTTTTAAGAGTTCCTTTTTTAAATTTAAATTTTAACCACAATATCCAGGTATATCACCTTCAGAGGGCAGGCTACAGGGTGATTGATTGATGAACACCAGTGGCCTGAGAAGCTCCTTACAGGTAAGCTGTTTTTCCTTGGTTGTTTTTTGTTGTTGTTGTGGCTACTGCTGTTTTGTTTCTTGTTTGTTGTGTTTCCCCTTTATTGGTTTCCTTGTCATTTTTTCTTTTACCAATTTTGTCTACCTACATTATTTCTTTTTATTCCTTCATTTTTTTTCTATCTTCTGTTTACTGTTGTTTTTCATTCATTCCACCTTTTTGTTTGATGTTCCATTTTTAAAATTTTTATTTCTATCACTCTTTTTTCCTGTTTTATTTCCTTATATTTTTACTTTTTCTTTTTTTCTTTCTTGTTTTTTTTATTTTCCTCTCTTCTCATCATTCCAACCTTCTAACTCATTCTATATATTTTTTCTATTTTATTTTTCATTTCATTTTTTCTATTCCACTTTTTAAATCTTATTCCTCTGCATTTCTTATGATTTTTTACTTGTGTTAATTATTTATTTTCCTAAGTCTTGTATTACTCCTCTTCTAACTTTTTATTATTATTACTATTATTCTTTGTCTCTTCTTATCTCTTTCCTTTCATATGGACCTAATTTTTTTTCAAGGGAACATAGACAACAGCAAGGAAATAGAATAAAAGGAATGAACTGTTAAAGTGAAACCTTACAACACACAACAACAATGAAACAAAACCCTAGAGTAAAAAGAGAAGCTAACCAACTGAAAAAAAATGCATCAAGAAAAACAGATGCCTAAATACCAATAAAAAATTACAAACCATTCCAAGAAACAGAAAGAACTGGCCCAGTCTAATAACTAAAATGAAAGACAGGAAGAGATGCAGAACATGGAACAACTAATCAAAGATGTCCAAACAAATATCATGAAACAACTTAATGAAGCGAAGGAAGACATTAAGGATATTAAAAAGACACTGGGAGAACACACCAAAGATATAGTAAACATGCATGTAAAAATAATGGATATGATGATGACGACTGGCAAAATGCAAGAAATCAAAAATACACTGTAAGCACATAAAAGAAGATTTGAACAGGTAGAGGAAAGAATCAGTGATGTGGAGGACAGTACATCTGAAATCAGACAGATAGTAAACAGATAGATAAAAAGGTAGAAAAAACCCAGCAGGGACTTTGGGACTTGAATGACAAAACAAAATGCACAAATGCACATTATAGTCATCCCAGAAGGAGAAGAGAAGGGAAAGGGGACAGAAGATATATTGGAGGAAATAATGGCTGACAATTTCCCAACCTTATTGAGAGACATGGACGTACATATCCAGGAAGTGCAGCACACCCCAAACAGTATAAATCCTAACAGGCCTACTCTAAGATATATAATTGTCAAGTTGTCCAATGACCAAGAGAAAGAGAGAATACTTAAAGCAGCAAGAGAAGACATCCATCACATACAAGAGAAGTTTGATAAGATTAATTGCTGATTTCTCATCTGAAACCATGGAGGTGAGAAGGCAGTGGTATGACATAGTTAAGTTACTAAAAGCAAAAAAAATTCCTACCAAGAATTCTCTATCCAGCAAAGCTGGCATTCAAAAATGGGGGAGAATTCAAAATATTCACAGATAAACAGAAATTAAAAGAGTTTGTCAAAAAGAAACCTGCACTTCAAGAAATAATAAAGGGAGTTCTGCAGGTCAAAAGGAAAAAACAGGAGACAAGAGAGAGGAGAGTGTAAGAAACACTAAAAAGATAAAAACAGAAAAAAAAAAAGAGCACATGGCATACAAAGACCTAAGGAAAATATGGCTAATATAAGTAATTCCTTGACAGTAATAACATAACACTGAATGTTAATTGCTTAAACTTTCCAATCAAGAGAAACAGATTGGCAGAATGGATGAGGAAATATGACCCATCTATACACTCTCAACAAGAAACTCATCTTAAACCCAGGGACGCAAGAAGGTGAAAAGTGAATGGTTGGAAAACAATTTTACATGCAAATAATAACCAAAAAAGGGCAGAAGTAGCTATACTAATAACAGACAGAAAAAACTGTAAATGCAAAACTATTGTGAGAGTCAAAGAAGGACACTATATATTAATAAAAGGTGAAATTTATCAAGAAGAAAGAACAATCATAAACATTTATGCACCTTACCAGGGCACCTCAAAATACATGTGACAAACATTGGAAAAACTAAGTGGAAAAACATGTGCCTCTGCAATTATACTGGGGTCTTTAAAACATCGTTGACACCATTAGACAGAACACCTTGACAGAGAATCAATAAAGAAACAAAGCCATGAAATAATACATTAGAGGATCTGGACCTAATAGACTTATACAGAACATTACACCCAAATATGGCAGGATATACATTCTTTGTGAGTGCACATGGATCATTCTCCAGGATAGACCACATGGTAGGCCACAAAACAATTCTCAATGAATTCAGAAAGATTGAAATTATACAAAGCAATTTCTCTGACCACAATGGAATGAAGCTAAAATCAATAAGGAGTTGAAAAACAGATTAGGCACAAAATATGAAAGTTAAACACACTCTGAGACAATCAGTGGGTCAAGGAGGAAATTGCAAAAGAAATGTGTAACTACTTTTAAATGAATGAAAATGACATAACAACATATCAAAACCTGTGAAGTGCAGCAAAAGCTGTATTGGGAAAGAAATTCATAGCCATAAATGCCTATATTAAAAAAGAAGAAAGAACTAAAAGCAAAGATCTAACTGCACACCTGGAGGAACTAGTATAAGAACAAAAAAACTAATCCCAAAGGAAGTAGAAAGAAGGTAATAACAAAGATTAGAGCAGAAATAAATGAAATTGAAAATAAGAAAGCACTAGAAAAAATAAACAAAACCAAACTGGTTCTTTGAGATGATTATTTAAATTGACAAACCTTTAGCTACATTAAGAAAGAAAAAAAGAATGAAGATGCAAATATTTAAAATGAGAAATGAGGATGGGGATATTACCACTGACCTCACAGAAATAAAGAGTATCATAAGAGAATACTTTGAAAAATTGTATGCCAACAAGATGGATAATTTAGATGAAATGTACAAATTCCTAGAAACACACAAACAGCTTACATTGACAAAAGAAGAAATTTCTGAACTCAACAGACCAAAAACAAAGGCGATTTAATTAGTCATGAAAAACCTCCCAACTAAGAAGAGTTCAGGGTCAGATGGCTTCAGAGTTGAATTCTACCAAACTTTCCAGAAAGAACTAACACCAATGCTGCTGAAATTCTTCCAAAAAATGGAGGTGGAGGGAAAATTGCCAAATCATTCTATGATGCCAAAATTATCCTAATATCAATGTCAAACAAAGATGCCACGAAAAAGGAAACCATAGGCCAATCTCTCTAATGAACCTAGATGCTAAAATCCTCAACAACTTGCTAACTGTATTCAACAACAGATCAAATGAATTATACACAATGACCAAGTCAGCACTATCCCTTGATTGCAAAGATAGCTCAAAATAGGAAAATAAATCAATGTAATACACCACATCAACTGATCGAAGAAAAGAATCACATGATCATCTCTATAGATACAGAAAAAGCATTCAACAAAATACAGCATGCTTTCCTGATAAAAACACTTCAAAAGATAGGAATAGGAGGAAACTTCCTCAACATGATAAAGGGTATATATGAAAAACCCACAGCTAACATCATATTCAATGGTGAAATCCTGAAAGCTGTCCCTCTAAGATCTGGAACAAGACAAAGATGCCCACAGTCACCGTTCTTATTTAACATTGTGATAGAAGTACTTGCTTGAGCACTTAAGCAAGAAAAATATATAAAAGGCATACAAATTGGACAGGAAGAAGTAATAATTTCACAATTTGAAGATGACATGATTCTATAAATCGAAAGCCCTGGGAAATGTACAACAAAGCTCTAGAGCTTATAAATGAGTTCAGTAAAGTGGCAGGTTATAAGATTAATGTGCAAATATCAGTAGCATTTTTGTACACCAATAATGAGCAATCTGAGGAGGAAATCAAGAAAAACATTCCACTTACAATAGCAACTAAAAGAATCATATACCTAAGAATAAATTTAACTAAAGATGTAAACAACTTGTATGCAGAAAACTACATGATACTGTTAAAGGATATCAAAGAAGACCTAAATAAATGGAAAAATATTCCCTGTTCATGAATAGGAAGACTAAACATCAGTAGATCAGTAGATGGGTAGATGTCTATCCTACCCAAACTGATTTACAGAGTTAACACAATCCCTATAAAAACTACCACACCATTTTTTACTGAGTTGGAAAAGCTAACTATGAAATTTATTTGGAAGGGCAAGAGGCCCCAGTTAGCCAAAGACATATTGAACAAGAAAAATGAAAGCAAAGGAATCACAGTATCTGACTTTAAAATATACTACAAAGCTACAGTCATCAAAACTGCATGGTATTGGCACAAAGATAGGATAGGCATACTGACCAAAGGAACCAAGTTGAGATTTCTGATATACATCCTTGCATATACAGTCAACTGATATTCAACAAGGCCACCAAGCTCATTCAACTAGGAGAGAATGGCTTCTTCAGTAAATCATGCATGGTGAACTGGATATCCATATCCAAAGGAATGAGAGAGGATGAATATCTTATACCCTAGACAAAAATTAACTCAAGTTGGATCAAAGATCTAATTATAAGAGCCAAACCATAATGATCTTGTAAGATAATGTAGAGAAGCATCTAAAGGATCTTGTATTAGGAAATGGTTACATAAACTTTATACCCAAAGCACAAGCAATGAAAGAAAAAATAGATAAATGGGACCTCCTCAAAATTAAAAAGTTTTGCACTTCAAAGGAGTTTGTCAAGGAAGTGAAAAAACAACCTACTCAATGGGAGAAAATATTTGGTATCCATATATCTGATAGGGACTTAATATCTAGCATATATTAAAAAAATCCTACACCTCAAAAATTAAATACAAACAACCCTTTTAAAAAAATGGACAAGTGATTTGAATAGACACTTCTCCAAAGATGAAATGCAATTGGCTAAAAGCACATGAAAAGATGCTCAACATCACTAGCTATTAGGGAAATGCAAATCAAAACTACAATGAGATATCATCTTACACTCATTAGACTGGTGGCTATTAAATAAACAAAGGACTACAAATGTTGGAGAGAATGTGGAGTAATGGGAAAACTTATCCACTGCTGGTGGGAATGTAGAATGTTGCAGCCATTGGTGAGGACACTTTGGCGGTTCCTTAGGAAGCTAACCAAAGAACTGCCATATTATCCAGGAATCCCACTGCTTGGTATATACCCAGAAGAATTGATAGCAGGGGAATAAACAGATATATGCACACCAATGTTCATGGCAGCATTATGCACTATTGCCAAAAGTTGGAAACAACCCAAATGTCCATCAACAGATGAATGGAGAAGCAAATTGTGGTATATGCATACGGTGGAATATCACTCAGCTGTAAGTAGGAATGCAGTATTAATACATGGGTTAACATGGATGTATCTTGAAGAACTTATGTTGAGTGAAGCAAGCAAGGCACTGAAGGACAAATACTGCATGACCTCACTGATATGAGTTAAATAAATTGAGCAGACCCACAGAGACAGAGTCTGGAACAAAAGTTTACAGGAGAAAGAAAGAGAGAAGAAGGTTGTGAGCCAATGCCCATATAGGCAAAATTTGTGGTAAGGTGGAAGTGTCTAGGTGTGCAGTAGATGGGCATGACAGTGATACTATTGGGTTGCGCAGTCCTGGTTTATGAGGGGGTAGGGTGGGGAGTGTGGGGTGGGCAGTCCATGGAACTGGGAAGATGGTTGGGCTAGGCACCAAGTTAACACTTGGGATTTTTGAGTATGTGGTTGAAATTACAATGTTGGGAATGTTCTTTTAGTGATATGGCAGGGAATGGTTACTGGTTTATGGTGCTGAATATAGAGGGCATTCAAGACAGGGTGCACCTGGGGCAGACTTCTAGAGAATGTGTGAGTGTTCATCTTGACATAGTGTGTTATATCAGTGGGTGGAGACCCATATATTGAGCAGGAAGGTGTTGGACTCTCATCCTGGGGAGTCCTGCTTTGTTCTCAAATAGAGAGCCAGGAGTCACTCGAGAGCATAGGCAGTGCTGAATAAGGAAAGATAGGCCAGTATTTCAAGTCTCAATGTTGTTGTAAGTAACTACGAATCTTGTTCTTCAAGGAGTGAAACATGGTGTTGCTGTGGGTCCCCAGGGAGGAAGAGCAAGGAATAGAATAGATAGAGCATGGAGCATTTTGGGGGCGATGGAATTGTTCTACATGATGTTGCAATGATGGATACAGGCCATGTTAAATTTCATCAAAATTTATAAAAGTGTATGATCCAAAATGTAAACCATAATGTAAATCATTGATCATGGATAGTAGTAATGTTTCAATATTTATACATAAATTGTAACAAATGTATCATCCACATGTAAAATGTTATTAATAGGGGAAAGGGGAAAAGGTGGAGGATGTTGGGTATATGGAAATCCCCTGTATTCTGTATGTGACTTTTCTAAAACCTAAAGCTTCTTTGAAAACAAAATGAAAAAAATAAGACACTGGGGGAATAAACAGAAGAAAATGTCACTGTATATACAAGATAACATCTTACAGTGATGAAAGACATAATGTCAAAAAGTATATTTTTAATTTTATATTTTAAAAATTATTTTTTGTTTTCTACTTTTAAAATTTTAAATTTCATTTATTATTTTTAAAACTATAATTATTTCATTTTCTCATTAATTGAATTTGGTTATTTTCTTACCTTCGTTTTTGAAGAGGTTTTGGATCACAGAAGGGTTACAACTGTGGTAGGGGATGATCATTGATGTGGGGTGTAAGTGATGGTGTATGCTTGGGAAGAGGTTCACCTGGGGCATACTTATAAAGCATATAAATGTGCTCAAGTATTCGTAGGGCATTGTCACAGTGGATAGAGATTCACACAATAACTGAAAGAATGTCGAATTCCCATCCTGAGACGTTCTGCAACATTCTCTAATGGGACAACAAGAATCCCCTGAGTACAGGGGCAATGATTATTGAAGGAGCATGAAACATTGGCAGAGCCTTGATATTGATGACTGTACTTATGAACCTTTACTTTTGAAATTGAAAGTTAGCCTAGTATTATAAGGTACCTAAGTGTTACCTCCTGAGAGTCTCCTTGTTGCTCAAATGTGGCCTCTTTCTAAGCCAAATTCAGCATATAAATACATTACCTTCCCCCCAGCATGGGACATGACCCCGGGGGGTGAGACTCCCTGGTACTGAGGAATTACTACCAAGCACCAACTAGCAATGCAACTGGAAAAAAAATGTTGACCAAAGAGGGAAAGAGTAAAGACAAATGAGTTTATGTGGCTAAAAGACTTCAAAGTGAGTAAGGAGATCATTCCAGAGGTTACACTTATGCATGTCTCAGCAGGACCTCATTTATTGCCAAAGTAAGTATTGCCTCATATGGCAGAGACATCCAGACACTATAGGCAGGACAAACAGCTCAGGAGTTTGATGTTCTGCCAGTGGTCCCTACTTGGGAATTTATGCTCCACAGTGTGATAGAGTTAGACTCAGCTATGGTTTCTCTACACATGGCTCTTCTGCCCCTTCTATTTGAACTTATAGTTAGTGCTACTGTTGATAGGTGTATATCCAAGAGAGTGTCCATGTGCCAGCTGGGCCCTAAATCTCAAGAAAGTTGCAACACCTACTCTAGAGTTCATTGGACTCATCCAGGACAACTAACAAGGAGATGATGATATAACCTGAGACAATTATATTGTTTCTTTGATAATTTACTCCTCTTTTTCTATATGTTCACTCTTTCTGGAAGGTCAAAAATAATACAGGAATTGCCTTATGATTCTTTTATAGTTCCTATTCAATCTTCCATTTTCTTGCCGTTTTTTCTCAACTCTACATGAATTCCTATGCTTCATATGTCTTTGGTTTTATTATCTTTAAAAATAGTAACTTTTGTACATTTATGAAAGCTCTTTCTTATTTTCTCCCCCTCTCCAATTTTTATAACACCTAATCTTTGATTTATGGAGGCAAATATTAATACCTGAACTATTGTTTTTCAAAAATATTATTTAGAATTTTTTTCTTTCATTAAATTATATCAGCTTCTAGTGCTATTTTCTTTTTCATTTTTTTTAGTAGTGTATTTTGTCATCTTATAAGCTGTTATTATATGGCAGCTTGTTGCTTGATTATCCATTATTTCTGTACTAGCTATAAAAATGTGCTTGTTGTGACATAACTGACATTAAAAATTTCAGTGCTGTCACCATCTCTCTAAACAGTCTCATGAACAGGTTTTTCATTAGTGGCTTTCTGCACATGTTTCACAGAACCAGACTCCTTCCATATTTTGGTTTCTTTACTTTTCCACTCAATCTATCTGGTAGATATAGGAACAGATGATGAGCAAGGCACAACCTTGGAATTATATTCAATTACTGATAAAGAGTCTGTCATACCTAGATAAAAAGAAAAGAGATGGAAAACATCTAAGTTGGGCAACTTCTTCGCACTGACAATTCCACAATGTCAAAGGTCCACTATAAATTTTTACTGGATATTTATTTCTCTTTGGAAAAAAAAAATTAAAGCACATTATATAAAATAACTGTTCTTCAGGCATGGGCAAATATTGTGAAATGTATATATTTAGTTGTTAGAAATGGAGTTTCTTTTATCAGGGGAAACAAACTTCTCATGTATGATGTTATCAGATTTTTCAGAGAAACATCTTTCTATATCTTGCCTAGACAGTCGCTGCTTCTCTGCTTGAGTTCCACAGGTGAAAAGAGAAAGAACTGAGAAAATTTGTAATATTTACAAATACCTGAAAATGAATAATGTTTATTATTAAAGATACACATGGTGGAAAATGAACTGAAATTTTAATATGGTTTATTTTAATTCTTATTGAAGTATTGAATATATAAAGAAAAGTGCACACATCATAAGTGCGTAGTTTACTGAATTTTCATAAATTAAATGCACTCATTAGCCATGAAGTTCATATTTGACTACAAATAAAATAAATGAATTTGCTGTAAAAATAAAGAACATTTGCACATTTTGCTCATGGCACATGATAAAATCTCTTATGGTTGAGTGTACAGAAAAGTCTTTTAAAACATTTACTTAAAATAGTTAAAATTAGTATGCAGTAATAGAGACCTGCTTCAATCCAAGTGGCTTGACACAGATATCAAGGGAATTCTTTCCAACATTCATCAGGAAACCATCTATGCTACTAAATATTAAAGAAAGGACATTATCTGAAAAGTCATAAATGTTAGGAACAATGCTGGCTTCTGTAGCTTGAAGCATACCACCATGAGCTGCATCTTGGGAACAAGGAAATGGGGATTGAAGGAAATGACAGTTCTTTGCTTTATACTTATTAGGTCACATTGTAGAATGTTACCCAAAATACAGTGAAGATAAAAAACAAATTTGAAAGTTGCAATGAATTACTCTCATCACATTTTGACATTGAGGGCATGTAGTAGTTTCAGGTTTTTTTGGACCCCAGAAAATTATGTTCTTAAATTGTTCCATTTTTGTGGCTGTGGGAACCTTTGATTGCACTGGATTCAGCTGAGGGCCATTTGATTGGATTGCTTCAGTGGGGCGTAGCCCAGGGTGGGTCCTCTTTCTGTAGTCCTTTATTAACAGGGAGAGGAAGCCACAAACACAGAGAAAAACTCCTAGAAGCTGAGAGAGAAAGCAACAGATGGAACAGCCAGAAGCTAAAATCAACAGAGGCTGGAGGAGAAGGCAGAGACAGGAAGATGCTGCCATTGTGCCCTGTCATGTGCCTGACTGCTCAGGGAGAAAGCATCTCCTGATAAAGCCTTGTTTTGGACATTTTTTTCGGCCTCAAAACTGTAAGCTTTTAATCTAATAAATCCTTATTTTAAAAGCCAACTGATTTCTGGTATGTTTCCTTGGCAGACATTAGCAAACTAAAACAGCAGAATAAAAAAAAATATCTCTGAAATAAAATTTTATTAATATGTACTGATAAACATAGATTTATCTACTCTATATTGAATATATTCAATATATAAATATTAATAATATAGTATATATATTAGAGATGTAAAGAAAGCAAAACAGTTATGAATTTTACATTTTGAAACACCAGAATCTAAAACTGGTTTATTAGCAATTACTCTAAATAGGAAAATATGTTATAAAATTCCACCCCATAAATTAACTGGCCTGTGTATTTTTTTTTCTCCTCTTTCTTACCATTTGTTTTTCTACTTTTATTAATTTCTGCTCCTATGTTTATCATCTCTTCTATTTTATTTCAGGTTTATTTTGCAATTATTTTATAACTTTATAATTTGGATATTTAGCTTATTAGTTGTCACTTTTTCTTTGCAAATTGAAGCAATTATATTAATATAAATTTAGATAGCAAAACTGCAACAAATATAACTTACCTTCCCTTGGTTAGCAAATTAACTCAAACTGCTAGCCATTGTTTCTTTATCTGAGGGCATTGCTGTTGTCTATTTTCTTCTATGGCCCTTGGCTTTGTCCTCTGGGAAGTCTTGCCCATTAGTCTTTATGACCTCCTCCAAATTGGACATTGGGGAGAATTGTCTTGGGGAGGGGGGTGCAATTATTTTACATAGTACTACCCTTGGTTATGTAGATTTAAGGTTTATGAAATGTAATTGTTTCAAGTTGTTATAAAGGGGCTTCTTTGTCAAGGTAATTCTATCAAAGTCTTAATAGATTTATGGATTAATTACTTCAAGGTCAATTCTATGACTGAGTAAGCACAGCCAAAGATTTTGCCTAGATAAGATATTACATCTGAGGCTCTCATCCTTTCTTTTTCCAGTCTCCTGGCTCTGCCCATATCCTTGCCATTAATTTAATGGAAGTTCCCTTGAAGAAATTCAAAGTCATCCATGCAGGATGAAGGCAGAATTCTATAATAAGACTTGCAAGTACTCCTCATATCTCCCATTAACTTCAGATTATTTCCACCCATTTCCCTTTATTATTCCACTTATGTTTAAAGAAGACTTCATAAGGTGTGCTGCTAAATAAGTATGTGTAATTTAAAGAAGAAGTAATGGTGGGACTGTTGCATAATTTGTGGGTTCCAGTCTTACATGAAAACTTGGATCCCTTATTCAAAAATTTTTAAGAATTTCAAAATAGCCACAGGAGAATGTTCAACCAAGTTTGGAGAATTTCTCAGCCTGGGTCCCTCTGAGACCAGACACAAGTTCATAGGTCTCCAAAGCAAAAGAAGTCCCATCCTGGTCTTAAATAGAGAAATAACACACCACCAGAAAATCCTAAAATAGAAATAGTGACGAGGTGGGAGATTTGGGATTGGACAAGAATATTACACACTACTTTGACATAGTTATTTCCTAAATGATATGTGACCACATACCAGAGCTAATAATAGCAAGTCTGTTGGAAATTTGAGGCAGGAACAGTTACCAGAATTTGAAAGACAAAAGTAAATGGAGATTTACAAATGTCCTGTGTCCATCACTATATGGTAATGAAGAGCATTTCTACTTACCACTAAATATCACCTGTTTGATCCCCCATCCCCTCCAATTCCCTCAAGGCCCCCTGGCTTGACTCACTGGACAAGATTCATGGTTACATGCAACAAGAGGTCTTGATACACTGGTTCGTCCTCCCCAATTAGGAACCACCCTTGCTCTTGAGAGACTCCAGCCTGTCTATTTCTGAACAAATTGGTCCTCCCAAAGATGGGAACCCATCTCCTTCCAGCTCATTATTTGGGTCTCCACCACTGATACAACGCATTATGACAAAATGAACACTCACACATTCCCTAGAAGCCTGCTCTAGGTTCACCCTGTCTTGAATGCCCCCCAACCAATACCCTAAACTAGTGATTTTACATAGTCCTCCCCTTGGTTATGTAGGTTTAAGGTTTACAAAATGTAATTGTTACCCTCTCCTGAATGCCCCCCAACCAATACCCTAAACCGACAAATCCCCAGTGTTCACCTGATCCCTCTCCCAACCCTCCCCCCAGTAATCTGGACCTTCTGACCCACCCTTCCCAATCTATCCACCTGTCAATGCTGCATCATACAACCCAATAATATCACTACCCTCCTGTCCTATCCCTTCAATACACAATTACACTCTATCACTTTACTATAGATTACATCTGTATGGGTAATGGCTCACAACCTTCTTTCCTCTTTCTAGTTCTTGTTCAACTATCTTACAGACAATAGCTCTCTGAGACAGCTCAATTTCCCTAATTCATATCAGTGAGGTCATGTACTATTAATCCTTCAATGCCTGGCTTGCTTCATTCAACATAAAGTCTTCAAGATTCATCCATGTTATCCCATGTGTTAGCACTTTATTCCTTTTTACAGCTGAGTACTATTCCATTGTATGTATGCACCACATTTTGTTTATCCATTCATCTGTTGATGGGCACCTGGGTTGATTCAAACTTTTGGCAATAGTGAACAATGCCTGTATGAACATTGCTGTGCATATATCTGTTCATGTCTTTGCTTTCAATTTTTAATATCATCAAAATTTATAAAAGTGTATGGTCTAAAATGTAAACCATAGTGTAAACCATTGACAATGTTTAGTAGCTATGTTTCACTATTGTGTATCAGTTATAACAATGCTACCATCCACATATAAAAAGGTATTAACATGGGGGGGAGTAAAGGGGGGAGGATGTTGGGTATATGAGAGTCTCCTGTATTCTGTGTGTTACTTTGTTGTGACCTAAAACTTCTTTGAAAACAAAATGAAAAATAGTGAGACACTGGGGAATGAGAAGGGGAAGGTGCAATGGTATAGACTGGATACCAGATATTGCAGTGATGAAAGGAAAAAGGCCCTCCAAATTTTTTTTAACTATTTCATTTTTTTAATATCCCAATCTTTTAATTTAATTTTAGTTTTAGTTTTTTTAAAATTTTTATGTATTTTATCTCTTACACTTAAACTTATCATTATTATTTCATTTTCCTATTAATTGTATTCAGCTATTGTAATGGCTTCATCTTTGAAGAAGCTTTGGATCACAGAAGGGTTACAACAGGGGCAGGGGAGGATTGTAGATGTAGGGTGTCAGGAATGGGGGATGCACAGGAAGAAGTCCACCTGATCATAAATATAAGGTATATAAAAATGTTCAAATGTTCATGGGGCATTGTCACACTGGTTGAAGAATCACTCAATAAATGAGAGAATACTGAATTCCCATCTTGGAGAGCTCTGTCATATTCTCTAAGGGAGCAGCAACAGTTCCCCAAGTGCAGGTGCAGTGATTGGTGAAGGAGGATGATCCACTGATGGGCCCTTGATATTGATGAGTCTTATGAGTCTTTTGCTCTTGAAATTGAAAGTTAGCCTATTGTTATGGGGTGTTTAAGGGTTGCCTCCTGAAAGCCTCCTTGTTACTCAAATGTGGCCTCTCTCTAAGCCAAACCCAGCATATGAATGCTTTACCTTCCTCCCAGCATGTGGCATGACTCCTGAGGATGAGCCTCCCTGGCACCATGGGATTGCTACCAAGTACCAACTGGCAATGCAGCTGGAAAAAGACTTTGAATAAAAGGGGGAAAAGGTAAAGACAAATGCGTTTATATGGCTAAGAGACTTCAAAATGAGTCAGGAGGTCATCCTAGAGGTAATGCTTATATTCATCTCAGTAGTATCTCATAGAATTCCAAAGTGGCTAGCACTCGAAATAGTGGGGTTCCTGAGGGATCTGGAGACACCCAGATCCTATGTCATGGTGGATAGCTCTGGAGTTTGGTGCCTTGCCAGTGGGCCCTACTTTGGAGTTTGTGCTCCTGAGAGTGACAGAGTTGTACTCAACTACATCTTTCCTGCACATGGCTCATCTGTCCCTTCTATTCAAACCTATACTTGGTGCTGGAGTTTGTAGGTGTACTTGCAGAAACTTGAGTCTTTGGGCTGTCCATGTGCCAGCTGGGTCCAGGACCTTGGTGGAGCAGCAACTCCTACTCTACAATTCATTGGACTCACCCAGGACAACTGGCGGGGAGATGATGATGGACAAGGGCCATCCCAGGGAATGGAGACTGTCTGCAGCTGCAGGCAGGATAATCCCATCCATCCTATCCATGGGATATAAGCTCCCTTTCAATTGGAGGTGGAGTGGACATCACCATTCCAGATTCCTCAGGATGGGGGGAAGAGCTATGGACTAGAGTAGACTTATTGGTCTTTTACTATAGACATATTGTGATTCAAGCAATGTAAGAAATTACAACATTGATGTGAAGCCAGTGGCCACTGGAGGCTTTGGGGGTAAGGAGAGGGAAAAAGCAATTGTAATACAGGGGCTTTTTCTGGGACTTGGGAATTGTTTTGAGTAACATTGCAATGACAGATATAGACCATTTTATATCATCATATAACATGCAGAACTCTGTGGCAAAGAATGTGGTCTACAATGTGAGCTATGGTCCATGCTTAATGGCAAAACCCCAGGATGTATTTATCAATTGCAATTAATGTGCCACACTAATGAAGGGTGTTTACGTGGGAGGTTGTGGGAGGTGTGGGAGATGGAGCATATGGGAATCCCTATATTTTTTGTGTAACATTTATGTAATCTAAGTGTCTTTTAAAATAAATAAATAAACGAAAAAGGAAAAATAGTCAATGGAGAGGACTACCTTGATAGGAGGTGTTAAAAACCAAATCAAGGTAACAATAGAGGGAACTGGGAGAATAATATTTCTATTCACACTGTTCTTTCTCCCACTGACCTTCTGCTAATCTCCACACTGCATTAATTCAACCTGAAACCTAATGGTGTAGCCAAAACAAGCCATTCTTTTAGGAACCAGAAGGTGGAGAAGAGGGGTAATGGAGTAAATAGTAGATATCCAGTTCAATGAGATCAGTCAACTCATTTGATTTACCTGGAGATGGCAACATTAGCAAAATATAGGTGTGAATAGTAAATAAAACAAGCAAGATGCAAAAGTGAGAAGCAATGCATCAAATTCTTAAAAAGATACAGTATAGTTAATGTTAATAAGTGACAATGTCTGAAGAAGTAAAACAAAGAATGAGTAGTACTATAGGAATAAGAGAAGAATTTTTTCCCTCCTACTTACTCTCCAGAGGAGAGTTGATTATTTCCTCTCCAGAAAATGTCATACTCGCCGCTGCCATGCACACACATACACAAATCCCATTAATATAGGATAATTACATTTTCTCAAATTCTAGCCACACTCAACCTAAGTCACCCACTATTAAACATCTTTAAATTAATATAATGGACAATAATAAATCTTAAAATTGTTTATGCCAAAATGTTCCTATTATGTAACACTTTTTCAGATTTAGTAAATTTTACAGATTTTACTTAAACTTGAAAACCACTTAGATTACTTAAAATTCTGCTTAAAATAATCCTCTTCTCACCAGTCACTTATTTTAGTAGATTTTTCCAAAGGTGCCAACTAGTATGGCAATAAGAGAAAATTTTAAAAGAATAGGTAAATATGGAGCCCAGGAATTGAGTTCATGAATTCTTCCTGTTTCTCTTGTTCCTTCTGTCTTCTGTGCATTGATGGGGTAATTCTTAATCTTGCTTTTAACTCATTGGATACTTTATTCTATTTTGAAAATTCATTACCTGAAACATGTAAATAATGGTCAGTTTCATTTTTCTTTTTTTTTTTGAAATATAAAACTTTATCTTTCCAGTGCTGCTAAAGGGTGTATTTTGTAAAACTTATAACAGTAATTTACTCTTCTCTTCAAGTAGCAGATAATTTGCAACACTGAGTTTAAATTGTTACATTGAATTCTCTATTCAAACTTAAAGGGAAAGCATAAGAACATGAAAGTGGATGTTGGGATATGTGGGGGTAAGGTATACAATTAATATAAATATTAATTAATTAAGGAATTATATAAAATATAAAGTTTTAGTTACATTGCAGATATTTAGTTTTAAGGTTTTCTAATCACCTTTAAAATTTTAGCAGAAGAATCAAAGACTGGGAAAAGTTTTACATCTTCATGTACTTTCCTTGGAGGAAAATGAGTTTTGGAGAGATCACTGAACTTAACCAAGTTTGTCCTTAAAATTGAGGGCTATAAATAGATTAAGAATATTAATTATGTAAAAAATGAAAGTAATAATTTATTCTAAATTTTATGAATATATTATTTTGACTGAGCTCATTTTAGACATGCATAAAATATAATATTAACTTTTCTTGGATTTCAAGTAAAGTTTTAAAATCTCTCTTACAAATATTTTCCATTATCTTCTCAACCAATAAAGTGTGTGTTTCATCCTAGACCTAGTACTTTCCTAAACTTACTGTCTCAAAAGTCGCTAATGATATCCAATGGCTTCTCCTTAGCCATTGTCTTACTTCACTTCACATAGTTTCCTAATTGCACACTAAAAGGGCTTCCCAGCATCCATGCCTGTTCTCTTTAGTCCTACTTAAATTCTCCTCCCTGACTCAGCACTCACATAAATCCTACTGTCTTTCCTTTTCCCTTGTAAAGGAAGAGATAAGAAGGTAGAGAGGAACCATGGAACTTGTTCCACATGGAAAGAAGACTGAGGAAAGAGGTCCTCATGTGAATGGGGAAGAAGTATCTTGTGAGGAAAATATGTTCAAATACAAATTACTATCCGATAATACAAAAAATGGCATATAATTAATATAGAAATCAAAAATTTTCCTCAGTCTTTGAGTTGGTCCCACCTCTCATTTCTGTAATATTATTTATATTCACTAATAAATGGTTATTGGTTAATAAAGATAACTGCAGAAAACTTAACTTTGGCTAGAACAGAGAGTTATGCCTATTAATCTCTTCATTTTGATTTTAAGTAAATGTAACTTTCTAAGTGTATATTTCCATTAAATTAATTCAGACTGAATGTATCTTGAATATTAATATTCCTTGAAATGGACCTTATAAAAATCCAGGGGAGTGGGTGTAGCTTAGTGGTTTGAGCACATGCTTCCCCTGTACAAGGTCCCAGGTTCAATCTCCAGTACCTCTTAAAAAAATGAAAATACATAGGTTTTTTGTGTGTGGGGAGAAAGTATCAAAAGTTCATTGGGAAACTCTTTAAGTAGATTCCAATGGATAGGCAATTAAAACTAATTCTAATAGCAAAAAAATAAAAAAATAAACAAACATTGGAATATCCTGTTTAATATAAACAGTAATTTGACTCGAAATCTAAAATTGTTACTAGGATTATTGCCTTTATTGAATGTAAGTAATTTACTTTAGAGTTCACATATATTGTCAAACAGAATTAAGAAGAAAGTCCAAAAATTTAAGGGGAAATTGACAGGTTCAGTGTAGCTGTAGACAACTTGAACTTCAGCTACAGATATTAAAGCTGTTTACTTTCTTTTCTGTGGGCCTAGTCAATTATCACACTCTGGAAGCTTTGCAATGAAAATATGTAGTGTTCCAAGTGACTCTGGATAATTTATTCTTCCTTTCTGAAAAATAATAAGATAATTTTTGAATTCAGATCATCCTATATTCTGAAAATAGGTTTTGTAGTGTCCATTTAGACACTTAAATTTAAGTAACTTTAGTTGAGTTTCTACTTTCCAGTTATTCTTGATAACACTGTATGGTGGTTTGAAACTGAATGTACCCAGAAAAATATGTTCTTAAATCTAAGCCATTCCTGTTTGTGTGAACCCATTGTCTTCAGACCTTTTGATGAGGCTACTTCAGTTATGGTGAAAGTTAAGTCAGGATGGGTTTAAATCCTGTTACTGGAGTCCTTTATAAATGGAATGAAATTCAGACAGATAACAAACACAGAGGGAGCAGCCAGAAGCTGAACATCAATGGAACCCGAAAAGAAGGAAGAGACCAGGAGACGTTGCCATGTGCTGTTCCGTGTGACAAGCTAAGGACTTAGGATCTCTGGCAGCCAGCTCTAGAACACCACAGTCTTTGGGGAGAAATCATCACTTTGATGGTGGCTTGATTTGGATGTCCTCTGCATCAACACCATCAAAGAATAAATTTCCATTATTTAAACAGACCCATTGCTTGGTGTTTGCTTGAGCAGCTTAGGAAACTAAAATACATCCTGTGTTATTTTATAATATTTTATAATAAGAACAACACATTCATTATTTTAATGATTATATATATATATATATAGTTTTAAATTTTTTCTTCATAAACTCAATAAAAATTAATAATCATCAGAATAGGCACTGAGATGTATGAAAAAGTTATAAAAGGTGTAATGCCTGCAAAATTCATGAAAAGTGGAGTTAATATTTATGAAAAAATGAGCAAAATAATAATCATTCTCAGTAATCAAACTAATATTATGCTATGCAAGTGCCAATTAAACAATAATTAGAGAAACAAAGTAGCCCTAAAAGGAAATGAAATGTTCTCTTTTTTTCACCTTTTGTAAAAATGGACTCTCTCATGTAAATACATTCTCTTAATGAATTTACATTTTATATCTTGAAAATGTTACCATTCTAATTCCCATTTTAAAACTTTCAGAACTTAATAACTGATAAATATTTTATTTTGTTTCAGATGATTGAAAAATTGTAAAAACAGTATAGAAATGTGTATTTAATATTGAATTTTAATCATTTCATGTATAAACAATGTGTTTTAACTTCTGAATTTTAAAAAGCTTTAATTTTGATAAGTATTCATGCATAGACTCTGAAGTGCCTGAGATCAATTATAATTTTTGTAATTTTTTTTTTAATTAGATAAGTTATGAGCTTATAAAACAATCATGCATAATGTGCAGAATTCTCATGTATCACCCCCTCTACCAACATATTGCATTTTTGTGGGACATTTGTTACAGATTATGAAAGGATATTTGTTATAGATTATGAAATAATATCTTCAAATGATATTCTATTTTATATTTATCTTCATATTTTGCTACTATCCATAGTTTATATTTGACACATTTTTCCATACACCCTCGATTATTAACACCATGTATTAGTTTTATACATTTGTTATAGTACATGAAAGAACACACTCATATTTGTACTGTTAAACACAGTCCACTCTCTACCACATGGTTCACTGTGTTATACAGTCCCATGCTTTGTATAATCCATCCAAAGTGTAAAACTCAATGGCTATCAGTTTCATCATAGAGTTGTGCGGTCATTACCGTGGTAAATTTTTGAACATTTTCCTTAATCCTATAGGAAAAAATACCATAAGCCCCTATTACTGACCCTTAGTATTGATATAGTACCTTCTCTGACATTGATGCAAGAATATTACAGTATTGCTGTTACCTATATTCTATAAATGACATAATTGTATTTTTCCTATAAATCATCATATTTGTAGCACCTTGTAATAGTGACATACATTTGTTCTAGTTCATAGAAGAACATTCTTGTATTTGTGCTATTAATCACAAGCCTCACCCAACACTGGTTTCATTATGTTATACAATCCCTAGATTATTCTCTAGGTTTCTTTCAGTTGACATTTACATCCCTCGACTATGCCTTTCAGCCACAATCACATTTTACTTCAGCCATGCTAATTATACTCACTATAATGTGTGACCATCAATTCTATTCATTCTACACTTTAACAGTTGAGTTAAGTAAAATCTCTCTATATATTAAGAATCAGTATTCTTCTCAGCACTTATCCTATCTCCTTGTAACCTATACCCTAGATTTTAACTCCATGTGTTTATTCTTCATATTCATACTATTGGCACCATTCAATATTTGTCATATTGTGTCTGGCATTTTTCACTCAGCATAATTTCCTCAAGGTTCGTCCATTTTTTCATATATGTCCCAATCTCACTTCTTACAGCAACATAATATTCCACTGTATGTATATACCACATTTTTTAAAATGCATACATCAGTTAATGGACACGGGTTGTTTCCATCTTTTGGCAAATGTGAATAATGCCTCTATGAACATTGGTGTGTAAATGTCTGTTCACACCACTGTTTTCAGTTCTTCTGGATATATTCCTAGTAGAGGGAATGCCAGATCACATGACAGTACTATGTTTAGCTTCCTGAGGAACCATCAAACTGTCTTCCACAGAAGCTGCACCATTTCTACATTTCCACCAACAGTGAAGGAGTGTCCCTGTTTCTCCACATCCTCTCCAGCACTTGTAGTTTTCTTTTTTTTTTAAACCAGCCATTCCCTGAGGTCTGAGGTGATATTTCATTATAGTTTTGATTTGCATTTCCCCAATAGTTAATGATAATGAAATTTTTTTTCATGTGCTTTTTCACCATTTGTATTTCCACTTTGGAAAAATATCTATTTAAGTCTTTACCTAATTTTTATTTGGATGGCTTGCCCTTTTATCATCAGGTTGTATGATCTCTTTATAGAGCATGGAAATCAAACCCTCTTTGGATATGTGGTTTCCAAAAAGCAGTAGACTGCTTTTACACCTTCTTGAAAAGTCCTTTGAAGTACAAAAGTGTTTAAGTTTGAGGAGGTCCCATTTATCTGTTTTTTCTTTCATTGCTCATGTATTGAGTGTAAGGTTTTAGAAACTACCACCTACCAACAGGTCTTGAAAATGTTTCTCTAAATTTTCTTTTAGGTTCTTTCTTTTATATTTAAGTCTTTGATCCATATTGAGTTAATGTTTATATACAGTGTGAAATAGGGAACCTCTTTCTTTCTTTTGGTTATTGGATATCCACTTACCCCAGCACCATTTGTTGAATAGACTGTTCTGTCCCAGCTGGGTGGGTTTGACAGCCTTGCCAAAAATCACTTGACCATAGAGGTGAGGGTCTGATTTTAAACAATCAAATTCTATCGGTTTATATGTCAATCTTTTTGCCAGGACCATGCTGTTTTTTCCCATTGTAGCTAGGTAACATGATTTAAAATCAGGAAGTGAGCATTTAAGAAACCAACTTCATTCTTCCTTTTTAATATAATTCTGGCTTTTTGGAGCCCCTTACACTTCCAAATAAATTTGATAATTGGCTTTTCTATTTCTTTTAAGAAAGCTATTGGAATTTTTGTTGGAATTGCATTGAATCTGTAAATCAATTTGGGTAGAATTGACATCTATTGTTAAGATACTTAGTATTCCAATCCATGAACATGGAATGTCTTTCCATTTATTTAGGTCTTTGATTTCTTTTAGAAATGCATTATAGTTTCCTTAATACAGGTCATTTATGTCCTGGGTTAAGTTTATTCCTAAATATTTAATTATTTTAATTATTTTTGTAGCTATTGTAAATGGAATTTTTTTTCTGACCTTCTCCTCAGATTGCACATTGCTAGTGTTTAGAAACACTACTGATTTTCACATATTGATCTTGTATCCTATCGCTCCACTGAATGCATTTTTCGCTCTAATAGCTTTGTTTACAGGACTTCCTAGATATAGGATCATATCATCTGCAAATAGCAAAAGGTTTAATTCTTCTTTTCCAATTTGGATACCCTTTATTTCTTGCCTGATTGCTTTAGCTAGAACCTCTAGCACTTTATTGAACAACAGTGGTGACAGTGGGCATCATTGTCTTGTTCCTGATCTCAGCGAGAAATCTTTCAGTCTTTCACCATTGAATATGATGTTTCCTGTGGGTTTTTCATATATGCACTTTATCATGTTAAGACAATTTCCTCCAATTACTATGTTTCAGAGAGTTTTTTATCAAGAAATGATGCTGTATTTTGTCAAAAGTCTTTTTGACATCAATCAAGATGGTCATGTGATCTTCCTTCCTTCTTTCCTTCCTTCCTTCCTTCCTTCCTTCCTTCCTTCCTTCCTTCCTTC
>JAKSZT010054334.1:23335658-23858513 GCA_026826555.1 Tolypeutes matacus
TTCCTTCCTTCCTTCCTTCCTTCCTTCCTTCCTTCCTTCCTTCCTTCCTTCCTTAGGCAACAGGGATTGAAATTAAGACTTTGTATGTGGGAAGCAGGTGCTCAACCATTGTGTTACATCTGCTGTCCAATGAGAGTTGGTGTTTTTCATTTGTTTGTTTTTTTGTTTTTGTTTTTAGGAGGTACTGGGGATCAAATCCAGGACTTTGTACATGGGAAGAAGGCACTCAACCACTTAAGCTACATCTGTTTCCCTCTTTGATTTATTAATGTGATGGGTTACACTGATTGATTTTCTTGTATTGAACCATCTTTGTATGCATGGGATAAAACCCACTTGACATTGATGAATACTTCTTTTAATGTGTGGTTGGATTCAATGCAAGTACTTTTTTGAAGATCTTTGCATTAATGTTCATAAGGAAATGGGTATGTAATTTTCTTTTTTCACAAATTCTTTATCTGGCTTTGGTATTAGGGTAATGGTGGCTTCACAGAATGAGTTTGGTATTGTTCCCTCCCGTTCAATTTTTTTGGAAGAGTTTGAGTAAGATTGATATTAAATCTTCATCAAATACTTGGTAGAATTCACCTGTGAAGCCATCTGGTCCAAGGCTTTTCATTTTGGGGATGTTTCTTATATCTGTTTCAGTCTCTTTACTTGTGATTGGTTTCTTGAGGTCTTCTATTTCTTCTATGGTCAGTGGAGGTTGTATATTTCTAGGAATTTGTCCATTTCATCTACATTGTCTAGTTTGTTGGAGTATAGCTGTTCATAGTGTCCTCCTATGGTTTATTTCTGTGGGTTCAGTAGTAACATCCCCTTTTCATTTCTGATTTTATTTATTTGCATTTTTTTCTCTCTTTTTTCTTTGTAATCTAGCTAAAGGTTTGTAAATTTTGTTGATCTTCTCAAAGAACCAAATTTAGTTTTGTTAATTCACTCTATTGGTTTTTTGGGTGCTACAAAGTTAAATGTTCATGCAGACTGCCGTATATTGAATTATGTACTCCAAAATAGATATCCTGTTAATCTTCATCACTTTCTTGTGGATCTCATCCCATTGTAAATTGGACCATTGGAAGTTATTTTTAGTTAAGGTGTGGTGAATTGAACCAGAGTGGGCATTAATCTTTAACACTGGAGGACTTTTAAAGAGAAACTGAAGCTGCAGAAGCAGAAAGTCAATGGAAACCTAGAAGGGAAAGGAGAGGGCATAAATATGAGTGAGAGTTGCAAGCAAGGAGTCCCAAGGATTGCAGCAAGCCAGGACTAGAACACATCTGACGCTGGGAGGAAGCCAGTATTCTCACCTCCAAAACTATGAGACAACGCATTCCTATTGTTTAAGTCAAACCTTTTGGTGGTATTTGTCTTAGAAGCCTGGAAAACTAACACAGATTAATATATATATATATATTCTTGATAGGCCAATATCAAACATTACTCATGTAATATGAATCTTCTTTCTCATTTAGATCAATTTAGTGTCTCCAAGATCCTCCAAGTAGATTTATCATTCTATGATTTATTACCAAGTATTATTTTGAACAACCTACTTTATTCTGTCTTATTCTATATTTAGTTGCTATATTTGTTACCAGGGTGAAGTGTCACATGAATAAATACTAATGGAAATTTTCACCTAACACCATGCCTGAACTATGCTTGCTCTCAGGAACTCAAACGCAGCCCCCAACTTGTTCTGCCCAAGATTGCAACAAGATGCTGAGAATTACTGTCAAGGTGCCAAGAGCAAAAGCTAAGTTGGTGACAGGCTGGTGAGTGTAAAAATGGAATGTGTGCAAAAATGTTGAGTGCAGAGGAAAGCCATCTAAGCATGTCCAAACTGTGCTGCTCCATGTCAGCCTAATCCCTGATAAAAGAATCCCTTCCACCGCCCTTCGGGGAGAAGGTATGAGGTAGATGCTAGCCCCCCTTCTCCATTTTTGACCAAAAAATAAAATTTCTGTGCGCTCCACTGAATCTGGTCTATTCAATTGGCATGAGCCACACCAGACAGGAAGCACATTTCAAGGGTCCGACCCAAGGATGGGTCAGTAATATATTTAGCTGCAGATTGTATACTCTAGAAGTCTAAGATCTTGTACTTAATTAGCTCTCAATAAAAATCTATTGAGTAGACTAAAAACAAAGGTTAAACTTGGTTTCTGTTAAGAAAATCCTCAAGTTTGAAAAAAATATTTCTGGAGGGACAAATATAATGAGTAGAACTAGGCTTAATACAGATTGTGCATTTTACCTTGAGCCAATTTAATTTCTTTGCTAAATGTTTTCAAATATTGCCATATAATCGTTTGATGATGGTTAGGATAGACTCTACACTTGTAACACCTACTATTCTGCATTGGAAAGACTACTTATTTTTGTGGTCAGTGTTCTTAAGATAGAATCTGAACTCTACCATTTAGTATTTGTAAATGGTTCTACTGATGACAAGTCTTCCTAGGATTAATGCAAAATCGATGAAAATTTGATGCTACCTTATTCTATATTATCTATTACCCATACACATTAAAAATTCAAAAGCTTAAAATATATTACCAAGTATCAATATTGACCCCATCACATGGATTATAGCAAATAATTTTTGGTTTTGTAAAACTGATAGAAGAATACTTGCATGCAAATTAATATATAGGATACAGTCCTGTTGATGCTTGTTTTGATTTCTTGTTTTTAATTTCTGAAATATGGTTAAAATAGTTATGTCTCAAGGTATTACTACTCTAAAATAACTTGTTCATTTATCTAAAAGTTTTAAGGAGTAATAGATTAAACAGCAATTCAAAAATATTGCTGACAACTTTTAATAATGTGAAATATTATTTTATGATAACATTTTTATGAAAGAAGATGAGGCTTGATGAAAGTTCTTGACCTTGCACAAATGTCTAACACTCAAATGAGAAGACCTCAGAATCATTTTCAGAAGCGATGCTGTTTAAAAATCTATTTTGGGAAAACAAAATATTCAAATTAGAAATTTAATTTAAAATATACATTTTGTCCCATTTTCTGAAGAAACTGAAAACAAATCAAGAACTCACATTCCTCATGGAAAAAGGGGGTGAGGGGGAATTTTAGATTTTTTTTACCTGGTGTGGTCCATATTACCTGTGGCAGTTTGATATAGTTATGAATTCCAAAAATAGATATTGGATTATGCTTGTAAATTGGTCTATTCCTCTGGGCATGATTAAGTTATGATTGGGGCTTTGATTGGGCCACATCAGTAGGACTTTGACTCTCTGCCTCTTGGTGGAGGGAGACTCAGAGATAAAACTACATGGCAGGACAGAGGAGTTAGTTGGAGTTTTTTACGTTGGAGTTTTGATGTTAGAATTGTGATGCAGAGTTTTAATGCTGGAGCCCCGGGAAGTTAGCAGACAGAGGAGCTTGGTGGTGAGGAAGGAGAGAAGGCCCCGGGAAAAGAGAAGTGCCGTTCACAGCTGACCTAGAGGAGAGAGGCAAGGCCAGAGAGCCTCATAGTCTACAGCTAACCTTGTGGAGGAAACAAAGGAGCTGAGCCCGGAGAGAAATGGAGCCCCAGGAAGAGAGGACCCCAAGAAGCCTGAACCCTGGCAAACTTCAGTAGCTGTCTTGCTCCAACCCATGACAACAGACTTTGAAGGAAGAAACTTATGTTTTATGGCCTGGTAACTGTAAGCTTCTACCCCAAATAAATACCCTTTATAAAAAACCAACTGATTATTGCTATTTTGCATCAGCACCCCTTTGGCTGACTAATATACTACTTTATAATCTTCAATACTCTTCTCAATTTCAAGAATGTTTTGATTTCTTGCCAAAGCTTCTTATAAACACTCATACCAGGAGTTCTTAAAATATGTTCAGTATATCTCAGTTGGTCCTCAACAATTTCTCAAGCAAACTTCAGATCATTTGGCATTTCACAACAAAATGCAACAAAATCAAGTTCACATACCTTATATAGTTTTGAAATATGTGCATAATTATATTTTCAAATAAATTCAACAAAATTCTTAATAGTTACCATGGTTTTAATAGAGATGTGTATCATAAATCACTGCATTATTCAGATGGTCTCAGATAACATTGGGGAAAGCAATAAAATGTTGCTTTCACTTTAATTATAAGTCTTTGAAAATTTAATCATAGATTTATATAAATGACATTATTCTTAATAATCAGTTTTTTCCTCAAAGGAGAGTGCATGTCTTACAAGTAATTAACTCAAAAGTTCCATCTAATATTCGTTAATAAGATACTATTCATATCATATATCATAATTTCATATTACCTGCATATTTTATTTATATTTCTCAGAGTAACATTTTATCTCTAATACAAGGAAAGAAGAATGTTTTAATCATAATATATTCTGGTAGTGCAGAAAAACATCAGAAACATAAACAAACATAATATTCATGTATAAACATTATGAAAATCTATGTGCATTGGGATGAAATATGCACCTAGAAATAAAATAATTGATTTTACACAGCAGTCAGAAAAAGGTGCTAATTAAAATATAGTGATAAATATCTGAAAACTGAATCATGATGTACTAGAAATACTAATATATAATGCATTGTCAATATAAAAATGATAATATTTTGAAGGAAAACCTGTGAACTCTGTAATAAACAAATTTCATTTTCTAGGACAAACACAAAATAATGTTTTCCAATAAACCTCAATAAATGAGATAAAATAGATTTTGAAGCAATGCAGATTATTAGTAAAGGAGAAACACTACATAATGATAAACCTGGCAACTTAACAGAAATAGATGAAAAGTCTTAACTTTTGATGCATATAACAGAATATGCTCAAAATATATAAGAAAAATGATGGTAAAAGAGTAAGAAATTGAAAAATACCTATTTAGAGAAGGAGATTTTTGTCTTACACCTCTCAACTGATGATATAACTAGCAGACAAAACTTAGATAATATGCATTGTTCTCCCACATATTAATCAGGATAATATTGAATATATAATAAACAGTACAACAGGTCAAATAATTTTTATAAAAAATATTAGAATGTTATAAATCTGTGCTGATGAAAGGTAAATTCCATTTACCACCCACAATCTTGTGCTATGACTGCCATATATTTTCCTTCTACAGCCAACATAAATCCCATAACACAATGATATAGATTTTCTCTAAATTTTGCTGCTAAGTTGTCCAATCTATTTATTTATTATGATTGATATTTCCTTCAAGTTATGTAATAGCTTCTTTAAAGGCAATATCTACTATTTTCAGCATCTGGGACATTTCATGATCTGTTTCTACTTGCATTATTTTCTCTTGAACAGGGATCAAATTTTCCTCTTTTTTTTTGTTTTGCAATTATTTTTTATTCATGAAAATACATATTTATTCATGAAAAAAGAAGAAAAAAAATTTCTACATATTTTAGATATTTTACATCCACAAAGATCATAAAATCCAGAAATTTTATTAAAGAGATGTACAGGACAAAATAATTCAATCCTATAATTCTAATGAATGCTAGCTTTGCGTATTTCATGTTCAAATATGCCATTTCTACAGAGTACTTACTCTTAATGCCATTATGTATATTCTTTATTTAAAATTACGTATTAGAACTTAGATTTCTTATCTGGGAAGAAAAATATCCATCTGTCCTCCTCTTAATTTTATACATTAAAAATTCAAAAATACTTGAAAACCTGGAAAAGTAGACTTGGAAATATTTGCTTTTATTCATATCTTTCTAGTAATAGTTTCTCACTGCCAAGTTTTTCTATTTTAATGTCTTCATTAATGTAGGTTTTAAAAAATTCTATTCTACTTATTGTGTTTATACTATGTTTACCATATTTTATTATTTAGTATGTATTTATCTATAAGTATAAAAAAATCTAAGATTAAATAATCAATAAATGAGGTTACTGTCCCAAACAAATATACATACTTTGGAATCTACAAAGTTGAGGAGAAGGAAATAGAAAAATGTTTGAAGAAATAATTGCCAAAATTATCCAAATTTGTGAACTATATAAACCCAAAGTTCCAAGAAGCTCAACAAATCCAAACTAGAAGAAAGAGAAAGAATACTATACCAAGGGAAGTCAAATCATATTTGCTAAAACTGTATTTTATTCAGAAACAAATCCCATATATTATGATATTTTATCAGGTAATATTTTAATGTCTCTTATTAAAAAAAAAGTTTTAAAAACATAACATTATAATTTTATATTTAGAATTTTAAAATAATTCCTTAATATATCCAAATAGCAAGTCAGTGTTTTTATTTCCTGGTTTTTCATATTTTTTTCTTAAATTGTATTTGGGTAAATGCAAGCATTTATAAGAGTTGGTTGATAAAACTATTAAATCTAATTTACTCTATAGGTTTAATCTCTATTTTTTACTTTGTTGTAATATATATATATATATATATATATATATTTAAAGAAACTGGTTAATTTGACTTATAGAGTTTCCTACACTCAGGATTTTGTCAATTGCATCCTGGTAGTATCATCTGCTAATTTCCTGTAATTTCCTGTAAATTGGTAATTCAATCCAGAGTCTTTATCAGATTTTTGCTAGAATATTTGAGGAGGTTATGCTTACTTCCATAAAGAGCTTCAATATACATTTCTCTTTTGATAATGTTATCAGACAATGTTGACAATGATACTATTTATTAATTCATTAAAGATGGCAAATGCTGATTCCTTGATTTGTTTGTTAGCTGGAATATCTCTGTAAAGAGAAACTTATCAGTATCAAATGTTTGGGTACCCTGAAGCATAAAATATACAGAAAATAAAGTAAATACTTAATTATTTCTCATTATTTATGAAATATTTTGTCCCTCACCATTCTTTCAGGTAAACAAAAGTGTTTTTTAATTAAAAATTAAATATTAGAAAAAAATCCAGGTTCTAAACACATTTGATCATATGATTGGCTCTTCTTTCTTTTTGACCTGTCTATAATAGTCTTTAAGTATTTGTTTTCATTGCTTTTTGCTATGACAAATCTTTCCAAGCTTATCTTAAAAATATTCATCGTCTGATTTAATCTGTTTTTCAAAGGAAAGATGGTTTCTTTGACAGGGAAATATATTGGGATACCACAATTTGGCCATCATGCTTTTTTTTTTTTTTTTTGGCAGGGAGGGGGTTTGTTTTTACTGCATTGGTTTAAGTTTCTTGTTCATTTCAGTGAAAAAGAAAATCAGAAAAGCCCACACTATAAGGTCATACTTCTTCATATTTAAAATTACGACAACAAGGAATTAATTAACACTTTCATATTTACATCTATTTCTACCATGCTAAAAACTCAGTTCTCAATAGCTCAAACAAAATTTCTCATTCTATTTGTTCAATAAATAACAAATATTTATTCAATAAACTGCCAATATTATCCCCACAATAAAATTACTGAAATCCTTTGGATGCTTTGTTTTGTATTTCTTTTTGTCTTTGGGTACTATCCAGAAAGAATGTACTATTACAAGTATTTTAAAATAACTTGAACAATTTTTTTCCTGTGTGGTTATGGTATCAACTGAGGCATAGATTCATTCAAGTGATCAATTTTTTTTTTTTTTAGGGATATTTTCTCTAATTTAATTTTTGTTTTGTTCTTTAAATGTGTTCGAAGTTCAAATGTACAATACAGGGCATGTTCAAACATGTCTCACTTCAGAATTTATTCTATCCTTCCACTACTTTGAGATAACCCTTTTTGGCATGCCTCTATGGCATATGAATGTTTTCAGGTAGTCATGGGGTGTTGTCTTGACAGGTGAAGACCCAAACAGTAATTGAAAGAATATTAAATTTCCATTATTGGAAGTCTTGTTACATTCTCTAATAGAGTGGCAAGAAACCCCTGAGTACATGGGAAATGCCTAGCAAAGGAATAGAGACCAATATGCCAGGCCCTTCCTATTGATGCTTGTACTTATGAAGCTTGTTCTTGTGAAATTGAAACTTATCCTAGTATTAAATATTGTCTAAGAGTTACCTCCTGAAAGCCTCCTTGTTGCTCAAATGTGGCCTCTCTCTAGGCCAAACTCAGCTTATAAATTCACTACCTCCCACCCCCACATGCTGCGTTGGACATGACTCCCAGGGATGAGACTCCCTGTCACTGAGGGATTATTATCATGTGCCAACTAGTGATGCATTTGGAAAAAGACCTTGACCAAAAGGGAGAAATATTAAATACAAATATGTTTTTATGGCTAGTAGATTTCAAAGCGAGTTGGGAGGTCATTCCAGTAGTCACACTAATTCATATTTCAGAAAGATTTCATTGAATGACAGTAAACAGTGTAATAAGTAGGGGGGCTCCTGAGGGCTCTAGAGATATTTAGACACTACAGGCAGGGCAGACAACCCCAAGATTTCAGCACCCTGTCTGTGGGACTTACTTTGGAATATATGCTCCCCAGTGTAACAGAGTTAGTCTCATTTATAATTTTCCTACAGATGGTTCTTCTGCCCATTTTATTTGAATCTATAATTTAGCACTATATCCATTAAATGTATGTCCCAGAGAAAAATCTTCAGTCTTTTCAAATGCTTATTGAGCCCTGAATCTCAACAGAGTAGTAACACTTATTCTCCAAGTCACTGGACTCACCCAGGACAACTAACAAAAAGATGATGATGGACAATGCCCATCCCAAAAAGCAAAGAGTATCTACAACTGCAAGCAAGACAGTTCCATCCATCTGCCCCATGGGATCTAAGTCCCCTCTCAATCAGAAACAGAGTGGGCATCACCATCCTAAAATCCTCAATATTAAAGAATGAACAAACATAAGGGGGAATGCAACTATGGGCTAAAGCAGACTTATTATTGTTCTAGCAATGGAAGAACTTGTAACATTGATATAAAGGAAGTGGTCCTCAGAGGTTCGGAGAGGAAGGAGAGGGCAGAATATGTGTAACATGGGGCATTTTGGGGACATTGGATTTGTCATTCATGACACTGCAATACAGGCCAATATACATTTTGTCAAAACCTATAAAATTGGGAAGCAGACGTAACTCAAGCAGTTGAGCTCCTGCTTCCCAAATGGTAGGTCCTGGGTTCATATCCTGGTGCCTTCTAAACAACAACAAAAACAAATAACAAACAAACCAAAAGAAAAAAGCAACTTAGAGGAGCCTATGTAGCTCAGGGGTTGAGCACTGGCGTCCTACATACAAGGTCTTGGGTTCTATCCCTGGCCCCAGTAACTCATAAAAAACAAAAACAAAACAAAAAAAAAACTATAAAATTGTGTGGGAACAAAGTGTAAGATACACTGTAAACTATAGAGCATGGTTAGTAGCAATGCTTCAATATGTGTTCTTCAATTATAACAAATGTACTACACTAATGAAAGATGTTGTTAATGGAGAAAACTGTGGGAGGGTGAAAGGGTGAGGTATATGGGAATCCTCCTATATTTTCGATGTAACATTTATGTAATCTAAAGTGTCTTAGAAAATAAAAATATATAAATAACTTTTTTTTCTTTACAAAAAAAATTTATCATCCCAGTTTTAAAAGAATATATAACTAGTAATATAAACAATAACATACTTTACATACCTCTCTCCATTTTTCCACATTCAGTGTATATTTGGGATTATTCTATATTTATTTATAGTAATGCCTACTTTTCCTTTTATGGTTTGCAATGATGTATTTTGTTGATGTACAAAGATAATTCAAGCAGTCTATTTTGCTAACATCTGGGTTGTTTTCCTTCTTTGCTTCTAAAATAATGCTGCTATTATTTTAGAATAATATTTTGAATATATTTTTTTGTATTTTTGCTACTGTACTTTTGTGAGAGACCCTTAGACATGAGATTGCAAGGAAAATATAAATGATTGTGTAGTTTTGTGAAATATTATCAATTGTCCCACTGCAGATTTGTATCTTTTGTGTCCCCAACAGCAATGTGTGATTGCCTATTTTCCCATAACTCAAGAAAAAACAATGTAGAATTTTTAGATTTTGTAGTACAAAATGTAGAACAAAGAATAAAACTCTTAGATTTTAGCAAAACTAAGTGATAAATGAATTTTAAATGTTGACTCATTTTCATCTCATTTAGCATTCAGCATCTTTCCATATAGGAGAGGTCCATTTTCATTTTTAATAGTGTGAACTGTTCAAAGCTAGAGATTATTTTCTCTATGGTTTTTGGCCTCTTCATATTTTAGAAAATCTTTTTTTTATTATGGATATAACCCTTAGTATAAAGTAAAAAAGTATTTCTCACATGGTCATTTATATATTTTTAATTTGTTTGTGGTAAAAATCTTTTAAAAGTAATTGATAAATTATCTCAAACTTTGACCTTATTTTTTCTGAAATTTTTCTCTACTCCTAGGTTACAGATACAATATTAACCATTATTTATTTTTTATACTAGTTCTGTTTTAAAGAAATTATATCTAATTCATTTAGAATTGTCCTCAGGTTTATTTTATGGAAAGTATGCAATCCTACAATTTTCATTTATCTATTCTGATATCTAACCAAACATTTAGAAATGCCAAATTTTATACTAATATTCTTATATGCAACTGCATCTGTTTTTGCATTTTCTTGCTCCTTCTTGTGGTTCCTTTATTTTTGGGCAAATACCAGATAATTATTTTTTAAGGAAAGATCTTTTCATGGGAAACTTTAAACATATACCAAAGTATACAGAAATGTATAGTCAACACCCATGTATATGTATCATTCGGAATCACAAGTCATAAGCCATTGCCAATTTTATTTCAAATGTACCCTCACCCATTTCCCCTTTATGCTATTTTAGTTTTATTTTTTTATAAGAGGAGTTGTGGGTTTACAGAACAACCATGCATAAAATACGTGACTCTTGTATATGACCCATAACCACCACCTTGATTTGGTATGGAACATTTACAATTGATGATAGTGTGTTTTTTTTATTATAATATTTTTTAAAAAGTAATAACTAGCATTTATTGAGAGATTATATGTTCTAGGCACTGTGTGAAGCAAGTTATATAGATTAAAACACTCAATACACAGGCTTGTGAAATAGGTCCTATTTTTAAAAAAAATTTTAATAGAGATGTCGTAGGTTTACAGAAAAATCATGTAAAAAGTACAACATTCCCATATACTCACTTATTGTGAACACATTACTTTAGTGTGGCATCTTTGTTACATTTGATGAAAGATTATTAAAATAGTACTATTAACTTTCATACACAGTTTACATTAGGTGTATTTTCTCCATATGCCACACCATTATCAACACCTTATATAGTGTTGTATATTTGTTATAATTCATGAAAGAACATTTTTATACTTGTAATGTTAACTGTATCCATTGCCTACAATAAGGTTCACTGTGTTATACAGGCCTATGTTTTATCTTTTAACTTTTATTCTAGTAACATATATGACCTAAAGATTCCCCTTTTAACAACATTCGCATATACTATTCAGTGCCATTGACTATGCTCAAAATAATGTGCTGCCATCACCACCATCTATTTCCAAACCTGTACAATAAATATAACTAGAAATTCTGTACAAATTAAGAATCAATTACTCATTGTCTACCTCCAATCTATCCCCTGGTAATTTTTATTCTAAATTGTAACTCCCTAAGTTTGATTACTTAGAATTAGTTCACATCAGTGAGATCATACAATATTTTTCCTGTTGTGTCTGGTTCATTGTCACTCAGCATAATGTCCTCAAGTTTCATCCATATTGTTGCATGTATCAAGACTTCATCCCATTTACAGCTGAATAATATTCCATTGTATGTTTATATTCCATTTTGTTTACCCATTCATGGGTTAATGGACACTTGGATTGCTTCCATCTTTTGCAGTTGTGAATAATGCCAAAATGAACATTGGTGTGCAGATATCTGTCTGAGGCCCTGCTTTCAATTCTTCTGTGGATTGCCAGATTATATAGTAATTCTATATTTAACTTCCTGAGGAACTGCCAAATTGTCTTCCACAGCAGCTGCATTATTTTACATTCCCATCAGCAGTGAATGAGTGTTCTTATTTCTCCACATCCTCTACAACACTTGCAGTTTTCTTTCTTTTGGGTTTTTAAAATTTTGTTTGTTTGTTTTTAATAGCCATTTTAGTGGGTGTGAAATGATATCTTGTGGATTTTTTGATTGACATTTCCCTAATAGCTAGTGATGTTGAGCCTTTTCTCATGTGCTTTTTAGCCATTTGTGTATCCTTTTTGGAGAGATGTCTATTCAAGTGTTTTGTCCATTTAAAAAAAAAATTAGATTGTCTTTTTATTGTTGAGTTATAGGGTTTCTTTATATATTCTGGTTATTAAACCATTACTGATATGTAGTTTCCAAATATTTTCTCCCATTGAGTATGTTAGTCTTTTTACTTTTGTGACAAACTTCATTTATTTTTTGAGGAGGTCCAATTTATCAATTTCTTTCTTTATTTTTTCTTTGAGTATAAAGTCTAAGAAACTAGTGCCCAACACAAGGTCTTGAAGATGCTTCTATTACATTTTGTTCTTGGAGTTTTATAGTCCTGGTTCTTATATTTATATCTTTGTTCATTTTGAATTAGTTTTTATATAAGATGTGAGATAAGAGCCCTCTTTCATTCTTTTGCATCGGATATTCAATTCTCCCAGGTCCATTTGATGAAGAGACTGCTCTTTCCTAATTGAGCAGACTTGACAGCCTTGTCAAAAATCATTTGATCATAGATGTGAAGGTCTATTTTTGAATTCTCAACTGTATTTTATACTTCAATATTTTTATCCTTATACCAAGTACCATGCAGCTTTGAACATTGTAGCTTTGTAATATGTTTTAAAGTCAGGAAGTGTGAGTCCTCCAGCTTCATTTCTCTTTGTCAGTGGGGTTTTTAGCTATTCAGGGCCCCTTAACCTTACAAATAAATTTGATAATTGACTTTTCCCTTTCTGCAAAGTAAGCCATTGGAATTTTGATTGGGATTGCATGAAATCTGCAAGTCATTTTGGGTAGGATTGACATCTGAATAATATTTAGTTTTCCATTCCATGATCAAAGTAGTTATTTCCACTTATTTAAGTCTTCTTTGGTTTCTTTTAAGAAAATTTTGTAGTTATCTGTGCAAAAAGTCCTTTCTATCCTTGGTTAAATATATTCCTAGATATTGATTCTTTAATTTGTTATTGTAAATGGAAATTTTTTTCTTGATTTCATGCTCAAATTGTTCATTATTAATGTATAAAAACACTACTGAATTTTGCATGGTGATCGTGTACTCTGCCACTTTGCCAAACTTGATTATTACTTTTATTAGTTTTGTTGTGTATTATTCAGGTATTTCTATATATAGGATCATGACATCTACAAAGAGTGAAAGTTTTATTTCTTCCTTTCCAATTCAGATGCCTTTTATTTCTTTTTCTTGCCTAACTACTCTGGCTAGAAATTGTAATACAATGTTAAATAACAGTGGATATGGAGCATCTTTTTCTTCTTCCAGATCTTATAGGGAAATTTTTCAGTCTTTCGCCATTGAGTATGATATTAGCTGTGGTTTTTTCCAATATGCCCTTTATCATGTTGAGGAAAGTTCCTTTCTGTGGCAGTTTGGTATTGTTTATGAATTCCAAAAATAGATACTGGATTGTGTTTGTAAACTGGTCTGTTCCTCTGAGAATATTAGATTGTATTAAATTCAGAGGTTTCAGTTTTACTTGATTAAATTATGATTAAGACTTTGATTTTCAGTAGGATATTGAGCTCCCACCCCCTTACTGGGCAGGGACTCACTGAGAAAATGACAAGGCAGAGGAGAGAGTTTTTTGAGAAGAACAACACAGAGGAAAGGAGGCAGCTCATTAGTCACAGCAGAGGCCCCAGGAAGAGAGATTAGCCTGATAGTCTACAGCAGACCTTGTGAAAAGAACTGAGCAGCTGAAACAGGAATGAAATGAGACCTGAGGAGAGAGATGAGCCTTATACCAGCCTACAGCTGAGACTGGAAGAAGCTGGGACCATTGGAGCCTTAAGAGGAAGAAGGAATGCTGAACCCTCACAGACATCACACACCACGTTCTTTCAATACATGGCCAATGACTTTGGTGAGAAAGTACCTCTTATAGTTCCTTGAGTTGGACTCTTTAGGGCCTTGCAACTGTAAGCTTCTACCCCAAACAAAAACCCTTTGTAAAAGCAAACAGAATTCTGGTACTTTGCATCAGCACCCCTTTGGTTAACTAATATACCTTCTATTCCCCTTTTTCTAAGCATTCCCCTTTTTCAAGAAAGTATGCTATATTTTGTCAAATACCCCCTAAATTTGACATCTCATTTTCTTTTATTGGTAGGTGGTAGTGGAGTTATTTATGTAATTAGAAGAGGTAAAAGTTGATTTTTCAAAATTTTTAATATAAAAGTTTATTAGTATTATAAAGACACAATACTTTATGATTATTTATATAATTTAACAAAAGCCATATATTTGCCCTTGCTCTATTTGCATCCTTCAATCTGATAGATAAAATATTTAGGAAACCAAGCAAAATGGAGACAATGATATGGAGACAAGGGTCATATGTTCTGAAAGCACAAAATTGTTATTCCTCAGAAGCGAAACTCTAGACAACAGTTTGCAGTTGCCATCTGGAGTAGTAAAAAGCTCAGTGAGATAGCAGATGTCAAGGCCAGGTTCTCCGAGTCAAAACCAAGTGTAACAACAGACTCAATTTTTCACTAGGGGACAATATGTTTTGGGGGAACTTCCTTTACTTTGTAACAATCACTAATCTCTCATTTGTATTTCCCAAACTGCCTGAAGCACAGTTATCATCTCCCTGGATAATCTTTTTTCTCATTGTTAAAAAAGTACTGTGTTATTGAAGACAGATTGTTGTTAAGCTGATCTCTCTTCTGTCATAATCCCTTTAATTGTTGAAAATGAATCATTTGGGAAGTGGAATTAAAATGAGGTGATTATTATAATATCTAACTGAATAACAATTTCACATTTTATTTCTCTCATTTAAATTCATTGGGTACCTTTACAATATTATGCAAGGCTTGATTAATTTTATCTTCTTTTCTAATATAAAACATATTCTTACACAGTTTTAAACATATTTAAGTACTCTCTTACTAAATTAAATTTCAAACTCAATATTTTGGTTTATTTTACAACCTTAAAAAATACTTTCTCTTCATAATAAATTTTCAGGAGGTCTAATTCACACACACACAGTGGTCTATATCTTATATATATATATATATATATACATTGATGGAAATGTATTAAAAGATTGATATATTTTACATATAAAACATATTTAATAAATATAAACAAGTTCATCTATATTTAACATTTACTCATCAGCAAACCCCATTCCATGATCTTAACTGAATGCTACACTGTATGAAACTAAAATGACACACAGGGTGAATAAAAATAATTTTCAGTATGCTGAGAGGAAAATATAAATTGTGATTCAGTATAAATTCTTCATGCATATCATTGTCATTTAAAATTTCCTAAATACCTTCTGTATATAATGCAGCTTCTGTGAAGAATTCTTGAGAAATTTTGTATCTAAATTAAGAAGATATATAAATATGTATCGAAATGCAACATTTATTTTTCTTACTGACCAGATTTTTACCTATTTGGTGCTTCTGTGAAGGATCCCAAAGACAAATACAGATTATTTTGCTCCAAGAGCAAAATGTGCTATGATAAAATCACTTTGTATTTGTTAATGAGATACTTCTTATAAATATAATTTGACATTAAAAATTAAAGAAAATAATCCTAATGAAATTTTATTATAGACATTTCCTATGAAAATAATAAATAACATTCTTTACATTTATATGGAAAATAAAATAAGATTAATGTATTCAGAGCCCCCATGAGCCAAAAATCATAGTGATTTTAGTATTATAAAGAGTTTAGTCATGAGTAATCAGTTCAATTATTTGCGTCATTCAAGGGAAAATTTATGGAATAGTGAAGGTTGTATTCTATGTGATGTACATTTTATCTAACATCCAGTCATTACAGGATAGTTTTGCAGCTGATTTACAGTCCTGATTATATTTTGCTGTGGTTTCCTTTAAGCTTTCACTAGTTTACATTGACTGTTTAAAGAGGAGCAGAGGCTTACTCACTAGCATGAACAGAAATATAGGATTTATTTTCAATAGAATAGATATAAAGTATCTCATCTGCATTATTCAGGGCCAGAATGAGAGTACATTTAGGATACACTCAAAGAAAACTCATTGTGAAAATATTATATGAATAAATACACTTTTCATTTTATTTAATTAATCCTTGCCCTTTGTTTGAGCTTCCCCAAGTGATATCTGATTTTTTCTTTCTTGCTTTTATTAGATGACTGAGATTACAAAACTCATACACTTTTGAAGGTAACTAATCAAATATATTAGTTAAACATTAATCTGGCCCCATTCATTTTAATTGCAATATAGGAAGCATTAAATTAATTGAAGAATACTTCAGACATTGTAGTGTGATCCTCTTAAGTTCGTGTATTTCACAGAACAAACACCTTAAACACGTACAATACTACTGGGATATTTCTCTGAAAACTTCAAATTAACTTCATAATATCCATGAAATTTAAATGAAATGTGGACATTATTACAGAAATCTCCTAAAAGTTGCGTTCTTTCTAGATGACTACTTGTAGAATGAAGATTTTTAAGTTACTCAATTTTCACAAATAACAATAGTAAAATTATCTCTATGGATTTTGAGACACTAGAGTAGCTAGAACTGTGCATATTTCTGTACATGACTTTCTTAAACATGGATGAATCCATTAAAAGATTGGTCTTGTAAAACCGCAAAATACAATTCATGAGAAAATTAGTTTTCTGAAGCTGCTGTCCACAGGGTTGCACTGGTGCATACTGGGGGATGGTGTTTGATTTTGTTTAATGCTGATTAAAGGTAGTGAAACAAAGATAAATTGGCTTGCCAAATGAATTTTAAGCAGTGGAATGCCTTTCTCAGAAAAATTAGGTTATTAGGCCCTATTATTCAGAGTAAGAATAAAAGATACAGAAAGACATACAGGCAGTACAACTGTACCAAGGTAATGATGAAGAAAAGCGGTGTTTCTGGAAGGTATAATTAACGTAATGAATGGCTCAGAGTGTATTGAAGGAAGCATGGGATTATCAAAATAATTAGGTATATATAACCTGGAATTTGAGTTCCCCTGAAGCAGAATGAATGAATAGAAAATGATCAAATTCATGTAAATCTTGTTGATTTTTACTCGTTCTATTTGTAAGCTATCTTTTTCAGTTTCAATTTAAAGATTTTAATAGATTCATTATTTGTTAGAATGAAGTAGAAATTATCTGGTTCTTTAAGGTTTGATTAAATTTGTAGAAGAAACACCATGTTTATTGTTTTGGAGAAAATATTTTACTGCCATTCCAAATTCTTGATTTCTTCTATTAGGTTTATTTAGGTTTTCTTTTTTCTAGTGTTTTCTTTTCTTTTCTTTTCTTTTCTTTTTCTTTTCTTTTCCCTCCTTCTCCTTCTACTTCTCCATCTCCTTCTCCTTCTCCTTTTTTAATGTTTTGCTCATTGTATATTTTATAAAATTTTACAGTTTTAATAATAAGACAAAACAGAAAACAACAATGAAGAATATAAGTAGAGAATATGTGTGGCTTGCAAATTTGAAAATATTTACTATATGATCCTTTATAGAAAAAGTTTGCCTAACCCTGTTTTAGATATTGTCAATTGCACTTAAGTTTTTAGCTTTATTGCCAAAAAAAGCTTAAAATCATTTCCTTCTTTTAAAAAATGTTTTACTTATACTCCCAACTGCATAAATAGAATTTAGTTCTTAATTTAACATTTCCATCTTGATCAATTATTTCCGAGCTTTGTCTACATTATTAGTCTTTTCTAAGAAATTGCTTTTTAGCTTGTCTTAAATTTTTTCTTTTTATTTTAAATTTATTTCATTCTTCTACTTTTTTCCTTACTCTTATGTATTTCACTTGAAAACTTCATTTTTAATTTTTTTCAAATAAATTCATTTAGAACTATGAATTTACCTCCAATTGCAGATTTGCCTATCAAAAGTTTTATATAGTCATCATATCATATATATTCTTCTTTATATATTTTTAATTTTCTCTCTGATTATTTTAGTTAGAAAGTTTTTTTTTCTAACATTTCATCTAATTATATGGCATTGTTGTCAATAATATCTATCAATCTCTGAAACTATGAATCTTTGAATATAGTAGAGAATTCCTTTATTATTGCCAATGTTTGTCATTTAAATTATACCATGATATTTGAAAATGGCGCATATAATTTATATGGAGGAGAAAAGGGATCCAGGTATATATTTATTAGGTCAGCTTTTAAAATCAGTATATTAAATCATCTGACTATTTCTCATATTTTGTTACACTACTCTATTGCTGAAAGAGTAAATTTTCCCACTACTTCTGGAATTGTGATTTCTTCAAGGAATTTTATCACTTATTTATTTATATGCTTTAGGCTCATGATGTTATGTGTATAAAAGCTCATGAGTACCATATCTTATGTACAGTTTTTTTTACTTAATTCCACCATCTTGTATTGTGCTTTCTGCTTATCAATTTTCCTTTTTATGTTTTTCTGACAAAATTTTCTCAATTATTTTCTAATATTGTTATAGAATTTCTATTTTGCATTTCTGCAGAACATCTCAATAATTCAAGGATATACAATTATATAACAATGTATAAATTTATTGTTTCCTCTCTTGAAAAACTCTTATTTAAATATTCTTTAATTTCTCAGTGAGAGCAACTCATCACATAGATTTTTGTATACAACATCAACTGATTTTTATTACTCTAAATTATATCACTATTGTTTGTAAGTGCAATTAATTAAAATAATTCATGGAGCTTAACAAATTCTGCAGTATTCAATATTGTTTCTGTCAATTCATGTCTTCTTTCATGGTATATTTTCCTTCCTCCAAAAGCACATCATTTAATATTTCTTTCCTTAAAGTCTGTGTTTGTTAATACTTTATTTTTGAAAATGTATACATTAACTATAAACTTAAATCATAGTTTATCTGAGTGTAAAATGCTATGTAGTTAGCTACTTTTTTAAGCTTCCAATATTTTCAGTTATTGTTTAGGGCATATATTTCTGCAGATGAGAAATATGTTTTTGTGTTTTCTTCTTTCCAGGTAATTTATGGTTATTTTCCATAAGCTCACAACATTTTCTCTTTATTCTTTTTTAAATTAATTATTTATTTATTTTAAAGAAACTTTAGATTACATAAATGTTACATAAAAAATATAAGGAATTCTCATATGCCCCCATCCCTCCCCCTCCCACATTTTCCCACATTAACAACATCCTTCATAGTGTGGTATATTTGTTGCATTGATAAATACATATTGAAGCATTGTCACTAACAGTGGGTTTTAAGTTTACATTATAGTTTACACTGCACCTAGCAATTTTGTAAGTTATGACAAAATATATAATGGTCTGTGTCGGTCAAAGCAGCATCATGCAGAACAATTCCAATGTCCCAATAGTGCCCCCATATTGCACCTATTTTTCCCTCTCCCTCTTTTCAGAAACTCTCGTGGCCACTGAATAATAGTAAGTCTACTTTAGTCCATTGTTCCTTCCCCAGTCTTGAGGATTTTGGGATGGTGATGCCCACTCTACCTCTAATTGAGAGGATGCCTAGATTCCATGGAGCAGATGGATAGAACTCTCTTGCTTGCAGTTGCAGAGTTTCTCTGTTTCTTGGGATGTGCATTGCCATTATCATCACCTTGTTATTTGTCCTGGGAGAGTCCAGTGAACTGGAGAGTAGGTGTTGCAACTCTGCTGAGATTCAGGGCCCAGATGACACATGGATAGGGCAAAGATTTAAGTCTTTTGGACCTATACCTATCAAGTATAGTACTTTCTATAGATTCAAATAGAAAGAGCAGATGGGCCATGTGTAGGGAAATCACAAATGGGTCCAAATCTGTCACACTGGGGAGCATAAATTTCAAGGTAAAGTCCACTGGCAGGGCAAACTACGGAGATGTCTGCCCTGCCTATAGTGTCTGGTTGTCTTTAGAGCCCTCAGGAACCCGGCTTTTTGAGGCAATACTTACTATGACAGTCAATGAGATCCCCTGAGATGTGTGTAAGCATAACCTCTGTAATGACCTGTGGACTCATTTTGAAATATCTTAGCCATAAGAAGTCATTTGTATTTACCATTTTCCCCTTATGGTCAAGGTCTTTTTCCAGGCACATTGCTAGTTGGTGGTTGGTAGTAATCCCTTTGTGCCAGGGAGGCTCACTCTCAGGAATCATGTCTCATGTTGAGGGGAAGGTAGTGTGTTTATATGCTGAACTGGCTTAATTTATCTGTTTAAGGGCTGTTAACAAATATATTTTATAGTCTTTATTAGTTTATTTAATTATTTTATTTTTGAGTGTATTTTTCATCTTCATTTTAAACAATTATTAGAATATAAAACACATACCATATATTTCAACTATTTAATATGTACAATTAAATGGTATTTAATAATTTACATGCACGTGCAAATATCGCCCCAGTCTGATTGTAGGATTTTGTGTCACAAAGAAACTCATCAGCAGTTAATTCCTTTGTCTACCAGCCATAAATATTCACTAATCTATCATGTGTCTATATATTTGTGTACTCTGGATTTTTTATATAAATGGAATAACAAGATATGCAGTAATTTGTGATTGCCTTCTTGTACTTTGCATACTGCTCTCAAGGTTTAGCCATATTTTAACATAAATGAATACATTGTTCCTTTTTTATTCAGAGTAATATACCATTTTATGTGTTTTTGCATGGCATATTGTTTATCTATTTGTCAAATCATTGACAGATGGATTACTTGCATTTTTTGCCTAATAAGGAATAACATTGTTGTGAACATTATATATTCCTTCTTCCATTATGCTTCTATACTGTAGTACACTATTTGAAAATTTCCAAAATTTTAATTTTGTTAATATCTCTATTTTATTTCATATAGCTTATGTAATTTTTTTGAAACTGTATCTATGTTATTTCTATTTTAACTATTTGTTAATATTATCTTGTATATTAAAAAATATAAATTTTTAGAGCTTCACAGTCATTAATTAAATGGGTATTATTTATTTAAATCATAAATAATATGAAGTATATTTAGAAAAAATGATATTATTCATATTTCCTTCAGTTTCCTTTTTTCCTACCAAATGTTTTATGTATTGAGATGTGTTAAAATGTCCTACTTAATTTGTACATATTTCACAGGATTTAAACTCTTGGTGACTAGAATCACATGTTAATGTTTAGATATGTGCAATTTGGAGTAAAGCATATCTTAACTAATTACATGGATAAAAACTGTTTCTCTTGTTTAAATTACTCTATTTTTGATTATAGTACTCCAAAATTCAATAGAGAGTTGATGTTTTGCAAAGCAATATTTTACCTCTGGTAATTTTGTTTGGTTTTTGGATTTAGTATGGAAAGATGTAGAAGGAAGTGATGGAGAGAGATCAACAATAGAGGCCATTATCTCTAAATTCTGTGTCCTCATAGATCATTATCAGTAATTATTTTATATTTTAAATTATTATTTAGATCTGTAATGGATTTACTTGTTGTTTCCCTAATGAAATTTTGTGCTCTTTACATTGAAAGTTGATAATTTCTTTCTTTATTGTTGAGCACAATGGCTATCACAAGTTTTTCCAATTACTAAAAGATAGTTACAAATTCTTACTTGGGAAAGAAATCCTTCATATATATTTTTTTATTAATTGCACATAGAAATAAATTCCAAAATTAAAGTACTATATAACAATAGATTATACAGAGAAATATGGAAATACCTTTTTATACCCACTCATACTCCTCTCTGCCTACTACTGCATTCTTTTGATTGTCACTAGTTTGGAGCACCTTCTTCCTGTTCCCTTTCTAATATTTTATATAATAAATTAGAAGTAAATGAAAGGACACAATATATCTCTTTAATATAAATGAATAATGGTAAACATTGAATTGTGATATACTTTCATTTTAATTAAAGGTTGATTCCATTAGTGCACCTCTTCCCTTCCCCCTGCCCAAACATACACCCATACATATATAAATTCCATAGGAACATTGTGAGTGCTTTAGATTCTTGAACTTGCAGAAAAATGAGTACTGGCTAGCCTGAAAACAAAACACATTGAGTTTGTGCTTTACAGCATCAAGGTAGAAAAACATATCTGCTAAAATAATTTTAATTTCAGTGAATATGGTTATTTTGAGAAGGAGGAAAGGAGTGCAATATAGTAATATATAGTTGCTATATGGATAGTAGTAAAGGAATGATGAACAAATATCACGAAGGAGAGAAAAGTTCCGGGATTGGAAGTCTCCATAAGTCTGAAGACATAGTATAATGTCATTATTAAATAAGCATGTTGGACTACCACAGGTGTTTTATAAGATGACAACCTTATGAATTCTAAAGAATTTATGACTAAGCCAGATTTCTGAGACATCTTTGTGAAAAATTAGTGATTATTTATGTTTTATTTTATGAAATTCATAAAGATTTAATCAAGTTAGGAATTTGGAAAAAGAAAAGATGACATATAATCATACATTTATATGAGCATATGCCAAATTTGAAAGAAGAATTTATGAATTTTGCTGTTTATTACAATTTCCAATGAAATGTTCAACCCTGTCACCCAATTCTATTTGAAGACCTTCTGGATTTCTGCATAAACACAAATAAACAAACTGTTGCACAACAGAATGTTCTTTCACTGCTGTCTTAGATTCTTCTAATTAAAACTAAGGATCAAAATATATATAATCAGGGTTCTACCTGTTGAGTTATAACAAGGGTTTCTTAAACGCAGATTCAAAGGCTAGATGTGAATATAAATAATTTTGATGATAGACACACTGTCTTTGTTTAGATAAATAATTTCCCAGAGAATAAAACATATTTAAAGTCAGCATTGTATTTTATTGTATTGAATATACCCTGGCTGATCATATATCAGTACTTACTGTCAAACTATATGCTCTATTTTTATATAATATCTTAGAATTTTTTAAATTTTAGTGTGATTCTCTAATTATACAAAGGCAGCAGGGAAAAGAAACTAAATATTTTTAGGAGTATTTTCTTTAGCCATGAAGCTGAATAAATATTGAGACTTTATAGATAGATATCTGTCCTTACCCCTTATCTGCCTTCTTGTTGTGGGCATGTTCTGTTTTTTTTTTTTTTTTTTTTTTTTCCCAGATATCAATGCTACAATGCATAATACTTCCAAACTTAGCAGTTTAAGGGAGATGTTTCATTATGTTCAAAGTCTGTAGTTCAGAAATTCAAACATGAGAGAGTAAGAATGGTTTGTTTTTGCTAACTGATATTAGGGGCCTATAAGTTGGGAAGACTTGGTAACTGAAAATGATTCAAGACCTTGGGAGTCAAAATAACTAGAGGCTTCTTCAGCTACATGTCTAGCAAGTGATGCTGGTTGACTCGGACCTTAGCTCTGATTTTTGGCCAGTGAACCTACTAGTGGTCCTCCTGTAAGCCTGGGAATGTTCATCATAGAGTAGACGGTCATCTTAGGTGGTGGCCTAAGGCTTCAAGGTGAGTCTATCTAGTGAACAAGACAGACGTGGCATCAACTTTTCTGACCCAAACTTATACTTAAGCATCATTTATTATGCATTCAATTTGTTACAGGTGGGTCCTCAATCTACCCTCATACAAAGAAGGGAGGATCTGTGGGTCCCTTCTCTTAATTGGAAGAATGTTAAGTCACATTGTAGGAGAGCCTACAGGATGAGAAATATTGCTGTGGCTGTCTTTGGATGACATAATCTGACACAGTGCGTCACATGACATTATTGAGTAAAGTTTCCTTGAAATTGTGAGATTGCTAAAATAGTGGTCCAAACACATTGTTCTTGTGTGTGTGGTAGGCAAGGCATCCCACCCTCTCTCTCTGTCAGGGACAGATAAAGCAGTGTGGTAGGTCAGGTGCCATAAAACACATATACTTAGCTAAGCAGTCTCCTGTGAATGTTTACATATGTTTGGGGCAAAAGGGGAAGGAATGTGCTGGCAGACCACTGTCTGCTAGGGCAGGGGTTTTCAGGGGGTCCATGAGATTGAACTGAAAAAAATCAATTTATTATATTTATTTTCTCTGGCCTCAAACTGAAATCTAGCATTTCCTTCACTTATGAATGTGCAATAAATTACAATAGTATTCATTTCATATTTAAAAAATAAAATTTTACTTTAACTTCCCTATATTTTGATGTATTTGATTATCATTTATGTGTTAAGAAAGAAGCACATACGTATAGTATTATATCATGGGTTTTTTAAATAATTGTATTTCAGTATATGTAACTGATTCCCTTTGTAATTTCATTTTATGCATTTAAAAATTTTATTCTTGTGGGGACTGTTGGTGCAGGTGTGATATATTTATTAAATAATACACAATATAGTGTGAACTTAGAATTATTTTTATTTTCATATAGTGTGTTCTGAGTGCAGTGGATAATTGCCTGCAAAAGGTTTGGTAAGGATGGAGGAGATGATTTTATTATGCTGTGAGAAAACTCGAATTTCTAAATGTTTGCTGAAAATGAACATTTAAACAGATGTTGAACCGTGTTAGCTTATCAGGTATTGAAATTACGGGAAAGTAGTAAAATATAATTTTGAATAATCCTAAAATCTAATTTAAAGACATGCCCATGTTGAGTGTCATAAAACTATCTGCTGCTGCATTCTGAGAAGGGATCCATGGTTTTCACCTGACTAGTAAAGTGGTCTGTGGAATAAAAGAGGTTAAGAACCCCTGTGCTAGGAGATGAGTTTTATAGCCAGGCATTCCTGAGAAGAGCCCACAATTATCATCTCATCCTAGGAGCCCAACTAACACATCTATCCCAGAGCACAAAGTTTATTTATGGGTCACAAGGAAAGGTAGCAGGCCTGCGCTCTGACTGTCTCCTCCACAGATTATTATTTAAAATTGTTCATAGCCTCTTATGAGGAGGAGTATTTACTTTGTATTGTTCTATAAGAAAAACAAAAACCTATTACAAATTGGTGAAATATAATGGAGGTTATTATTAACTGAAATGAAAGAACTTTATGGTGTTTAGAGGCATTCCAAAGAAGTGGAGTATCTTGATATGCATCAAACTACAAAAATCTCCTCCAAATCTGAGAGTTTACCCTGGGTGGAACTTGATTTAACTCTTCTTTTGTGTTATAACATTAATTTAGTGTCCCCCTCCTCCTCAAAATTATAGAGGAATCATCTTCAGAAGATGAAATGAACAGTTAAGGTGAACAAGATGTGAGTATAGCTGAGGAGCTGAGAATTGTCCCTACTGTTAAAAGACATTGACAAGTTTGAGGATCAATACACTTGGGTCTTTCAAAAAGCTGGTTAGCTATCTAAGGTTCATTTTTTCCCCATTCTATATCTCAGTTTGCATAACTTAATGATTATATGGTTCCTAATGGTTAAGGAAAAGACCAGCCATAAAGGTTTAAATAGTAGCTAAGATGAAACTTATACAATGAGATAGACTGAAGGATACAGTTAAGCCCTAATCATTTTGATGAGTTTTAAATCTGCATAAGGCTTTTTCTTTAGGAAAGCCCTAATATTGTATATTAACTCACTGTGGTATGGACACCATTAAATTAAAATATTCTTCTTCGTCTTAAGCAAAAGTTATGGATTAGTTAAGTAATAAGTCATAATTACAAATATTATCTCTAAAATAAATGATTTGTAATATTTTTCATATTCACAAATATATTTTGATTGGTTAAAATATGTATGATTTGAACTATTGCACCATTAAATGTATTTCTTTGGAAATATGAAGAATGGATTGTCACGGAGACATATTTATGATACTATGAACTAAAATGATACAAGAATATATGATAATGTGAAGTAATAAAAAATAGAATAGAAGATAATAAAATAATTAAAATTTATATTTTACTTTTTGTGACTTAGAGCAAATGCATTTAAAGTGAGAAAATGAAGACTGGGATTTACAATGATTTGATGAGTTGTAGATTATTCTACATGAAGCAGTAATACAACCCAACTAGATTACTAGTAGACTGATACAATTAAAAATAAGAAGGACAAGAAAAGTTTCAACTGACAAATTCAGAGAAAAAGGTAGGAGGGAATAATAATGAAGAAAAAGCCAAAGATCATTTGTGACTCTGTGTAAAGTAGTAGGATCATAAGGCTGAATTTAGAAGCTCAGAATGACTCCCACTGGAAAAGAGGAGTCATATCTCAGACAGAATGAGTATTTTTCTTAAAATATATGATTAGCATCATATGACCCCTGATAATAAATATTTAGAATTATGAAACAATCTGATTTTTTTCAAATTCTTTCTTTCTAATCTTATAATTTTATTTCAAATACTCTTTCTTACTCTTTGCTTATTGTGCAAAAATATTCCTTTTTCTCATAGTTTTCTTTAAAATATTTTAAGTATCTCTTTAAGGAGTGGTGATGTTTCTCCAAAATACAATATTTAACTATTTGTAGACATATGCTTACCTTTTCACTCCTATCTCAGAAAGCAGCATAGTTCCTGGCACCTTGAAGCTTATTTAACACATATAGTTTGTATATAGGTTGTGAATTTCCTTCAAATAAGGGTTTTCCTACAAAATCACGATACAGACCATGAAATTTTGGAAATTAACATTGCTACATTAATGCATCCAAATCCTGAGATACCCTTCAAATTTCACCAGTCATCTTAAAATGTTCTTAACAGACAAAATGATATATACCCCAGAATCATATGTTGCATTTTCTAGTCATGACTACTTTAGTGTAGAATAGTTCTTCTGACTTTTTTTAAAGTTTCATAATCTTGATTTGTTTGATTTTACAGGCTAATTATTTAGTAGCATGATCTTCAAATTGAGTTTGTCTAATGATTTTTTCATTATTAGAAATGTTATATATCTTTGGAATATCACAGAAATATTGCTGTGCTCCTCTCTGCAGCTTATTACAGAACTCATAATCTGGATTCGTTCAATTACTGATGATATTTAGTTTGATCATTTAATTAAGGTCATGTCTGCCAGGCTTCCTCACTTTTCTCCCCCTTCTTAAATAATTATTTCTCATTTTCAATGTATCCATTATATATTTAATGTGTTGTCTTAAATTTAATATTTAATGTATAATATTTTAAAAATATATTAATTTTATTTACTTATTTATTTATATCAGTATGGACTTATTTTTGCCTTTTTTCTAATCTGTATAGTCATTATTTATTTTGGTGTTCAAATTGTACAGATTTGGCCAGAGGAAATTCTTTCAAGCTGGCTGCTGTTTTTTTTTTTTGTTGTTGTTGTTTTTGATATGTCTCTTTATTATTTGAGTAATTGTTTGCTTTTCTGACACAATAAGATGTTCTAGTTTTATCTTTTATTGTTCTTACCCTTACTCTAGAATCAGTCATTACCCTAAGGAACCATGCTTCCTTTTAATGAAGAGTGATTTGTACAAACCCTCATCTTGGTACTTAGGTGTGCTAATATCTATTAATTAAAGAATGCTCCTAGGCTTTCCTTGCACAGAAACACAGAATGTATATATACAGAAACAGAGGAATATATACATCTATGAGCACATACTGATGTCCATATTTATTTCTATATCTATCTATATATTGACAAACCCTGAGTTAGCAGCATCCCATTCCAATACAGCAGCATCAATGATTTATTCATTCTTATTTCTACCTCTTTCATATTTTAGCACCCTACTCCAGCAATGAAAAAACTGAGTCCTTTTATACTTGGTTTATTTAATTATTTGATCAATGCTCCTATATTCAACCAATCTCCCTCCACTACTGTCACATATTTCCCCATGCAAATATATGTTTGACCTCACTAGGGCCACTGCCAGACCCATGTGACTATCTATCTCATGCCTCTCTGCCAGTCTCATACTTTCCATAACCAGTTAGGACACAAATACTACATGCCAGGTCTTATGTGCACATGGATATCCTCCTCTCTTTGTCATGCAATACTAGAAACAACTTCCACGTAAATTGCCTCCTCACCCAACTTGGTATCTTACCTATCATGATGGGGCAACCCATGTGTGGAAATCTTCATCAAAGATTGTGGAGAGCCTGGGTCTTTACCCCACTTGCAACCTAGAAAACTACACTGCCACAGTTCTATTAAACTGAGAAAGAAAACTGGACTCCTGGGTCAGAGATGAAAGACTTTTTAGAAATAGCAAAATCAGGAAATGGAGTGTCAGCTTAAATGCTATAGTTTTTTGAATCCCATTTCTCATAAGTGACACACAGAGGCAGATGATGACTGCATATGCAGTGCAATGCCTTACATGAGATGAAGCAAGGGCCAAAGAACTAAAGAATAGGAACAGATTCACTCTTACAGCTTCTAGAGAATATATGCCCTTCCGAAACCGTGAGTTCAGATTTCTGGCCTACAGAACTGATATTTAATTTTTTGGTAATTTGATAAACAGCCCTTGGAATCTAATACATATTATAATTAATTATTGTAACTTATAAAATTAATATATATTCAAACATATCCCATATCCATTTGATATTTTCTCAAACATAGAAGCAAACAAAACAATTAACCAAGTAATTATTCATAGTGTCACATGAAAAATAAATTATGCAATTTAGCAAAAATCTATCGTCAGATAATTGTTACTAAGATTTGTTAATTGAAATCAATGGTCTATTTTTCTAATTCTTAAACTTTGCATGAAGTGTTTACTTTGCCAGGCTTACTTTGAAAGTTTCTACTTGAATTGGCTTACTAAACAGGGTTTGTCCCATCCAAAGATGAGTAAACATGCTTTACATCAATAATAACTGTGCATGGTAATATAAATAAGCATATGTAAATATGATGTATTCTGTCATTGTCATTTTTCTTATAATGGTAGAGACTATGATTTGACAATAAATGTACTCTGGCATAAAACTTGTCTGGTATTTTTCTGCATGTGTTCCCATGCATGTTTGGGTATGGATACGTGCATAGCCACTGTTGAGAATGGAGAAGTTTCTTTACAAAACAAAATAACTATAACAACTTATTGTTTTCTCTAAAATTTGAGACAGTTTGATTTGCCTAGGAACATTAAAGATAGCCAATAACAGAGGATAGAGATGTGGCTGATCAAATAAATAATGGAATGGGGAATTGTGGATGTAGAATGATAAGCCTCAATACATTGATATATGGCAGCTGTATAAAAACCAAGGAAACATTAAATGCCTCTAGATATTAAAGTAAGAATAATTTATGAAATTTGGAATGCAATCTTGAGAGTTGAGGCATGGGAACTGAGATGCTTAACAAAATAGTGGGGGGAGGGGCTATGTTATAAAGAGAAAACAGTAAAATCCTCCAATGCCAGGAAATTTCAAGGGATATTTTAAGAAAAAAATGTTATTAATATTCATTTGTAAGATTTTATTTTCTTCACAAAGGTTAAATATAGCATTCCTATGACAAATTCACTGGAATTTGAATATGTGCTACTTTGGAAACTGAAGGAATTGGTACAATGACCAAAATTGTTACAACAAGAGGCAAAAAGGGGGACAAATACAGGGAGACAAACCATACATAAGAAAGAATTTCAAAGAAGTGGAAATTTTGAGCAACTGATGAAAATTGAAAACGGGGTACTTGAATCTGAAATAAAACAGTGAATTTTCCACTATAAATGAGATGGAGGTTTTTGCCAATATTTATTCTATATTGAATGACATGACAATATGGCTGAATATAAAAAGACAGGCAGTGATAGCAAAAATGTTCCTTTAATTCTGTGATCAGTGCAGATAGTAATTATTTGCAACTTTCTCTTACAGATTCTAGCCAATTTCTTAAAATCTGTACTGCCACAGAACTCCAAGCAGCCATTTAAATCCCTCAAAGTTCACCAAAGTTAAAAACTACTTAGCATTCTTAGTTATCTGGGGAAAACAAATCACAGCTTATAGTATAACATTTTAGATTATTTGTTATCAATAGTTAAACTACCTTTGTGCTTACGTGTACACTTTGTTCCACTTTGCAATGAGAAAATAAGGGTGAAGAATGTAATGAGATAAGTACTCCATTACTCTACCCCAGGCAAGAGATGATATTAGATTTAAGGAATTTCAGCCTCTTTTTCAGTACTTTATTTATGAGGAGCATTTACATGGGTTAAAAATATCTTCACGCTCCTGACCAAAGATTAATTAAAATGATCTATTTCAGAACACCCTCTCACTATTAGTCTAAACTTATGGCTTCCATGTCTAAGACCAGAAAACAATTTTCCTTTGCCAATGAATCAGTGTAGATCCATGCATATGGTCTGGTTTGCTTCCAGTTTCATTGTTTGAGGTCTCCCATTCACAAGATATTCCTTTTTTTATAGTCCTGCAGGGCTACTTCTGAGTGGAGCAGTAATACTTCAGTTATCATCTTTTTCAGACAGCATAAAGTATGGGGCCATGTGAAACACAAGCCCATTTTTGTTTAAACTTTGTTCCTATAAGGGCATAGATTTGGATTTAAGGAAAGGTATCTATTCAGCATTAGTAGGTATCATGGAATCTAAGCCATATACTTAATCAACTTTTTCGTACTTTCAGTACATCAGCACCTAGGTCTACACTTGGGGAAGTGTAAGGTAGAGAAAGTTTTTCTTGCCCTTGAGAGACTCTTTTGATAAGTTCCAGATAACTGACAACTGGTCCCTCTTTGGACTTTCCTCTTCATTAAGTTCTTGACCTTACCAATTTCTACGGTATTATAAATTCTTTGATGCTTTCAAAACCTAAGAAATATTTTGTCCAAGTGTTCTAGTTGTTCTCAGAAGGCACATGATTCTGAAACAAGCTAGCTCATTATTGATGATACCAGAAATCCTACCAGTCTTTTAGAGTACATGGAACTGTCATAGTTTTCCCATCCTTAAGGGAATATATCCCTTCACATCATCTTGATCTTCACCTGTCTAACTCCAATTAGGAGGAACAGTGTAAAAGAATCCCTACTTAGGGAAATAGTTTTATCTGGCCCTGATCTAAAATCTTAATTCCTCTGCGTTTTGGAGGGAAAGATAGAGTAGGTTGGAAAGCACAAAGTGTAAATTAGCATTCATGATTAGACCAATACATTCTGGATTATAGGAGAATGAAAATCCCATGATCCAATGAAATTACATGTTTTCACTTTTAAATACTTTACTGAGAACCTAGACAGGAATCTATAAAGACTTTGTGAAAACAAAGTAGGGAAACTGAGGGCAGGGTGGATACTTAATGACATTTCTATTAGACAAGACTGTATTATATTTATTTATGAACTCATCTTCCTTTTCCTTACTGGCTGACAGTTATTGAATACTAAGATTTCATTTTAGTAATATTCACTAACATCATTATACACAGAAATAAAAGTAGTTGAATCAGAGAATTTATTTTTTAGCCCTGTAATTTTTATCCTATGTGTTTGATATTTTAATAGTTATGTAGTTAGCCACATTTTTCTTTATAGAGCAATTTGCTTTCAGTAAGCCTTTCTCGTCAGTCTTTGCTTTATTCTAAAGTCTGGAAAACATATTAGCTTTGACATATTAAAATGTAGAGTACAGATTGAGGAAATATCTCTAATACATTTAGAGGACATCTTTAATTATGATAAGTTCATTGCTGCATTTCTGTTCAAGGCTGTTTTTCAACAGCAGTTTTTTTTAATGTTTTAAATATATAGATATTTTCTATTATGGCCCTCACATTTCATGTGCTTATAGAAACAAAATTACTTAGGCAATAAATTCGACATACATAGAAAAGTCCTGCTATTCATTTTCTATTATTTGTTTAGAATAATCATTTAGAACCTTGTTTGTTCAAATTCTTTGAGCACTGGGTATAGGATATCTTCCTTACCTAACAAAACACTGAAGAAAAACAGCCTCAGTGAGTTTACTAACAACTGTGTAACTACTATCAAGTTAAATAAAGTAACAGAGTATTTAATTTATTATACTTAGACATAAAATGGCTCTTAAGCCTTTTCCAAAGGATTTGATGAAGTGACTTACCTGATATTTACAAGTAAAAAAACAAAAAACAAACAAACAAAAAAAAACAGATACAATAAAAGTTTAAATTCAAACCTACTGTGATTATAACATGAGTCCCTGAAATCTTGACATGGTGAATGTGGTGCTTAGATGATTAGGCCGAAACATTTCCTAAAATAAATGCGCATGTATGACACAAATATCACCCAAAGTTTGACAAGGAAATTAATTTAAAAGACTGGATTATACAATTCATTAGTTGATTGCCACTTTATGGATGCTTTTGCTAAAGCTCACACTGCTCTTAAGAATTTTAATATGCATTATTCATTTTAGATAAAAGGTGATATATTTGGCAAGAGAAAAATAATATCAACATTCACAAGGTATGATCTTTCAACATGGGCTATGTGAAAGAAAGAAAATCTCACACCTCCACTTCGTTTTGACAGAATAAAATTCTGCTAGACAATTTAAATTACATAGACATTTTATTTCTAAGGTAGGTCAATCAAGAAATAATAGATTCAAAGTTGTTAAAATATTTTACCTAATTCCAACTTGCACTTGAAAACCTACACAGTATTTTCTCTTAAAAAATCAAAGAAAGTCCTTCTCTTTAGTTGTACAAAATGTAATGCCATGGTTTCTAATGGTATAGATGATCATCAAACTATTTTCGTTCTAAGGATGCCAGATGATCTAAAATGTTGTGCTGCAAATAAAATAAACATATTAACATATATCTTCTTAGAGTTATATTGCATTCCATCAGAAATGCTAATTATTTCAATAAGGTAAATTTAGTTGAAACCAAAGGATTATATGTATCCATTTTCATGGTATTTCATATATATTTCCAAATGTATGTGTTGTTGTCTGCAATTGCTGGACTGTTAAAAAATATCTCACTTGGTGACAGTTTGTTATTTCAATACGATTTTATATTTTTGAAATTATAAACTTTCTCACGTTTGTCAGTGATAATTCATGTAGACTCTCACCTGCTTCAGTGAGATTTAGCTAATTAGTATTTCCCATAATGTCTAGAAAACGTTTTAGGCAAGGAGAACATGCAAAAAATAAATATTTAACAAATAAACTAGGCAATGAATTTCTACAATCAGGTTAGCACAATGGTAAGCAAAAAATATTGCACTAATCACCCCCAATAAACCAAAACAAGTCCGATAAAAAATTATAAATAGTAAAATAGATATGAATTTTTTACTGTTTAGTAGTCTCTCTAACAAGTTGAGCATGTCTCCTAATCTTAGTTTATTGATTGTTTTTATCAATATTGGATGTATGATTTCATCACATCATATTTTCTACATCTATTGGTATAATTACATAGATTTTCTTTTTAGTTTACTAATATTTTGAATTATATGGATTGATTTGTGAATGGTAAATGAGCTCTGCATTCCTGGGATAAACACATCTTAGTTATGATCCATTACACATTTTAAATGTTGTTGAATTTGATTTGATAAAACTTAAGATTTTTTTTTTCTCTGATCATGTAATTTATTTCCTATAGTTCTCTGTCCTTTTGAAACTTTTTATCTGGCTTTAGTAACAGAGTAATGCTGGACTCTTGGTATTACTTAGAAAGTGTTTCCTAACAATTTTCTAGAAGAATTTGAGAATTATTTATTCCTTAAATCTTTGTGAGAATTCATCAGTGAATCAATTTGGCTTGGAACTTTTATTGCTGGAATTTTTATAATCATTAATTATATTTCTTCATTAGATACAAAAGGTATAGGGCTATAAATAAGCTTGTTAGTTTATTAATTTCAAGGAATTATCCCATTTATTTAAGTTGGCAAATGTATCAACATAAATAATATTGTTTAGTCTGAAATCTACTTTGATACTAATACTTTAGTATTAATAAGGTACTTCAGTATTCTTCTGATTGGTGAAATCAAGTGGAAATTCTTGTATCCTTTAGTTTTTAAACTATTTGTGTGACCTTAGTAAGTGAGCCCTTTATGGGCAGCATAGAGTTGGATCTTGTATTTTTTATGCAAGCTGATAGTCTCTGTCTTTTAATTAGGTTGTTGAGACCCTGATATTTAATATAATCAGTGACATGATTGCCCTTATATAATCTATCTTGCTGTTCATTTTATTTTTTCCCTCTCTTTTTTTAAAATTTATTTTCCCACTTTCCCTCTTTTCTTTTGGATTGCTTGAATGTATTTTTATTATTCACTTTTAATCCCATTGCATGGAATATTAGCTATACTTTTAATGGGTGAATTACTGTTCATAGTGTAATCTTTGTCTCAGTCAATCCTAAAAAAATATTATATCACTTAACTTATAGAATAAAAACTTTCCAATAGTTTAATTTTCTCTCTACTGTCCTGGACTTTTTACTATTTTTGTCATACATTTTTCTTCCATCTGTGTTGTAAACCATTCAACAAATAGTTTTTGTTTCATTTTATTTAGTTTTGTTTAAGGCATTGTCTTTTAAAGAGTTTATACAAAATATTTAATCCAAATATTTACAATTTCTGGTGTTTCTCATTCTTTGTTATATCCAAGTTTCCATCTGATTTTGTTTTCTTTCTGTTGGAGTTATTTCCTTTAACATTCTCCTGAATTACCAATCTTCTGGTGATGACATCTACCACCTTCTGTATACCTGAAAAGTCTTTACTTATCTAAATTTTTAAATTTAATGATATTTAATTTGATGTTCTCTGGGTAGAGAATTCTAAGTAGACAGTATTTTTCCCCAGTACTTAAAGGTCCTGTTCTAATGTTTTATGGCTTATACTGTTTCTGACAGGATGCAAATATCATTCTTATATTTTCCCTCTTTATATAATGTATCCTTATTCTTTAGCAGAATTTAAAAAATTCTTTTCATCATGGGCATTCAGCAACTTGACTATGCTATGTCATGGTCTAGTGTTCTTTAGGGTTCTTGTGCTTAGAGTTCTCTAAGATTGGATCTGTGAATTTATGGATAGTTTCCACCAATTTGAAATTTTCACCAATATGTTTTCAAATCTATTTAGGTACTCAACTTTCTTTCTTTGGGGAAATTCAATTAAAATTATATTAGTCCTCTTCAAGTTGTCTCACAGCTTATTGCTGTTTTGTTTGTTCACTTAACAGTTTGTTCTCTGTGTTTCATTTTGTAACATTTGCGTTTCTATGTCTAAAAATTCACAATTTTTACATGCAGTTTATAATTTATTGGTACTCATTTCAAATAGTTTTTATATAAAAGATTGTTTTTTTGTATTTAAATGTTAACTTTAGGTTGTTTTATATTTTATTTGTCTTTTCTGTCTTGAATTTATGGACTATCAATATTCTAACATTTCTAATGTTTGTTGGTACATTCTGTCATCCTTGTCATTTCTGGGTTTCCTTCAGTTCCTTAATAGTTCAGCTAATTCGGGAACTTCTTTTTCTGCTTCTTTCCATGCATGTAATTTGACTGTATGCCAGACATCAGGATTTTACATTTGTGGATTTTTATGAATCCTTTTAAATATTTATGAACCTTGTTTTGGGTCACATTTAAGTTACTTGGAAGCACTATGTTACATTCAAAACTTGCTTTTAAGTTTTGTAAGGCTGGGTAACTGTAGATATCCTTTCCAAAACTCAACTCTTCTTTCCTACATTCTCAATTCTTTTTTCTTTTGTTGCTTGTGCTTTGTGTGTCAAGTCTAAAAAACAATTGCTTAATACAGTGTCTTAAAGATGCTTTTTATGTTTTCTTCTAGGAGTTTGACAGCTCTAGCTCTGATATTTAAGCTGTTGATCCTTTTTAAATTGTTTTTTGTATATGGTGTGAGGTAGGGGGCCTCCTTCTTTTAGCAAATGGAGATCTAGTTTTCCCAGCACCATTTGTTGAGTAGACTATTCTTTCCCAATTCAGTGGTTTTTACACCCTTGTGAAAAATTTTAATATCAGGCAACAACAAGAACAACAAAAAAACAGTGCTGAATGAAGAAAACCAGACACAAAGTATTATATATTATATGATTCAATTTATATAAAATTTAAATATAAATCAATTTATAAACATGAAATTAGATTAGTGGTTGTGTAGGTCTCAGGAAGGAATGCTGGGAGTGCGGAGTTTTTTGTGTTTTTTTTTTTTTTTTTGGAGTAATGAGATTGTTCTAGAATTTTTTGTGGCGATGAATGCATAGCAGTGTGATTATACTGAAGGCCATTGATTATACCCTTTGGATGGATTGTATGGCATGTGAATATATCTTTATTAAACTGCTCAATAAATAAATGAATAGTTCTGCATGAATAGCAGCTATGTACAGCAGGGAAAACAGAGAGAGATTGAGAGGTGAAGAATTTTCTTGTTTGTTTGTTTCTGTTTATTATATAATTGAAAGAATGAAAATCCTCTAACAATGAGGTGATGAATGCACAACTATGTGATTATACCAAATACCATTGATTGTACACTTTGGATGAATTGTATGCTTTGTTGATGTGTATCAATAAACTGATTTGTTTAAAAAATCATTTTAACCATTTTTAAGTATACAATTAAGTGTACATACAAGGAAAATATTTTATCATTTCTCTTATATGAAATACCTAAATAAGCAAATTCATAGAGACAACACCAAACAGTGGCTACCGGGGGCTGGCAGGAGAGAGAATGGTGAGTTATTTCTTAACTGGCATGAATTTGTTTGGGATGATGAAAATACTCTGGAAATAGATAACAGTGAAAGTTACACAACATTGTCAATGTACTTAATGATGCAGAACTGTATACTTAAAAGAGGTTAAAATGATGTTTATGTTATGTATATTTTACCACAATTTTTAAAAAATGTTGTAAAGACCTTCACTAATGCATATAATTTATCATGGCACCAAATAAGGGATTTTAGGATAAATGACATAACCATGTGAGGAAATAATATGTAGTCATTAAAAATGATGCTTTGAAAAAAAAATCCGTTGGCCATAAATGTGAGTGTTGACTTCTGTGCTCTCAATTTGAATCCATGGGTCTATAAGTTTGTCCTTTTGCTAGTATCATACCGCCTTGATTACTGTGGCTTTATAATAAATTTTAAGATCTGGAAGTGTGAGTCATCTAACTTCCTTCTTATTTTACAAGATGACTTTATCTTTTCAGGAGCCCTTATCCTTCCTTACAAATCTGGTAATTGATTGTTCTATTTCTGCAAAGATGTTTGTTAGAATTTTGATTAGAATTGCTTTGTGTCTATAAATTGCTTTGGGTAGGATTGACACTTACTGATATTTACTCTTTCGATCCATGAACACAGAATGTCTTTTAATTTATTTAGATCTCCCTTGATTTCTTTTAGCAATGTTTTGTAGTTTTCTGTGTAGAAGTCCTTTACATCCTTGGTTAGATTTATTCCTAGATATTTGGTTCTCTTAGATGCTTTTGTGAATGGAATTTTTTTCTTGATTTCTTCTTCTGATTGTTCATTGTTTGTGTATAGAAATTATTTTTCAAAAGGTTAATATTGCTTTTATTTTTTTCTTTTATGAAGCCAAGCCTTAAATACAGGATTCTGTATACTCAAAAATATTTCCATTAAATTGCAATCATAGATATTGCAGTATTTTAATTAGGTAAAGGAAAGTTACCTTTGCCTTTCAGTGTCTGACAACTGCAGGTGAGCAGTGTTAAATGGAATCATATTCAGTTTAATTTTTGTCTTCAGAGTCAATGCATTATTTTGCAATATAAAATATATGTAAATCTTTGTATTTTTTGTTTGTTTTCAGTTGATGTTAACACTTATTTTCTGAAGGAGCTTGTAGATTTACCCTTCAACCAACAATTCTGAAGAAATGCAGACTGGAAGAGATAAACTAATTATGATTAAAATTTGAACTTTCATACCAGAATGTTTCTGCTTAGAACTCAGTTGTATTACCATTGAAATGAATTTGATTTGATTGAAATCACAAGTTTTGGTAGTATGTTCCAGGACCTGCAATATTGTCAAAATAAAAATTTGTTTATGTTACATAAAAAAGTCTTTGTTAGAGACTAAATGTTTCGTGTAAATGTAAAATTTGAATGTTAAGGTTTTGTCAGTCTACTTTCATCTATTCTCCACATTGGATTTGTGCAAGTTAATAACACTGAAAATGGTATCTGTTCTAAAGTGAGAGAGTTTACCAGGAATAAGCTTTAGCCTGTTTCATTTTCCATTGTGTCCTCATCTCTGATCCAACTATTATAATTCATAAAATGAAAACTTGATCCATTTTTGCCAAACTCTTTGTTTTTATTTTGTTTCATTGGAGAAAAAAAGAGTTGTTATTTTTTGGGAGTTTCCTCAAAAATTCAAGATAATCAAGGTGCATTTTTCTTTTTTTCAGTATTTCTTATATAGCATCCATTTTATTTGGTATGTTAGTGCATTCATTTGCAATTTTTAGCAATCTGTCCTGTTCAACCCAGTCAATTAATTCCAATTTCTAATTACACTACCCTGTCCTGGAATGGTGCCAAATGATTCCCATGTCCTCAGGTATATCTTGAATGTTTTCATGTAATGAAGCAAATGAGCAGAATTCAAAGATTGCTTGATGAAAACCATCAGCAAGCACCACAGCTGGCTGTCGTTCTTTGACTACTGGTGTAGTCCAAACCTTCATTCTTGTAGTTTCTGAGCTATTGTTAGTTCTGTCTGGTTTAGGTTCTTGAAGTTTTCCATTGACTTTAATTGCAGGGCATGGTAATATTAAGAGACACCTTAGGGGATCTCCCATATTCCAGGAAAACTCTTCTTTACTTCCTCTGTGTAGTTGCAGTTCTATTTCCCCCTGATAGTCAGGAACAATCACCCACCCAGTATAATAAGTCTCCTCTTTGCCTATTGATTCAGAAGAATAAGGAGCCCAAAGTGGCCAGCTGGCAGTCTTAATTTCCAGTTCAGTGGAACTATTGCTGTGTCTCCTGGTGGAAGCATTCCTCCTTTTGTAACAAAGACCTGTAGACCAGCAAAACTCAAGATTACAAGGAGAGCAAGCAAAAAAAAAATTTTTTTTTTCTTGTGCATCATTAAGGAAAATAGTAAGTGGTATCACTTCCACATCCACCTCTTGACTCCTGGACCTGTTAATCCTGATTATGAGAGAAACAGCACCATAAAGTGATTTAGAGCATAGACAGTCTCCTGAAGAACATTGCCCCAGCACACAGGGTTTCCAACTGTCAGACAGTAAAATCTGTCTTCTATCCTTCCTGGATAACTGCATTTCCAATCTTGACTTGCATTGCAATGATCTTTTCTGGGGCTCATGAAAGCCTCAATCTATATCACCAGAGTAGTTTCAAATTGGGGTCAATGGTGTGTAAGACACCTGATGCTCTCCTTTGAGCCATCTCTGTCCACATAAACTGAAATCAATTATATAAAAATAGAAGTATTCTTTTTTTTGTAATAAGCTCTATTTTTAGAGAAAGTTTAGATTACAGAAAAGTTACCTCAAAATTATAGGAGATTCCCATATAACCTTCCACACTTACACATACATTTTCCACTATTATTAACACCATACATTAGTGTGGTACAGTTGTTAGAATTGATGAAACAATATTGAGCCATTGTTACTAACCAAGTACTATAGTTTACACTATGGTTTACACTTTGTGCTGTACATTTTTATAGGTTTTGACAAACATAGTGTCATGTATCCATTATTGCAGTATCATATAGAATAATTCCAATGCCCTAACAATGCCCCGTATTTCACACATTCATCCTTCTCCTCCTGAACCCCTGCTAGCCACTATCTTTATATCAATGTTACAAGTTTTTCCATTACTACATCATAATAACTACAATAAAAATAAATCTACTTTGGTCCATAGTTACACACCCCCTTATGTTTGTTCATTCCTCAATCTTGAGGAATTTGGGATGATGTCCACTCTGCTTCAGATTGAGAGGGAATTAGATGTTATGGGGCAGATGGAAGCAACTGTTTTGCTTGTAGTTGTACATACTCCTTGTTTTGGGGGATGGGACTTACCCATCATCATGTTAGTTTTCCAGAGCAAGTCTGAAGAACTGGAGAGTAGGAAATGGCTGCAACTCTGCTGAGATTTAGAGCACAGCCAGGATATGAACAATCTGAAGGTTTAAGTCTCTGAGACATATATTCAATTGGTATAATGATAATTATGGGTTCAAATAAAAAAAGTAGAAGAATCATGAATAGGCAAATTATTAATGAGTATAACTATATTATATTGGGGAAATAGATTATCATATATTCTCAAATAAGACCTGCCAAAGGGGTGTTGATATCATGAGACTATGTGCCTTTCTTATGGTGTCCAGACATCCCTAGAGTCCTTGGGAGCACTTTTGTTTCAGGTTTTGTTTATTGTGGCACTTAGTGAAATCTGCCTGAGACCCACATAAGCATGACCTCTGGAATGACTTCTCAACTCATTTTGAAATCTCTTAGCCATAAAAACTCATTTTCATTCAATGTTTCCCACTTTTGGTCAAGATCTCTTTTTCCATATTCATCACTGGTTGGTGCTTGGTAATAATCCTTTGAGGCCAGGGAGACTCATCCCTGGTAGTCATGTCCCATGTCAGGGGCAGAAGTATTCTTACACAGCTTCTGGGTAACTTCTTAAGACTATCCAGTATGTTCCATTTGAACCCTGACTCTTTTCTCTTTCTCATCTCTGTTAGTACTCTCCATTTGAACATTGACTATTTTTACTTCTTTGTTCCTGCTGTCTAGAGTATAGACATGATATGTTGGGATTAAGACACTATCTTATGTGAATACTCTCGCTCTCTTGATTTTGTGATAATCAGGATAGGCTAAACATTTGCTCTATTAGAAACCATGCATATGTCCCCAGACCTAGTTTTTCTCCCTAGGTCTGGTTTTTGGAATGCTGGTGATAAACTAAGTCTGATTTATTATATGACCATCCTTTATGGGAAATGACTGTACTCTAGGTATCTTTGGTCAACCTTAACATATATAACAGGGGACAGATGTGGCTCAAATGGTTGGTGCCTGTCTCCCATATGGAGGGACTTGTGTTTGGTCCCCGGGACCTCCCAGTAAAAATTAAAAAAAGGGAAATGTAGCAGGCACGTGGGCCACCAGGCTCCGCAAGTGGATGAGCCACCAGGCCTTGTCCGTGGGTGCCCCGCCAGGCCCTGCAAGCCATGCAGCAACATGATGATGTAACAGGAGAGTGACAAAGGGAGAGCCAAGACGAGATGCACTGAAAAACCAGGAACTAAGTTCGCGCAGGCAGTAGGATGCCTCTCTCCCACATTGGAAGTTCCAAGAATCAAATCCCAGTGAAGACAAGAGGAGAAGGATGAGAAGCGAGGGCAGGAAAAGGACATAGAATTGCTCAGTGAATGGACACAGAAACAGCAAAAACGGGGAGGTGGGGGGTAAAAATGGATAAAAGTAAATAAATAAATAAATAAATCCTTAAAAGAAATGTATAGGGAAGTGTAGCAGTTTGGCAGTTTGATGTAATTTTGAATTCCAGTAATAGATATTGGATTATTCTTGTAAACCAGTATGTTAATCTGGGCATGATTAAGTTATGATTAGGGCATTGACTGGGCCATGTCAACAGGGCATTGAACCCCACCCCTTGGTGGGTGGGGTCTTGAAGATAAAAGGCATAGCAAAAGACAGTGTTGGAGCCATTTTGAGTTGGAGTTGTGACGCGGAGTCTTGAGCTGGAGCCCTGGGAAATAGCGTACAGAGAAGCTTGGTCGTGAGGAAAGAGAGAAGGCCCTGGGAAGAGAAGCAAGCCATTTGCCTGATATTCTACAGCTGGCCTTGTGGCACAAAGCAAGTCTGAGGCCAGAGAGAGGCAAGCCCCGGGAAGAGAGGAACCCAAGAACCTGAACCCTGGCAAACGTTGGCAGCTGTCTTGCTCTAACACATGGTAACAGACTTTGGTGAAGGAAGAAACTTATGCTTTATGGCCTGGTAACTGTAAGCTTCTACCCCAAATAAATACCCTTTATAAAGACCAACAGATTTCTGGTGTTTTGTATCAGCACCCCTTTGGCTGACTAATACAGGGAGGAAGGTACCAACTATAGTTAGCAGTAATACTTCGACGATGCTCTTTCATGATATGTTAACAAATGTTTCACAGCAATGTGAGGTGTTTTTTGGGGGGTAATGTGTGGAAACCCTGTATGATGTTATGCATGTTTGTTTTGTAAGTTCACGATGTTTGTTGAACATTTATAGTGTATGTATGTTCATGTATGAATGACATACTTCAATAAATTGTTTAAAAAATAGAAAAATAAAAATAAAATAAATTAAAAATTTAAAAAAAGAGACTATCTTGTACCTTGTATCACATGTTGAACTTGTGATGAGAAAAATTTGATTGAGGAAAACATAAAAGGGCCACTATCTATTGGATCACTATATCAGCAAAAGACCACTCATATATGGACTTTATGTGAGAAAAATTAGTTTCTGTATAATAGTTTGGATTTTGTAGAAACCTTATGTTAAACCTAGTTTTCACCAACAGATAATTTGGTTTTCGAATGTGGATTCCTGAATGTAACAAAACCTGAAAATCTTGGCATTGCCTTAGTAAAAATGGACAAGTAATGGGCAGCAGAAAGTTGGAGATAGCACTTTGGAAAACACATGATCCTTTTTTCATGAGATAGAAAAAATATGATGAGAAAATGAATTGTTTTATCATGGGAGCCAAGACATATGCTATCTAAATCTGTGGTTACAGGAACATTATAGAAAAAATATCTATTGCTTACGGGCTGCCTTTTACAGCTTTCAGCCAAATCTTATGAAAGAGATAAATTCAGGCTAGATATAGCCAGAATACAAGCAGAGAAAGAAGAGAATAAAATCCCAGTAAGAAAGGTATTTTCTGTCTTGGGCTTATCATTTAAATTGTCTGACAGTATGGTACTTTAGAGTTCTGGAAAGATAGAAAAGCCAAAACAAGATAGTAATAAATGTTTTTTTCTCATTTTAGACTATATTGGTAATTCTGACATTGTTGCAATTCAAAGCTTTGGACCTGCTGGCTTAGGTATTTGTGGTATTCCTTTTCAATCCAGACCACATTAACACATATAGTTCAAACATTGTGCTTTGTATTGAGAAGAAGAAAGCTAAAAGAAATAAAAAATGACCTGTTTTCAGACTTCAGCAGAGAACTATCCAAATAAAATATTTAGTTGCTATTACTTGATTATGAAACTGATTTGAAGCAATCAAAATCAATTAAAATAGAAAAATGTCTATATTTGGGCTAGAATTTTTTTTTTAAATAAAAACCTAAAATCTTGATCTGAATAGCTCTATTCATTTCTTAAAGCTACCTCCTCAGCCCATCAAAGCTACTTTAGAAGGAAAAAAAATACACGGACTAATATCTAACACCTTTACTGGATATTTTTTTCTTTTTCACCTTTCTTTTTTTTTTCCGGGGGGTACGCATGAAAGCAGTCCCCCACTACCACAAGTTATGCAGTCGAGTTTCCCACATTTGGGGAAATCACAGGGGTCAGCACACTCAGAGTGCAATGGATAAGCCTTGCCCTGCAAAACCACCTTCGTGATCATGGTATCTCCCCTGCCAGTGAAGTATACTGGATATTTTAATGGACATAATACACAAGAAAGAAACTTCAGAGAGAGCCAAGAATTCCAGATGACAATGGGGAAAAAAAATCCCATATAGAGACCTGGGTGTTGCTAGGTGTGATATAAGATGACCAACAACTTTATTTTAATACTAGAGAAGAGCAACTGCACACTTATGAATAAGTGTAATATAATAATCTCCTATGTATGATTCACATTCTCCTGTTTTCTGAATAAGAGCTTTTTTGAGGTTATTCTGTCCCTACTCTGCTCCTGTATAGTGGCTATTTTGTAGACAATTAATTTCACCTAGATTTCTTTTTATTGGATTTGAGATGATGAGTCTTGAATTAATTGTACAATTGGGTTTATGGCACATTATATGTATTTACCTGTGAATGCCCCCTCATTTATGTATGTATGCATGTAAGTATGCATGTACATCTGTGCGTTTGTGGTTAAATATTTATTAATTTCATTTCTTTCTCAATGATATGGAGGAAATTATGAATCACCAGAATCCTAGGATTTTGCAGTTGATGTAGTTGGGTTGTCTATCTTCAGAGAATTTTTATATATTCTAGGTGCAAGAAGTATGATGCCCATAGATATTTTGATGGTAAAAGGCTTAGGATATTCTAGAAATGTTACTGGCTTCCAAATGCCCTTTATCCTCTCTTTAAACAGTAAGAGAATGACAGGTTTTTAGTTAGTTCATAATCATAATGAAACAAGACTTCCTTACAGGCAGGTGTAACCATGTAGCTATATGCTGATCAGTGAAATGTATGTGAAAGTGCCAGTTACCAGCTGGAAACTATTAGAAAAATACAAGTGTTCTTTACTCCTTGCCTCTTTTTACCTTCATATAGTCCTCCTTTCTGATAGTTCTAATGAAAATCTTTCTCACAAGGTGGAAGCCGAACTGGGAATTATAGTTGGCAGAATTTCTGGTGATCTTTGAGGTACCATATCAGCCCTGTGCTGCTTACATCTGGAATTTATTTTGGAGGGAAGAGCTACATTTTTATTTACTCCATTGATATATTTGGTTACATATAAGTCACAGCAGACCTTAATCCTAAAAGAAAATTCCACTATTGTGCTTTCTGCTAAAAAATGTGCTAACATTTTATTTTTTTATATAATTTTAAAAGGATGGGGAAGAATATCAAGCATGGAAAGGACAAGGACTACATAGTTGTTAAAAAATTAGCCTTCTTTGAATTTATAGTAATATTTCAAGTCTTTGGAATATTGAAATAAGCTTTTAAGACATAATGTAGGGAAGTGGATGTGTCTCAAGCGGTTGGGCTCCCATCTACCATATAAGAGGTCCAGGGTTCGATTCCTGGGTCTTCCTGGTGAAGGCAAGCTGGCTTGCATGGCGAGCTGGCCCACACAGAGTGCTGGACTGTGCAGGAGTGCTGGCCTGCACAGGAGTGCTGGCCTGCATGGAGTGCTGACCTAAGTGGAGAGCTGACACAGCAAGATGATGCAACAAAAAGAGACACAGAGGAGAGACAATAAGAGATGCAGCAGACCAGGGAGCTGAGGTGGTGCAAGAGATTGAGTGCCTCTTTCCCACTATGGAAGATCCCAGAATCGGTTCCTGGTGCTGTCTAAAGAGTAGACAAGCAGACACAGAAGAACACACAGTGAATGAACACGGAGAGTAGAGAGTGAGCACAAAAACAATGGGGGGGGGAGAAATAAATAAATAAATCTTTTTAAAAAAATTAGCAAGCAGGTAGTCATGATAGCTATGTGATATGGCTTTCTATTCCTTAAAAAAAAAAAAAAAAAGGAATAATGTGTTCGTTAATCCTTTACATACACACTCTACAATTATTCCTCTCAGAAAAGGAAACTGAGAATTTTAGAGATAAATTAAAATGCTCCAGTTTACATGGTGTATTAGTCAGCCAAAGGGGTGCTAATGTGAAATACCAAAAATGGGTTGGTCTTTATAAAGGGTATTTATTTGGGGTAGAAGTCCACAGTTACCAGGCCATAAAGTGTAAGTTTCTTCTCACCAAAGTTCATTGCCACGTGTAGGAGCAAGACAGCTGCCGATGTTTGCCAGGGTTCAGGCTTCTTGTGTTCCTCTCTTCCCAGAGCTGCGTTTCTCTCTGTGCTTAGCTCTTCTCGTTCCTGCACATGGTCAGCTATACACTATCAGGTGAACAGCTCACTTCTCTTCTTCTGGGGTCTTTTCTCCAACATCAAAACTGCATCTCAAAAACTGCTTCAACTCTGTTCTTGCCTTGTCTTTTATATTCAATTCCCCCACCCACCAAGGGGTGGGGCTCAATGCCCTACTGATGTGGCCCAGTCAATGCCCTAATCATAACTTAATCATGCCCAGATTAACAGATCAGTTTACAAGCATGATTCAATTATATTTTTGGAATTCATAATTACATCAAACTGCCCAACGGCCACACATGGCTTGTAAGAGACTAAGTTGAGAAAAAAAAAAAAAAGCCTGGCATGAATCTACGAAAAAGACCTTAAGTTATACAGTTGCTACTATTAGGTTAGAATTAAATTTTAACCACAAGGTAATGACAATCTCTATTACATATATATAGAGAGAGAGAGAGAGGAGAGAGAGAGAGAGAGAGAGAGAGGAGAGAGAGAGAGAGAGAAACATTCATCTCATCCTATAATATTCTGGCTTCCTAATGGAATAAACAGAATAAATTGAGATAGAGCTGTAACTGATAAAGAAAATGTTTTCCATTATATGTGATAAAATATTTTGTGAACACTCGCTTATTTTCTTACTAAATTTAAATTTTGCTTTTATCCAATAATCCTAAAAGAATCTTCCTTGAATTCTCATTAGTCATACATAATCCTTGATTCAGTTAATTTCCCTCATATTACATTACACCTTTTATTCTATATGATGAAAAGCCATAATGTACTGGCTTTATTATTGTCTTGTGACAATAGTCTGTTTGTTTTCACCTGTACTGCCAATTCTGTCTTTATCTCACCTTTTATATTTTGAAAAACACATGGTGTTTTGTTAACATCCTAAGTTGAGAATTAACTTTCTTCAGTAATTCTATGAATACCATGCACATAATTTCTACAGATAAAGCTCTTTAAGGTGACCTTTTATACATAAAGCAGTTTCCAAAATTCTGGTTGTGTGTTAATGATTGAAAGATGTAATGTGTTTTCTTGTATGAAAAATATTTGTAACTTCCTGGTATTAACTGTGCTGTAGAATCCATCAAGATAGGAAGGAGTTCCATTTTTCAATTTGTAAGATCAGAAACACACCTCCTAATACTGCTACCCCAGCATAGGAATAAAAAAATATATAACTTTTCTGCTCCTACACATAAAAGCTCATGTAAGCAGATATTCAACTTGTTCCACACTACTGGTGTTGGCTTTACCAGCTGTCTTAGTTTGCTACAGGGCTGCTGATGCAATGAGTTGGCTTTTTTAATGGGGAATTTATTAGGGGTAAAAGCTTACAGTTCTGAGGCCTTGAAATATCCAAATCAAGGCACCCTCAGAGATGTTTCTCACCAAAGTCAGCTACTGGTGATCCTGGTATAGTACCACATGGCCAGAAGATGACTGCTGATCTCTGCTGAGACCCCTGCCTTCCCCTCCAGAACCTACCATCTTCCCAGAGCTTAGCTGTGGGCAAACAGGCTCAGGGCTTTTCCCTTCTGGGCTTCCTCTCTCAGTCTAGACTGTTTCACTTCCTACCCAAGTTCAGCTGTGAGCTATCAAGCATATGGCAGGGCTCCTCTCTTTAGCTGTGAGCTGCTCCGTGGGCCCAGTGCCTTCGGGACCTCTTTCAATGCCTCTGTGTTCTGCTGATTCCAGACTCTGGGACCTCTTTCAGCCACTCATGCTTCTCTGCCTTTCTGCAGCTGTAGAAAAACCTGGAGTCCTTTCTCTCTCTCCTTTCTCCTTTCACTCACATTGCAGGATCAAAATGGCAGCTTCCATTGTCAGTATGACTCTCTCTCTGTATCTCTGTTTATATAAAGCTCCAGGAAGAGGGTGGGGACCCAATGCAAGTCATGACCCACTGATTTAGTCCAATCAAAAGGGACCCACAGAGACAACCAGTAAGATGGCTGCAGAGTAAAGAGATCTGAGAATCAGCTCCTGCTACAGGGCAGTTGGTGATTACCCACAGCTATCTAGAGCACTTATTTGGGGCCTATAGCAGACCAGAAGAGCATCCTGCAACGTCATTGAAAGAATGGAAGGAGGAGACTGCCCATCTGCAGAGAAGATTCCTAAGTAGAGCGCTCCACACCACGGAGGCCAGTGCCCATCCTCCACTGGAGGCACAAGCCTCAGGAGCTGTTCCGCGGCTGGAATTGAAAGCTCCACTTCCCAGAATGAGGGAGGACGAGATGGTTGGGCACCAACTTCAGCTACTGATTAGTAAATTCAGCGGGCTAAAGTATAATCCTAAGAAGAGCTAAAGTTTGAAACTTTCCAAGTCAGAAAGAGGCCAGTAGCGTCCATCTTAACTCTGCACCTGACATGAGGGAAAGCGGGACTGACTGAAAATCACAGTGCTGGTAGGGACCGGCTTTTTCTCCATCTAGATCAGATTGCCACTCTAGCGTAAGCCCCAGGCCCACCTCGGGCAGGGAGGAAGCTGGGGGGAGCTGTGCCAGCCTCTCTGGGAAATTACAGGTCATGCCACAGAGGATAGTGATCATCCTACTTTGGCAGCACAAGCCACATCAGAAGCTATTTTGTGGAAGGAATTGGAAGCTCCATTTCCCAAAAACAGGGAAAGAAGAGATGGTTGGCCACCGATTTCAGCTACTAATTAGTCAATTCAGCTGGCTAAAGTATAACCCTAAGAATAGCTAAAGTTTGAGCCTTTCCAAGTCAGAAGGAGGCCGGTAGCTGCCATTTTGACTCTGCCCCCAGCATGAGAGGAAGCAAGACTGACTGAAAATCACAGTGATGGAAAAGACTGGTTTCTTTTACCCAGATTGGCCTTCAGCCCTAGCCTAGGCTTCAGCTCTACCTCTACTAGGGAGGAAGCTGGAGGATCCTACACCAGCCTATCCAGGTAACTGCGGGTACATTTAGCTGGCACAGACTGAATAATTGAGAATCTACCAGGGCAACTGTGGTCATCCTGGACCTGCACTGCATAGATTTCTGCCCACACCTGCAGCTCCATCCCTGCCCCAGGCAGGGGAGAAAGGGGCATGAAGCTTCATCAGTCTATCTGGGCAACTACAGTCTAGGCCTGCATGAGTTGGATTATTCTACATAGCTGTGGCTCTGTCCCTACCCTTGGCAAAGAAGAAAGTTGGGAGAAGCTTTATTGGTTCTTGGGGCAATGATGGTAGCTTGTGCCTCCACAGATTATAGCACCAATTGCATCCTTGGCTCCTACTACACAACCAGCAAGGAAGAAAGGGCAGGAAGCCCTAAACTAAACAGAAAAACTGCACCCAGCATAAATACTCTGGTAAGCCAGGTGCTAAGACACCAACAAAAAATTACAATCCACACCAAGAGACAGGAAGATATGACCCAGTTAAAGGAAACAGATAAGTCTCCAGATGACATAAAGGAGTTGAGACAACTATTCATAGATGTTCAAACAAATCTCCTTAATAAATTCAATAAGATGGCTAAAGAAATTAAGGATATTAAGAAGACATTTGAGGGGGTTGGATGTAGCTCAACTGGTTGGGCGTTCATCTCCCATATGGAGGGACCCGGGTTCAATCCCTGGGACCTCCTGGTAAAAAAAAAAAAAAAAAAAAAAAAAAAGAAGACATTTGATGAACACAAAGAAGAATTTGAAAGCATACATAGAAAAATAGTAGATCTTATGGGAATGAAAGATGCAATAAATGAAATAAAAAATACAGTGGAATCATGTAATAGTAGATTTGAGGAGGCAGAAAAAAGGATTGGTGAGCTTGAAGAAATGGCCTCTGAAAATGAACATTCAAATGAACAAATGAAGAAAAGATTGGAAAAACTTGAACAAGGGCTCAGAGACCTAAAAGACAGCAAAGGACATGCAAACATATGTGTCATGGGTGTCCCAGAAGAAGAGAAGGGAAAAGGGGCAGAAGGAATATTTGAAGAAATAATGCAAGAAAAATTTCCAACCTATTGAAGGACATAGATATCCATGTCCAAATAGCATGACGTACTTCCATCCAAAAAATATCTGCATAGACCAACTCCGAGACACATTCTAATCAGAATGTCAAATGCCAAAGACAAAGAGAGAATTCTGAGAGCAGCAAGAGAAAATCAATGCATAACATATAAGGGACACCCAATAAGATTAAGTGTCAATCTCTTATCAGAAACCATGGAGTCAAGAAGACAGTGGTATGATATATTTAAGATACTGCAAGTGAAAAATTTCCATCCAAGAATCCGGCAAGATGGTTTTTCAAAATGAGGGCAAGCTTAGAATATTCACAGATAAACGGAAACTGAGAGAGTTTGTAAGCAAGAGACCTGCTTTGCAGGAAATGCTAAAGGGTGTGCTACAGCCTGAAAAGAAGAGAGAGAGGTCTGGAAGAGAGTCTAGAAATGAAGATTATATCAATAAAAGTAACTAAAAGTGTGAAAAGAGTGGTGAAAATAAAATATGACAGATAAAACCCAAATATTCAGGAATAAACTTAACCAACAATTTAAAGCACTCGTATTCAGAAAACTACAACACATTGTTAAAAGAAATTTTTAAAAGACCTAAATAATTGGAAGAACATTTCATGCTCATGGATTGAAAGACTAAATATCTTTAAGATGTCAATTCTACTCAAATTGATATACAGATTCAATGCAATCTCAATAAAAATTCCAACAGCATTTTTTAAATAAATGGAAAACATGATTATCAAATTTATTTGGAAGGGTAAGGGATTCTGAATAGCCAAAAACATCTTAAAAAGGAAAAGCAAAGTTGGAAGACTCTCATTTCTGGACTTTAAGTTGTATTACCTAGATACTGTGGTAAAAACAGTATGGTACTGGCATAAAGACAGACACATAGACCACTGTAACCAAATTGATGGTTAAAAAACAGTCCCTTACATCTCTGGTCAAGTGATTTTTGACTAGACTGTCAATCCCACCCAGCTCAGGCAGAACAGTCCATTCAACAAATGGTGCTGAGAAAATTGGATATCCATAGTAAAGAAGTAGAGAGGACCCCTATCTCACACCCTATACAAAAATTAACTCAAAATGAATAAGAAAACTAAATATAAAAGCAAGAACCATAAAGCTTCTAGAAGAAAATGTAGGAAAATATCTTCAAGACCTTGTGGTAGGTGGTAGATTCTTAAAGGAGATCGAAGGAAGACTGAGATGGAATACTGATATTTAATGTATGTAGAAGTTTTAATTAGCTTTACTGTAAAAGTGTGGAAATGTACAGAGTAGATGGTAACACATTATAGTAAGTAACAGCTGGTTTATAATGGGGATGTGGATTAAAATGATAGTCTAGGGATGTAAATGCCAATTGACAGCTAGAGAATAATCTAGGAACTGAATAGCACAGTAAACCTAGAGGTGAATGAGAATAGTGGTTGATGGTATAGATGCAAGAGTGTTCTTTGTGAGCTAGAGCAGATGTACATTAATATTGCAGGGTGGTGTGAATGTGGAGAAGCATGGAAAAAATGCAACTGGAGTGACCTATGGGGTGTGCTTAACAGTAATAATGTAATATTTTTGCATCTATGCCAAAGATGTACTGTGTTGATAATGGGGAAAGATGGAAAATGTGTGCCAAAAGTATGCTGTGGAAGTGGTAATAATTGGATGATATCTCATAATCTGTAACAAATTTTCCACCACAGTGTGGTGTGTTGATAGAGGGGTGTTCTTTGGGAATTCTGCACATGTGCATGCATGATTGTTTTGTAAGTTTACAACTTTTGTCATAAAAATATATTTACAAAATATTAAGAGTGTGGGTTGGGAGAAAAATACACCAAATGTAAGATAAGGACTATAATTAGTAGTAAGATTTTGACAATATTCTTTCATAATTTATAACAAATGTCTCATGACAATACAAAGTTTTGGTGGAGGGTTGATGTTTGGGACCCCTGTATGATGTTATAAATGTTTGCTTTGTAAGTTCACAACTATTACTATACACTTATTGTTTATTTATATTCATGTATGAGTGATATATTTCAACAAATTTGAAAAAAAAATAAAGGGACCCACACCCACAGGAATAGATTAATTCAAGATCATAATATTTTTCTTTTGGGGATTCATCAAATTCAAGCTGTCACACAAGCTAGCACCAGAAGTTCTAGTACAGGGGAAAGTAAGAAGACAAATATGAGAACACCAAATATATATGTCTTGAGTAGTAAGGTCAAGCAGATTACAGAAGGAAAGGGCAGTTTAATCAGAGAGGACAGATATCCTAGATATTGTGATGGGGAAGGCATCTGTAAATCTGATAAAAAGGAGATAGGTAACTTAGAAAAAGCAATGAGAAAACAATGGTTATCTTAGGGCAGGGAAAGGAAATTTCTAGGCAGGTGAAATCTCTATTGGATCTATTTTGCTTCAGGTACATGTGTACATCAAAGCATCTTAGAAATATAGAATTTTAGATGAAAGATACCTCAGATGATTTTTAAAAACATTTTTCTCATTTTAAAACTCAAAATGCTAACACTTCATTGAGTGTTTGGTGTCTAATATTTCCTCTATAGTTAATGTTTGAATAAAAATCTAACCAAGTGTATTATATTTTATATAAAAGATTTTGAGAATGTCAAGTAATGCTATCAGTCACATTTATACTCTATCCATTTAGTAATATCAATTTTAATTCCTTCTTTGCCACTAGATTATTTCAGTATCATAAAAATTAAAATAAATGCCCATCAATGTTGTATTATTAAGTGGCGCAATAGCAAAATTATGAAAACTATTGGTTTCATGAGTTATTTTTATTTTGAGTTAGAAAAATACACTATTCTAACTTTTTAGTGTTTGGGAGATATTCTGAATTTTACTTACCCATGGAAGGTTAGTAGAATAGTATGCTAATACATTTTTTTTTTAAAGATTTTATTTATTTATTCATTTATCCCCCCCTTGCTGCTTGTGCTCACTGGGTCAGCTAACCACACCGTGCGGGCGGGCTTGCCTCCCATATGGTAAACGGGAGCCCTACTGATTGAGCCACAGCCGCTTCCCATATGCTAATACATTTTGGAATGTTTAATATTATTTACTAGGAAGGAGTATTCAGAAATATGAAATACTATTGGCAAACATGGGCACAAACTAACATAATATCTGTAATTAATGGGAAGGTAAACTATGTTATGAAGGACAAAATGATAATCATTCCTCTTAAGATATTTATTATCAGTAAAATTATTTATTCTGCTACACTGAAAAATGTCACATATTGATACTGAATTATTTAAAAGGCAATTCAAACTATATTCTAAACTGCTACTCTAATTATGATATTATGATATTTAGATTTAAATTTTACTTTAGATATTTCTCAAAATATTTATGATTTACCTAATATGTTAACTATTGGTAATAAAAACTAGAAAGAGATTTTAAAATGTTAAAATGCTTTTTGTGTAAGATTTCATTTCCTAAGCAAATAATTCTATTCAGAAAAAAATGTACATAGATGTTAATTCCATCTACTATCTATCTATCTATCTATCTATCTATCTATCTATCTATCTATGTCTTTCCATCTCTAAACTGAGGAAAGGAAAGCAATTAAAGTATTCAAAAATGTATATAAATTGGCAATTAATTGTTATTCTAAAGGACAGAATGATATTCACTTATTCAAGTATCATTTATCAAGGAAAATATGTCTGACATTCTTTTCTATGTGAATGAGTGTTCAAGTTTCTGATAAAGTCAGTGTAGTTTGAAATTTGAAAAGTACCTACATGGCTGCAAAGCATTCAAGGAAATGCTGTTCAGAACTCCCTGATCTTCTTTCCAATTCTCATCTATTGACCAGTTTCAATTACCTAATTATCACCGTGCACCATCCCAAACCCCTCTGGGGAAATATGATAAATTGTTTACACTGATCTAGGATTTTGAAACACAAAGCCAAATTTAGAAGTTATCTCAATTTTAGTTCCCATCCACTGCCATCATTTCTTTTGGTGTTCTGATACCATGAGGAAAAAGAGAGTCCAGGTTTTAAAACAAAGGTTTCCTAGGCTAATCACCAGGAAGAAAGCAAATATATTTTATTCCTTTCCAAATAACCTACTTCTAGGTGGAAGGAGTATAAATTTTTTTTCCCAACAAATGCTACATTAAATTTTTAAATAATTAATTACTACATTAAAACATATGAACTAAAATGCTACTTATGTTATTGTCATTATTAATATATTGTAAGGTCAAACAAATAATAAGGCACTACTCCTAGAAGTAAGAATCCTGTTATTCATCCTACTGTTCTTTCTTCTCTACAAATATTAATAAATATTTAGATTTAAATGTCTTCAACACCATTTTTGGGTCATGATTCTAAAATTTACATATACACATTCATATGCAATGGTGTGATTAGATTTATTCCTTGTTTGTAAATTGCTGGGTAAAAACTTTAAGCAGAGGGAGAAAGAGGGCAGCAACTCATTAACTGAGTACATTAATCCATTTCACTTTTTTAGATCCAACATATTGAAGGTAACAACAATTAGTCATGTTGGGTGTAGGAGGAATCAGAAGTAGCAATTTATACGAAAAGTCTCCTGATCTTAATACACCCTCTCAGAAAGCTATTCTACTAGTTGTGAAATGGCAAATTGTGAGTCACTAGATCAGTTTTTCGACATTACTTTCTTACTTAAGTGGCATAATAACAAGCCACTTACTTTTTTATGTGATGAAAATATTATACAGAAATTTTATGATAAGATTATTAACCTACAGATAGTCATAAGTGAATGTTAAAATGAAAGTCTATAGTTAGACTATAACTATAAACTAAGTCTTCCCTCACAGAAGAGTTGAATTGAGAAGCTTGGAAAAATACTGATAGTCTTGTATGAAAAACTGAAGGAATTTCAGTTTAGTCCAAAGTTACTGCTTTATCTGAGATTAGTGCAATGCTATATCCATCACATTTATCTTGACACTGCTCCTATCAAGATGGTGGAGTGAAATGCTTCTGGGCTCCATTCCAAAACAGAAGCTTTGAACAACCAGTTAGAAAGTACTAAAACATTTTTCTTAAAGCTTCAGAAAAGAGTTGAAGGATCATAGTAACAAGGTAGATACCACGTCAAGGAAAATGTTATTTTAAATGTGATAGCACTCTTGGTGCTGGCTGATCCCTCTCCCAATCCTCACCATCTCAGAATGGAGCCAAACTATGATCCAGTGCATGGATCTCTGCTCCTGGTTCTGGAGGGGGCAGAGTATCTCTTATGCACATACCAGTAGCATACATGTGCAGCCCAATCTGTCACAGAACTTGTCCTGAATGTAGAAACCAGCTCACAGAGCTCTAATAAAATGCTGTGACAAGGGATTGCTGGCTGTAGCATATACAACACAGTGCCCAGGACCATGAGGAAACTATTTCCTGGGGAAATTTGTGGGAATTCCCAGGGATACATGTGTATGCCTAAGACAAGATGTAGGCACTGGAAGGATCAGAAAAGCCCCTATGCATTAGCCTCAAGCTTTTTCTAAATGCTTCTGATGGATAAGCCCTGAAGGAAAGTATTCATATAGGCCAATCTGCATAGACTAGAAAAGGTGCTTCCTTTTTGTGTTGTTATCTCCTGGTATTCAGGGAAAATTTTGTCATCATACTAGCTGGATACAAGCTCAAGGAAAACAGATTTCTCAAAGTCTAGATTCCAGCCATAATACATTAAAATTTCAAAATGTCCAGGTTTCAAAAAAAAAAAAAAAAAAACACAAAACATATAAAGAAATAGAAAGTGATGGCCGAGACAAAACAGAAATGTAAATCATTAGAAATCATCAATGAGGAGGACCAGCCCTCGGACCCACCAGACAAAGTCATATTATAAAAAGGTCTTAAATATGCTCAAAGATATAAAGGAAAATATGGACAAGGAAATAAAGGAAATCAGGAAAATGATAGATGAGCACAAAGAGAATATCAATAAAGAGGGGGAAATTATGAAAAGGAACCAAGCATTGGCTGAATGACACAGTAACAGAAAATAAAAATTTCCTAGATGGGTTCACCTGAAGATCGTTGCTGGCATAATAAAGAATCAGTGAACTTGAAGACAAGACTATTTAAATAATCCAATATGAGGAACAGAAGGAAGAAAGAATGAAGAAAATTGAACAGAGTCTGTGGACCTGTGGGAAACCATCAAGTGTACAAATATATGCATTGTGGGAGTCCAAAAAGGAGAAAAGAGAAAGGGGCAGAGAGAGAGAGAAATATTCATAGAAATAATGGCTGAAACTTCCCAAATTTAAGGAAAGACATGAATAAACACATTAAAATACTCAGTGTATTCCAAACAGGATAAACCAAAATAGTCCCGTATCATGGCATATTATAATTAAACTATTAAATGCCAAAGATAAAGAGAATTCTGAATGATGCAAGACAGAAGTGTTTAATATACAAGAGAACCTCAATAAAATTAAGTACTGATTTCTTATCAGAAACTGTGGAGGCAAGAAGGCAGTGGGATGACATATTAGAGTACTGACTGTGAAAAAAATACAAACTTATAAGTCTATATTTGGGAAAACTGTCTAAAAAATGAGCGACAGAGTAGATAAACAAAACAAAAGTGAGGGAATTTGTCACCACTAGACTAGCCCTAAAAAAGATGCTGGAGACAGATCTGCAGGTTGAAAAGAAAGGACAATAGAAAGTAATCAAATTCTCATGAAGAAATAAAGATCTCTGCACACCAACATTCATAGTGGTAATATTCACAATGGCTTAAAGATGGAAGCATCCCAAGTGTCTATCAACCAATAAATGTATAAAGAATGTGATATATACATATAATAGAATATTTTTTCAGCTGTAAAAGGAATGAATTCCTGATACATGCAACAACATTGATATACCTTGAAGACACCATGTGGCATGAAATAAGCCAGACACAAAGGGACAAATATTGTATGATCTCACTTGCTTATTCTATTTATTTTGAAATAAATAGAATAAGCAAACTCAGAGTCAGAATCCAGACTAGAGGTTACCAGGGGATAGGGTGTGGGTAGGGAATGGGAAGTTATGGCTTAAAATGGACAAGGTTCCTATATGCAAATGTTTTGGTAACAGATGGTGGTGATAGTAGCACAATATTGTGAACATAATTAACATCACTGAAATATATATATATGAATGTAATTAACAAGGGGAAATGCTAGAATAACAATTTTAAAAATTCATAGAGCTAGATTACACAAAGAGTGAAAAATAAATTAAATGATGGACTATAGCTTATAGTGCAATTTTAAAAATGTACTATTATCAGTTTTAACTAATGGTCAACACCAATACAGGGTATTAATGATAGAGTGTTATATGGGAATCCTGTATTTTACACATGATTTTTCTGTAAACCCACCACTTCTCTAATAAGGAAAAAAAAAAAAATAAAGATCTCTAATAAGGGTAAATATCAATGCTAGAACTATTGTTTTTTTAAGTTTTTAAATTCACTTTTCACATCCTACTGGATCTAAATGGCAGATATAATGAGAAATCTGTGGTTCTGGACTAATGGAGTATAATCATGTAAAGTGTGACAAGTCGTACATAAAGGTGGGGAGATGGAGGCCTATATGAACATAATTTGTGTTTGTATATTATTGAAGTTAAGTTGGTATCAAAGCAAAATACACTGTTACAGATTTAGGATGTTAATAAGCCTAATAGTAACTGTAAAGAAAATGTTGGAGAATATGTAAGCTCATAGAAACAAAAATTATGTATACAGATTACCAGGGTCAGGGGAAATGGGGAGTTAATGCAAAATGGATGTAGGAGATGGGAAGATTTTATTAAGGGAAAGTATATGGGTTCTGCAACATAGTGAATGTGATTAATCTGATAGAATAGTATGCTTGGGAATGGTTGAGTTGGGAAAATATATGTTGTATATATGTTCCACAATTAAAAACAAAAAGGAGGAAGAGCTAAAGAGACAATGACAATACATGGTCCTGAACAGAATCTAATAAGGGAGGAGAGAGCACTCAAAAGGATAATATTGGAAGAGATGAAAAAAATCAGCGTTAAGACTGCAAGCTGTATATCAATTCAAAGTTTTTGAACTTGCTAACTGTACTTATGGTGGATACATAAGTGAATATTCTTGTTATTAGGAAATGCACAGGGAAGTATTAAATATTCAAAGAACATGCTGTATACATCTTACACTCAAGTGTTCAGAAAACTGGTAAATAGACAGATAGTAAGATGGATGGATAGATATGGATTGATAGATTGTTGGATATCTAGCTAGAATGCTATAGCAAATGTGACATAATGTTAAAATTGGTGGATCTGGTATCTAGTGTGTGTGGGGGGTAGGTGTATGTAAATATTCTATAACTTTGAAAATAATTCAAAATAAAAAGTTTAATAATAAAAAATTGAAAGGTGGCCACTGCCTTCATATCAATGATAAAAGTTCTTCCATTGCTAGAATAATAAGTTTATAATAGAAAATTAATAAATGAATCTACTTTAGTCTATTGCTTATCCCCCAATCTTAAGGATTTGGAGATGGTGATGCCCACTCTGTTTCTAATTGAGAGGGGGCTTAGATTCCGTGGGGCAGATCAATGGAACTATTTTGCTTGCAGCTGCAGACTCTCTCTGTTCCTTGGGATGGGCGTTAGTAACAATGCTTCAATAGCTCTTCATCAATTGTAACAATTGCATCATATTAATGAGAGAGATTGTTAATGTGGAAAAGTGTGGGAAGGGGAAACAGTGGGGCATATGGGAATCCCCTATATTTTTTATATAATATTCATGTAATCTAAAGCTTCTTTTAAGAATTAAAAAAATTATAAAAAATGAAAGGGAATAATAAAGGGGAAAAACCCTTTATCTTGGAAATTTTTCAAAATGTATATTTCTTCATCCTTTATTGTGAAAGACTTAAAGTATAGGATCATTGAAATACATACATTAATCTAAGCTTTTGTTTAGTGATTATATTATCCCATAATTCTATACACTCTAATACTTTTACTTTTCTTTCTATCCAGATGCATAAAGTCAATTTCCATTTTTCCCATTGGAAAAACTTCAGGTTTTCATCAAAGATTGTATAACTTATTATGGAAGAACATGGACTTTTGTGTGAGGCAAGATAAGTGACTACTGGTCTTGAGAGTGATAAACTGTAAATTTGCAAATTTATTTAACTTTGACTCAGTTTCATCTTCTGCAAAATGAAGACAATAATACATAGTATATACAGATTTTAAAATACTTTTTTTATTGAAGTATAACATAGGTATGGAAATTGCCTAAATCATTAGTGTACAGAGAAATTAATTTTCATAGTGTGAACTCACTCATGTGACCGTTTCTCAAGATTATCAGATTGAGAAATAGTATATTAGCAGCACATTAATACACGATCTGACAAGTCATTAATTCTCCTCCCCCCAGGAAAAGCAACCATAATGATTTATGACACACCAGATTAAGACTAATTTTGTCCAACCTTTAACTTTATGTAAAGTACGTAGACTTTGTATCTGACTTCTTGTTTAACATTAGTTAAGACCTTCCACTTAGTTTTCCTTCTGCAATTGTCTTGGCTATTTTGGCACTTCTGCATTTCACTATTATTTTTACAAACATATCTGTAATTTCCCTCAAATCTGCCAGAATTGTGAAACCATAGATCAATTTAAGAAGAATTGACAGATTTAAATATTATGTCTTCTGAATGATGATCATGGAATATTCTTCCATTACATTAGATTTTCATCCATTTCTCTCAGTTATGCTTTATAGTTTATTGTTTACTTATTCTGCACATCTATTGCTAAAATTGGTCCTATGCATTTGATGATTTTGATACTGTTATCAATGGCATTTTTACTTCCACAATCTTTTACTGACTGGAATATAACTTAGCTTTGTACATCACTCTATGTCCCTGTTGCCTTGCTAAATCCATGTATCTGTGGATTTGTTTGTTTTTCATACACAATTTTACTTTTTAATAAATTCACATTTGTTTTTTATATTTAATTTCTTAAAACTAATGATATTGACCATTGTGCCATCTCAGTTTTTCTCCTTGATCAATATGACTGATGTTTTATTAATTATACTAGTCTTTTCAGAAAACCAATTTTAGGCCTTTCCTCTACGCTCTATGTCCATATTGTAGTACATTAATTTTCCCTTAAATGTATTATTTCATTCAATTTTATTTGAATTTATTATATTTATTTAACTTTGTGAAGTACATACTTAGATTATTTGTAAATAAATTTAAATAATGTTAAAAGAAACATTATTTAAATGTAATTTTAACTATTATAAAGAATATCAAAAATTATTTTATTGGATATATTGATTTTAAATATCACATTCATTCAAAAATTTTAAGGAGCTATTATATGTGCTGAAGATAGTGGGTTTAACCATTTAAGAAAAAAATGGCAAAGACATGAGATGGAAAATGGTGTAATAGTGGGAAAAGCAGAGCCAGATTTCCAATAACATAATAAAAGGGGCGTGTGTTTTTGTCATTACCGATGTTAAAAATAGTATTTTGTTAAAAACAAAAACTATATTGTAGGCAACAAGAATCACATTTCAAAGCAACACTTGTTTATAACCCATAAGCTTTTAAATCATTTCCAAAACACCACTTTAAGGTACAGCAAAAACTACTCTTTATATAGCCAGGGGCATGAATAATTATTTGAGTGTTAAATGCACATTTCTTGGATATAAAAATCAAAGAAATTAGGATAATCGAGTAAAGCTGATGCCCCTGAGTTTGTATAACTGCCAACAGATTCATAATTCCTGTTGCTTTAAAAATGATGTGATATGTAATTTATTAATTTGTGTTTGTAAAACTACTCATAGAAAATACAATTTATGACTCTTACAACATTCAAATAAAAATGGAAAATTAATGCATATAAATGGAAACAAGCAAATGATTAAAAAGTTTTGGTTTGCAAAGAGTTTCTTATAGCATTAATTTAATCAGTTTTATTTTTCTTCGACTCAAAATATACGTTTTAAAAATCCAAAATCATTCCTCTTAAAAGATATTTACAATAATTAAGTAAATAATCTAATAATCATCAGAATAGCTAACACCTAAGTTGATAAGATGCATTTAATAGCATTTGACATTTAGAATAATGCTTTAAGATCCAGATGCAAAGTGGAATGAAAAAAAAGAGGGGGAGAGAGAGAGAGAAAGGGAGAGAAGGAGGATATGGAGAGAGAAGGGGAGGGAGCAGGAGCAGGAGAGGGAGAGAAGAAGGAGAACTACAAAGAGCTGGAGGTCCAGATAAAGATGCTTGCCTGGTTAATTGTATCAATAGAACCTTGAGAGAGACTCAGACCTTATTCACTTTTCATGTGTCTCTGGACACAATTTCAAGTATTTCTTTAAAATCCCTGCCTCATAACACCAAATATGGTTCTTTGCACTCAGTGCACTTGAAGGGCCACAAAGTAAACAAACAAGAAACAATAACAAAAGAAAACACTAACAAACAAACAAAAAACAAAAATGAAACTCCTTATGTCAGAATCAGAGTTGGCTAAATAAGAAGAGGTGCTAGAAAAAAATGTATTTTCATTCACAAAACTTAAAAACAAAGGTCTCTACCCTTGTTCGGTCTTTTAAGCATTTCAAATGCATGTTATTCTTTTTCCTTCTGGAAATGCTGGCTGAGTTCTCTTTAACTGTTCCTAGCCTTACTCCTACAACAATTCTATATTTGTTTTTACTCCTACTTGATAAACTGTGCTATTTTCCAAAATACGTTTCTTTCCCATTTGTGTTTCAGCTCCTTAGGCTCCTGGTCATTAACTTTATTTTTAATTTATACATGTGAAAAATCATTTAGGGATAGTGCATTATTATGCTCTGTCAAATAGTTTTGTGTGAGGAAATAACTAACTATACTTCTTAGTAGCAGCTTACAAGATAATATACTGTTTGCTTTTTTTTAAAAAAAATGGATAAATGCAATGTTTTGAATATGGAAAGATTAAAAGGACTTGGCTTTATTTTTATTATTTTAATTTGGCTTGCATATTTTATGCTCGTCCCTTATATTTTCATTATTTGTTTTTTCTTTGCATGTGATTCCAAAGGAGAGGGAATAAATAGGTTACCATTCTATCTTATAGTAATAGTTTACCAGGAAAAGAGTAGAAGTGAAGGCAGAAAGGCACTGAGATTATCAAGAAATTTAATGCCCGGAATTTTCATAGCAGATAATCTGTGCAAAAAATTAAATTAGTTATCCAAATTTCTCTAATTGTCCCCATAATTATGTAAGATATTCACTGGTGATCCATAAATAAAGTAATAAGTGGATAATCGTCACCTGTTTACTTTCTAGTTTGAGTGGATCACTAGGCAGTAAACAAGTTACTAGTCATTATTAGTTCATTTATAGGATGGAATGATTGGTAGGAGACATAATAGTGTAAAACCCATGTCACATAAAACAATATCAAAGACAAGTGACTTAATGATGCCACATAGTGAAATATTTGCCAAATTCACATTCAACAAATTTATAAGAGATAGAAAAGCTTCGCTTTGTTTTAAGCATTTTTGAATCTTTTCATGTTTTGTAATATTTAAACCTTTAATTAAATCTACTCTAAAATTTACAAAATAAAAACGCTATTTGCCGTATTTAGCAAAATTATAGCTAGAAATATAGTAGTATAATTTTAAGTAATAGAAATGAAGTATTTACACTCTTTTATATTTCAATATATGGTTTGCTTGAACTCAGTGTAGAGCACTGAGTTATGTACCAGGGAGTAAGGGTGGGGAACACACGTTCTTAATCTTAGTCAATATTCTTGTGGATGTGAAGCTACTGTAAATAGGACTAAGGTGTGGCCCAACTGCATAGAGGTGGGTTGGGTGTTATCTGTCATCATCCTTTTGTTTGTTGTCCTGGGTGAATCCGATGAACTGGAAAGTAGGTGCTGCAACTCTGCTGAGAGTGAGGGTTCAACCCTCAAATGAACAGACCAAAAGATTTAAGTATCTAGGACATGTATTTAATGAGTATAGTGCTGATTATAGGTTCAAATAAAACAGACAGAAAAGCCATGTGTAGGGAAATTATAATTGAGTATAACTCTGATACATTGGGGAACATGTATTCCAAGATAAGGCCTACTGACAGGGTGCCGAATGCCTGAGATTCTCTGCTCTGCCTATAGTGTCCAGATGTCTCTAGAGCCCTCAGGAGCACCCCTGTGTGAGGCAATGTTTATGTGGCAGTCAATGCGATCCTGATGAGACATGCATAAGCATAACCTCTGGAATGACCTCCTGACTCACTTTGAAATCTCTTTGTCATAAAAAAGTCATTTGTGTTTAGTATTTCCCCCTTTTGGTCAAGGTCTTTTCCAAATGCATCGCTAGTTGGCACTTGGCACCATGCCAGGGAGGTTCATCCCCAGGAGCCATGGTAATAATCACTCATTGCCAGGGATGCTTATCCCTGGAAGTCACGTCCCACACCAGGGGGAAAGTAGTGAACAACTCACTCTTCAATCTCTTCAAGGTTATCAATAAAAATATGTTCAATTAAAAATATATATATGTACACATAGGAGAGATTTTTATTTTTTAATCATAAGTTTTTTTTCTGATTGTGATAAATTTATTAACAAAAGATTAACAAATTTCCAGATACTCAAGCCTGCCTTAATACTATATATCACAATTCAAGTTTTAAGGACTACCGTTTTAGGTTTTTACATCTAATCCTTAAAAATGAAAGAATGATACAGCATCATTAAATGTAAATGTATTTATAATTAAGAAATAAATTTGAATAAAATATTGTTTACGTAGAAATAATCTACCGCCTTTCTTTTTTGATATTTTCTCTGAAAGATGGAATTGTCTAATCCATTGTATAGTAGCTTAAACCATTAAATCATAAGATTATTAATAATTTTTAATATTTCCCTCCTTTCCAAACTTTCATATATTTTGGCAAGGGAATCTTACATTGAAAATCATCAGAATACAGTATATACTTTGACCATGTTTCAACTGATACATCAACACATGGCTCCCAGGAGCCATGCCGCATGCCGGGAAGGATGGCAGTGAGTTTATATTCTGAGTTTGGCTTAGAAAACGGCCATATTTGAGCAGCAAGGAGGTTCTCAGGAGGTAACTCTTAGGCAATATATAATACTAGGCTAAGTTTCAATTTCAAAAGAGCAAGTGTTAGGCCCCAAAGCTGGGCCTTTGAGGATAACCAGGGATATATAGAAAAAAAAAAAAAACTTTAACACGAGAGTTAGGCAGAATTTACATTTATTATGTCTGCAGAAGACAGGAGCCAAAGTCGGTCTAAAGTGACTTAGACCAACTCCCTGTACTGTGGTTTTATTCTTGTTTAAATACCTAAGGTACTACTTAGCATTTGCTTTGATTGTGCATTAGCTTTTATGCATATGAATTAACATACATAGCTAGTTAAATAACTGTATGATTAGTATGTTCGGGAAATCACGCTTGCACATACATTGCATGATCAAAAAAGGGGAGGTAACTCCACCCTAGGGTGAGAAATTTACTATGTTAATTAAGCAAGTTGACGTGAGGACAGCAAAGGGCTTCTTCTGCACAGGTCCAGCCAACCAGTTGAAGCTGGTTTACCTACTTCATTGCTTCAAGAGATGTTCTTGACCACCAGAAGCAGAATTTGGCACCAAGAGAAGGTTGCATCTCATTATCTTCTAATTTACATATAATTCTTTCCTTTGTATCCTAACAATGGAGAGAAACAACTTACTTTCCAGTATTCAGTCATCTTACATCCATCACAAGATTCATAAGTACAACTATCAATGTCAAGGGCTTGTCATATTGGTCTGTCCTACTTCACTAGTCACTGCCCAAGTACTCTAAGGATTCTTGACATTCTATTAGAGAATGTAGTAGGACTTCCCAGGATAGGAATTCCACCCACTGAGACAACACCCCATGGCCACTTGAACATATTCATATTCCATAAGGGTATGTTCCAGAGGCAACCCTACCCACACATCCCTCCATCATCAACATCCCACACCACTGATCCTCCCCTGTGACAGTTATGACCCTTCTGCAATCCAAAACTCTCCAAAAACAAAGCCACAGAAATAAAAAGTAAAAATATTTAAAAATAAAATAATAAATAAAAAACAAAAATATTTAATAATTAAAAAAAAATTTTCCTCGTGTCTTTCATCATTGTAAGATCTTTTATCTTTTATGTACCCTGATAATTTCTTCTGTATGTTCCCCTAATGTCTTATTCTTTTTTCACTTTATTTTCAAAGAGGCTTTAGTTAACAGAAAAGTCAAATAGAAAATATGGGGGGTTCCCATATACTCCCTCCCCCTCTCACATTTTCCCTTATTAATAACATCTTGTATAAGTAAGGTACATAAAGTACATTTGTTACAATTGATGAACAAACATTGAAGTATCGCTATTAGCTATGGCCAATGGTTTACATTAGGGATTACATTTTGCACGGAACACTTTTATAGTTTTTGGCAACATTTATAATGGCCTGTATCCTTCATTGCAAGACCATGCAGTACAATTCCAATGCCCTAAAAATGTCCTATGTTCCATCTATTCTATTCTTTCTTTCCTATTCCATCAGAATCTATGGTAATCACTAAGTTTCAATTTTTGGAAAATAAGATTCATAGTACATGCATTAATATTGAGGGCTTGACATATTGCTATGTTTTATTAGGTGCTGCCTATGTACTTGAGAGATCTTGCCCCTCTAATTGGGAACATAGCAGGACATGCCAGGATGAGAGTTTAATATTTTCTTGTTTATTGTGTGGGTCTCTACTCACTGAGATAACACACTATGATAAGATGAACATTTTCATATTCCATAAAAGTATGCACTGGGTATGCCCTATCCCACATATTCTCCCACCCCCAATGGCCTGCACCAATAGCCTTCTGCTGCCATATTTTCCAAAAGAATATTCATACCATTGTTCTATTTTTAAAATTTACTTATTCCCTCCCCCCCCATTGTTTTGTGCTCGTTGTCTGCTCCTCTCCTCTTTAGGAGGCACCAGGAACCTATCCTGGGACCTCTGATGTAGGACAGAGGTGCTCAATCACTTGAGCCACCTCAGCTCCCTGATTTGTTGAGTCTCTCATTGTCTTCCCTCTGTTTCTCTTTGTTGCATCATCTTGTTGTACCAGCTCACTGTGCCTACTCATCACACCAGCTCACCATCACCAGGAGGCCCCAGGAATGGAAACTGGGACTCTCATGTGTCGATGGGAGCTCAATCTCTTAAGCCACATTTCACTTTCCTCACACCATTGTACTTTTAATCACAGATCTACAAAAACCCAAAGTACAAATACCCATGGATAGTCTTACCCAAGCCCCCACCCTATTCCCCCTTATTTTCCTGCACCATCAACCCCCCTCACATCCCTGCACCAACATCACCACTAACCAATCACACCCTTCCACCTTATGGTAGGTTTGGCAATATTGAGCATCGGCTTACCACATTCTACTACCTTTCTGTCTCCTGAAAAAATATCTTCCAGACTCTAGTTCTGTGAGTCTGTTCAATTTGCTTAAATCATATAAGTGAGGTCATTTAATATTTGTCCTTTCGTGATTTACTTTACTCAACATAAGGTCTTCAAGATTCATCCATGTTGTCCTACGTGTTAATACTGCATTACTTCTTACTGCTGAATAATATTCTATTTTATGTATATATCATAATTTGCTTATCCATTTTTTCATGGACCTTTGGGCTGCTTCCAACTTTTGGCAATAATGAATTATGCTACTATGAACATTGGTGTGCATGTATCTGTTTGTGTCCATGCTTTCAATTCTTCTGGGTATATACCCAGCAGGAATTGCTGGATCATATGGTAGTTCTATAGTTAGCTTCCTGAGAACCACCAAACTGTCCTCCTCAATGGTTGCACCATTCTACTTTCCCACCAACAGGGGATAAGTGTTCCTATTCCTCCCCACCCTTGTAGAACACTTGTAGTTCTTTCTTTTCTTTTTTTTTTTTTTTAATAGCTGCCAGTCTTATAGGGATAAAATATCTCGTAGTAGTTTTAATTTGCATTTCCCTAATAAATAATTATGTTGACCATCTTGATTTTTAGCCATTTGTATTTCTTTGGAAAAGTGTCTATTCAAATCCCTAACCCATTTTTTCCTTTTTTAAATAATTATTTTTTTAAAGATACTTAGATTACATAAATGTTACACCAAAAATATAGGGATTACCATATTCCCCACTCCCCACACCTCCCACACCCTCCCACATAAACACCCTTCATTAGTGTGGCACATTCATTGCAATTGATAAATGCATCCTGGGGCTTTGCCATTAAGCGTGGACCATAGATCACACTGTAGTCTGCATTCTTTCCCACACAGTTCTGCATATTATGTGATGATATAAAATGGCCTATATCTGTCATTGCAGTGTCATTCAGGATGATTCCCAAGTCCCGAAAAAGCTCCCGTATAACAACCATTTTTCCCTCTCCCTGCACCTAGAACCTCCAGTGGTCACTGGCTCCACATCAATGTTGTAATTTCTTTCATTGCTAGAAACACAGTATGTCTATAGTAGAATAACGGTAGATACACTCTAGTCCATAGTTCTTTCCCCAGTCCTGAGGATTATGGGATGGTAATGTCCACTCCACCTATATCCCATGATGAAGATGGATAAGATTATCTTGCTTGCAGTTGCAGACTTTCTCTGTTCCCTGGGATGGTCGTTGTCCATCATCACCTCCTTGATAGTTGTCCTGGGTGAGTCCAATGAGCTGTAGAGAATGTGTTGCAACTCCACTGAGGTTCGGTCTTGCCCATTTTTTAATGAGTTGTTTGCCTTTTTTGTTTTTGAAATGGAGGATTTCTTTGTATATGCTGGATATTGATCCCATTTTGGATAAATAGTTACCAAATATTTTCTCCAGTTGTATAGGCTGCTTTTCACTTTTTTGGCAAACTCCTTTGAGCACAATAATTTTTAATTTTGAGGAAGTCCTATTTATCTATTTTTTCTTTCATTGTTCATGCTTTGGGTGTAAAATTTATGAAACCATTTCTTTCTACAAGATTCCATAAATGTTCCTTTACATTATTTTCTGCAGCTTTATGGTATTAGCTTTTATATTTAGATCTTTGATCCATCACTAGTTAATTTTTATAAAGGGAGTGAGATGGTGATCCTTTCTCATTCTTCTGGATATGGATATCCAGTTTTCCAAGTACCATTTGTTGAAGAGGCCATTTTGCCCCAGTTGAGTGGGCTTGGTGGCCTTGTCAAATATTAGTTGACTGTCTATGTGAAGATCTGTAGCAAAACTCTCAATATGGTTTCTTTGGTAAGTATTTCTATCCTTGTGCCAATATCATGCAATTTTGACCACTGTAGCTTTGTAGTATGCTTTAAATTCAATAGCATGATTCCTCTAATTTTGTTTTTCTTTTTCAATGTGATTTTAGCTATTCAGGGCTCCTTGTCCTTCCAAATAAATTTCATAACAATTCCAATTTAGTAAAAAATGCTGTTGCAATTTTTATTGGGATTGCATTAACTTTACAGATCAGTTTGGCTAGGACAGACATCTTCATGATGTTAGTCTTCCAATCCATGAGCATGGAATACTCTTCCATTTATTTAGGGATTCTTGATTTCCTTCAACAATGTTGTAATTTTCCATGTACAAGCTCATTACATCTTTAGTTAAATTTATTCCTAGATATTTAATTCTTTTAATTGCTACTGTACATAGAATTTTTTTTCTTGATTTCCTCCTCAGATTGTTCTTTATTGATGTACAGAAATAGTACTAATTTCTGCATGTTGCTCTTATATCTTGCCACTTTACCCACTTAGTTTATCAGCTCTAATGGCTTTGTTGTAGGTTTTCCAGGGCTTTCTACATATAAAATCATGTTATCTCCAAATAGTGAAATATTTAATTTATCCTTTCCAATTTGGATGCCTTTTATATCTTTTTCTTGCCTAAGTGCTTGAGCAAGTACTTCTAACACAATGTTAATAAAAGTAGTGGCAGTGGGCATCCTTGTGTTGTTCCAAATCTTAGAGGGAAAGTCTTTAGCATTTCAACATTGAATATGATATTAGCTGTGGCTTTTACATACATCCACTTTATTATATTGAGGAACTTTTCTTCTATTCCTATCTTTTGAAGTGTTTTTATCAAGAAAGGATCTTGTATATTGTCATATGCTTTTTCTGCATTAATAAAGATGATCATGTGATTTTTTTCTTTTGATCTGTTCATATAGTGTAGTATACTGATTTTATGTTGGACCATCCTTGACTACAAAGGATGAAACCTACTTGATAATGGCTTATAATTCATTTGATGTATTGTTGGATACAATTAGCAAATATTTTGTTGAGGATTTTTGCATCCAGATTCATTAGAGAATCCGGCCTGCAGTTTTCTTTTCTTTTGTCATGTTTATGTGTCTTTGGTATTAGGTTGATGTTGGCATCATAGAATGAGTGAAGAAATGTTCCCTCTACTTCTACTTTTTGGAAGAGTTTAAGCAGGATTTGGTGTTAGTTCTTTTGAGAATGATTGGTAGAATTCTCCTGTGTAACCATCTGGTCCTGGGATTTTCTTAGTTGGGAGGTTTTTGATGACTATTTCAATTTCATTATTTGTGATTAGTCTATCAGTGTCAGTTGCCTGTGTGTTTCTAGAAATTTGTCCATTTCATCAAAGTTATCCATATTGTTGGCATACCATTTTTCAAAGTATCCACTTAGGGTACTGTATATCTGTGGATCAATGGTGATATACCTTCTCTCATTTTTTTTTTAATTTTTATTTTATGTATTTGCATCTTCTCTCTCTCTCTCTCTCTCTCTCTCTCTCTCTCTCTCTCTCTCTCTTTTGGTTAGTCTAGCTGTGGATTTGTCAATTTCATGGCCTCAAAGAACCATCTTTTGGTTTAGCTAATTTTTTCTTGTGTTTTTTTATTTTCAATTTCATTGAGTTCTGCTCTAATCTTTTTTTATTTCCTGCTTTCTGCTTGTTTCGGGATTCATTTGTTGTTATTTTCCTAGTTACTCCAGGTGTGCAGGTAAGTCTTCAATTTTAGCTCTTTCTTCTTTTTTTAATAAAAGCATGTAGCTATAAATTTCTCACTTAGCCCTGCTTTTGCTGCATCCCATAGGGTTTGATATGTTGTGTGCTTATTTTCATTCATTTCAAGGTAGTTACTGACTTCTTTTGCTATTTCCTTCTTGATCCACTGATTATCTAAGAGCATGCTTTTAACTTCCATATATTTGTACCTAATGTGTTTCTCTGCCCTTTATTAATTCCCAGCTTCATTTCATTTTGGTCTGAGAAATTACTTTGCATAATTTCAATCTTTCTGATACTTGTTTTGTGGCCTAGCATGTGGTCTATCCTGGAGAATGATCCATGTGCACTTGAGAAGAATGTTCATCCTGCTGTATTTGGGTGCAATGTTCTTTATATGTCTATTAGTTCTTGATCTTCTAATTATTATTCAAGGTCTCTGTTTCTTTACTGATCCCTGTTAAGATGTTCTAATGGTGATAATGGTGTATTAAATTCCCCCACTATAATTGTAGAGGCATCTATTTCTCCCCTTAGTTTTTCCAATATTTGTCTCATGTATTTTGGGGTGTACTGGTTAGATGCATAAATGTTTATGATTGTTCTTTCTTTTTGATAGATTACTCCTTTTATTAATATATAGTGTCCTTTGTGTCTTACAAAAGTTTTGCATTTAAAGTCTAATTTGCCTGATATTAGTATGGCTACTCCTGTCCATTTTTGTTTATTGTTTGCATGTAAAATCATTTTTCAGCCATTCACTTGCAACCTCCTTGTGTGCCTGGGTTTAAGGTGGTCTGCTTTCAGACAGCATATAGATGGGTCATATTTTCTTTTCCATTCTGCCAATCTGTATCTTTTTATTAGAGAGTTTAATTCATTGACATTCAATGTTATTACTATGAAGGCAGTGATTACATTAGCCATTTCTTATTATGTTTGTATACGCCATTGTATTAGACAAAGGGGTCCTGATGCAAAATACTAGAAATCTGTTGGCTTTTATAAAGGGTATTTATTTGGGGTAGAAACTTCTAGTTACCAAGTCATAAAGCATAAGTTACTTCCCTCACCAAAGTCTGTTGCCACGTATTGGAGCAAGATGGCTGCCGATGTCTGCAAGGGTTCAGGCTTCCTGGGATTATTTCTTTCCAGGCTCAGGTGCTCTGCTGTGGAGACAAGGCCAGGAAGACTATCAGGCAAATGGCCACCTCTCTTCCTGGGGCTTCTGCTGTGTCTAATGGAGCCTTCTTTCCTTCCTCACATATCTGCTTCTTTTTGTGTTTACTTCCTGGGGCTTCAATATCAAACTCCATCTAAATCCTCTGCCTTGACATTTGTCCTACTGATGTGGCACAATCAAAGTCCTAATTATAATTTAATCAAGTAAGAGTGAAACCTCTAAAACCAATACATTCTAAGTTATCACTAGCCCAGAGGAACAGACTAATTTACAAATATCATCAGTATTATTTTTTGGAATTCATCAATAATATCAAACTGCCACAGTCATATTTTCTTTTTATTTATCTTTTAATCTTTCTTAGTTATTCTTAGTAATATTTTTCCTTTCTACACTCTCCTCCAAACCTCTGTATTCTCTTTTTCCCTTTCAACCTTCAGAACTCACTTTGAATATTTCTTAAAGGGCAGGTTTCTTGTTGACAACCTCTGTTAATTTCTGTTTGTGAATATTTTGAAGTCTCCCTCATTTTTGACTGCTAGCTGGGCTGGATACAGAATTCTTTGCTGACAGTTTGTTTTTTTCCTTTTAGCACTTTTAACTATGTCATACCACTGCCTTCTCTCTTCCATGGTTTCAGATGAGAAATCAGTGCTTAATTTTATGGAGCTTCCCATGTATGTGATGGATCTATTTTCTCTTGCTGCTTTCAGTATTCTCTCTTTGTCTTGCACATTTAACAATTTGATAAGTATATGTCTCGGGGTAGGCCTGTTAGGATTTCTACTGTTAGGAGTGTGCTATGCTTCCTGGACATGTACATCCATGACCCTCAAAAGAGTTGGGAAATTTTCAGCCATTATTTCCTCCAACACTCTTTCTGCCCCCTTTCTCTTCTCTTCTTCCTCAGGGATACCTATAATGCCTCCCATATGTTTGTGCATTTTGAGTTGTCTTTCAATTCCTTAAGTCTCTGCTGATTTTTTTCTTTCTTTTTATCTGTCTGTTGTACTATCTGTGCCATTTCAGATGTATTATCTTTGATGTCACTAATTATTTCCTCTTCCTGTTCAAATCTGCTGTTATGTCCTTCTAGTGTATTTTTGATTTCTTGCATTGTGCCATTCATCACCATCAGATCTGTCAATTTTTTATGTATGTCTACAATTTCTTCTGTATGTTCATTCAATGTCTTCATAATATCTTTTATCTCTTCCTTCACTTCACTAAATTGATTCATGATATTTATTTGAATATCCTTGATTAGTTGTTCTATGTTCTGCATCTCTTCCTGCTTTTTAGTTTGTTCATAGACTAGACCATGTTTTCCTGTTTTTAACTATGGCTTGTAATATTTTGCTGGGGTCTAGGAATCTGTTTATCTTGATGGGTTTATTCAGACGATTAGCTTCTCTTTCTACTATAAGGTTTTATTTTGTTTTATTTTGTGTTAAGTTTCCTCTTTGACTCTTGGTTCAACTTATTCTATACACTTGTAGTTGTCCATGTTTCCCTAAAAAATTTTAAGTCCATAGAAAATGAAAGATAGAAGAAGAGAAAAAGAATGGATTGTCTTTAATCATTAGTTAAAATGTTTGAGAGCAATGCAAGCTATTGATGTTATGGTGAGGTATGAAAGCCCTGTATGATGTTGTGTATGTTTGTTTTGTAAGTTCACAACTATTGCTATATACTTATTGTTTATGTATGTTCATGTATTAGTGACATATTTCAATAAATTTTTAAAAATAGCAGGGAGAATTAAATCAGATTAAATATAGTTGTTTGAAAAGAATGATAGACAAAATTGAAGGGAATATTTAAATGTAAATTCTGAGAGAAGATGCAACATAATAATTTAATTATATCTATGTGGATTAATGATTTAATAAAAAAGACTTGGAAATAAGATATATTACTACACTTGTAAAAATATATATATATTAATTTTAAAAAGGAAGATAGAAAAGGAACCATAAATGAGCCAGCAAAAAAGTAAGTTAACAAGATTGAAAAATCATAAAAAATACAGAGACCTAAGAGTAAAAAGGTGGAATAAAAATGAAATAAGAAAAAAAAATGAAACTAAATAAAAAGATAATATAAAAGATCAGAAAAATGAGAAGAGAATTGAAAAAAATGTAGACCAAACAAGTGAAGGTAGAATAAAAGCAAAACAATGGAAGAGGGAGAAATGAAAAAAAGAAAAGGAATAAAAAAACTACTTTAAAAAAAGAAGGAAGAGAGAAAAAAAAGGAAACAAAGAAAGAGAAAATACAAAAAACAAAAAACAACCCAGGAAAAACAAGCTTCCCTCTTAAGCCATAGGAACCATCTCTGGGTACCAGTGCTCATTAATCAATCACCCTACTGCCCACATTCCACAGGTAAAGTACCTCATTTTAGAGAATAAAGAATTTTTAAAAAGAAATTTAAAAATTAAAATTTTAAAACTTTAAAAATAAATAAGAAATATAAAAGAACAGATTAAAAAAATCTAAAAAAAATCTTGGTCTATAAGTCCCTGTCACATGGTGCTGGCTGGACAACTGGCAATTTGCTGGATCAGTACCAGGGATTGAACCAGGGACCTAGTAGATGTGAGGCAGGTGTTCATCCACTGAGCTCCATCTGCTCCACAGGCTAGGTAGGCTTCTGAAAGTTTATCTGACTCTCCCTTCTCTCTATGCCCTCAGGCAGTTGGTCTTCTAACAGTTTGCAGGCTAGCTCTCCTGCTCTTTCTCTCCAGGGCAGTAAGGTCTTGTTTGCCTGCTCCTCACTGATGTAGTTTCTTTCTCTTCCAGGGCAGATGGCTGTGACAGGCTGCCTTATTATATAGCCCCTCCCCTCTCCCTGCAGCCATTTTAATCCTGGCTGAGGTCTTTATTTTATTTTATTTTTCCCCTCTCTTTCCTGCCTGCCCTGTTGCCCCTTCTCCTTACATTTCTCTCTCTGAGTTTGCTGGGTGCCTGTTTCACCCTTATTTGCCCTTCAGCTCCCCAATGGATGGGTCATTTGCAACTTCCACTTGCTGGGCTGGCTACAGCTGAGAAACAAAGCTGGCTCAGCTGGCCAAACTCACTGAAGATAAACCACTCTCTTCCCTCCTCCAGACACCTCTTCCTTCCAGGGAGGAGGACAGAATTTCCCCCTCTCAGTTGGCTGCAGTGAAGCAAGGATTTTACTAAGGCCTCTTTGAAGGTGGAGGATATATACTGTTCCCAGCTGTAAGGATCGGCAAGATTTTCGTTTGAACTCTCTGTTTCTCTGTACCTCTCCCTCTTGGATGATGCACAGCACTCTCCTGGTCTGCAGATCCCCAGAGCAGCTCCCTCAGATAGACTCTTGCCCTTCTTCCACTATTTTTGTGAGAGACTTGAGCTCTGCTTAACAACTCTGACCTGTTTCTTTCTTTTAAGGTAGAATGCGGTATCTCTATTTTTCAAATAGCATTGAATACACCTTACAAATTTTGTATTGATTTACTGTTTCTTTTTTAAAAATATTTATGTTTTTAATTTCTAATAAGTTTAGTTCTTTTTTCTTTCTATCTATTACTTACTCTCCAGGGTTCTACATTTATGTTCTTCCAAAATATTTCTTAAGGTGCAAAATAGAGTTTATTAAAATATTTTGCTTTATATGCTATTTTTAAACAAAGAAATATAGTTTCTGTATTTCCATATGTTTTTCCTATTGATGGTTATTTTCATGGTTCATATTGTCTTCATATATCTGTTAAATTTTGGTGTCTCATTCATAATTAAGACTGCACCAATAGGAAAGCTTACTTGGAATTAGTTGTGTGAGCAGGATTTTTAATGTACCAGAAAATGTTATAGGATGACCAAAAAAGTAATTAATTGTTAATCTATTAAGCAGTGTGGGGAAGCAGAGTACATGCTAAGTTAATCACAGGACAATTTGGTGCTAACTGTAACCAGAAAAATTGGTGTACAACGTATTTAGAAAAGAAGCTCAATATGAGGATATGATATATGGAGTGATGTGGTTTATATTTGGACAAGTGAATCTATAGTATGGGGCCATTGTCATACATTATTTGCTGTAAAACAGGTTCCTTCATCTGTGGCTATCTTATGTAGAATCTCAGATCTGTAGTTAGCTCCACTGTGAGCCACCAGAAATTAGCGGTCACATAGGTACATCAGTCAAAACGGCAAACCCATTCCAGAGATATCTGTCCATATTAGTAAAAATGTTGATGCCCTTTTCTTATTTGAAGGAGTGTCCTCCTGGGGTTGGTATGTTCTGGTTGACCAGTAATCTTTGGGATTCTTTGGCTTTTCCATCACAAGGCAATGTGCATGGCAGCATCTTCTCCTTTCTTTACCAGGCTTTGTTGTCTTCCAGTTTCTTGCTTTTCCCTGTGGCTTTTTGTGTGTGTGTGTCCAGTTTTCTCTTTTTTATAAAGACTTCAGATATATTTGACTAATGCCACCCTTATCTAATCTGGGCACACCTTAACTAATAACATCTTCTAAGGTCGTTGTATAAATGGGTTCACATCCACTGGACCAGGGATTGGGTCTTCACCATGCCTTTTGTAGGGGACGTGATTCAACCTCCAACAGCATCCAAAGCAAAACAAAATATTTTTGAGTCATTTATGAGTAGGACTATTGTATGACTCTTGTGTTGTACTGATGTATTCTCAGTTAACTCCATCAAGATGATCCATCAATTAACCAGATCTAAGTTTTGTTGTTTTTGTTGTTGTTTTTCATTTCCCAACTATTGTCAAACCCCCCTGTATGGCTTAGCTGTGAGCTAGTGGAGAAGCATCATATTTGCAATGCCAGATGAATGTGCCTGTATCTTGTAAGTCATAATTCCAAAGGAACCACATCAATATCGAGACTGGGTGCTGCTGTGCTCAACAAATTCGATGTTGGTTTTATTAGCTTTCTCCTGAGAGCAAAATATGTAAATACTATGAGATTCATTTTAAGAATTGGATCAAGCTAACATGGGGATTTGGAAGTCCTAATTCCAGAGGGAAAGCCACAAGTTGGAAACGCTGATGAAGGTTTTCATGAATTCACTGGGAGAAGCTAGTTGGATTAAATATATAGAGAAATTCTTCTTTCTGTTTAAATCATCAGTTCTCCCTTTAAAGCATTTAACTGTTCAGGCTTGCTCATTGCTCAAGTCAGTCTCCTTTGTTGATTTTTAGATATAATCAGCCATAGATGCATTCAACCAACCAATGATTTAAATCTACAAAATACACTTAGAAAAAGAAACAAGCAGTGCTTACTTGACAAACTACTGTACACCATAAGCTAGCCATGCTGACACATGAACTTAGCCACCACAATGGATTTGATGGCACCAATTTCTTGGTTGACACGTTTGGTTAAATAATCACTTGATGCCCCATGGCTGTATGCTTAGTTTCTATCAGGGCAAATCATAACAACAGGTGCTGCTTTTCAAATGGTGTGTATGTATCTGTTACAACAAATTGACCTGGTTCCAGAATTATAGAATCTTAAAAATAATTCTTCTCTTAGGACTTTTCAGAGACAACATGTAACATATTTACCTACCACAGACACCTCTATCATCTAGAGAACTTCTTGTTTTTATTGCAGGACAACTTGTACAATAAACTGAACCAATTTATAGAAGCTTCCTTATATGTATCCAATATGCTTCCTCAAAACCCAAAGCAGCCTTCTAAATGTTGTGCTTCTGTTTCAGTTGTAAGAGAAGTAATACACAAAAACACTGTCTTAATTTGGAAGTAATTAGCTAACATACCTCAGATAAATGGATGCCAAAATACTTCATCAAAGTAGCAGATCCCTGGATCATGTTATTTTGTCTGCCATGTTCTCATAAAATTTACAAGGCATCTAGTGTTCCTACTATTATCAGCTCATCAGGATCAACTAGCATTTTTTCTTCAAAATAATGGATCACCATGACCTTCTATGGAATGTCCAAATGATCAAGTCTTTTCAAATTATAGTGTGATAGACAGTAAGGGAATTAACAATGTCCCGAGTCAAGTCTAAACTGTCACTGCTGTCCATCATATGTGGGGATTATAAAGAATGCCTATGTGAGCTAAATTCACACAGTTTACATTCCAGAGTCTTTGCTGAGTCTATTAATAATACCTTATTGGGCATATGAACTGTAACTGATTAAACTATGCATTTGAGGTTACAGAACTCCACTGTACCCATCATGTTCCATTATTTTTAAAAATTTTATTTAGTTATAATTGATGTACAATAAACCGCAGATATTCTAGGTGTATAGTTTAACATATCTATATTCTTGGGAAAGCTTCATCATAATCAGGAAATTGTCCATACTAATCATCCCCATCAGTTTCCTCATGCCTCTTTGTAATTTCTCCTCACTCCTATCCATTCACCCTTCCCAAACATCACTCATCCACTTTCTGTCACTTTAGATCAGTTTCCAATATCTAGATTTTTGTATAAATGGTATCATATACCATGTGCTATTTATGAATAATTTTTTAACAACCAATGAATATTGTGTCTGTATCAATTTTTCATTGACTTTTATTGCTGAGTGGTGCTCCATATTATGTATACACAACAATTTATTATCCATTTACTTGCTGATGGACATTTGGGCTTTGTAGTTTTCTCTTTTGGACTACTAAAATTAAAACTGCTATTAAAATTGGTGTACAATATTTTATATAAATATGTACTACAAATTCAAGTAGTACTATGTCATTCTCCTCTTTAAAAGTTTTCAATAATGATGCGTCTTCTACAACACTAATTTTCAAATTTTGGATCTTATGGCCTGGCTAAATTTAACATGCATGAAATTAAGAGGCCAACAAAGATTTGTCATTTTCTTTTTTCATTGAAGTAGAGATAGAGAATCAAGCAAATAAAAACTGAAGCTTTAAAGCAAAACTACAAGGTATTATTTCTCAATTTTTAATTACCAAAAAATATTAAAAAGGTAATATCTTAAAATAGACAGTAAGATTTATTTTAATTAAATCAATTCACCTTAAAGAAAATAATTACTTCAGTATCCTTATTTACTCATAAATCACCATAAACTTCAAGACAAATGTACAAGGATTAGGAGATGGATTTAGGAACTACTCATTTATAAAATGTACTCATGTACTTGAACACAATGTACATGGGCCTCTATTCCTTCATCCCTTCTTAAGTTTCCAGTTAAATCTCTACTGCTTTCACACACACTGTATATACACATAATCATATGGTTTCCTGTGAACATATGATGTTCTATATTCTTTCAGGTTTGCTTTGTGGTTCATGTTACTTTATCCAGGACCTATATACTGTATACAACCTTTAATACTAGTCTTAGTTTAACCTTAACCCAGAAAGATTTTTCTGACCTTTTGACACCAATGAAATTTTAATTTCTCTGTTCTATGCTTTCTTAATGCCATGTATTTCTAAACATATCAAGACAAAAATTTAATATGTTTTGGTAAAATATTTTCTCATGTACCTATCTGCTTCATTGATTATGAGCTACTTGATATGAAAGCATGTATTCTTTAAAAAAATAAATCTCATTGGCTAGAACAGAATCAGCGAAATAATTATAATGTATTTAATAGATTTGGGCCCTAAACTCAGCAATGCTGGATCATTAAATTGAAACTGGATGATGTATTCTTTCATTTATTAAAAAATTTTTGCATTCATAGTAATTGCAAGTTACTATAAGGTCATGAAAAAATGTAAGAATGGTCCTTCCCGCTAAAGTTTAAAATCTGTGAAATCAGGTGTAAAATTTCTACTCAGATAAATGTAAATCTGTTTATGCTTTCTTTATTTTGTGTCAGCACAAGCTTCTTGTTCAAGGCAAAGTGAGTAATTTTTGTTCAAACCTGAAATGTTATAAGATGGAAATTGGATATTTAGAATTAAAAATATACTTAAAAATTAAAGGAGATATATGAAGGACACTTAAAGGGACTTGTTTCATATATGTGAAGGTGTTGAACTGAGTTGGTGACAGTACAATTCTGTTGAAACTGAAAACCACTGTCTGTACACATTGGATGGATTGTACAAGGCAGGAGACAGTATAATACAGTGAATCCAGTGGTGGATGATGGACTGTGGTTAACAGTACAGCTATGAGAACTTTCTCTCAGGAACTATAACAAATACACAATACTAACACATAATATTGATAATAGGAGGGTCTGTGGGGAAAATACACCAAGTATAAGCTATGTACTATAGATAGCAGTAATATTATGGGGAGGTTCTTTCATCATTTGAAATATGTCATAACATATTATCTCATAACAATGTACCATGTTGTGTAGGGGGATGTTTGGGAATACTGTATGGTATGCATGATTGTTTTGTAAGCTCACAACTTCTTTAATGAAACACACATGTACAATGTACAAAAATGTTCTTCCTAATATATATGTAATAATCCCTAAACTGGGCTAATTTGGCTAAAGGCTGCCAAGGCAATATAAGGGAAATGGGTTGGCTTCTACAATGGGAGTTTATTAACTTCTAAGCTTATAGTTCTGAGAAAAATGTCCAGATCAAGGCATCAGGTGAAGCTTACTCCCTGAAGACATGGCTACCAGAGATCCTGAATTCCTGTTGTGTGGCAGGGCACAATGGTGGTATCTGCTAAACCCACAATCCTCCTCCTAGTCTCATTGTTTTCAGCTTCTGGCTATCTCCAGCTTTGCCTCTCCAGGGTTCCATTGATTTCAGCTTCTGACTTCCTGGACTTTCTCTTGGCTTCTGGGGTTTTGCTATATCTCTCTCTCCATGTTTATCCCATCTATAAAGGAAGATTAAGACCCACCCTTAGCTATGCTTTACTGAAGTAATTTAATCGAAGACCCTTGACTGAAGTAATCTAATCAAAAGGTCCCACCTAAAATAAGTTCACACCTTTAGGACATGATCTTTTCTGGGTTCCACAAAAAGCCTCAAACTACTGTAACCCTAAATGTCCGTCAATATAGAATGGGTAAATAAACTGTGGTAAATTCAGACAATGGAATACTAAACTGTACTGAAAATACTACTGATATACAAAACAGTATGGATTTATATATTTATATGAAGAGACATTACATGCAGTGTGCTTTCATTAAAAGGAAGTTCAAAAAGTGGTAAAATTATCTAATGGATTGAGGTCAGAATAGTGATTATCTTTAGGGGAATTCTGACTAAACAGGAGCATGAGGGAAACTTCTGGGGTGCTGTAAATGTTCTATATATTGATTTAGGTGGTGGTTATAAGATTGTGTACACATGTTAACAAACATAGATCTTTAAACTTAAGTTTGTACACTTTACTGTATATGTTATACCTAATAATAATAAATCATAAATATGTACTCCTCTAAATAAAAATGTAAGAAGTAACTGTATTAATACAGTTACTTAAAGCAATGACCAATAAAATGTCTATTTTTGTTCTTCCCTCTACTTCCATATACAGATTATATCAGATCTTGTTAATTTTACACTTAAATATATATATAAATTCATACTTATTAGTGAGAATTTTCAATATTTAAGTGTGAATTTTTTTAAAACAAGATGGTTTCTCACACATAATTTTATATATGATATCGTTGTGTTGGATGTATAATTTTTGTTCAGGATATACTTGCTGAATGGATTAATTAACAAGACATTAATGTAAAATCTCTTAAATATATAAAAAGAGTACCTGAACAGCCAGAAGTAGAAGAGAATACTGAATTTTATTTTTTGAGGTACCGGACAGGGCATTGAACCCAGGATCTTATATGCAGGAGACTGGCGCTCAACCACCGAGTCACTTCCACTACCCTGACTTGTTTTTTTTCCATTTGTTTGCTTGTTTTTTGTTTTTGTTTTTGTTTTTAGGAGGCACCAGGTACTGAACCTGGGACCTCCCACGTGGGAAGCAGGTGCTCAACTGCTTGAGCCACATCTGCTCCCTAGGTTTTTTTATGTCTTGAAAATTACAAGTGAAATGTTATTTTTTTATTAAATAGATTTCTTACAGGTAAGATTCTCTAGATTAATCAAATTTTCCCTACCAATGACAACCCTTTTTAGAAACATGTTCTTCATAGATTTATAGGCTTATTTTTGTATAGGGCTTTCAAAATATTCACAATAATATGTCAATATTAACAACCAAAAATTACCTAATAACTATAATTTATAGATTTTATAGTCTTGAAATAGGAATAATTACATATTTAATTGTTTCTTAAAGTTATAAGATTACACTGTTTAAATGGCAAAAAGTTACAATTATCATTGAACAATTTCAAAAGAAACTCACATTCACAATTAAGAGATGATTCTTTTAAAAGAAGCAGAAGTCCTTTCCTCATTATGATGTACTATTAATTTATCTACTGGAATTAGGCCATCAGAAAATAATGGGATTTTTAATCACATGTGGATTATATGGGATAATATCATTAGAGAATTTAAGAGAATAGATTAGCATATAATGTCATAAAACACCAATATTACAATGAAAAACTCTCCTAAGTTCGACAAAGGCATCAGCATTTCCCATTAAGTAATATTAAACATTTGTTATTATGTTCAGAGAGAATAATAATTTTGTTAAAAATATGTGAATAATTCTTTAATTATATACTATCCTTTCTTTTTTCTTTAGAAAGGAAAAAAGAAAATTTGAGTTCTTTTAACAAATTAGAAATTTAAAGTAATGGTTTCAAAATGCTTGGAGTTCCTTTTTAATAATTATTTGCATTTAAAATGTAATTCTGATTAATTGGGTAAAAAGAAAAGACAATCCACTAGGTTAGACAATGAAAAGAAGTTTCATATTTAAAAATTCATATCAAAATCATATATTGTTATATTTGCATAATTTAAAAACTTCTGAAATAAACAGTTACCTTAATTTAAAAATTTTAAAAATTAAATTCAGCAATGAAAATATTCAAATTTTTATCAAAGCATAGGTAGATTAAGAGGTCATGAATGGGGATTCTGTTCCTTGACTTCAAAACGAATTCTCTTTGTCTATAACCCTATTTACTAAATGCATTCATGTCTGTAATATTCAATTGTATTCTGGTAGCACTATTTAAATTGTTCACTTATCATTTGTTGCATCAATAATCCAAAAGTATGTTTTGACAATAACATTAAAATATTTAGTTTGAATTAAAATATCTGTCCTTAAAATCTGTGTGGGTTTAGACTTTTAACTTTCCATTGCAACCCCACTTAAACCTTTAACAAGTAAGTACACACATAGAAACACAGAGAAATAAATATATGTATATGTTTCTTTATATATCATTGAAGCATACTCTTTTAGGCCACCAGGAAATTGAAGAAACTCAACTACAATTCATTAAAGGGTACTATGAACAAAATGGAATCATCATGTAATTATCTCTTACAATGGGAGTGCCCTGAAGGAAAATACAATATCTGATGAATTAATGAGCAATAGTGGAAACTAAGACAAGAATCAAGCTTGTTAGTTCCGTGCAATTTTAAGATATTCCTATCTTAGAGTTATTTTCCAGAATATGCTAAATTATACTGGTGACAATTTGTCTATTTTTATTTATAGTCACAAAATACTATGAATGAAAACTTAAAAGTGTTAACAAATTGATTTGCTCCAGGCCGGTGGGTAGTGAGGAAAGCTGGAATCCTTTGTGGAAAGATGGAGATTATGGAGTTTTAAAAGAAAGAGAGGGCTATGGCATAGCTTATTCATCAGGTTTCCACCCACATAAAAATATTGTGATAATACAAAACACCAAAATACTATTTGTGCGTAAGGGGTGAATGCCAATGGTGTTTAGCAAAAGGGATTTTCTCCTTATTACCTTAAATATTAAACAGTTTATTTTCTATATTGCAATGTTCGGTAGTGAAAGGAATATACTGTGATTTCTTTTATTGCTTATGTTATTAGAATTGTGAAGTTAAGCAAGTAACTACTATCTTTGAGTTTCAGTTATCTGCTCTGAAAAACAAGTGTTTCTCAAATTCATTAGTACTGCAGATGCAAAATTTTTTAAAAATACAAAATCCTGGACCCTATTTTCCATTTGAGTCATAAAGAATCAGAACATTCTTAAATTAGGAATAATTTCCTGAATTGTTAAATTGCTGCAGATGATTAGTGTTAAGCCAACTAAAGTTTAGAACTTTAAGCAAAAGTCAGGAGAATTCCTAGACTCGCCATCACTATAATGTCCTTCAGTTAGTGTGTTTTCACGTTTCTAGTCTGGCATTTAAGAAAAAAATCACTACATGTTTGGTTTCATACATATAAACCACACACACACACACACCTGTGTAGTATGTTATGTATGTGATTATATAGCAATTAACTGTTCTAAAAATACTCTATCAAACTCCTGCATCATCTGAAGAAAGGTATTTGTTCCAGACAATCTTTTCAAAGATGATAGCACAAAGCCTGAGAAGTTAGAGAGAATAGATCCTTGCAGGGCAGGGTCACATTATTTTCTCCTGATAAGGAAAATAAAGATAAGTCTTCCTCATGAGCAGAGGCTGAGTTTTCCAGTAGCCCCATTCTAGGGTTGGGGGTTTCCTAATCTCACAGTTCATCACTGGGGCACAAACTCACTGTGTAAACAGCATCCACTTGAGAGTGGCAAGGGGCCCTGAATAGCCAAAAACATAATGAAAAAGAAAAACAAAATTGGAGGAATCACACTACCTGACTTAAAAGAATACTACAAAGCTATGGTGGTCAAAACTGCATGTTATTGGCACAAGGATAGACATACTGACCAGTGCAGCAGAAATGAGTTCTGATATAGATCTTCACTTACACAGTCAAATGATATTTGACAAGGCAACCAAAGCCCACTTAACTGGGACAGAATGGGCTCTTCAACAAATGGTGCTGGGAGAACTGGATATCCATATCCAAATGAATGAGAGAGGATCACCTTCTCACACCCTATACAAAAATTAACTCAGGATGGATCAAAAACCTAAATATAAGAGCCAAGACCATAAAGTTCCTAGAAGATATGGTAGGAAAGCATCCATGAGATCTAATAGTAGGAAATGGTTTCATAAACATTACTCCCAAAGTGAGAGAAACAAAACTAAAAATAGACAAATGGAACTTCTTCAAAATTAAAAAAAAAACTTTTGTGCTTCAAAGAAGTTTGTCAAGAAGGTGGAAAGGTAACCACTCAATGGGAGAAAATATTTAGAAATCTCTTATCTGATAAGGACTTAATATCCAGCAAATATAAAGAAACCCTACATCTCAAAAATAAAAAAGACAAACAACCCACTTAAATAATGGGCCAGAGATTTGAATAGACACTTTTCCATAGAGAAAATACAAATGACTAAAAAGCACATGAAAAGATGCTCGACATCATTAGCTATTAGGGAAATGCAAATCAAGGCTACAATGAGATATTATCTTACCCACATTAAACTAACAACTATAAAATAAACCCTAGAGAACTACAAGTGTTAGAGAGGATGTGGAGGAATGGGAACACTCATCCACTGCTGGTGGGAATGTAGAATGGTATAGCCATTATGGAGGGTGGTTTGGAAGTTCCTCAGGAAAATAATTATAGAATTTCCATATGATCCAACAATTCCACTGCTAGGTATACACCCAGAAGAATGGAAAGCTGGGACACTAGGAGATATATGAATACCAGTATTCAGAGTAGCATTATTAACTATTGTCAAAAGTTGGAAGCAACCCAAGCATTCATCAACAGATGATTGGATAAGCAAAATGGGATATACAAACAATGTAATATTGCTCAGATGTAAGAAGGCATGAAGTACTGACACATGTTACAACAGGGATGAATATTGAAGACCTTATGTTGAGTGAAGTAAACCAGTCACTAACGGACAAATATTGCATGACCTTACTAATACGACCTAAGAATATTGAGCAGATGCACAGGGATGGAGTCTAGAATTTAGGATACTAGGAGACAGAATATGGTGAGCCCACGCTCAATCTGGGAAGAACCTATGATGGTGGAAAGGGGTGGTTTGATAGTGGTTGGGGGTGATGGTGGTGCAGGAATGTGAGTGGGGTTGACAGTGTTGGAATGTGAGGATGAGCAGGGTTAGGGGGATTGGTTTGGACTATCCGTGGAACTAGGGGTATGTCTAGAGGAAGAAACAGGTGATCTCTGGAGATTTGTAGGTCTGTGGTTGAAACTACAATTTGGAAATGTTTTTTTGGCATATATGACAGGGGAGGGTCAGTGGTTCAAGGTGTAAAATGGTAGGGGGGTATATGGGAAAGGGTGCACCTGTGGCATGATTCTACGGGATATGAATGTGTTCATTTTGTCATAGGGTGTTATCTCAGTGTGTGGAAACCCACCCAATAAACAAGGAAATATTAAACTCCCATCCTGGGGAGTCCCAGTACATACGAGCAAGAATCTCTCGAGTACACAGGCATTGTCTAGTAAAAGAAAACATAGCAGTATGTCAAGCCCTCAATATTATTGCATGTAACTATGAATCTTATTCTCCAAAAATTGAAATTTAGTGGTTACCATAGGTTACCAAGGGAAGGGATGGAAGAGCAGGTGGAGCACAGGGCATTTTTGGGACATTTGAACTTTTCTGCATGGTTTTGTGATGACAGATACAGGCCTTTATACATTTTGTCAAAACCTATAAAATTGTACTGTGCAAAGTGTAAACCATAATGTAAACCATTGACAATGGTTAGTAGCAATGCTTCAATATTTGTTCAATGGTAACAAATTTACCATACTCATGTAAGATGTTATTAAGAGGGGAAAATGTGAGAGGGGGAGGGGTTGGGGTATATGGGAATCCCCTATATTTGCTATGTGACTTTTCTGTAACCTAAAAAGCTTCTTTGTAAATAAAGTGGAAAAAAAAAAAAAAAAGACATTGGGGGAACATACCAAAGTAATTGTCAATAAGAGATAACATATTTTATTGGTGATGAAATGCATAATTACAAGAAAAACTTTTTTTTGGCTTATTTTTTGATAGGTTTTAGATTACAAAAAAGTTACAACTAAGTCAGAGTAGGATCACTGGTGCATTGTGTCAATGGTGGGCTGATGTGTGAGGAAGGATGCACCTAAAGCATGCATCTATGGAATATAAATGTGTTCATGTGGTCATGAGATGTTATCTCAGTAGGTGGAGACCCACACAATAACCAACAAAATATTAAATTTCCTTCCTGGGGATTCCTGCTACATTCTTAAATAGAGTGTCAAGAATCTCTAGAGCACATAAGTAGTGCCTAGCAAAAGAGGACAGACCAATATGCCAGGCCCTTGATATTAATGTACTTATGAACCTTACTCTTGTAAAATTGAAACTTAGCCTAATAATATATATTGCCTAGGAATTACCTCCTGAGAATCTCCTTGTTACTCAGATATGGCCTCTATAACCAAATTCAGTTTATAAACTCACTGCCATAATCCTGGCATGGAATATGACTCCCAGGGTTGGGCCTCCCTGGCACCAAGGGATTATTACCAAGCACCAACTAACAATGTATGTGGAAAAAGACCTTGACCAAAAGGAGAAAATATTAAATTCAAATGAGTTTTTACAGCAAAGAGATTTCAAAGTGAGTCAGAAGTTCATTACAGAAGTACAATTATGCAAGTCTTATCTCAGGAGACTCTCACTGACTGCCATAGTAAACAATGCCTCAAGCAGAAGTACTCCTGAGGGCTCTAGAGATATCTGGACACTATAGGCAAGGCAAACAATCCAGGAAATTGGCCACCATCAGTGGGCTTTACCTTGGAATATATGTTAACCTATTTCCCCAGTGTAACAGAGTTAAAATTTTCCTACACATGATTCTTCTGCCTCTTTTATTTGAACCTATAATTAGCACTATAGCCAATAAATATATGTCCCAAAGACTTAATTCTTCGGTCTGTTCATATGCCCATTGAGCCTGAATTTCAGCAGAGTTGCAGCCAACACCTACTCTCCAGTTCATTAGACTCTCTGAGGATACCTAACAAAATGATAATGATGCATAATACCCATCCCAAATATCAGAGAATATCTACAACTGCAAGCAAGGCAATTCCATCCATTTGCCTAAGGAATCTAATCCCCCTCTCAATTAGAAACACAGTGGGCATCACCATCCTCAAATTCTCAAGATTGAGGAATGTACAAACCTAAGGACATAATGGAACTATGGACCAAAGTGGACTTATTATTATGCTAGTAATGGAAGAACTTGTAACATTGATATAAAGACAGTGGTAACCAGAGGTTCTGAAGAGGGGGAAAGGGAAAAATATGTGTAACATGGGGCATTTTTTGGACACTGGAATTGTTCTGCATGATATTGCAATGACAGATACAGGCCATTTTACATTTTGTCAAAACCTATAAAATTGTGAGGTGCAAACTGCAAACCACCATGTAAACTATAGACCTTAGTTAGTAGCAATGCTTCAATATTTGTTCATCAGTTGTAACAAATGTACCACACTAATGAAAGATGTTATTATCAGGGGAAAATGTGAGAGGGTGAGTGGTTGCCTTATATGGGAATCCTCTGAATTTTCTATGTAACTTTTATGTAATCTAAAACTATTTTAAAAATAAATAAATAAATAAAATCTATGAAACTGACAGGCCCACTTGTTTCCATGAAAGTAGGGTAAAATCTCCTGTCCTGTGCTGGGAAAGTCACGGTCACACTCTACACCAGTCTCATAGGCCTTGCCTGTCTCTTTCCTTTCCTGTCTGCCTTGTGTGCAGATGTTTCAATATGTTTCCATTTCATAGTCCAGGAGAAGTGTTAGATATAATTAAAAGGCCTGATAATGGCGTATCTCACTCTGTAGCACACCAGTGGTCTCTGCCTTGGACCATGTACTTTTCTCATTTTCTTATTTCTTAATAAACTCTTCACTCTTTGCCTACTTAAAAAAAAAATGTGTTGCATTCTAAGTTATTTTAAATTTTTAATGAAATAAAATACTGTCAACTTTAAGAGCTGAAATCAAGCTACTAGTATAGACTTTTAAAAACAATGTTTAATGTTTCTCTTAGTTCTAAAGAAGTGATATGAAACAAATACATAATTTCAGTCACAAGCCATATATTAAAGGAGTAATCCACAATGCTAGGTGAGCATGAGGATTGAAAAATAATGGTCACGTCCTAAGAATTTGTGTGAATAGACAACCCAACACGGTGAAAGCATACATTTGAGTGATGCCCATGTATTTCTTTAACTGTATAACCTCAGGCAATAAATTTTAAAACTTTGTGAATTAATATTTTACTATACAAATTTTGAATAATAATACATCTGTCATATATTTACTACCATTAGTTTAAAAAAATATGGATACAGTTTGTTTAAATCAACTTTGTAATAAAGGTCTCCTTGCACTATAATCCTATATAATTCTGATTCCTTTTCTAGCTCATGAACTTCCCAAACACAGAGACATAATCTCATTCAATTGAATAACTCTCAGATACCTAGCATATTTCTTGTATATATTTGACATTTTTGTCGAATTTATTTATTTTTACCATACTGACAATGGTATAGGTACAAGCAGTCTTTATGGAATTATTATCCTATTCATTATATCAGGTGGAAAAAAATATATGAGAACAAAATGAATGAGACAATATCTTTCAAAATGAGGAACAGATTAGACATTCCCAGATAAACACAAACATTATGCCCCACTAATGCAAAGTTTTAATAGGGAAAACTGTGTGTGAGAGGGGGAGGTATATAAGAACTCTGGATTTCTGCATGACTTTTTTGTATACCTACAACTTCTCTAATAAAAAATATATTAATTAGTTAAAATAAGAGCTCCAAACACCTTTATTTTTGTTTTCTTTCCACAGGCTACTTTTTGTAAATTTTATGCAATAGAACTAGTAAGTTCAGTTTTGTTATGAGAATTGTTTTCCTGTTCAGTTCTTGGGAGTTATGTAGGACCTACTTTGTATTATTCGTGGGAAAGATTATAGGAGCAGTAAGACTGAGTTTCAGGTTCTCAGCTTTTAGTTAGAAATTTAGAGCATTGAGAGTAGAGAGTGGAAAATAATGAGTGAGCAATAAGGTCTTAGAGGTGTCATCATGCAGCATATTTAGTGCTTAAAGAACTTTTACAAGAAGAAATATTCTCTAACTTTTCTATATGTGCTGAGTCTGTCAGTGTTATAGGAAGTGACTCATTTTATCTCTCTATCTCTAATTTCTATTATAAAACAATATACATTACTTTAAATCTCCATCTTCCCTGTTAACCTGGGATCACACAAGTTCCTGATCAAGTAGAGTTTATTAATGACTACACCTAAGACAAGATATATATAAAATCCCTGGAAAAGGACTATCTCTATTTGCTGTCTTAATGGCGTCTCTGACCCAGAGAGTACTGACAAAATGACCATGGACACAAAGATATATTGCCTTGTGTGTGTGTCTCCCCCTCTCAATTCAAGATGCAAAAAGATCAAGTATAGAGAAGAGCAATTTTACCAGAAAAAAGACTAAACCTTACAAAGGAGAGGAATCCTAAATAATTTTTAATTGGCTGTTACTAGAAATGATTTTCTGGTGTGCCCTTTATGTTATCACTATCACATGTAATTTAAAAGTTTGTGAAAAATTATCTTTTAATATGGTTAAAAGGAGAAATTTATTTAATCTGCTTTGGCCTACCTAGTCAAAATTTTTTTTTTTCATAATCAGTTCACTGTTTTTCCATTCCTTTTCTTTCTCTGCCTTAGCCTTAATTATTTCAATTTTCTTGTCTTTTAATTCACTGATTATTTTTTTCTTCTGCCAGTGCAAATCTGCTGTTGAAAGATCTTAGGGAATTTTTCATGTTGGTTATGTGGTATTCAACATCAGTATTTCTGTTGCGTTCCTTTTTAAAAACATATAACTTTTTATTGTGAGTCTCACATTGTTCATTCTTTTCCTTATGTCTTTTCTTTCTTTATTTATATTTTTTTTTATTTCTGTGATCACATGGAGATTTTCTTTTTAATGTCTTTGTTTAGGATGTCCAAAATCTGCTCCTCTTTGTTGATGGCTTATGGATTTTTATCTTGTTTCTTTGGATAGGTCATCATCTACTGATTCTTTCTTTGTTTTCTAAAAATTTTTGGACACTGTACATTTTCATATTTTAATGTCTTAATGATTTAGTCTCTGATCTACCTGTTCCTTAAGTCTGCATCCATCTAGTGCTATGACAGGCATTTCCTTTAATTCCAGGAGTTTACAAAAACAAACAAACCAAAGCAACGCACACCTTTCACAGTCTTTGCAAATTGACTCCCCTTTCCCTGATAGTTTCCTTCAGAATTAATCTTTCCTATCAAGAAATCAGCCTGAGGTGAATATAAAGTGTCGTGTTCTGTCTTTTCTGAATCTGCTTCTTATCGTGGACTTGTGCTTGTTCTTGACCTTAAGAATTCCCCCATTTACAGGAATTTGAATGCCCCCTCAACTCCAAATGAAATTGACTATTTCCCTTTCAAGGGTGCTCTATTGTATGACTTAATGCAGGTAATCATTTGCCCAAAGTTCCTTTAACTTAATTGTTTGTGATACTGCTTTAGTTGTCAACAAGCTACTTCTGCCTTCAGAGCCAGTTCTGGGAGGTTGAGACAGAGAGGAGATTCCTGGTTCACACTTTCAGGCTGCCACTTGTTAGATGGGCACAGAAATACAGGCATCCTTGTATGAGCATAAGGGTTATTACTCTACTACCTCCACAATAGGGCCAGAGACCTACAAGGAGGGTCAGCTGGCTAACCACTGTGCTGGAGAGGGTGTGAGAGAAGGGGTCCCCAGGAGCTGCCACAATGAGATCTCTTCAACTGCTTTTTTGGATCTTTTGTGCTCTGTAAGCAGTAAATTTATATTTGCTGAAAGTCTTTGTTGAGCCTGAGCCTGTGTTCTCAGAATGTACCCTCACTTCACACCAGCATTTCGAGGAAGATGGCTCTGCCAGTGTTAGCTATTTTTCCAAAGCACTTGTAGGGGAATAGCACCCTGGAGCATCTTAAGTCACAACTTGGCTGACCAGGTCTCCTGAGGCTCATGAATAACAAGCAAACCTATATACTATGCATATGAATGAAGTGACAATAAATTCAGTGGTGTCACTGAGTAATAGTGAAGCATCATGGTACTGATCCATGTATTGCAAATTTAAGTGGCTAATTTATTACTTACATCAAATACATAATATCTAGAAGACTCTCATATATCAGGCAAATTTTGAGTATATGCAATTTCTCATACCAAACAAACAGTACAAGGCTTAGTTTGAGAAATACAAATCATTACCCATAGAGGTTAAAATTAAATAAATAAAAAACATTTAAAGATGAATGTATTGAAAATATTGAACAGGAATGACTAATAAGATCCTGCTTAATGTTACAAAAATAAAGAATAAGTGAAAATATGATAAGAACATATTTCCACATAATCTGCTTGAATGCCTATGCACATAGTACTTTAAATACTCTGAACATATTTAATATTTTCTCTATAAAATGCTATAATGGATAGTCTAATATTATACATTCTCTAAGCAAATTTTACATAGTCTTTTATTTTCTTAAGATATTTTTTTGCATGTTTAAGACTATGGTTTGGTTCAATTTCTAACCATATTTGAACCAAGAAAACATTTTCTATATTTTAGTGGTCCTATACATAATGTGGAATATTCTGAAGAAATAATCAACTGACACAAACAAAACAGCACCATATTTTTTAAATCAAGAAACAATAAGGTCTATAACAAAATAACATATGCATTAAAGTGACATATGCAAAATGAAGGATTCCTTTTCACCTACACATACGCACACATAGACACACATTTTATGGCTATATTTATATTGAAATTTATAGTTCAAATAAATCAGAGCTAACAAAAAAATAAACAAGTTGTTATGTTTCTGGTCAATACAAAAAACAGAAATTAATAGAAAAATCCAGTGTATACATCTAGAAATGTAAAGTATAATTATAAAGAATGGGTCAAAGATGAAATACAAAATTGGAAATACTCTAATAAAACGAATGAAGGAAAGTAATGTCATTACTTATAAGTGTAAGATAAAGCTAGGACTGTTTGTTGTAGGAGACTTAGAGGATTAAATGCATCTGTTAGGAAAAAAAGCAAGTCCAAAAATTAAAGAACTAAGCATAGAACTTAAGAAGTTAAAGATATAATAAACAGAAGTAAAGAAGGAAGGAAAACTAAAGATAACAGCAGAAATAATTTTATATAAAGCAAATAAACAAATTCAATAATTAAATTAACCAAAACTTTGTTCTTTAACCAAAATAAAAGAAAGTTTGATTAAAAATGTAAAAACAGAAGTCACCAATAAACATGAGAGAACAAATGTGGCTATAATTTCAAAAATATTCTTAAATAAATTTTGATAAATCTGTGCAAAATATTGAAATTTATAAAATATGAGAAAATTTCCAAAATACATTCTTTTTAAAAGTGCTTATGGTACAGCTAAAGAAGAAACTCTTAAATCATTGACTGTTGAGTAGGCACTTGAGAGTTTTTGATTAATATGTAAAAACAAATGTGTACATATTAATGAAGTAATAATATGAATACAATGAGTTCACAGAAAAAGAGTTAATTATTACAGTACTGATGCATGCATACCAAACTTAAGTGAATGATTTACTGTCTATATTAAATATATTCTGCCCAGAAGCTTTGCCTATCATAGACAACTTGTGAATAACATGCCTATCACATTTATCCAATTTTCTTCACCCCTCAAAATAATAATATGATGTAAAGAAAGAGAAGGAAGTAAAACTTTAAAAAAGACAAATGGAAGATGAAAAAAGACGTCAACTAATGAGGAATGTCAACATAAAAGAAATATGGAATGCATCTGCACTAGTAATATTTGAATTGATTGGCAAAGAAAACAGTCAGTTGGGGAAAGTAATAAAAATCACTTTGAAAAACTACAAGAATCCTCAGGAATTGGAGCACCAGGTACTTCTGAAAGTGGGATGAGCCTGAATGGGCTCTATTGACGTTTTTTATGGGAAGCAGTAAGATTATTAGTCACCTGACAGAAAGAATATTTACTCTACAGAGTTTGAACCAGGAAGCTTGCGGTTCAAGATACCAGTCACATCTGAGGATAGTGGGCAAATCATGGAACTGGACAAAGGACAATATAGGGTGGGTACTGGGATGAATTGTGCCTCCCTCCCCCCAAATCGAGATCTATCCAGAACTTCAGAATGTGACCTTATTGGTTTCTCTGTCTCAAGTTTCCTTCATGTCATGTTGAGGGAACATTGCATTTACATAGCATCACTTCCAGAATATTCTTTTGATCAAACATGTCTCAGTGTCAGTCCATATACAAGAGGAGGTAAAGTAGACACACAATTCACCACTACAGCAGTTTGAGTTACACATTTTATGTAATTTAGTTAAAGATCACAGATTTATCTTTTTTCTCTTTTCCTAATTCCCTTCAGTTCTCAGTGCATTCTAATATTACTTCATTCCATTTCCTTTGTTTACAATATTGCTTTTTAAATAAATATAATTTGTACTTTTATAGTATATATACTAACCAAATTCATCATTCTAACTTGCCTTTGAGTTGTGACATAAATTGAATCCATCCTAAGTATATAGTGCAATGGAATTTTTAAGTATATACCCAGAGGACTACACTGGTTGTATGTAGTACCCAGATCAATGTACAGAATATCCTCAGAATATGAATGACTATCTCATGTTTTCTTTTAGACAACACTACAATTACCCTTCAGAAATAAATATCTATTAATTTTGCCTGATCTTGAAATTCATCTTTATAAAATAATACATTATATACTTTTTGTGCCTGGATTTTCTCACTCACCTTTATAATGTTCATGTGTAGCAGTGTTTCAAAATAGATAAGTTGGATTTTAAATTTGGGTCCAGGTGACAGTCAGGTGTTACACAGTGTGGCCTGAGTTTATGAAGCATGAGAAAAGAGAGTTTGTTCCTCAGAGGTCCCAGAGAATGAGGAATGCCATGAGGGGTCAATGGGAAGTTTGGGTTGCTCAACCAGTAGATGGGGAGTGCACAAGAGGGACTCGTGGAGTTGTGCATTTAATATGGTCCAGGGATGGTAGTTAATAGATTTACCATGAGAGTCAAGGATTGGTTAGATTAAAGTAATCATGCCTGAAAAGGGAAAGGGCCTGGGGACTGAAGGTGGTGGGACTGGGACCAGCTGTGGGGTTTTGGTGAGGTGTGTGGATGGAGTGGGTGATGGCTGCAAATGTGGATTTGGGTTCTGGGGGAGTTTAAGCCCCAGGATGGATAGCTGCTTATTAACTAGGCCAAAGTTCAGTATTTAGGCAAGTGATTTAGTCAAACTGATATGGATGTGGAAGCAGCACACAAAAATGTTTGCTAGTTAGTAGGTTGTACAAATATTCCACAAAATATATACCCACTAGTGGACATTTAAGTGGTTTCCAGTTCTTCACTCTTATGAATAAACTTCTGTAAACATTCTATACATTTCTTTGAGTGGAGAAATCAACATTTCTTTTGAAAAATACCTTAGCACAGGGGTTCTTAATCTTTTTTGTTCCATAAACCACTTTGCCAGTCAGGTGAAAACCACGGACCCCTTACCAAGTCCACACTGTACTGTGTATTATTTAATAAATATATCACACCTGCACCAACACATCTCCACAAGATTAATGTTTGTTTGCTTTTTTCAATTTCAATTCCAGCTCACAGACCCCTTGTTAAGAATTCCTGCCTTACCACAAAATTGTAAAATAAGTAGATTCTTAGCTTGTGAAGATAACGTTAACAATTTTTACAAAAGTGTTACAAAAATTTGCATTTCCACAGGCAGCATATGAGAGTTAGTGTTGCACCACATTATCACCAGCACTTGATCTTGCCAGTCTTTTAAAAATATATTTGTTTATTGAAGTATATCATTTGTATTAGTCAGACAAAGGGGTGCTGATGCAAAGTACCAGAACTCTGCTGACTTTTATTTATTTGGGGTAGAAGCTTACAGTTACCAGGCCCTAAAGAGTCCAATTCAAGGTACCATAAGAGGTACTTTCTCACCCAAAGTCTGCTGCCACATGTTGACACAAGATGGTGGCTGATGTCTGTGAAGGCTCAGCCTCCTCCCTCCTCTTAAGGCTCTGTGGTCCCAGGTTCTTATGATCTCAGATGGCTGGTTTAAGGCTCATCACTCTCCGCAGGGCTCATTTTTTTTCTGGGCTCAGCTACTCTGGTATCTCCACTAGGTCAGATGTAGACTATCAGGCTCATCTCTCTTCCAAGGGCTGCACAATACTGTCTAATGAGCTGTCTTTCTTCCTCTCTATTTTCCTTCTCTGTGCATTTACTTCTGTGTGAGCATCTGTTTTATCCCCAAGGGGGCTAGGACTCCTCGCTGAATCAGACTCTGATAATGAGATTGAATCAGAACCCTGATCTTAACATACTTTAATCATATGTCTCAGCTGAATCTAATGCAATCAAAGGGTTTTATCACTCCAGAGGAGCTGACCAGTTTACAAATAAATCTATATTTCTTTTTGGAATTCACAAATAATATCAAACTGCTATATCATTCATACATGAACATACAAAGCAAAAAGTGTATAGTAAAAGTTGTAAATTTACAAAACAAATATTCACAACATCAAATAGGAGTCCCATACATCACTCCTCCACCAACACCTTGCATTGCTGTGAAACACTTGTTACAAACTGTGCAAGAGCATTGTCAAAATATTACTACTAATTATAATTCATATATCACATTTGGTGTATTTTTCCCCAATCCACCCTATTATTTTTTTAAATATATTTTTATTACAGAGGTTATAAACTTACAAAACAATCATATACATGTGTAGAATTCCCATACAACACCCTTTCACCAACACACCACACTCTGGTGGATTACTTGTTACAGATTATGAGATAATATGATCAGACTATTACCACCAACCATGGTCCATAGTGTACATTTTGGCACACTTTTTCCTCCCCTGCCTCATTATCAACAGAGTACATCTTTGTCATTGATGCAAGAATATTACAGTATTGCTGTTAACCACAGTCCATAGGTCATACCAATTGTATTTTTCCCATGCTTCTCCACATTCCCACCACCCTGCAACAGTGATGTACATCTGCTTTAGGTCACAGAAGGACACTCGTGCATCTGTACCATCAACCACAATTTTCACCCACCTCTGGGTTCACTGTGTTATTAACTCCCTAGATTATTCTCTAGCATTCTTTCAATTGGCATTTACATTCCTAGACTATATTTTTCATCTACAAAACCATTCATAAACCAGCTGCTACTCACTATAATGTGTTACCATCAACTCTATCCATTTCCACACTTTTAAGGTCAAGTTAATTAAAATTTCTACATACATTAAGCATCATTTCTTCTCATCCCTCCTCTTATCTCCTAATAACCTATACTCTAGGTTTTAACTCCATGTATTTATTCTTCACATTTAGTTCACATTAATGAGACCATGCAACATTTGTCCTTTTGTGCCTGACTTACTTCACTTAACATAATGTCTGCAAGATTCATTCATGTAATCATATGTGTCCCAATTTCATTTCTTCTTATTGCAGCACAGTATTCCATCATAGTTATATCCACATTTTGTTTATCCATTCATTGGTTCATGGACATTTGGGTTGTTTCCATCTTTTGGCAACTGTGAATAATGCCACTATGAACTTCAGTTTGCAGATGACTGTTCATGTCACAGTTTTCAGTTCTTCTGGATTATTCATAGTAGAGGAATTGCTAGATCATATTTAGCTTCCTGAGGAGCCACAAAACTGTCTTCCACAGAGGGTGAAACATTTTACAATCCCACCAACAGTGAAGGAGTGTTCCTATTTTTCCACATCATCTCCAGCACTTGTTTTCTTTCTTTTTTTTCAAATAATGGCCATTCTATGCAGTGTAAGATGATATCACACTGTCATTTTGATTTGCATTTCCCTAATAACGAGTGATATGGAACATCTTTTCATGTACTTTTTGACCATTTAGATTTCCTCTTTGAAGAAATGTCTATTTAAGTCTTTTGCCCATATTTAATCAGATCACTTGCTCTTTTATTGTTGAGTTGTATGATCTCTTTATGTAGAATGGAAATCAAATCCTTATTGGATATGTGGTTTCCAAATATCTTTTTTTTCCCATTGAGTGGACTGCCTTTTCACCTTCTTGATGAAATCCTTTGAATCACAAAATTGTTTAATTTTGAAGAAGACCCACTTATCCATGTTTACTTTCATTGCTCGTGCTTTTGGAGTAAAAATTTTAAGAATGCACCACCTACCACCAGGTCTTGAATATGTTTTCCTACATTTTTTTTAGAAGCTCTATGGTTCTTGCTTTTATATTTAGGTCTTTGATCCATTTTGAGATAATTTTTGTATAAGGTGTGAGATAGAGGTCCTCTTTCTTTATTTCAGCTATGGATATCCAGTTTGCCCAGCACCATTTATTGAATAGACTGTTTTGCCCCAGCTGGGTGAGTTTGGCAGGCTTGTCAAAAATCACTTGACCATAGATGTGAGAGTCTGTTTCTGAACCACCAATTCAGTTCCCTTTGTCTATGTGTCTATCTTTATGCCAACACCATGCTGTTTTTACCACTGTAACAAGGTAATGATTTAAAGTTCTGAAGTGAGAGTTCTTTAATTTCACTTTTCCTTTTTAAGATGTTTCTAGCTATTTGGGGCCCTTTACACCTCCAAATAAATTTGACAATTCTGTTTTTCAATTATTCAAAAAATACTGGCAGAATTTTTAATGGCATTACATTGAATCTGAATATCAATTTGTATAGAATTGACATCTTAAAGATATTTAGTCTTCCAATCCATGAGCATGAAATGTTCTTCCAATTGTTTAGGTCTTTTTTTATTTCTTTTAACAATGCATTGTAGTTTGCTGAATACAAGTGCTTTACATCCTTGGTTAAGTTTATTCCTAAATATTTGATTATTTTAGTCACTATTGTAAGTGGAACTTTTTTCCTGATCTCCTCCCCAGATTGTGCATTATGATTATATAGAAATACCACTGGTTTGCATATTGATCTTGTATCCTGACACTCTACTGAAATCTTTTATTAGTTCTAGCAGCTTTGTTGTAGATTTTTCGGGACTGTCTAGATATAGGATCATATCATATGTGAATAGCGAAAATTTTACTTCTTCCTTTCTCATTTGGATGCTGTAGCCATTTGGCAGTTTGATGTAATTATGAATTCCAAAAATCTATTTTAGATTATGCTTGTAAACTGATCTGTTAATCTGGACATGATTAGGTTATGATTAGGGCATTGACTGGCCATGTCAGTAGGGTGTTCAGACCCACCCCATGTGGGTGGGAGAATCAAATATAAAAGGCAAGGCAAAGGACAGAGGGAGCAATTTTGAGTTGCAGTTTTGATGTTGGAGTTTTGATGTTGGAGAGAAGGCCCCATTAGAAGAGAAGTGAGTTGTTTGCCTGATAGTCTACAGCTGACCTTGTGGTGGAAACAGAGGAGCTAAGCCTGGACAGAAATGCAGCCCAGGGAAGAGAGGAACCCAAGAAGCCTGAACCCTGGCAAACATCGGCAGCTGTCTTGCTCCAACACGTGGCAATGGACTTTGGTGAGGGAAAAAACTTATGCTTTATGGCCTGGTAGCTGTGTACTTCTACCCCAAATAAATACCCTTTATAAAGACCAACCCATTTCTGGTATTTTGCATTAGCACCCCTTTGGCTGACTAATATGAATGCCTTTCATTTCTTTTTCTTGCCTGATTGCTCTAGCTAGAACCTCTAGAACTACATTGAACAATAATGGTGACAGTGGGTATACTTGTCTTCTTCCTTATCTCAATGGGAAGGCTTTCAGTCTTTCAACATTGAATACAATGATAGCTGTGGGGTTTACATATATGGCTTTTATCATGTTGAGAAAGTTTCCTTCAATTGTATTATTTTTTATCAAGAAATGATGCTGTATTTTGTCAAATGCCTTTTCTTTCTTTTTTTTTTTTTTGAGGTTGTTTAGTTTTTTTTAATGTTTATTTTAAATCAAATTATACATTCACATAGTATAATTTCTGCATCAGTTGAAAGATAATATTTTTCTTCATTGATTTATTAATGTGCTGTATTACATTGATTCATTTTTTTGTGTTGAACCACACTTGCATGCCTGGTGCAAAACCCACTTTGATCATGACAAATAATTATTTTAATGTGTTGTGGAATTCAATTCCAAGTATTTTCTTGAGGATTTTTGCATTCGTATTAATTAGAGATATGGGGCTGTAATATTCTTTTATTTTTTATTTTTTGTAATATCTTTATCTGGCTCTGGAGTAAAGTTAATATTAGCTTCATAGAATGAGTTAGGAAGCATTCTTTATTGTTCAATTTTTTGGAAGTGTTTGAGTAAGATTGGTTTTAAATCCTCCTTGAATGCTTGTTAAAACTCACCTGTGAAGTGAGTTTTACCACCTGGCCCTGGGCTTTTCATTTTGGGGAGCTGTTTAATGACTGCTTCAGTCTCTTTATAGTGAATGGTTGGTTGAGGTCTTCTATTTCTTCTTGGGTCAATGTAGGTTGTTTGTACATTCCTATGAATTTTTCCATTTCATCTACATTGTCTGGTGATTTTTTTTTTTTTTTTTTTGGCATACATTTGTTCATGTTATCCTCTTATGATCTATTTTATTTCTGTGGCATGAGTAGTAATGTCCCCGTTTTTATTTTTCATTTCATTTATTTGCATCTTCCCTCTTTTTTTCTTTGTCAGTCTAGCTAAGGGTTTGTCAATTTTGTTCATCTTCTTGATGAACCAACTTTTGATTTTGTTAATTCTCTCTTTTGTTTTTTTGTTCTCAACGTCATTTTTTCTGCTCTGATATTTTTAATTCATTCCTTCTACTTGCTTTGGGATTAGTTTGCTGTTCTTTTTCTTGTTCCTTTAGCTGTGTAGTTAGGTCATTGATTTTAGCTCTTTTTTCTTTTTTAATGTAAGCACTAAGGGCTATAAATTTCCCTCTCAGCACTGTCTTTGGTGCATCCCATAGATTCTGATATGTTGTGTTCTTGTTTTAATTCATATTGAGATATTTATTAATTTCTCTTGAAATTTCTTCTCTAACTCACTGGTTATATATGAGTGTATTGTTTAGTTTCCATATATTTGTGAATTCTCCCTTTTTCTGCTTCTTGTTGATTTGCAACTTTATTCCATTATAGTCAGAGAAAGTGCTTTGTATAATTTTGGTTTTGTTGAATTTATTGAGATCTGCTTTGTGACCCAACATATGGTCTATCCTGGAGAATGATCCATGAGAATGTGTAAAGAATGTATATCCTGCTGTTTTGGGGTGTAATGTTCTGTAAATGCTATTAAATTTAGTCCATTTAGCTTATCATTCAAGCGTTCTGTTACTTTATTGATCCTCTGCCCAGATGTTCTATCCAATGCTGAGAGTGGTGTATTGAATTCTCCAACCATTATTGTAGAAATATCTATTTCTTCCTTTAGTTTTGCTGGGGTTTGCCTCATGTACCTTGGGGCATCCTGGTTAGGTGCATATACACTTATGATTGTTATTTCTTCCTGGTGAATCAACCCTTTCATTAATATATAATATCCTTCTTTGTCTCTAATAATAGTTTTGTTTTTAAAGTTTATTTCATCTGATATAAGTATAGCTGCTCCAGCTTTTTTTTTTTTTTTTTGGTTACTGCATGCATGGAATATCTTTTTCCAACTTTTCACTTTCAATCTATTGGTATCCTTTGATCTAAAGTGAGTCTCTTGTCAACAGTATATAAATGGCTCATATTTTCTTGTCCATTCTTTCATTCTGATTCTTTTGATTGAGGAGTTTAATCCATTAACATTCAATGTTATTGCTGTAAAGGCAGTTCTTATTTCACCCATTTTGATGTTTGGGTTTTATCTGTCATTTTATTTTCACCACTCTCTTGACACTTTTAGTTACTGTTTCTGATACAATCTTCATTTCTAAACTCTCTTCCAAGCCTCTTTCTCTTGCCTTTTCTGGCTGTAGCTTTGTCATTAGTATTTTCTGCAAAGTTGATCTCTTTTTTATAAACTTTCTCAGTTTCTGTTTATCTGTTAATGCTCTAGATTTGCCTTCATTTTGTAAGACAATCTTGTTAGATATAAGTTACTATAGGTCCAAAATAACCACAGTTGCCTACGTAGACTGAGGTAACAAAAGTCCCCATCCCTGCCACGGGTAGTGAGGGACCCTCTGGAGTGCCGAACAATGTAATCTGTGTGTGCCAAATACACCTGAGGTGCAATGAGAGGCTAAGTGGTACTATCCCTTCTGTCCTTTACAGGATGGGAATGGAACCACTGACGCCCAACATTTCAATTTATGTAGGCCAAAAGTGCCTGTCATTGCCTGGATAGGCTGAAGAAACACCAACCATCTCCTACCCTATTGGGTTGTGAAGCTGCACCAATGGGCACCCATCAGTTCAGTCCCTGTAGGCTGAGAGTACCTGCCATTGCCCAGAGAGGCTGAGTAAACAACAGTCCCCTCCTATCCTATTAGGGAGTGAGGGTGGATCCACAGGTGCCCAAAAGTTCAGTCCCTATAGACTGAAAGTACCCACTGTTGCCCAGAGAGGCTGTGTAGACATCAGACCCCTCCTATCCTATTAGGGAGTGGACATGGACCCACAGATGCCCAACAGTTCAGTCCATGCAGGCTTAAAGTGCCTGCTATTGCCCAGAAAGGCAGTGGAAACCCAGCTCCCTTCTTATCCTACTTGGGGCCCATGATGGAGCTACAGGTGTCAGACTATTCAAGTCTGTGGGCCAAAAACACCTGCAGTTACCCAGAGAGACTGTGGAAACACAGTCCCTCACTTGTCCTCTTGGGGGTGGCAGTAGAATCATAGGTGCTCAAGAGTCGAGTTTGTGCAGGCCAAAAGTGCCAGCAGTTTCCCAGAGAGGCTGAGGAAACACCAGCCCCTCCTATGCTATGGAGGAGTGGGCAGAGGTGGAGATGGAATCAAAGGTGCTCAACAAACCAGTTTGTGTGGGCTGAAATTGCCTGCAGGTGCCCAGAGAAGCCATGGAAACACAGCTCCTCTCCTAGCCTATCAGGGTGTGGGGATGGAGCCCCAGATGATGAACTATTCAGTCTGTGACACCTGAAAGTGCCTTCAGTTACCTAAAGAGGCTGGTGCAGTTTCCCCCAGCTTCCTTTTTGCCAGAGGAGCTGGAGCCTAGGCTAGGGCTGCAATCCGATTTGATCTTCATGTAAAGAAGCCTGTCCCTAACTTCTCTGTGATTTTCAGTCAACCCTGCTTCCCCTCATGCTGGGGGCAGAGTTAAAATGGTGGCTAACAGCCTCTTTCCAACATGACAGGTTTAAACTTTAGCTGTTCTTAGGATTATACTTTAGCCAGCAGAGTTTCCTAATCAGTAGCTGAAGTTGGTGGCCAACTATCTCTTTCTGCCCCGTTTATGGGAAATGGAGCTTCCAACTCCAGCCATGGAATAGCTCGTGAGGTGGCTTGTGCCACCAGTGGAAGATGGGCACTAGCCTCAGCGGTGTGGAGTTCTCCACTTAGTAATCTTCTCCACAGATTGGCACTCTCTTCCTTCCGTACTTTCAAGGATGTTGCAGGATACTCTTCTGGTATGGTATCCTGGGGCTTTAGATAGCTCTGGGTGATTACTAACTGCCCTGTAGTATGAGCTGACTCTTGGAGCTCCTTACTCTGCCACCATCTGGCCCCTCCTCTGATCTTGCCAATCTTTTAATTTTATCTATTCTAGTCAGTGTAGAGGCATCTCATTGTGCATTTAATTTGTGGGTTTTTTTGATGAGAAAATGTTGAGGAATTTTTCTGATGTTTATTGTTCATTCAGATATCCTATGTGAAGTGACTGCTTTTTTTCCCTCTAGCTTAAAGGAGAGGAAACCTCCCTTTCTCCTGTGTCCTTTGTCATGAGAAAGGAATGTTTCAAGTAGGTACTATTCCTTCAACCTGGGTCCCAAAATAGCAACTAATGGGGACCTCAGTTGATTCTAATCCCCTGTCTAGAGTAGAGTTTCTGCATCTGTTATTTGAGTTAGATGTTAGTAAATATATGTATGTTTGTGTGTTTTGTATGCATGTGCTTCCTTGTGATTGTATTTTTAATTGTCTGTGGTGTATATGTGTGTGTGTTTCAGAAAAAGCCAATAATCCAATCCTTAGGTGATCCTTAATGTGTTGATAAACCTAAATAGTTCACTAAAGAATATTGAAAAATGTTCATATACTACAATACAGAATAATATTGAAAATGTCAGTTATCTACAGAACTTCAGTGTAAGTACAGCTGGTGAATGTAACCTTATGATCATGATTATTTCAATGTGATAACAAAATAAAAGCTGGAAAATAATTAATTGGAAATTTGACCAGTGTCTCCTTTTACCTAATCCATTTTGAGATACATTCATATATTGCAATTCAAAATTTCTATTGATTATTTTAAATTAATGACAGGAATATTTGTGCTCAACGAATTTAGAGTTCAAACATATATTTTTAAATGTTCTAAGTCATCAAATGTGTGTATGTCTGTATGTCTGTGTGTGTGTGTCTTTGTGTGCAATATTTATTTTTTTCCATCAAAGAAAGGAAAGACAAAACTCTTAGAAGGAATCATTCAAAACTATATTTGCCACAGTAAAAAATTATTCAGTCAATGCCATTAACTTAGTTTCATGTGGCTTTATTCTTGGATGGAATTTCCAGTGGCTTCTGTAAAAAATCTCATGGAATTCAACTTAATTTATGGATTCATAGTAGACTTTTATGTAAACTTCAATCATTGCCCTACTACTTAGCAGTGCTATGGAAATTGTACTGATTAATTTATAGTGACCAAGTTTTCTTAAACAGAATTACTTTATCTTGGTAGTAGCCAGAGGCTTATTTTAACAGAAATGAAAGATTATTAACTAAGAGCTAATTCACAAAATTACCAATTTGCTGAAAGATCAGATTGCAAGAGTAAATTTTACCGGATAGTTATTTTGCTAAATTGCTCATTGCTCAGTTTTTTTTTTTTGTTTTTTTTTTTGAGTATTTAATGTTAGTAATATATATACATTTTAATATTTTAATATTATACTAAAAAGAGTATTTTAAATATTTTCTATTTTGTACTTATTTTATACTATTCATTTTATATTTTAAATAATTTTGGTTCTTTCCTATCTTCCTACTACTGAAATAAAAGATATGTATGGGAGAAGGGGGCCCTCAACTATGGGTCAGATAAAGAAGGGGCTTAACTAAAAATAATTTACCCATGAGAATTTTTCATACTCAAGATTATGCTTTGATGAACACATTTTTATAACTATAATATCCATTAATCTGTATAAATTAAAATATTTTCATAAATAGATTCTTATTCAATATAGTCTTCATTTAGGTCTTTTATATCAATGATATGTAGGTTGTTGGAAGATACAGTAATGTACATTTCTAATTTCACTTTCTCTCCTTTTTCAAGTATGTTGATAGCTCTTTTCCACATGTAAAGCATTTTTTGTTTATTTATAACTTTACTTGACTAATGCATTAGTGTATTAGCTTATATAGAGTGAAATATTATTTTAATAATCAATGTTTCAAAGGAAACAATGCTTACTTGGGAAACTTCTTACTTTAAGGAAATTGTTATGTTTCCCAATTGCAATATTCTGCCTATTAGCAAAGATTGAAAAGTTGCATAGATTTAGTAATACTACCAAAATAAAATTGATTTTCTATTGGTAGGCATATTCCTGACCATGAAAAGTTCCACATTTTTTTGATATTACTGCTATAACAAAATTTGTTTTATTTTGATTGCAGAATCATCAAACCAGCTACAATTTGCAGATACCATTTAATCAATATATATTGCTCCTGATTCTCAAATTTGGAGGAAAAATAAATAAGTTCTTGAAAAATAAGCTTTTTCAGCTACATCTTATTTTACTATCAGTTACCAAATACTTTGAATTTAAGCCCAAGTTTGTATTTATCTGTTTGATCTTAATCACATTTTGAAAATAAATCTCTAAACTTTGGGAAAACGAAGAACAGATTTTAATATATTCCAGAGGGATTAAAATTCTTTAGGCATTCTTACAATCCAAGTCTAATATTTTCACTACAAATGAAAATTAAATAGCGAATTAGTATAATAGAAGTGAACATACTTTTAAAAATCTTATAGAAAAGTGTTATCACCCATTTCCACAGCTCATGGAGAAGCAGAATACTTTTCAGTTCTCTGCCCTAGAATGTAATCAATATTTCTAAATATTAGTCTTCGTTTTAATTTTTTTTATTGAGACATTTCCACATAACCTAAAATACACTATTACAGTATATATTATTGCATGTAATAGTACTCTATTCCTTTTTTTGACAATATTTAATTGTATTGTTGTACCACATTTTCTTTATCCATTCATCAATCGATAAACATCTGAGTTGCTTCCACTCTTGGGCTATTATGAATAATGCTGCAATTAATATTCATGTACAACTTGTATGCAAACATGTTTTCAATTCTCTTGGGTATAGACTTAAGAGTGGACTTGTGGGGGCATAGGGTTATTCTATTTTTGAGCAACTGCCAAAGTGTTTTCACAGTGAATGAGTGAGTGAGGATCACACTTCCTTTCATAAATTTTTTGTAAAACTGAACTTTTTGAATACTGTAATATGGCCTTCACAGGGTCTGATGCTGCTGCTCCTTATTGTAGCTGTTTTTGTGGGTTTTGTGGCCTTTCTGAATTATTTCTGTAAATCTGTATTCTTAGTTATGTGTGGGCACTAAAGCATCTGTTTCATTTGTTTAGTGGTCAGTCTGCAGATTGTAAATGAATTCCCTTAAACACTTGGAACAACAACAACAAAATTACCCAGACTTTGCCATAAGGATCTGTGTATGTATGTTGGCGGAAACCTTCAACAGCCAGCCGGGCAGTCTATAATTCTGCCTTAGCCTTCAAATTTGGTTCTGCAAATCCTCAATTTCAGCCAGACATTAGAGTTTAGTGCCTTCTCAAGTGATTTCTGAGTTTGTGTACAGCTATGGGCATAATAAGAATGACCTCCTATATTCCCAGGAATATGGAAGAGCTTCTCACAGGCCTTGTGGATATCTCATTTCCCAACCTTTCCTTCCAAAACTTTGGTTAGTTTATTGTTTGTCCTAACATTAATATATCGCCTCATGCAGTAGCAAGGAAAACATTTGACTGTAAATGTTTTCTACAAATGTCCCCTGGTTAGCCACTTAAGGACTGGGTTAGTTCTGTGTCAAATTAAGTAAAGAGAAGTGTTTAGAGCCATGAGCCTGTCTTCTGGGGACCTACCAGACAGGTCATAAAAAATAATTATAATCTTTGTGAATGAGGTCACTTCTGCTCCTCTGGTACTAGGAAAGTAGACTGTAATATTTCAAAGTTATTGCTGAGTTGTGGAACAGGTGACAGAGTGGTGTTATGTTAAGATGCCACAAAGTTAGCCATGTTTTTTTGTATAAATGCTCCCTGGGATGTTGAAACTCTTTGTTTAATTTTCAGATTAATTTGTTTAGTGATTCTGACAATTTTTGTTGTTTTTTCGCCAGTTTTTTTCATTGCTTTTATGGCAGAAAAGAATTTTGGATTTCCTTACTCTGTTTTTACTGGTGTCCCTCCTCCTAGGACTTAGTTTCATGGTTTTTGTGTTTTTTTAAAAAAATTCTAACCAAAACCATTCAATCCCTCTAATGAAAGCTGCAGAAATACCTATTTCACATTTTTCTTTTTTCTACAGATCTTCCTAATATAGTTATGAAATTATTTTATAAAATATTTTAAACCAATGTTTTGTCCTAACATATCAATGACTGAGTAAATAATCCTTGGTAAACCAAATAAAATTTAATATATTTAACTTTATTTTCTCATTAAACTTTTTCTTCGAATTCATGATCCCCATTTCTTTATTATACCACTTTATACCTATTAGAATTTTTTCAAATATTCAAATCAAAATTATAAACATTTTTCACATTTTAAGAAATTCTCTAGTATTTCAAATTATTGATAATTCCAATTTCTGGAACCTGGAGACCAACCTTCTCCAATCTATTTAGTACCACTAGGACTGGTGCACAGCTCTCATCATAGAAAATCCTGTAGATAATTTCCTATTTCTGATTCTCTATTTTAACCATACAAGTCTTCTCTTTTTTTGTTTATTTGTTTCTTCATTGCTCTGAAGCACAGCTCCCCAAATCTAAATGTAAGGAAATTTTGTATGTCTCCTACATTCCTTTTTATATCTATTACATATTTTTATTCTTATTACTTTGCATTTAACCTATTTAATCAGTTATTGATATTTTAATTTTATGACTCTCTCTATTCATTTTGTTTTAAGGGTATTAATTAAAAATAATTAGCTTATTAATTTATTAGTTTAAATAATGTTATATTGGAGTTGCAAGAATTCATTTATTTTCTCTGTAGTTGCCTGTCAAAATTTTTTCACATCTGTAAAATATTTTCTTGTCATTCTGAAGACAGTGATTATTGCATTTTGAGGTATATATTCTTTTCAGCATTTTGCTTTTTTCCCTCTCTTTTTCTTATGCATTTTAGTTGGTTTTTATCTCATGTTGGATATTTTACTAACATGTCTGCTAATTCTTTGTATTTTAGTTTGCATCAATTTTAAAGGAAGTTATGGATAAGTATTCAAACAACTTGTTCACTGGTGAGCGTAAGACAAAATGTTCCTCATTCACTGTCTCCAGAGAAATATCCTGGAATTCCCTGTTCACCTTCTTATGTTATATTTTCTCTTTTTAGCTCCATGCCTCAATTTTTCCCTGCTTTACTTATTGTAGTACTGAGTCTATTTTTCCAGAGGATAAATTTATACAAATGTGTAAGTGTAGATAGATTTTGTTTGGTCTGAAAGAAAGGATTTGCTGTTTACTATATATTCATATTGTAAATAACACCTTGTGTCTAGGACCACATGTTAGTCCTGACTTATGTAGAATCAGAAGACTTCAAATGTTTTGACTTTCAAAGACAACTAGTTTGCTGCTCATCATTATTGTCCTTGGCATATTAAAATGGTCCCTTTAATATGTTAAGTTTGTGACACAATTTTATTTTCATTTTACAATATTTTGTTGAAGACTTTTATGCTGTATTGAGTATTTTAAGAACCAGAAAAAATAACCATTTTTGCCTAAAGGCATATGAGAATCCCCTATATTTTTTAGGTAACATTTATGTAATCTAAGTTTCTTTAAAAAATAATAAAAAATATAATTTATAAAAGAGATTTAGAAATAAAAATAAATAAATAAAGTTCATTATTAGCAGAGAACTGACCATTCCCATAGGGTAGCCTAGTGCTTTCAAGGGACAGGATATGAAAATAATATGAAATGGATAATCTTTTTCTCTATCCCTATTCTTCCACATCAGTGTTTATGTTTTGGGAGGCATGATCCAAACCTTGAAGCTATATGATGTAATCAATTAGCAGCACCTACATCAGTCTTCATGATTAAAGGAGCACCAGTCTCTTTCCTGTCATAGTCAGGAACCTGGTGATCAACACCAAAGCTGACCAAGATTGATGTCTTTTAGGAAGAGCCAGAATTGCCTATGTTAAGTACCGGTTTCCACAAAATTTGCAGCATTGTTAATTAGTTTTTAGGAAGTCTGTCTGCAGGAGAATAGTTTTAGACATATTAACCATTATGTCTCAGAAGAAATACTTGTCATATCTAAAATAACAGAAGTTGCTAGATTAATACATTGCATGATAGAATCAGTAGAGAAATCATCTTTTTAAAATTGGTTTAAAAATTCTTGATTAGGTTAAAAATGTCCTATCAAAATTAAAAGTTAGAGTTTAAGAAAAATGCACATAAATACAAAAGGTTTAGTAGTTTAGTTAACAAGGAGTTCATAAAAACAAGTAACATCTTGTGCAATATGTCTCTTAATAGAGAATGTTTATAAGTCTCTAAGAAAAGAAATAGATTACTTAAATAATGCATATATTGATATTATGCCAACTTTGGTCATGATTAAATTCAGAATGAATTTAAACCCTAACTACGTTCAAAAGAAAGTGAAAATTATGGTGAAATATTTAGAAAGACTTCAAATGAGGATTTTTTGTTATGATACAATTTTATGAATGGTATAATTTAGTAGTATTATTTTAAATATTCAAATGATGATTATTACAGTTTTCTTTTCTCATAAGTATTGCTCAGGGATCACTAACATTAAACCCAATTCCACCAACAATAAATCTATCCAATATTTTTGGAAATAGGAGAAAGTTTTTGGTCATTGTTAATAGGTGGTCTTCTACATAATAAGTGCTATCACTGTATCTTTCATCTCTTACTATGTTTGTTCAATTGAGTAAATCATCCGAAATATTACTCAATATACAAAGTAAATAATGAGTTAGACAAACAACGCTTTTTCTTTGCATTATTATAGCCACAGCTAGTCTAGCCTTCAGAGATGCCTGTCTAAAAGGAACAAGATTTCAGAATAAGGCCCAGCTTGGCTCTACAGTGTAGAAGCCTCAGGAACCAAATATTAAGGTGGTATGGAAGTGTGAAAATGTTTTGCGTGACCTCAGTGGAGAGCATAATCCTTACAAAACAATGAAGTAAATTGTAAGATACTGGCCAAGGTTTTTCTCATTTAAAATTTAAATATGTTAGCAACATTATGGTAGACTTCTCTATAAATTGGGTAGACTATAATTTAGTGGGCAAAAATTCCAGCCATGATTTGGTTTAATATAACAAAAAATTTGAACTAAATAAAATAGCTAAAAATTTAATTGATAGTGTTGAATAGTAGTAAATTTATTTTATAAGAGTCTCCTCTATACAACTAAGCCATAAACATCAAGGGCCTATTAATAATTGCCCATCAATTTCTCTATTGTATTCTTTCATCCTCACTTCAATCATTTTACTTATTTAATCGGACTATATTTTAGTGCAATGTACACATACTCGCTCTTTTGAATGATATCATGTAGAATTGTTATGATCTGACATCTACTTCATCCTGTATATGATAAAACCCTCAAATATTGTGTCTCTTTGTGTGTGAGTGTTTGTATACATGCAGTCATTTATTTTTCTTCCACTTCTGTTTCAAACTTGAGTTTTTCAAACACCTGCTATATGTGGCCTATGGGTTTGTTAAACCTACATTCAAGAATGAATTTTTTGCATGCCAATTAATTAATCCATATTTTACTCTATTATGATGTCAAGATTGGCTGGCTTTGCTCTAATATATTATAGTATATGTTATGGTTAATTTTATGTGTCAATTTGGCTAGGTTATTGTGTCTAGTTTTTGGTCAAATAAGCACTAGCCTGATTGTTACTGTGATGGTATTTCATAGATGGATTTATATCATTAGTCAGTTGATTAAATCTGTAGCTGATTATATGTATGATCAACATAGGAGAATGCTTTTCACAATGAGAGGAGCACCCTCACCAAATAAGTTGGAGATCTTACGGCCAGAACTGTGGATTTCAAATGCCAGAAAGTACATCTGTCTATACTTCATCCAGCTAGCTTCTCCTGGGAAATTCAACAGTGAGTTTTCAAGTTGTAGCCTGCCCTATGGAATTTAGACTTGCCAATCCCTATGGCCAACATGAGCCAATTCCTATAATAAATCTCTTAATATTTACATAGACATAAATACATGGCACACACACATGGACATATATTTTATGTTGGTTCCGTGTCTCTGTAGAATTCTGACTAATAAAATGGAGTTCTCAATAGAGTGTAAGTTAGAAATCTTAAGCTCTAATTTTAGTTTCATAGATTATTAGGTGCTTTCTATGTTTTTGTTTGTTGTTCTTTTCAGTGCTTTATTGTACTTAGGAAAAAACAGTTACTTATGTAATCATTAGATACTTTCAATGATAATGAAATAAAAGGATATATATGAAAATTATTTGCAATAGGAAACAAGGCACTGTTATTATTACTGCTTTATCTGTAGAAACTGATCTCAAAATAGCATTATATTATATATATATACATATATAAGAAAAGTATAAGTTCAGATTGATAATATCAAACAGGATAATTCCTTTTTGCTTGTTAACAAAAAATGTCCTAGATTTTCAGGTATTTTTATTTCTTTATTTCTTTATTTTGTACATACACCTAAAAGTAATGATTTTAATACATTCTTGGAATGACCGTAAATAAACATTCAATATAGTTAGTTAAAATCTATATGTGAGACCTTTTCTATTTATGTTCAGACATTGCTGCAAAATCAACTCTAGTGATGACACAAATCTACCTATATTTCACTTTTTCTTTCCAAAAAAATGCTCTGAATAGACAGCTATTATTAGCAGGATAATTATCATGTGAAACCAGAAAAGTGAAAGAATAGATAGAATAGTATGGAGGTTAGAAGCAACTCCAAATGTGTTTTAAATATTGCAATTAAACAAATGATAAGCATCAATTTAACTGTAGGTGATTTAAGGCACAAGATAATACATTGCAATAATTTTCAGCACTATTGGTTTATAACTCTTCTGTGTATTTATTATTGTAAACAAGAAATTTCAAAGTGTATAATTTTTAAGAAACATCTTAGGCATTTCTCCAAGAAGCAAGTTAAGCAGATTATAAGTTGTAAAACAGAATCCCTGCTGTACCTAATTTGTTCTTAAGGCACCTGTAAGAAAAATGACAAAAAATCTGGGTTCTCTACTATAATATAGTTATTTTCAAAATTCTAAAACAAAAGAATTTCACAAATCTGTCAACATGTTAGTATGCTACTAGAACATGTTTTTATAACATCAAGTTGAACATATTTCACTTTTAGTAAATAACAGAAAATTCATATTTTGCTCAGATAATTTCCAGTCTATGTATAAGTAATCCATTTGAGAATTTGCATTTCCTTATGTAGCTGAAAGTTATTCAATTCCATAATCATTGGAATTGAGTTATGAATAACTCTGTTTTGCAGCATTGTCAACAATGAAAGTGACTTAACATTAAAATTGTATCTGGGAGAAAAATCAAATCATACAAAGAAGGAAACAGGTAAAGGAACATGATTTGAGTGTTCTAGATATGCATGCTTTGTTGTGAATATTTTTTATTATACGTTATGTTAAACATGTCCATCATATATTAGATTTGTTTTAGTTTGTCAAAGGCTGCCAATGCAAAGTACCAGAAATGGGTTGTCCTTTATAATGGGAATTTTATTAGGAGAAAATCTTACAGTTCAGAGATCATGAACTCTCTAAATCAAGGCACCATCAGAGATGCTTTTTCACCAAGGTTGACTACTCAAGATCATGGCATATTGCCACTTGATGAGGCAAGATGGTGGGTCTGCTTGTCTCTCTCTACTTTCTCCTGGAACACAGCTTTGGGCAATCAGGGTTATGGTAGGGCTTGTCTCCTCAGCCTTGAGCTGCTCCATGGGCCCAGAACCTCAGGGGCCTCTTTCTATGCCTTGTACAAGGCTGATTCTAGACTCTGGGACCTCTCAGCCTCTTGGGACTTCTCTGTCTTTCTGCAGCTGTGGGCAAACCTGCAGTCCTCTTTCTCACATGGAGGGTCAAAAATGGTGGTGCTCCCTTTCTTTGTGTCTTTCTGTATGTTCTCAGTTTATTTAAGACCCAGCAAGTGAGTGGAGACCGAACCTGAATTATGCCTCACTGACATAGTCCAATCAAAACACTCTAATCAATTGAGCTAATCAAGATTCTTAACCAAATCTAATGCAATTAAAGGGCCTCAAACACACAGGAATTGATTAGTTCAAAAATATAATCTTTTCGGGGATTCAAAATGTCACAGATATGTAGCATCCTATAGTAGAATTTTGATATAGATTTCTCTTTGACTACCTTGTGATTATTGCCAACAGTAACAATAAAAGCTTAGTGTTAACACTGTATTATAAAACACAAATAATATATTAGTACATTGATTTTTCTATCATATTAAATTGTTTCATTTCCTGGAAATTTTTGCATATGGTCCTTTCAATTCATTCAATGGACTAGTTCATTGGAGCTAGAACTTCTTTTGTGGGAATATTTTCAATTAAAATTTAACTTATTTAATAGATATGGAACTTTTCCCATTTTCTATTTTTTTCTAATTTCAGAGAGGTTTCCCTTTTCATCTGTATTTTAAAATTTATTATCATAATATTGTTCATGAAATACTCTTGGAATGCATAGTGAACATTATCTCTTTAGTCTTAATTCACAATTCCACCATTGTGAGAGAACACATTTTTCTTTTTTTCAGTCCTTTGTTGTTTTCTGAATCTTATTTCATGGCCTGCAGTGTGATCATGTGTGAAGTATTTCTCATGAACTTAAATGAGCATTTATCTTGTAGTTTGGGATAAGAGATTTTATATACAAATGTTGTGTATATATAAACATATAAATATATATATAAATATATACAAATACATATATATATATGCATGCATATGTACACACATGCCATTACACCAATTGTATTAATCATTTTCCAAAACTATGTGCTTCCTGGGTTCTTGTTTTCATGTATTCTTACTCACTGTACTTTTAGTGAATTGTATTATAATCTGAGTGATTTGTGTGAGTTTGTCTATGTTTCCTTTAATTTTTCTTGATTTTTCTTTATATAATTTCAGTTATTTTAACAGGTGCATATTCATTTAGAATTATTATATAATTTGGTTGGATTGGATTCTTGATTCTTACAGAACATACATACTTGATTCTTACAATTTTTTGCTTTAAGTTGTATTATTTCAGATATTAATATAGCTATATCATCTTGCTTTTTGTTAGTTTTATTCTCTTTTTTTTCCACTCTAATACTTTCAACATTTCTGCATACTAATATTGGTGGTTCAATAAGATATTGTGATTGACATCCTATTTATAACTTCTCATAAAAAACTATCCTGTGTCTTTTCAACTCTTCTTTCGGTTCTTCAATGTTTTTAAGATTGTGCTTTGTTGTAGTAGTTGTTTTATATGTTATCCAGTATTTTGATAGTCTTAAATCCACATTTATGGGAAATTAGAATTGTTTCACTTTCTCTCTTTGGTCCAATCTAATCTGCATTTGTGGTCTCACTGTTCCAATAAAATATCACCTTGCTCTTCTCACCATTGACACCATTTTATCAATTCAAAAAGCATTTTAAAATATTCATAAATTTTGACTGTTCACCACTAAATATGTAAACCTCTTCTCTTAGCTTACATAATATCTTGATCTCATAGCTTCACTTCTAACTCTGGACTACTCTTCATTTGACTTTTATTCTTTTAATTTCCCTCTTTCAGATTTATGTAAATTTCCTTCAGATTAATCAAAACAATCTGTATTTATGATGGTTATGCTTATTAGAGGTTTTATGCTTAATATGGTACTAGACTGTAATCTCTGATGACAAAAGACTTGTTTTTTGTACATTCCTCATCAATGGCAGTAAATTAAGAAATACACAGTTACATTTTATGTTGACAATATTCAAATTAGTATATTAAGCCTCATATTGGATAATCTTTTAGTTTGCTAAAGGTTGCTGGGAGCAATATGCCAGAAATGGGTTGGTTTTTATAATGGGAATTTATTACGTTAAAAACCTATAGTTCCAAGGCTGAGAAAATGTCCAAATTAAAGAATTATCAGAGATACTATCTCACCAAAGTTCGACTGCTGGCAATCTTGGATGCCTGCCTCATGACAAGGCACAAAGGCAGCTCTGCTGGTCTTTGCTTTTTTCTCCAGGCTCATTTTGTCCTTGAGAACAGCTGTGGGTTTTCTCTCCCCATGATTCATTGATTTCAACTTCTGGAGGCTGCTCTTTGTCTCTTTGGCCTTCTTTCTGTGTCTGTGCATTTATAAAGAACACCAGTAAGGATTAAAACCCATCCTGGGCCACACACTACTGGAGAAACAAATCAAATGGCCCTTAACTAATCTAATCTAGTCAAAGTTTCACAATATGTTCAGTTTAAGAACATAATTTTATGTGGTTCACAAAAGACTTAATCCAATGCAGATAAGAAATTTTACTAGGTCACATAGTAATCAGGTATTAAGTTAGACTCTAAACTCGGTTCTGAAAAAGTGAGTAAAAACCTACTCCAAAAATACTTACTACAATATCTTGATACCTCCATAATCATGCAGTACCATTACAGCAGAGAACACAAGGGAAAAATGCTAAGGGATTAATAAAAAGTGACAGAATAGGTAACCAGAAAGCAAATAAGGAAGTTTGCATGAAATATAGAAGTTGGTGGAATTTGAGTCGGATAAACACTTTTGCTACTTTTTCCCCCCACAAATTAATCCTTGACCACAGTTATAAATAAATGAAAATAATGATGCATTGAAACAACAAAAACCAACAAATGGTTATGAATTTGGAATTTTCATATACATATTATATCACATTTGATGACTGGTTCACTGACTTTATAGCTTTTCTCTTTAAAAGATTGCCTTGTAGTGTGAAAAGGAAATTTCCAAATATAGGGTGTTGATTCATACTTATGACAGCACAGATTTAATTTTAGGAACTACTGGCATATTTGAAGAAAAACATGATCCAGTTGCTGAATTTTTCTTTGCAATCTCCCCAGTCACTTGTTTTGGAAGATTCAGAAATTACAAGTCTATTTGTGCTTGGAAATATTAAAAAAAAAGGAAATTCTAAGATCAGAAGACTTTCATGTCAATTCTAAATATAAGCATGAAAATCCTTTAGAAATCAGTATTAAACAAAATATTGCAAAGCAATAGTCTTGCAACTAAAGATATCATAAAAAGTAAAAACCTCTAAAATACATCCTTAAAATAAGAACATGTATATTTTTCTTTAATATCTGAAATGCTCCTTATTCATTGATATTTGCCATAGTATCAATTATATCTCCTTTTGCACTCCTTCCCCGTTCCTCCCGTTCTTAAATTCTCATGATCTGGTACATATACATGTTATGCATCTGTTGTAAATATTTAAGAATATTAATTAACAATGGCTGGTAAGTTTGCCTCTGTTTATATCTGACATTATAATAAGATTACTGATTTCCAGATTATTTACATTTATGATTGCTTATAAAATTCTTCAGAGTGGAAGTCGAAATTATACTCAGTAATGTGAACAAATCACAGAAGAAGTGTATGTTTCCCTAGAAATGACATCACCCCAAGTGTCAGAGCCTTTGTTTTATTCTTAAACCTCGAGGCAAATCTTTTTAGAAGTCAATAGTTGCATGGAATATACACACATATATATGTGTGATCATTAATAAAACTAATTATGTTTCTCAGAGTGCTTTCAGGTAAGCAATATTGTAGGACCACATAAGGATATAGAAAGGAACTCATCAGACTTAGTTTGTGGAAAATTAACTCTCAGTTTATCTTTGATTGTGTTTATTTTCATGAACTTTGGTAATGAATGTTACTTTGATAAGACAGTATTCTGAGATTTGACCTAAACAAGAAGGTGGCATTAATCCATGTGTATATTGTTTCACAGGTCATATAATGCTATCCTCATAGTTTTGTTCCCAGTTACACATTATTATACTGAGTAATCATTTGGACCTAATGCTTCCTTCAAAAAGATAATTGTCTAAAGAGGGAAAATATGCCTGTATCATTACAAGACAGAAGATTATATTAAACACTTTAAAAATAAGTGCCTCAATATACTTTAAATGTGCTAGTTGAAAATATTTTGGATACCTTATTCAGCCATCAGGAGTCCAAAGTCAACTTGCTCTATAAATAGATACTCTTTCAGCTCCCTACCATATTTCACATGTCAATTCTCGGCAGTTTGTGTGGCTGTTTATTCCCTGTTGGACTTAGTGACCAGACAGTAATTTCTTATTTCACTGCATTTGAATGCAGATTTTTTCTTCTCTACCAGATCTATAGAATCTACTTATTTCTCAAAGTTTATATTCTAATTTTTTCTGTTAGCTGGAATGTAAAGATTCAAGAGGCTAGTGTATTCAGGTATGTAGTGTTAATATGTTTGAATGCCATACATAATAAGGGCCCACAAAGGAATTAAAACAGAAGGTACCCCAGGGCAGGCTTTTAAGACTGGGGGATTAGGGTGATTTATACTTAAGTTCCACATAAAGTTCACTCCCTTTATTTTCCCAGATTTTGGGTACTGGATGGATGGGGACATATATATATATATAATATCATTTAATGCTAAGTGGAAGAGTGATAGCTAAGTTTTAGATAAACTCTTATTCCTCTTCTTAGGCAACAGAAAGATATTATTCCCCAGCCTCCCCTGTAGTTTAGGACCATGTAGTAGATTGGCCAAAGGAATATAAACAGAAGGGACATGAGTGACTTATAAGCCAAGGCAATTAAGAGCCTGTGTATTTGTTCTGTGTTCTCTCTCTCTTTCAGTCTTGGAATTGGAAGGAAAGGATTTGTGTGACAGAGCCACATGACAAGAGGAGTTCACCATTTTGAGGACCAGCCTGAGAGAGCCAACCAATCTGTTTTACACAAGGATGTGAGTGAGAAATAAACTATGTGCAGCTTAAGTTTTTCTTTACTTAAAAATAATCGTTAAAGAAAAGTAAAACATTAACACATCTAGAGATAGAGTTAATAGGAAGATCGTACGAAGACACTTTATTTGGAAATCCTTTTCTAAAAACGAGGTAATGTCTATTGAATTCTGCATAACACTTTGAGGTAGGAAAATATTTTTGTTGTTAGTTCATTATAGTGATCTCAAATCTCTCTCCCTCCCTCATTTTACCCTCCCCTTTTGTTTACTCCATATCACTTTCTATTCCCCAGCTTTAGTCACTGAAGTCTCTCAGGTACTTTACTCTGCATTACCACCATCAACATCTGCTTTCAGAACAGTATATTGCATAAGTAATTTTTACATAGACATTAAATTGAGCATGTTTTAATCTTTTCTTTGCTGGAGAAATTAATTCATTATAACACAATGTAAGGTAGTATTATAGATAAGAATTTTTTTCATAATGAATGGTGGGAGATACATTTTTACCCCTTTTATTAGAACTCCTTATGAATAGTACACTATGAGTATTGTACACTTAGGGTTGCTATGGAGCTATTTTCTATTAGACATCACTAAAATTCCAATGAAACCCCAGTTGACACTATTCTACCTACTCTCTTATTATTGATAGGAATTTCAAAGTTAAATCATTTTTTATAATACTTTTACCTTGGTCAGCAAGAACAATCTATATGAATTTGGTAAAATAGATCCATGAAAGCGAAAATGCGAAAGCCCTAAATGAAGCTTCAACACAGCATCTTAGGTTGTCCCATAAATATTTGCTAAATAAAGAAGTGAATGAAGGTCCAGTTCATGAAATCTATTGCAAGGCTAGTGCAAAAAAAAAACCATTGCCATCTTTATCATTTACCTGACAGCCATTTGTCCAAAATTCAGCAGAGTAACCCTGTCCATCCCAAGTTTAACACCTGCAATGACTTTCTCTTTTCCATAAGAGAAAATGGACATTCTTATAGTATGCACAAGCTCTGAATATTCTTTTCCCCATTGATTTTTTCAACATCATCTCTTATACTCTCTCTCCCTGTGACAACCAGACTCATCTTAAATTTAAGAATAAATTAAATTCAAGAACATGGTTTTCTGGGGGACTGTTGTAGTTTGAGACTCTGTATAACCCAGAAAAGAGCATGTCATTAAAGCTAATCCATTCATGTGGGTGTAAACTTATTTTAGGCAAGACTTTTTAATTAGGTTATCTCAGTTAAGGGCCTTTGGTAAGATTACTTCAGTCAGGCATGACCCAAGGTGGGTGGGCCTTAATCCTCTTACTGGAGTCCTTTATGAATAAGATGAAGACAGAGAGAAAAAAAGAGACACATGCCAGAGAAAAACCCACAGAGGCTGAGAGAAAAAGCCAAAGATGGAGTAGTCAGAAGATGAAAGCAATAGAGCCCAGAGGAGAAGGCAGAGACTGGCACATATCACCATGTGCGAAGGAATGCAGGGTCACTTGCAGCCATCTTTGAGTTGATGCCTTGATTTAGACTTTTTTCTCAGCCTTGAAACAGTAAACTTATAATAAACCCCCATTTTGAGAACAAACGATTTCTGGTATATTGTCTTATAAGACTTTAACAAACTGAAACAGGTACATACCTTTACAAACCACCATATTTACCAAGTAATTTTCAACAATGATCCTTCATTTATATGTGTATGTATGAAAGAAGGCCTAGGACATTTTTGGTTAGAAAGGACCAGGAAGGTGTTTTGCTTTGTTTTTTTATGGACCCCAGAAAATTATGTTCTTAAGCTAAACCATTCCTTTGCCTGTAAACACAGTGTAGATGGGGCCCCTTGATACGATTCAGTTAATGGAACCTGATTAGATCACTTGATTAGATTACCTCAGGACTTTTGATTGGAGTAAGCCAGTGATTGTTGACCCAGGTTGGGTCTCCACCCTCTTGCTGGGGTCTCATATAAACTGAGAGCTGGAAGCAGAAACAGAAAAAGATAGCCACCATTTTGACACTGCCATGTGAGAGAGGTGACTGCAGTGAATCAGAGAAACCCTGAGAGTCTGAAAGAGGTTCTGGAGTCCAAGGGCTGTGTATGCTCTGAATCTGCAGAGCACAGAGGCACGGAAATAGGCACTCAAGAGGCTACGCCCATGGAGAGCTCAAAACTGCAGAGACAATCCCTGCCATGTGCTTGATTGTCCACAGTTGAGTTTTCAAAGAAAGCTTCCTGGAGCAGAAGGCAGACACCTGGACGGAAAGCCACCATCTTACCTTGCCACGTGGCAGGAGGCTAGGATCTGACCAGCATTTGAACTTCGGAACGAAATTATCTCAGAGGGTGCCTTGATTTGGACATTTACACAGCTTCGGAACTGTAAGCTTTTACTATAATAAATTCCCTTTATAAAAGCCAACCTATTTCTGGTATTTTGCAAACTAAGACAGATGGCAACAATCAGAGAGACCATCTCCAGACAGACATACCTTATTATATAACAAGAATAGCTATATTTTCCCCAATAGAACTAACTTATTATGTTATAAATACCATGACTCACACATCATCAATGTATTTCTCTGTTTTATATAATTCTAAAAGTACAAAACCAAATTATTGTCCAATGTAATGAAAAGTCATAGAAAATTGTCATTTTCATGATAATGTATAAATATTTTATCATATTATTTATACTTTATTCAATGTAAACAGTGTTTAAGTCTCATTTTTTTATAAATGTTTTTAAGATTTGTCTCAGTCTATTACTGAAATATGTAGGGCAGAAAGTATAAGTAAAGGAGTGACAAAAGAAAGAATACAAAATATATTTTTCCTTTACTTCCCCTAATTTTAGGACATTTAGGAAGCTGCTGAAGTCCTTGACCCAGGCATAATGGCAATAAAGTATTTTATATATTTGGGATTTCTACCTAAAATACAATATCAATACCAATGATATTGAGCATATTTAATGTTCTTATAAACATACTTGTAAATAATTTAAACCAGAAGAAAACATTCTATTTAAACCATTTCTGATATAATATAAATGCACTAAATGCATTCTACAGGTTATTCAGAATCTTTCCAATTATTCATTGGCTAAAGGGTATGCACTTTAGATTCTGAAAAGAGAATACTAATTCTCCTTTGAGAAGCTAAAGATTTGTTTAAAATATTTGATATTTATGATCCTATATTCACAATTAAATTGCTCTATCATTTCATTTACAGTTTAGTGCACAATTAGCCTTTCATGTATTGAATTGTTAATTTTCAGTAAAACTCACTATTCCCCTTACTTCTATGTCTCAATCACAAAAGCTCAGATACACACATTCTACCTTTATCTTCTGAAGCCAAGAGAGGGGAAACAGCCAGGAAACCAGAAGTTCCTAGAATAAGCAAATCAAAGTTGTTCAGACACTAACAAATTGAATCCAGATTTTTCAGTATTTTCATGCATTTTAGTTATTGTGAAGATAAATCCCATTTTGTCCAGGAGACTTGCAAGAGTTATATATTATGAATAGCAAAGAAAATATACTGAGAGGAACAACATAGTACGTAGGAACACCAGATGGGAAACTGCTTTAGCGGTCCAAGAAAGAGAAGTTTGCTGGCAGTGGATACAAGGGAAAGAAATAGAATTATATTCTGGAATACAATGTTCAAGACTTTATAAAAAGTTTGGATGTAAAAATGAGTGAGAGGAATTTTATTGAAAAAATTACCCCTGTTTAGTAACTGTTTGGAAAGTGCTGCCAGTTGCTGAGAGAGCTGGGACCAGGGGATGAGTGTGTGTAAAGGAAGGAGAAGTTCAGTAATAAAGGACTGGGGAAAAGACTGGAATGGAAGAAAAGAGCAGGTTATTCTGAGATGAATGACACTGTGTTATCTTTGGGAAAAATCCAGGAGAGAGAGAGAGAGAGTGAGAGAATTCAGAGTAACAGGGGAAAAAGGTATCTTAAACTTATTTTTTGTCATAGAGGAGGCTATGTTTTAAAGGTGAGAAAAGAGTTAATTGAATCAAAAGTCCATTTAGGCATTTTGTTTCTCTCTCTTTCTCTTTCTCTCTCTCTCTCTTTCTCCATCTCAGTGTAATTTGCTATCCAATCTTCAGAGCTTAATTGAACAATAAGGAAAAAAAAAAAAAAAAAAAGAACCATGCTGCCAGGAAAGCCAAGACCTGAAAACTGAGCTGAAAAATCAAGGATAGAATCAAGTATTTCTGTGAACATAGTGCATACAAGATAATGAGGTGCTCAGGGAAAAAAAAAAACTAAAAACATAATTAGAGCCTTTGCAGTTCAAATATAAAGCCCAGGCAATCATTCTATGTTACTGTGGCAATTAAAATAGTTTTTCTCTCCTTTTACTAATATCTCCTCTTCATGACTCTGACCTTTGAAAAAATATCAAGGTAGATTTCTTGTTATGGCTGGAAACTGAATAGAGATTGAACTAGTACTGCTAGTTATTCTACAATAGTTCTTTTGCTGTCAAAACACCATTATTTTGGCCTTCATATTCGCTCATATAACAGGGACAGATTCTACTGAAGCTTATATTGCTGGGTTTATATTATGTACTTCTTTGTTGTGCATAAATATACCCTAGAGAGCTGATTAGAGGTTTTGATAGCTGTTTTTGTATTCATATTCATGTTTCTAGTTTTAAAAAAAAGATACAGAATGTTTTTAAGAGTGGTAGGCACCCAAGGTATCCTGTTCTCACATCAAAGTGAACAAAATGTCCAATTGTGGTCCAATTCAGGGCATTTTTTAGAGTGAATGGAAAACATTGTTAAACTTTCTGGGACAATGGGCATTAACTGAGACTGTCATGAGGAAAATGGGATCTATTTTCACAATAACTAAAAGCATAAAAATACTCCTAAACCTGGATTCAATTTCATATTATCTAAACAACTTTGATCTAGAACTTTACAAGTAGTGTGTCCAGATAAAATTCAGAAGTTCAATTAAATTTGTACTTCAAATAAACAATAATCATTTTTAAGTAGGCCCCAAATACTGATAGAAAATTCAGAGAAATAAGGGGGAAAGTAACGTAAACATATTTAAAATTTAAATGGCTGTGTGCTATAATTTTATTTGATAAATATTGCAACCTTATTTTAAGAAATCCCGGAAATGAGTATGATTTAGTCTCCTGGCTGTTAAAACAAATACCATGTGATGGGTTGGCTTAAACAACAAGAATTTATTGGCTCACAGTTTTGAGGAAACTGAGTTATCAGGAAGGTCATGCTTTCTCCTCTAAGATTATGGCAGCGTGGGGCTGGTTGCTGGTGATTTTTGGTTCTTGGCTTTTCCATCACATGACATTACAGATGGCAATATCTTCCCCCTTCTCTTCTGTGTTCCACTGACTTCTGGCTTCTGGCTTCTCTCTCCATTTCATTTTCACTCTGCTTATAAAGGACTCCAGTAATCTGGTTAAAATCAAACCTGATTCAGTGGAGCCACATATTAACTGAGGTAACATCTTGAAGAGATCTTATTTACAATGGGTCTACACGCACCAGGATGTAGGCCAAGACCAATAACATGCCCAAACTAAGGTATACAATTTATTCGAACACAGGGTAGATCAATTTTACATTCAGATGCAACGGGGAACAAGAAATATCCAATGGCATTGTGACTACCTTATTCAACATGGTTTAAATTATGAATATTTGTAGGTATAAGTTACCTAGTAAAAAATAAATGTCATACCTGAATCAGTGGAATTTGCTTCATCAAATTTCAATTTTTATTTTAAACTGGATGTTGTATCCCATAGAACTTACAAAGTTATCTCTTCTCATGGCAATAATTCATGGTAAAACTATATAAACTCCACAAAAACTTCACTTGTTTTATTATCTGTTACCTAAAATTAAAATATGAAATGTGATCCATGTGAATATAATTTATCTTGTGATTGATATATTCATGGTTATCAAACTAAAGTAATATGATTTAACAAGAAAACTGATTTCATTTTCTTTCTACTCAGAAATGACCTGGTGGAAAATTTTACCAAACGGGAAACTTTATTCTTTATTTAAGCAAACAAACTATATTTATTTATGTTATTTTAGAATAAAATGTCTTTTGAAATATATTAATGTATGAATAAGTATATGGCTGGAAAGAAAGTATTCATTTGACAAGGTTTTCATGAAAATAGCATATGTTAAAAGGTTTTCCAGTTCCAAAAAATTGTTAATAAAATGAAAACTGAAAATATTTGCAAAAAAGTATATTTCTCCCACTGCTGTCTCTGTTCACACCAGCCTCTTTCCAAAAGTTACAGTGTTTACTTGTGTTTTTCATAATGTGTTTTCTGCATACATATGTATACATAGTTATACTTTTCCTTTCATATATTCAATGCAATAATTTTTATGCATCTTAAATGTTTGTTTAATATAAATTAGAAGTGTTAAGGGAAGATAGAAAATACTTCCTCTTAAAATTATTTTAATAGACTTTAAACACCATATATAGTTTGGTACTAAGATTTGATCATTTCTTGTCTTAATACTATGCTGATTTTATTAAGTGCAGAAATTTATGTCTTATCTCTGCACTTTGCTGTATATGTAATACATATTACCATGTGCTGTATATGTAAATATGCATTGGTAAAGCAATGATCTTTCTTTCTGCTATAAGTTTTGCAAAATGATAGTTGCCTATGTGTTTATAAGAGTAAAATTGCTCTTTAGATTCTATTTCAGCTTTGAACAGAATCAGTAGATTACATAAATTCTAACCCTTTTATAAAAAAAAAAAACCTGTTAAATACTCATAATTCCTATGTAAATATCTAGCATTCTCACAGATATATGCACCTACAAGATGGTATGCATGCTTTTTATGAATCCATTGTATTTTAATCCAAACTTATTTTAATACAAAATATTAAATTAATATAAGAATGTTGCCAATAAAAGTCTTTGAAGAGACTTTATAAAATCTACTTACAAAACACCTTTTTTTAAAAAAAATGAAAATGTGTATGTGTATGTATGGGTGTACATATGTAGTTTGGAACTGGTATAAGAAACCATAAAAAAACATATTGCAATTAAAAAACATTTTAATTTAAAGTTAACATCTAATTGCAAAGGCTGAATAATGCTTCTCAATATACTCTGGAGGAAATAAATAAGAGATTGTGTATGAGGTTTTTTTGGTATGATTTATCAAAAGAAATGAAAGAAAGAAGGAAGGGAGCAAGGCGATGAAAAAAAGAAATTCAAGCCTTACAAATATTGTATATGTGTGTGTGTGTGTTTATGCATTTTAAGTAAATATATTTAGGATTTTTTATATTAATTTTAATGTTTCTTCAATTCAAACAACATTTTTCAAGCAATAAGCTTTATTAATCCAAATTGTTTTGAACAAGACACCCTCTAGGATTGAAGGAAAAGATTATTTAAAACACTCCTGTCTCTTATTTATACAAACAGTTGAACAAAGCCCACACCCACTTATGATAAAAACTCAGCAAACTAAAACAGTCTGTGGCAGTTTGAGTCTTTTGTGGAACCCAGAAAAGCCTGTTCTTAAAGCTAATTCATTACTGTGACTGTAAACCTATTGTGAATAGGAAATTTTGATTAGATTTATTTAAGGGACCTTCCTTTTGATTAGATCACTTCAGTTGGGCATATACCAGGGTGGGTCTTAATCTGACTGGAGTCCTTTATAAATGGTGGAATAAAGAGCCACAGACACAGTAAAAAGGCTGCAGAGACAAAGAGGAAATCAGATGCTGTGAGAGAAGTCCCCAGGATCCCAGGATGTCACTTTAGCCAGAAACTGAAAGCAACCAAGCCCAGAGAAAAGGGGAGAGACAATTGGATGCCGCTATGTGCCTGATTGCCCACACTTGCAGCTTGGGGAGAAAAAGCCTGGAGTAGAAAGCGGATCCTACCACTGTGACCTTCCATGTGCCTTATATCCATAACTGCAACTCAGTAAGAAAACATCTCTGATGATGCCTTGACTGGGACACTTTCATGACCTAAGAACAGTTAACTTTTAACTTAATAAATTTCCATTATAAAAGCCAACCGTTTTCTGGTATATTGCTCCCAGCACCACTTAGCAAACTAAAACACTGTTTAGAAAATCTCAATTAAGTAAAGAAAAACAAACAAACAAACAAACAAACCTCCTAGATGTAGCAAGTGATGAAAGTAAGGTCATAGAATATAAGCTTAATACAGAGAAGTCAGTTGTTTTTCTATATACCAACAAGGGTCAATTGGAATCTGATTTTATAAAACACAACACTATTCATAATACCATTTAAAAATAAAACATTTAGAGAGGCAGATGTGGCTCAACCCCTTGGGCACCAGCCTACCACATTGGAGATCCTGGGTTCAGGTCCCGGTGCTTCCTAAAAGAAGATGAGCAGATGTCACCTCCCACCGCAAAAAGCTAGACACTGCCTGTATCACCAAGCAGATGCCACAAGCCAGCAGACACCACAGCCTCTGGGAAGCAGATGTAGCTCAAGCTGTTGGACACTCGCCTCTCATGGGGGTGTCCTGGGTTTGGTTCCCAGTGCCTTGTGGAGAAGGCGAGCAAACAATGAGAAGACAGATGAGAGAACCATCTGGGGGAGGGGGGCAAATAAATAAAGCAAATAAAATTAATCTTAAAAAATAAATAAATAAATAAAATCTTTAAGTATACATCTATCAAAATATTTAAGCACCTATATGTCAAAAACTGCACAACTCTTGTTAAGAGAAAATTAAAAAAACGGAGAGATAGTTGAAGTTCATGGTTAATATTGGTAAGATGTCAATTCATCCCAACTTGATGTGTATATTCAACACAATCCCTGGCAAAAATCCAGAAAGCTACTTCATCGATATCAGTAAACTTAAACTTCAAGACCTACTATAAAGCTACAATAATCAAGAAAGTGTGTTATTGGTGAAACAATATACATCTAGATTAATGGAACAGAAGAGATAATTCACAAATGTACTCACAGGAATATAGTCAACTGATAACTTGACAAAAGTGCAAAGGCAATTCAATCCAATTGGATGAAGTAAGATTAGGTTTTCAACAAATATTGCTGAAACAATTAGATGTTCATATGCATATGAAAAGATATTCAACATCATTTGTGATTAGAGAATTGTAAATTAAAAGAACAATGAGATACAACTATGCACTTATTAGAATGGCTATAAAAACAAACTGAGGCTACCAATTGCTGGTAAGGAAGCATTGCCAAAGAAAGCTTCATTCATTGCTGGTTGGAACGCAGTGTGGTACAACCATTTTGGAAAAGAATGCAATTTCTTAGAAAGCTAATTGTAGTCTTACTATATGATCTAATAATTACATTCCTAGGGTAATTGCACAAGTAATTTTTATATTTATGTCCACACAAAAATCTGGATGTTAGGTTCATAGTGTTTTATTCATAATCACTATATCCTAAAAGCACTGATGCTTTAATAGAAGAGTGCATAAATAAAATATGGTACATCTATATTATGGAATATTATTCAGTGATAAAACAAATGAGCCATCAAGTAGGAAAAAAAGATATGGGTAAAACTTTCATGCATATTGCTAACTGAAAGAAGTCAGTAAGAAAATATGAAATTAGTACAGAATATATGATTTCAATTTTCTGATATGAGAAAAGCAACAAATAGAAACAGTAAAATGATCCAAAGTTGCCAAGTATTTGGGAAGAAGGAAGTGGTGGATAAAAGTCATTATATTTTTATCAAAACACTTAGTATTTTATAGCTCAAAGAGCAATCAGTAATGTATGCAACTTAACAAATAATTTAGGTGTTTAGCAGATCTCATGAATGAATGTAGAATATTGAGGTGCCATTAAGAACATTATTATTTATGGGAGGAGGTAAAAATATCAACATTAATAGGAGTTTGGAAAAAGTTGATTCTAACCCTCCTGGATGACATTGATGGGTTTAAGACTTGAGTGGAGAAAATAACTGCATATGTGGTGGAAATAGGGAGAGAACTTGAATTAGATGTGGAGCTTAAAGATGCGCCTGAATTGCTGCAATCTCATGATAAAACATTAAGGTAAGGAATTATTTTTTACATATGAATAAGGAAAGTGGTTTCTCAGGTGGAATCTACTCCTGGTGGAGATGTTGTAAAAATTGTTGAAATGACATCAAAAGATTTAGAATATTGCATAATTGATAAAGCAGTGGTAGATTTTGAAAGATGTTCAACTATGTGTAAATGCTATCAAACAACATTGCATGCTACAGAGAAGTCTTTCATGAAAGGGAAAGCGAAACCATGTAGTAAACTTCACTGTTGTCTCAATTTAAGAAATTGTCATAGCCACCCCAACCATTAGCAACCACCACCCTGATAACAAAAAGATAATGTCTCACTGAAGGCTCCTAAAATGGTTAGTATTTTCAGCAGTAAAGTATTTTTAATTAAGGTCTGTACATTTTTATTTTAGACAAAATTCTATCGCATACTTAATAGATTATGATATATTATAAATATAACTTTTTCATGTACTGGGAAACCAAAAATTTCATGTGACTTGCTTTATTGCAATATTTGCTTTATTGTGGTGGTTTGGAACCAAACCTTCATCATCTAGCTATGCTGGTACCCATACATGATACAACTTGGATGAATCTTGAAAACATTAAGCTAAGTAAAATAAGCCAGATACAGAAGGCCACACATCGCATGATATATATGAAATGTCCAGAATAGGTAAATCTATATATATGTAAAGTAGATTAGTAGTTGCCAGGGACTGGGAGTAAGGGATAATAAGGAAGTAAATGCTAAAATTTATAATTTTTATTATAATAAAATGGTGATTTTTGCATAAATTTTGGAATATGCTAAAGCATATGAGTTGTACACTATAGTAGGGTGAATTTTATGGCAAGTGAATTATATCTCAATTTTAAAAATCACACTTTTATTGGAATGCCTAGAAAAATAAAAACAAAAATAAAATAAATCCACCAAAATTAATTATGAAATGTAGGATATGGCTTATTTAATTTAATTTAATTTAATTTATTATGAACTATCATAAAAAGTTGGAATGCTAAGTCCAAGTATTAGATTGAAAATTTATATCAATTTCATGAATTATTAAGGCATGAAAAGGTGGGTCTGTGCAGAATTAAACAGAGTAAAGTCATCAGTATCCAATTAAATGAGAAACAGTTATTCTTTTCCATATCATGCTGTATGATTATTAAAGAGTATGAGTCTCTTATCTTCAGAAATCCACTAGTCTGTTTTTAACAACTACAATAGAGTTTCTTTTCATTATTTGACATGTACAGATGGAAACACAAGCTACCGCTTTAGTTGGTTCAAGTTATGTTGCATAATTTAGCCTTATTGATAGGACATCCATTAAAGACTCCAATAGACAAAAGTGAAAATACAATGGAAAAAATAGGTATTAGTATGCTAATAATCAAATTTTATCTACTGCAATTAGAGGCCAAATATTTTCCAAGGGAATTTATTTCTCATAAATCATTACTTGTTAGTTTACGAGATCTATCACAGACTAAATTATTAAAACATTATTTTGAATGTTAATGGCTCAAAAATGTAGTAGTATTTGACCATCTATTTTGCTAGAAAATCATGTCCCTTGCTTGAAAAATAGTCTTCATTTTCTCCCCCTGATTAATTAAAATTTGATAAATAGCCTTAATATCTAAAACATCACATATATATAATCAAAACTGAATTTTGCTTTCAAGCAAGTAAAAAAATAGAAACATTTATTTTCTAATTTTCATCATTAGATGGATGGTTTTAATAATAGTTATAACCCAGCTTTCTGTTATACATTCATTTCTGCTTTATTTAGTTATTTCTAAACCATAGATATCAACATAAGAAAACCCAAATGCAAATTTAATAGTGGGGCATAAAATTGAGTTTAAGATTTGTTGGTACCCTAAAAAAATTAATGTATAATATTTGACTCAACTGTTATTGAACTTTTAAAAGTGAAAATCTACATCTCAATAGTCATAGCTCATATAATAAAAAATCAATAGTCATAGCTTAGTATAAACAAAAATAATTGGAGATGGATATTGGTAATTATATGGCTCTGCTTACACACAGACCTATGAAATTTTTTATTTTATTTCTTATTCTCAGCTGTCACTAAAATTTGAAGACCATAGAATGAATCTTAATTTTCTTTTCATGTATTTTGTTTGCAAATCTTTCAAGAAAAAATTATTCTGTATAAGACAGGAACTTCCAGTAAACAAATCTTGAATTTCTGAATCTGCAAAAGGGTTAATAATGGAAAGATTAATTATCTATATTATCCAGAGTAGAAACTGATCTGTACTTTTTAATCTACATTTTTGTGACTTGCCATAGGACATTTGATTAGTACTTAATAAGGTATCATTATTTATTATTGTACTGTTCAACATATTCAACTAGCTCTATTGTAACACTCATTACTTACTGAAATGGTTAAATATATTTGCTGATCCTTAATGTATACTGTGCTTTCTTTGTCAGGACCCAGAGATAAAAGTCAGATTCTGAGAAAACACATCTAAGTTGAGAAAAAATACATTCAGTAGTCTATTACAGGAGCCCATGTTAAAGGAGAAACAAATAACCTAGATTTAAGGGATAGGCTCAGGGAATTATGTGACTTTCTTTGCTACACATGCCTTACCATGTGACGAACTAAGGACCAAGGATCACAGCAGCCAACCCCAGAACACTGGTCTTCAGGAGAAAGCATCTCCTTGATGATGCCTTGATTTAGACTTTCCTTTAGCCTCAAAACTGTAAGCTAATACAATTCCTAATGTTTAAACCAAACCATTGTATGGTATTGAGTAGCCTAGGAAACTAAAACAAGCTGTGTCTGGATTTTGTGTTTTCACTATTCTAAATACTTTTCTGAAGTTTAGAAAGGAGACTGTGGGCAAGATTGCCTACTCTCCACATTTTGTGATTTGAAAGTTGTCCATTGTGGACTCTGTATTAGCCAAAACTCTTGGTTGGAAGTGACTAAAGTGCAAATCAGATGCTTAAGTAAAAAAAAAAAAAAAAAAAAAAAAAAAGACCAGTTGAAGAAAATTAAATTGTTTTCACTCAGATTTCAAGACTGGCTATAACTAAACCATGTTGAAAAATGATATGAGTGTGTGTTTCTATGTGCGGATGTTTGTATGTATGTGTTGGTGTGAATGTGATTGTATATGTATATGAGTTTGATTAGAAGTAAAGTGAAGCAGCATTTTAAATACAGTGTTTAGTGTAATGTCATTTAGGAGATACTTCCATGATCATGGTTGGATATTTGCAAAAGATTAGATTTTCTCAAAAAGAGAGAACAGAACTATAAATTTCAGATAACATTTAAGTTAAACGGATCAATGTAGAAAACAATGTGTAATTATATAAATTAAATAAAATGTCTTGCTTAATAAATGAAGATGAAATCCTCATACCTGTTAGCACAGAGCACCAGATAAGGTTATAGGGGTCTTTGATTAACAGTTTTATTTTTCTTGTTTGAGTCACTTCTCTTTCACAGGATAACCTCTGTTTTCACACGTTTGGCATTATAGTTTCATTAGAGAAGGGCTGTGCCAATTTGTTGTTTCCTGCCCAGGCATAACCCTTGATGATATAGTTTGGAAACCTAATTCCCGTACACCAATGGATGAGTCAAAGGTTCAACATGGGAAGCATGCCAATAGTCCCTGTGTTGCAGTTACAATTCTCATCAAAGAGAGAGAGGCAAAGGTCAAGACAGAACACAGACTCAGGAATTTTAATAGAAAAGCTACATTTAGCCACCTGTACTGGTAGTGTTGTATGAGGTAGGTCAAGTTTTTCAGGTAGAGCAAAAATAAAACAGATATCTTTAATAGCTGGCATTATTAAGAAGCAAATTTCAATATATTTCTCCTGGTGTTTTTCTGAAAAAAAAAAACAAAAAAACAAAAATGGAATATTCTGTTTTATAAATCTGTTTTGTTAATTTAGAGCTAGTTTGTACACAGTTAAAATTAAACAAATTATGTAATTGAAAAATTAAAATTAAATTATTTTTATTGGGATTCATTATATATATGATGAAAAATTTTATATATATATAAGATGTATGAAGATAATATCATATATATATATATAAATATAAAATATCTCACAAATATAGCTTATCATAGTAGGATAAAGCATCACTCAGTGCTTTAAAAAATGAAAAATTTTGTTCTGTAAGTGAAATATTGATCAGCAAGGACAAATGTGACTATCTCAGCTGACTTCTTTTATCTTTGTCATCACACAGAGGCTAATCTTTCTGTTTGCTGACTAGGCAAATGCTAAAGACTGAGACACTCAATTGTTTTGAATAACAGCATTTTCATTAAAAAATTTGGGTTATATCATCAAGAGATATGGAAAAAATAACGATTTACAAAATAAAAAAACAAAATTATTTATTACTCTGTCTACTCCTTTTTAATGTAAAGGATTGTACCATTTACAATACTATCACTTCCTGGCTAATAAGCCAATTTACAAATGCACTGAGATTTGAAAGAGCAGGAAGATGCTTGGACAATTGCAATTTCCACTTACGCAAAAAAAAAAAATTGCTTATAATGTTACAATATTTAAAATCAGCTGTTTCTCTGTTACTTAAAATAATTGAATTTTTATAGTGACACTAGTGAAATTAATCCCTTCTTAAATGTTTGTTCAAACTTGTTTATAAAACTGACTCAAGCATGGTCAGTTTATCGGGTTCTTTTTGTTTGTTTTCATCAAAAGTGGTTAGATTTCTTTACAGTTAAAGCATTGTGCATAATGTTTATTTTTTATGCACTTTGGAAGTTATAGTTTTCTAGAAATGTTTCATACTATAAGCTTATAAAGCATTTAATATTTCATTTTATCCTCTCATTTTTATCACTGCCTTAATCAGTTTTAGACATTTTTATCTCTCCAAATTTTACATAATTTGCTACACCTTTAACAAAATGTGAAAGTTTGCCTGGCAATTTACTCTCTCACAAACAGCATGCCAGAAGCCTTGATTTTAGACATTCACACAATATTCTAGAAATTTTTTGCCATTTAATTGAGGAAAAATGCTCCCTTGTATATACATATACATACACATACACATATTTTTCAGTCTTTTAAAAATTAAGCACATAAAACTGCACGACTTAATATATTTCTCCATAATATTTTTGTGAAATTCAGATCGCAGTGTATCATTTACAAATCTTTTGTGTTTCTTCTGATTATCTACACCTTTGGCAGTTCTTGAAGTCAACACCGTTATCCTACCTTCATTATGTTTTGTTTTACCTTCTTTTTTAATTTAAATTTTTTTAATTTAAATTTTTAAAAATTTTAATGGGAATTGTGTACATTATGCCTGATTGTTTTGAAAGCCCACAACTTCTCTACTAAAAAATATATATATTATAAATGCTTCCTTTTTATTTTGTATAGCTTGCAATTGTGGTTGACACTGTTCATCTTTCAATATGTTAAAAAAGACAGTTTCCTTTCTCTGCAAGCTCTGTGTGTAGTCCCTATTTTCTTTATCTTTTATTTGGCTTGTTAGAGGTATTTATACTTAGTGAAATCAACATTTTCATCCTGTGTTTTGTAAATATTATTAAGCAAAACTTTAACACCCTTAAATTTTATAATAGTTGTTCAAGCAGTATTATTTATTTCTTTGAAGAAAAAATATATCAGCATTTCTCTTTATTATTTCAGTTCTCTTTATATGTATTTAATTGCCCATGTTCAATATATTTCCTTTAGGAAAGGCAATACCTTTAATACACTCTTTAGCCTTTGTCTTTACCATCTAACAACATTTTTGTTCATGTTTGTGTATAGATATAATATAGAATCAAATTTTTATATATTTTGTTCCATATAATTTTTACCACATTAATTTGGTTGATCTTACCAACAAAGTCAATTTTTATTTTGATATTGTGCTTTTGTTTTCCTTGAAGTTTTTTCTAATCCTTGCCATCATAGCCCTTTATGTATCATATCATTTACTCTGTTGTCTCTTCTTGTGTCTTTCTGCACTTGCTTAATAGACACAATGTCCTCTTATTTTTCCAATGAATGATGCAAAGTTTTTCGTTCATTCATTCATCATTAACAAAAAATGAAAAACAAAGAAAACATATGTCCTCTTCTCCCAGAAGACAAATAAATACAATCAGTCAGCTGGAGAAAATTCCTGTGTAGAAAATGAGTACAAAATAGGGGTTAAAAATTTTGTATGTGCTATAATATTAGAGGAACAACAGAGGAGAGACTTACATGAAGTGAGGAAATAACCCTGACTGATCCTGGAGGAAGGGTGTTCTGGTTGAAGGGAACGAAAAATGTTCAAATATTCTTAAGTAAAAATGTTCTTCTTTTGTGTGAAGAACAGTAAGGAATCCAGTGTCCCTGGGTCAGAGTTAGTGAAAAAAAAAGAGTTGAAGAACAAGATATCAGAGAAGTAGATAGGAGCTAGGTCAGCCAGGATCCTTAGGCTGTAACGATCAGCTTTCATTTGGAGTAAGTAAGAAACAATTAAAGGCTGCTAAATAAGTAGTATGCTCAACCATATATTTATAAAAGCATATTCAGACTGTATTGCTTTTAAGGAGTCAGCAAAAGTTGATGATCAAGCTCAGAGGAGTGTGATGAAATGTGTTTATGATTTAGACTTCTTTATTAGTGATGGAGCAATAGAAAAACCTACATAAGCAAAAAGTGGCCAACCTGCCATGGAATAGTTGAAGACTGGGACTTAATAGAAAGTTATGGAACAAGTGATCTCTATATACTTAAGAGCAGACTCTGAAGACCATTATTTTTCTTTGCCTGAATCTCCACAGAATACTTCAGAAAACAGGGAATATACCACTGAAATAATGTTTGAGCCTTCAGTGTTCCAGGCTTCTACACTGCTGTGCAGACAGTGCTCCTCATGGTTTCCACGTTTAAGAACAGGCCAAATTAGACTATTAAATGGAGAAACTGTGGAGATAATCACCACTTCTCTAAATTGGTCATGGATAAAAGGTTCAATTCTTGAAGACCTTGGTTTTCATTTCTATCAGTCAGTACTAAGTATTTTAACTGGGAAGGGGAAAGGTCCATGGGGACCCATTTTGTCAAACAGAATGTAACTGTCAAAGACTTAATTTAATTTTAATTTATGACTCATTAGGTCAGAAAGTCCATGCTCATTCTGTGATATTTTAGAGAAATAGGTCCTGTAACTATAGGGAATTTAGGCAAGGCAGTAATTCTGATGGTTTTGGTGAACCATACCTGTTTATCTTCTTTTTTATGTTTAAAATTTTCCCTTATAGTATAGAAGGCTCCTTTTAAAATTTATTAGGGTCCCTAAGTACAAATTAATTTGAGCTGGTGCTCAAATCCTTGAGGCCTACTGGTAGATTTAAGCAGATGTTAAATTTAATTTAAGTCTATGTTGCGGAGGCACACAAGCCAACCAGTATCCTTTTATCTTTTCATTGTTGAGATTTTTTTAGTAAACTTTGGATTTCCAATTGGTTTAAACTGTGCATTTCTGACTCAATTTGTTTCAACTCCTGTATCCAGGGTATGTGTGTGTGTGTAGTACTTCTTAGACACGCATAAGGAAGGATCATTTCTTCTCTCCTCATATTTATAAATTGCTTCCTCCAGAGAAACAAACCAGTAACATAAGGATTAGGGATCTCCCCCATGGAAATGTTTTCTTTTCTTGGCTTAAGAAAGTGTGCCATGAACCTTTTTTCTATTATCCTGAGGATTGGAATATTTCTTGGTGTTGGAAGAATGGGAAGCAGCTGCAGCAGCCAAGGCAATTTGTAGGATGCTAGTGAGATTCCTGCTCTTTGAGGAACTACCCTCAGCATGCCACGAGGTGGCCCATGTGTGTTGCACAGAGAAACAGTGTATTGCCTGAACACTCGATAAAAATGAGGTCTTCACCTGACTGAGATGCATGACCAACAGTCACACAGTAAAAAATCTGTCCTTTGAGGTAGCGTCAATCACAACTTCTGCTGGAATCAAGACACACAATTCCACCTGAGACACACAGATAGGGCTAGGCCCAGACACATGTCCACAGCCACTTTAAGGAGGACCCAACCCCATACTCCTGTCTTAAATTATTGAGTATTGGAACTTTCAGCTTAGGTCAGTTAAATCTCTAACAGACTTTCCGTAGTACTCAGCAAATGCAACACAAAACAGCGCAGCTTAAAGCACAGGCTAACCAGCAGGCAGCAGCTTATCTCAAAGAGCATGATAGCCAGCAGGCAGTAAAGCTGGCAAGGCGAAACTAGAGAAGAAAGAGCTTTGGTCATCACCAAAGCCTTCTCACAGCACCCCTGGGGCTGGATGTTGAGTCTGATGATCCCACACAGGCACCTTGAGATTATGAAAGAGATTATTAATCATGTAATCAGGTCTTCTGGAAAAAGCAGGGCAGGCTTTCAAGTAGGACCAAAAATGGTTAGAGAGCAGGAATAGGTGACTGCCTTAACGTTTTGTGATGATTAGGGGTGGAACTGAGCTAAGGGTTTTCTCACACAGGTCAGGGTTTGTGTGGTTTCAACTCCCTGGTGCTAAAGGAGGGAACACGTGGTTTTTCTTATGGACTCAATGAGATGTGGTAGAGAAGAGGAAGGGGAATGGTGGAGCTTGAAACCTGTCAGCAGTCAAATCTTAAAAGTGGAGTCAGACTCTATAAAAACTTGCATAAATTAAGCACCAATTTCCTTAAAATCAATGCCAATTTATAACAAATGCTCAAAGTATATTACCTGTCCACTTTGGTTTTTGATGTTACTGAGAGATATCTACATGTATTTTCATGATTGTTTTAGAGAGACAATGAGAAGGATAAATGTAACTTTGTGATTGGGTATCCAGACAAAATTTTGAATCAGAAAAGCCTGTTAATTATGAAAAATATTTAATTAAATTATTTTTTAAGATCTCTCTATACAACTAAAGTAATACCCACCAATTCATTCATTTTAAGTGATACATAATTGTACATATTCCTTCATATTTTGGAGTGGATTCCTACAGAAATGTCTTATTTTTAAATCGAAATAAGTTCATTTAGTCAGAGAAGTTTCTGTCATAGATGATCAGATTTATTAAACTCACATGAATTATTACATATTCTGCATCTAAAAATCCTTTCAGGACTTTTTTCCCAAAACAATATCAAGGTATGATTTTTATTTTTCTATTAAATGAATGTCTCAAAAAATAACCATATTTTTCTGCTTTTATGTTGTAAAAGCTGCCAAGAATTTAATGCCAGCCTATTTTGAAGTATTCTAATAAAAACACTTTTTCAATATGCAACATTTAGATTACCCATAATAGAAATATGCATATACTAATCTTCTCTGAGTCAGTTGCCTTCAAATCAAGATAATTAGTGCTGTCAAATTTTATGGTCCAAGGGGATTTATGTTCATGGGATTCCATATGTTCGTTTTAGTCTTTTTTCAGCAATTGCCAATATAACAATTCTCAACAGCATCAGTGTCAGAAGTGGCACCAGTATTTTAGTAATGCTATCAGTGTAGTTTATAATGCTGTTTTGCTTTCAAGAAAAACAAATTTCTACCATTTTGCAGTCCAAATATTATTAATCAATTAACTCTGAATAATCCAAAATACTTCATGAATATATTGTGTTAAAAACTTATTTGTCATAGGAAAGATCTAAAAAAAAAGTCACATGGGATATTGAATATAATATTCCATTATGGTGTTTATTGTGGAGTAACAGTATTATCTTTTATATTAGTAATAAAAAGTCTGAATAGAAGTCATAATGATATTATTTGGACAGAATTTGTTTTTTGTTTTATGAATACTAAAATATAGTACCATTCAAGAAACTTGAAAGACAGTAGTGGAAAAGAGGCTGAAAAGTTTAAATATGAAGAAAAAGTAAAGGAATTGTTTCAATAGTCTGTCAAAGGTAGATGTTAATTATACAACAAATTTTAAACACATAAAAGTAAAAATTCTGCAAGAATGCCAATTGAGTAATTTAAAAATTAAATATTGGACTATAATCACATTAACAATTAAAAGCTAAAAAATATAAATATAAATACAGATAAGTATAAATATAAGTATAGATATAGATATAGATATAGATTTAGATATAGATATAGATGATAGAGATGTAAATATAGATTTAGGTAGATACAGGTAATGAAGTTCTGCCATATACATATGGTAGATCATTAATTGTAGATTCATTAATTGCTAATTTGCCTACTTCCTAACATTTGTTTGTAACCCCTAGATCAGTGCTCATGATACTTTTACAGTTATTTATGTACACAGAATAAAATCACACATTTCCAGCTGAAGTCAAACAAATGACACCTTGGTTTTCTGTTTCAACACTCATATTGTACACAAGGTCCTATTTGCAATGTATTTAGTGCTAGGTTTTTTGCATTATTGTGGTTTCTACTGGTGATTTTGCTATTTAAAATGGCCCCCAAACATGGTGTTGAAGTGTTGTCTAGTGTTCCTAAGCAAAAAAATTTGTGATGTGCCTTATGAAAAAAATATATCTATTAGATTAGCTTCGTTCAATCATGAGTTGTAGTGCTATTAGCCATGCATTCAGTGTTAATGAATCAACAATGTGTGAAATAAAGTTCTTTGAACAGAAACACACATAAAACAAGCTTATGCACTGACCAGTTAACAAAAATGTTTTGACCGTAGGCTCGGTGGAACCTAATTCTGGGAGTAGTGGTTCAGCATTCACTAATTCTTTGTCTCCAGTGATATATGGTATTTTTTAATATAATCAATTCTCATTGTTTATAGTACTTATGGCCATTATATATGTTTGTGTATGTATGAACCCATTCAAAATGTTATATACTATGATTTAATATTATATATGTCTCTCTGTGTATATATATGCAAATTATATAAAAAATTAGCTAAGCCTCAGTAAACATTTACTACTGGTGAAGCACTTCTCTACATGTTATGTGTGTTCACATTTACAAGAACATTTTGAGGTAGAAACTATTATTTTAGCAAAATTACAGATGTGATACTATGGATCACGGGTATATTAAGTCATTTTCCTAACATTACACACTTAATAAGTGGTCCACCATGAATAGGAACCATGAAGTCTGGTTTCAAAGTTCATGGTTTGAATACAGATAATCATGATAGTTAGAAACCTATGAGACCAACATATAAATATGTTATAAAAGCAAAACCAGTTGTTTTCAGGAATAGTGACAAGAAAGAATAATAATATCAAAAACAAAAGTAATGTTTGAAATATAGTTTTTCCTATATTCCAGATATTGTGCCTAACACTTTTAAAAAATTTATTTTCATGGTCAGATACACAACATTGAAATCTTTATAATCCTCATGCCCGAAGTGGTCTGTACAGATATTTATGTATTTGTGTGAATATTATATGTATATACATATTTATGTTTAATTTTACTCATAAAATAAACAATTATGAAGATTCAACACAAACCTAAAGAATGACCATGAGAATGTATTATCTAATTTTATATTTCTTCTCATTCCATCACCCTGAATCTTTCCATCTGAAACTCTGAAGTTTCAAACTCATTTTCTAGATACTGTGCCCATGGCTTTCTTTATGTATTTTTATAGCTGTATTGCATATATAAAATATTAAACAAAAAGTGCATAATTTATATTAGTTGTATTCCATTTCATTAAAAGGGTATTATAATGTATATTCATTCAAAAGTTTCCTACTTCAGTCATTATTTTACAGTGGAGTTTCATCCATATAAATTGAAATGACCATGTATTGCATTCATTTTGACAATTGCAAAATATTACTCAGATGGAATTTATTATCCATTTTTCTTGCTCACAATTTTTTGGGCTATTACATTGTTTCTTATCAACACTGAAGATGGCTTCTATAAATATTGTTTCACATATATTCCTTTCAAATATGAGGGTTTCTTTTGGACATATTCCAAGCAGTAGAATTTTGGGGTCAAGGGGATATGTGAATATTGATTTTGATGATAATGTAACACATTTTCCAAGATGGTTTTATCAATTTACACTCCAACCAGGAATGTATAATATATGAGGTGGCTTGGAATATGCTACAACAATTGGAATTGTCATAATTAAAATTCTTTTGCAAACCACATAGGAGTAAAAGAGAATCTCATTGTGATGTTGAATTAACATAAGCCTAAAAATAATTTACAATTGATTTAGTCATGTATTCCATAGGCAATAATCAGGTATCATTATAATATGTTTTTATATATTTATTAAAATCTTTCTCTAGTAAGATGTAGGTAAAAAAAAAATCATGATATGTATACCGTAAGATTATTCTATGCTTCCTAAATTCCAATGTCCTCATATACTTTCTCACCATTACCTATCACCACAATATCATGACATATTGACGTCAAAATTTAGTATTTCTCTTTAATTGTTTAAAGTTTCTTAAGTACTGACAGTGACTTTAATAACTGCTTCCTAGTTCACAATTCTGTGCAATGAAAAAAGTATGTGTGTGTGTATATATGTGTGTATGCATGTGTGTGTATATATATCTCTTGTCATACATTCTTTAACATCTCTTTTATAAAATGCTTTAGTTTTTTTGCTCCAGATATGGGTTTTTAGACTTGCCAAACTTTAGCAAGATATGTCTTATCTATTAGGAGATATTATAATTTCATTCAGAGATACTTTGGTTATATAAATATATCTGAGGAGAACATTAAGGTACTTCTGAGAAAGTAAAAGTAGCCTGGACTGTAAAAATCTACCTCACAATCCGTCAAGCTGAAATAAAAGACACAGGTAAAATCAGCTGCAAAGTTAATAGAGAACAATATTTTTCTGAAAGACACACCAAAGCTGTAAAGTGTCATAATATTTTCCTTTTTTGAGAGACTACTGTTTTCTTGCTCACTGAGGGTCACTGTTCTCTAAAATCCTAGACTATTGGAAACTCTGAAATTATATAAGTAAGAATGAAGCACCCCATGTTCCTGAAGGATCTAAGCCACGTTGGCACAGTAAAGTGCTTTGATTTATACCAGAGTAAATGTGAAGTTTCTAGCCACACTAATCCACATAATTCTGTTTTCTCAGGAGATACTGGGGATTGAACACAGGACCTCGTACATGGGAAGCAGGCGTTCAACCATTGAGCTACCTCTGACCATAATGAGAGTTGGTTTTTTTGTTTGTTTGTTTTGTTTTGTTTTTTTCTTTTTAGGAGGTACCTAGGATCAAACCCATGTCCTTGTATGTGGGAAGCAGGTGCTCACCACTTGAGCTATATCCACTCCTCTCCACATATTTTTTAACTTTGAAGTTTCCAAGGAAACAGGATGTTGGGGCCACTTATAGTCTAGACTTAATGCTGATCTGTTTACTTACCTCCTTTCTTTGCTTTCATCCTATCAAAATTCTGCTTCATTTAAATGTCACCTCACCTCCATTGTTCTCCAAATCGTAGAATAACAGATTTTTTCCAATGGGGAGATACACTGTGTTTCCTCTGGTATGTGGCCTCCTTCATTATAATGACTCAGTGAGCAATAGGTGTTTTAGTGGTGCTTTTAGGTCAGTTTGGAGGTCAGGAAAATTAACTGAGACCTTCACGGCTGTAGACTGTGGCCCTCAACACATGATAACTTCCACAACTAAGGTTCCTTGAGTTCCCCTGGGTCTATCAAGGCTTCTCTATGCCTGATTCTGTGCGTGTTTGGCTGATTATTCATGCTGATGATCTTTTTGGTCCTTCAATTTCAGATTATTTTTCTGTCTCTTATTATTTTGGGGATCTGAAGGGACTTTGGTATCCTCTGGTGAAATCTGATATTTAACACCATGTTCTGTCTTCTCTCTGTCATGGTCAGAATTTTGTCTCAGATCAGCCATTGGGAAGAATTAATTTGAAAGGTTAAGGGCCTGAGACCCTTGTAAGTGCTATTTTGATATTTCATAAGCAGCTCCTTTGACCTGAGAGTGCAAAGATGACAATGTTAATTAATACTTAAAGAAGAAATAAGTTAGAGCTTACCCATGTATGACTTGGTTTTTAACTTTAGATGTAGGTCAAAAATAACTTTGGAACTAAATAACCCGGGAAAAAGAAAAGAGCAGGCTCATTTCCGACCATAAATCACAGTGCCAGCTTAATTCTTTCTGCTTGCTTTGAAAAGCTAAGAAAGTCTTCATTACTACGAAAGCAATACTATATCACTTGGGTAGTTGTTTTTGTTCTTTGATGTTTTAATTTGCTATGATGTTGAATTGCTTGCTTCTTGTTGTTTTTTTCTGAATAATCCTTGAAATGGATTGATAGAACTGAGGAAATAATTTTTAAAAAATTAAAGTAATTAATTGTATGGTAACAAAGATATTGTGTGAATTGTATTTAGTACAAAATTATGTTAGCAGTTTATTTATAAAGGTTGCAATCTCCCTATTCATTAGAAACAGTCATGTGTCAGATTTGGCTAGATTTTATAGGTATTTATATCATAAGATTCAGGTATTTTATGTTTTGAAAAACTTTAAAATGTTTATAAACACATATATATGAATGTGAAATATAACAAATATATATTTTTATAAGTTTTATTGATACTTACTAATAACTCATACAATCTATCCAAAGTGTACAATCAATGGTATTTGGTATAATCACATAATTGTGTATTCATCAATTCAATCATTATTAGAGTATTTTCATTATTTCAGTATTAATTTTAATAAGAAACAAACAGAAAAACCAGACAAACAAAAAACTATACCCCTTAATATTCAACTCTCAATCTCTCTAAGCTTCCCCTGGAATAAAATAGCTGGTATTTTATTTCCATCTCTCCAATTTATTTTGTGCATTCATCTTTTTCTTTTCTTAAGCACTTTTTTCAATTTTATTGATACATATTAATAAAGAATTAATCCATGCAAAGAGTACATTCAATAGTATTTGGTGTAAACATGTTTGTGCATTCATCACCTCAATTACTCCCAGGGCACTTTCATTATTCCAGTAATAATAAACAACAAACAAACAAACAAAGCTCATCACATCTCAATCTCTCTATGCCTTGCCTGGCATACATAGCTGCTATTCTTTTCCATTCTTTCTAGAATATTTGTATTGTATTCATATATGTAAAAGTAGTCTTATATATGCAATATCACCCATATTTGTGTTTTACATATTGTTTTACTATTTATACAGTATTCATGTTAAAATTTTTAGCGTTCCTTTTAGTAACATACATGACCTTAGATTTTCCTTTAAACTACTGTCAGAACCATACAATAATACTGCTGGTTGAAAATACCATGCAACTCTTTAACCATTTCTATTCATTTCCAAAGATTTACAAACAACCTTTTTACCAGTTCTGCACAGATTAACCCTCAAATTTCTATTCTCTACCCTCCTATTTTCTGGTGGCCTGTATTTGAATTGTTAACTCCATGAGCTTACACAATATTTAGTTTATATAAACACACATACACAAACACTTCCTATTTATTTATAGACAGAATAACACAATTTATTTTCAAACTTCCAATGTATTTTTTTTAGGCAAGGGTCATTAGTACTTCATAAATTTTATTGGTGAAATGCTGCACAACTGGTATTCACACAGTCTCACAATATTGTCCCTGAAATACTTTATTAAATCAAAAGGATACAGACTATTTTAAAATGGAGAAATCTGGTAAATACTAGTTTAAGCAAGTTATCAAAATTATTATCACCATTATTTTGACAAACTGACATATTAGTTTTTTTTATGTGATGTCATGGCTAGAACACAGAAATAACTTGTAAAACTCTTGACAAAAGTATTTATCCTAAATGAAGAGACAATTCAATAAGTCCAGATCAAGGGGTGGTCTGAAAAGCAACAAGTAAACCCCAGAAAACACTAAGACACTAAGACTATTCTACATTAAATAGGATTGAAGAGTAATGATGGCATGGCAACTAGATGCAACAAGAGATCCTTGATGGATCCTGGATGGAAAATGGCAGCTATCAAAGTATCACTGAGAATGTTGGAACTATATCATGGTTAAATGTCTGAGGTGTGTTAAGAGTAGGAAGGGAATTTTGACGATTCAGTAAAAGACTTCTCAAAAGTACCCAGATTTATTTAAACACATAGCAAAATGTTTATAAGTGGTCAATTCAGTTGAAAGATGTAAAAGTGTATATTGGATTAGTTTTTCAACTTTGTGTAGGCTTGAAATTTTTCAAAATAAAATTATTGGAAAATGAAATATGGAAATCTAACAGAAAAAATAACAGTGCATATTTATATTTATTGACATATTTGTATATTTATGGTACTTTATTATTTGGAAACAATTTATATATTTCAGATATTATTTTTATATACTGCATATGTGCATAAATAATAAGATAGTATAAAATTATGTTGCATATACCTTTGAGTTTAGCAGTCCAGTCTGAGTGAATTTAATTTTTTTTTTTTTTTTTTTTTTTGAGAGAGAGAGAGAGTTTATTGGGGAGGTGCAACGTATATATATAGTGCAGGCAGCGGGGCGGTTCTCCAGCTAGGGGCGGCGATCACTATTGGGTGGCTGGTAGTTGCTAGGGAAGAGGGACAGAATTGGGAATGGTAGGGGGTGAAGCAAGGCTGTCCAAATAAGGCAATAACTGGGGTGAGAGCTCTGATTGGTTATCCAAATAAGGCAATAACTGGGGCGAGAGCTCTGATTGGTGAGAAGGGACAAAGAAGAGGGAAAGAGGGAAGAAAGGGGGGAACGGGGGAGGGGGTTATGCCTCGCAGGCGCAAGGCTTGTAGCTTGCAGACACTGCATCTCCACCCTTTTTTTCTTTTTTTAGGCCAACTGATAGGGAGCTGGGCCTGTCTTAGGTCATAGCCGGCTGAGGCATTTATAGCTCTTACCCGTCTTTGGGCTCACCCAGCATCATTAGGAGGCAGCAAAGGGAGGGACTGTGTCTGTCTTAGGTCGGAACCGTGCTGTATTAAGACCGGATCTTACCCGTCTTCGGAGACTCTAGCAGCAATGATTGAGCCAGGCGCCATGGCAACAATCGGCTAGGTTCCTGTCTTAGGTTGTCCAGTTATGTTACGAGGTTCAGTTGCCCGTCATTGAACAACAGTCCTGCAAGTCTCACAGTGGCTGGGGCCCTGTCTTAGGTTGGCTATTAGGTGCCTGGCTATGTTGCCCGTCATTGGCTCACCAGTTCGGCACTATCTTGGCCAAGTTATATTGGGTGGAGGGGTGTGGCCATGCATAGGGAAGGAAAAGGGCAGGGTAGGGGGCTAGAGGGGTGAACGGTCGGTTTGGGAGGGGTGGACGAAGGATTGGTTGTTGTTGGAGAGGTGCAGATAGTCGACCTCACGGGTTTGGACTCGCTGGTAGCGGACGGTCATTGGCTTGTCAAAGAGGGAGTTGCGGATCGCCTGTAAAAGTTTTTGAAAGAGGGTAGGGCCTAGAGAGAGGAGGAGCAGAATGAGTATTAAAGGGCCAAGGAAGGGGAGGAGGTAAGGGAGGAGTTTGTCAAATCCCCAGGAAGTCCAGGTGTTGCCGTTAAGGGCCTCGTACTCCCTTTTATGCTTAGCCAGGCCTTCCCTCAGCTGGGCCATGTTGTCCTTTATGAGGCCGGAATGGTTGGCATAGAAACAACATTCTTCCCCTAACGCGGCACACAGCCCTCCGTTTCAGGAAGAGGAGGTCGAGTCCTCTACGAATTTGGAGGACTACTTCTGACAGAGAGTTTAAGGATTTTTCTAAATGAGAGATAGAAGTTTCTATACGGGCAATATCTTCATCTACAGCCATGCGCAAGGAGGAAAGAGCGGTCTGTTGTGTGCCGAGAGCAGCAGCTCCGAGGGTGATCCCACTGATACCTAGGAGTGAGGCAAGAGTTATTGCAGTGATGATCTCACGTTTCTGTACATAGTCCGGGAGTAGTTGATGCTGCCAAGATGCAAGGAATTGATCATTAGTGTGGAAGTAAATGCGGGGAAGGATGGTAACGAGCACACAGGTTTCTCCACTGGTGTTGAGGGTGGCGATGCTCAGGCACGGTGTTAGACCTGTTGAAGAGCAGAGCCATTTCGTATCGTTGTGGGGGATCAAAAACTTGGTACTTGAATTAGGGGATAAGGTATAGTTGCAGAGAGACTGCATAGAGGAGGTGACGGTGCCATTAATCTTAACCACACAAAGCCCACTACGAGAGACAGACTGTATAGTCAGGCCCTTAGTATGATTCCATTTGCAAGAGGCAGGGCTTTCTTCCGAAGAATCTTTGTAGGAGGCATTAACAGCAATCGCCTCGTAGTAGGGCAGAATGGAGGAGAGGCACAACCAGCAATCCTGGGTGAGATTGGGATTGGAGGCATTTAAATTGGTGAAAGAAGCAGTAAGGAGGGATAGAAACGGGTTGGCGAGCGAAAGGGGGACGTTGGAGGGTTTAGGCGGAATGGAGGGAATAATGGAGGGAGTATGAGTTGTGTTAGATGAGTCAGTATATGTTGCGTTAGAGGGTGAAGGCAGGGAAGAGGAAGCAGGAGGCCTAGGAGTGAAAGAGGAAGGGGGAGGCCTAGCTGGTGGATTGATGACAGGATTAGGGCCAACTGCCACACTAGAGGGTGTGGTAGTTGAGAGTTTCTGGATGCGGAAAAAGGAACCATCATCATATTTTTCTCTGTACAGTCTAGCGCCCCAGGTGCGGCCAGTAAGCCACTGAACATCCTCGGGACTTTTTATAGTTATGGTGACATTGGGCCAGCCAGTAACAGTTATGTACTTATCCTTATTAGGGGGTGAGGACCATCCATATGCTATGGTTTCGCACCCCCAGCTGGGGCAATAGTAGTGCGATGCATCTCCACAGGAGTAGCTGGTGGTGGAGGGGCAGATGTAATAGCCGGTAATATATAGGCTGTATCCCTGTGGAAAGGATTGCGCCCAGCATCCACTTTTACGGCTGTCTAGAACTGGGAGTTGAGTGAAAGAGGCGGAGCATCCAAAAGTAGTGGGCGGCGTAGAGCTGCCCGGTGTTTTGGGGATATTGCCAGTGGGGACATGAATACCTTGTCCTGTAAGACAACAGATGTGTAGACTGAAAGAAGGGGCTCCAGAGGTGACATTGTACCGGATGGTAGTGTCCGGACCGACTGAAAGGGACCAGTTGAAGGGTTGGTGGTTAACGTTGGCGTCACTTATATGAGCGAGGGTAAGCAAAGCAAGTAAAAGAGTAGTTAGCTGGGGAGGTGTGGGTGTGTTTTGTTGGGGTGTTACCAGGAATTTTAGCTGCAGGTGACACTCTTCAGCTTCTTCTCTATCTCTTTGTCGTCTGCGTCTCTTTCCCATAGAGCAACGGTGCTGGTCTGACGTTTCGGGCCGGGATCCAGATGGGTTGTGGGGCGCCATCAGATCCTGAAGACCGCGGTGGTCCCGCCGGCAGTGCCCCACGTTGGGCGCCAAATGTCGCTGGTCTCCCGGGCTGAGGGTATGGCTAGCCCAGCTGCGGCCCGGGGGCGACACAGGCAAAACTTGTGCCGTTCGGCGTGCACTCCGAAAACGGCGAGGGTGAGGAGGTTCTCAGGGAGCGGCATCAGGTTGGGGGCTCCCTGGTCTCCACGGCTCGGGTGTGGGGGTTATCTGGTGATGATCGCGCAAGTAAGAAAAGACTCGAGTCCTCTGAGTGCGGGGGAAGAAGAGAAGAGAGAGAGAGAGAGCTGAATTTAAATTTAAAACTAAAAGAAAAGGCATGATTTGTTTTAAATAAGCACATATTTTATGTTATAAAAATTTATTACAAAATACATACTCTTTGATAATCTCTAGATTATATTTTTCCTGTTTCATGTTTTCTATGTTTTCAGGAAACAAGATTCATATAATTATGTGAAAAGAAAGAAAAAGCATCATTATTGAGATACTTGTTAATCGGCGACTACAAGCAATGTAGGTATTAATTTATTACCTGTAGTTCTATTACTCTTTGATTACTTCCCAAGAGGATCATTTCTTCATACTGTTGGATATAGTTAAACCCTTATTTTATGTTATCCAAATATTTTATATAAACAAGATCTGTTAATGAGAAATAATGAAAGTGGGGAACAGTTTTTCATACATGACTCATAAAAGATGCTTTTTATGGAAGATTTTATTCATGAACATCTTAATCATTCTCATGAAATATATCTTGCTATACTAACTATAAGTCACAGGCAATCTTTTGTTTCAGAGGAAAAGCTATAATATACAAATGTTAAGTGGTGTATATAAAAGCATTGGTTTTATGTCTAAAGTGGTTGTTCCATTTATGGAATTAATTATAGCATGGCATTTGGAATTTTTATCCTTCACATGAATTGTACATGAGGTAGTATTAAATGTTATCAGTACTGCTCTTTGCATTCTATTGATTATTTTGGTGAATCTCCCACATCTTTTCTGGCAGCACAATGCTTCTTATTTTAATATTACTTTCTGGACTATTTACTGTATATAATGAATTTTTTTGGCCTTTCTGTTTTTCAAAAAAACATCATGCACATTCCTAGTTCTTGATTCACTTTATTTGATAAGTGCTTGTTTATAAAATAGCTTTTCTTCTATTCACTAATGTTTTAGAACAAATCCCATATATACAAGTATTCACTTACTCACTTTACAAACATATTCTATAAATATTAGGTTCCTGGTGTGTAAGGATGCCAAAGTTTTAACATTTAACCCACAATTATCCATAAATCTGTTAAATGGTCCTATATAAACTAGATCTTTTAAAAAGTTGTTTAATGAGAAATATTTACATATAAATTAAGGAGATAATTTAATTCATTTTTCTCTGTTAAAAATATGTTTTATATTGGATTAGAAAAATCTGGAGATATGTAAAAATACATTTTATGTCAAATCTATTTTGAATATATTTGCAGAAATTTCTATATGGATAGAGTAAACCTTTAAAAAAGGGAAATTAATTCATGAAATACAATATGTAACATCAGGTAATAAAACACGAAAAACATGCACTGACTGATACAAAGAATACTCTCTTTAAGGTAAGGGCTACAAATATTTGTAATTGCATATGTGTGTGTATGTGTGCTTGTATGTGTACATACTTTAGGAACAATATATACAATATGACAATAGAATTTAAAGGAATGAAATAATCATTCCAGTTTTATTTCATTGGATCCTAGAAACAGGAATTTCATGCAAAGTTTAGCCAAATATTTCAATCTAGTGTATAATATTTGGACCCAACCAATAAATAGTTTATATAGGAAATTGTACATAAAAACTGACTAAGCTCATCATTATTTTGTCCTTTGTTAAAGGGTATAAATTGAAATACTAATGGGTATCTTTACGATTCATGAAAACTTTTCAGTAAATATATGCCATTGTTCAAAATTAATTATAATCTATTTCAAACTCCAATTCAATGAATCTAACATTAACTCTCTTTAAAACTCAGTTATTGCACTATTTTAAAGAAAATATATTTAAGTGCCATTCAGATTTATATTTTCTGAATATATTTATAGAATAAACAACTTATGGTTTTTTGTCTTTTTTAAGTGAAAGTGATCAATATAGAGATTTCACTTTTTTCTTGTTTCTTGACATAAGATTAACTTTATTTTTTCTTTCTCCCTAATTTTTGTAATTCAAATGTAAGTTAGTAGCTCCTAAAATTAAAAATAAAAAGAGTCATATATGAAATTAGATTTGCTACTAAGTGTAGTGTTTTTATATGTTCAGGTACATTGATCTGAGGCTATTTTGTACTTTGTTGAAATTGTTAATTATAAAATTTCAGGTTTTAATTTTTTTTAACTTCCTGATCTATATTGTTTACTATCTATCTCCTGCAGTTTGAATAGCACCTATGTACATAGTAGGTTCTTAATAAATGACTGTTGAATAATGGAGCTTACCCATTAATTGTCCCAAACATAAAGCCATCAAAACCCCTACAGAGTAATCTGGGGGAGAGTTGACATGACACATTCTACTTGGTAGATCACTTAAGAACTCACCTAAGATATGGCAAACCCCTTCCACATGGGAATTATGGGAGGGATCTGTCATTCTGGATATTCAGTAATACTTCTAGGAGAAAAGATAGAGCCCTCTCACTAGGCTGCCAACATTGGTGAGGGGTTAGAGAATGGGATGTTTGCTTTGAATCTTCTTTCATAGACCTGGAAACATGGTGGGATTCACTGTAATTTCACTTTATATACCAGAAAATTTTGCATCCCAAAACTGCCCAGCGTTCCACCAGCCTGGGTGTAATATTTGTTATAATCTATTCATAGCAGTAACTGAGTCAAATCTGAATTGATCTGATGATTCCAAACACTGCAAAGTATCTTGAATAACAGTGAAGACTGCTGGCTAAAGCCCATCACGAGAATATTCAGCTGTGTGGCCCCGTACTCATACAGTAGGTCCACATTCTGACTGACCAGCAAGCAAAAGCTGTGACAGAGATCTAGGATTTCATTCGGGCAGTGAAACACAGGTTTCAACAAGATAAAGGACTAAGCTAGCAAATTGACGAGGAAGTGGTTGTGAGCCAATCCGAAGCTTTCAAAGTCTTGGGTAGAATTGATTTGATGAAGTAGCTGTGAGAACTGAGACTGCAACACATCTATCTGGAGATAGTACTGGAGATTATCCACCAAGAATGCCATGTGATTTCTCAGGCGCCACTTGACTGTGTAGTCTGGTTAGACTTGAGGTGCTTGTGCTGCATCCGTAGAGCCCAGCAGTGCTGCAGCTCAGCAGCTTGTACCCAGTGCACACTCAGTAGGTACTTGAAAACAACACTGTACTTTTCTAGGACAGCAGAGATGAATGTGGAGTGGCCATTGCACTTTGAAGGAAAGAGCTAAGGCTGCCCATCCAGATGCAACAGTTTCCTAGATAGAAGTTTCCTGAGAATGCCCTTCTCTTGACTGAGTAGCATCTTTATGCTCCTTTCCATGATACTCAGTTGTCAAGTGCAACAGAAGGAGAAGGTTGTCATCATCCAGCAGTACCTTGTGTGCTGACAGTTGAAAGGCCACATTTACATCATGCTCAGTTACTACAGTGGGTGGTGTTTTTTAACATGTGTTGAGCTGTGTTTATGAAGGCCTGAAATAGTTCTCCACATCCCAGGAGGTAAAAGTCTTTAATGATCTTCAGCTGACCCAGTAAATCAGACTTCTACTACCAGCTTCCAGAGATGCTCAGTCAGGGTGCTACAGATCCACCACCTGCTCAAAATCCAGAAGGCTGAACAGTGGCTGCTGCTTGAGACAACGTAACTCTGCAGCAAAAGTGTCCTCCTGGTTTTTCGGAATGGTTCCTTTTCTGGTCAGGTTCACATTTTGATTCTCAAGCATCTGGACAGATTCTCCAACAAACCGGATTTTTTCAGGACCCTCACTGGCATGTAGGATGGCAAAATCTCCACATGCAGGGAAAACTGCTTTAGAGATGGTGCCAGCATATTCTCTTCCTCAATCAGGCGCAAATCCTGGAATTCTCTCAGAAACATTACCCGAAGATGGGCCCTGTTTGATAAAGAACTCTTTATGCTGGTCCAAGAGAAGTCCATGTAGCATCCAGGCTGAGTTGCTTATACACCATCCCATGATAAACAGCCAGGATTTTTTCTAGTGCACTTTGACCAAGAGGCAAACCCCCACAGCTGTATTGGTAGACTGTTTCCAGGATTTGGCAACCATGAATCTTTTTTATTTTTTATTTGCTTCACTACAAACATCACAGAGTGAAATAGGAGCTGGAACTGATCTCGGGTGTAATTGATGTGATAATGGAGAGAAAGAGATCAGCCAAGAACTCTTGGTCCAAATCAAGCAATGCTTGGTGATAAGGCTGCAAAACGGAATCCAGCCCTATGCAGGAGGCCCTCTAGTATATTCCATGCTACCGTGTCCCTGCTGAGATGAACGGTGATCCTGTTGCTACAAATGGCCCGTATACTCTTCAATGAATTCAGTGAAGCGAATATAGTCTGTGCTGGGCCGGCAGAGTCAATTCAGGACGCTGGTTTTACTGGGATGGAGAAATGGGAAGTCCTGTGACACCTGGAGGCCACTCCGCTTGTTCCAGGTGTACATGGGCCCCGGTTACGGGCTCAGAGCCGAGAGTAGTTCTTGGATCATTCCCACGGCAGACCTTGAGTCCCTGGATACATCACCCTCTTCTCCATGTCCCTCCAGGCCACCACGAAGGCAATGCACCCTCCTCGAAGCGCGCACAGGCCCTTGGGACAGACAGCTAGCTCCTCCAGGATCTCCCGCAGAGACAACTGCTGTGAGAGGAGCAGACAGGAAGCCGAGAAGGGGTCCTTGTGCCAAGACCCGGCAGTGCGCGGGACTTTGCTTGGCCCGCTGGCTCCCAGGCTCTGGGCGCCCGGGGAGATGGAGTCCCTGCAGCTGCTCTTTGCCGGTTTTAATTTTGAATGATATTTTTAATGGCTCCTGTTTAAAGAGTCTTCACATTTGGTTTTCATCTTACTTGATTTTTTTTTCATTTATATTTAATGATAATTCAATTTTGAATACACAAGTAGTCCAAAAGGCAGATGTGATTACACCATATTATCTAAGTTTTTTCCATTTCTTCAAAATCTTAATATACTCGCTTTTAAAGATGTCTGTTTTCATCGTTTTGCCTCACGTCTGCTTTGATAAATGAATTCTGCCTGTTAATTTAAGATCAGAAGTCTTTGGTGAAGGCATTCAAATCAAGAAAGACAACTCTGTCAACTAAAAAATCTCCTAGTCATTGAGATATACATTATAATTCATCAAATTGTCAGTCTCTACAATATGCATTTTCTGGAAAAAAATACATTATGCTTCCAGAAGCCACAATTTCCCTAGAAAATTACATTTTCTAATGGTAGGGTTGGTTCTAGTCATATTTTCTTCTGACTCGAAAACCAAACACAATGGCAAATACAGAAGGCATACATAATTCAAATGTATTTACTTAAATAAAATAATTGCTTTAAGAGAACTCCTTAGTAAAGTAAGAGGCAGAATATATTTGTCCAGGAGAGCTTGTGCATCTATATATTCCTATGTGTGTATGTGTCATGGTGTGATGGAATGGTAACTAATTATAATATTGGACCTTAGCATTGAGTAAATAGATTCAGCATATGACAAAAGAACACACTTTAATCTAAATTTTTTAAAGATTTATTTATTTCTTCCCCTCCCCCATCGTTGTTTTGCACTTGCTGTCTGCTCTCTGTGTCCATTCGCTGTGTGTTTTTCTGAGTCTGCTTGTTTTCTCTTTAGAGGGCACTGGGAACTGATCCTGGGACCTTTCAGAGTGGAGAGAGGTGCTGAATCTCTTGAGACTCCTCAACTCCCTGGTCTGCTATTTCTCCTGTTGTCTCTCTTCTATGTCTTTTTTGTTGCATCCTCTTGCTGTGCCAGCTCTCCGTGAGGGCCAGCACTCCGGCATGGGCCAGCTCTCCATGCAGGCCAGCTTGCTTTTTACCAGGAGGCCCCGGGAATCGAACCATGGGCCTGCAATAGTGGTAGACTGGAGCCTAATCACTTGAGCCACATCTGCTTCCCTAATCTAACTTTTTTGTAAAAGAAAATAGAAACTCACAGAACAAAAAATCCATTTCCTTTACACTACCTTGCCTTATATTTCTAATATTTAAATGTTTTCTTCCAACCTAATTTGCTATTATATACATCTTCTTAAAATTATAATTTTGCATAATACCTATTATTTTTCACTATATTCTGAGCAACATTTTCCTTATTTTTTCAATGGAACATTTTTTCTCAACTAGTCCTATAAAGAATATTACCTATATACGATTTATATAATATAATATTAAACAACACCTACCTTGTTTATAGGAAAATCAGTTTCACATAAACAGCTTTTAAATTGAAATATTTAATATAAAATTTAGAAAAAAATATAGAGAGGAGACACTTTCTAACTTGTTGCTTCTTAAATATGTTAATTATAACTGTTAACTGTTATCTGTTGATTCTTCTTTGTAATTAAATAATTAAATTAATTTTGCAAGTTTATTAGCACATAATTTTTCTCCAGCAGTAAACTAAGTAAACTTAGGCAGTTGTTAATATTGTTTTGTCAGTTCTCTTGTCAAGAACAGCAGCCGTAATTATTCTAGCCTTTCTTTGTCCAAAAATGATTATTCTGATCCTGCCATTATGACTTGTTCCAGAAAAGAAGAGTATGGAAAGAAACTACAAGGTAAAGATTTGAGACCTATTTCAAAAAGTAAACTAATTTATATCACTAGAAAAGTTCTGTTTTTATTTGCTTTTTATTAAATTTGTTGTCTTAATTGTTAAAACTCTGTCACATGGAGATTGCAATTTGTAAAAAAAAAAAAAGATCAGCAATTACAATTTTATAAGTTATAAAGCAATAGATATATTGTTTTCCAAAACCAAACTTAACTGGCATTCTCTTATAGGAGAAGGAGAGAAGGGATGTTGTGAAAGCAAATGATAGAGTCTGAGAGGAACATATGGTAAAAGTTAATGTAACTCGGTGAAATTTTGAGGCTAATGAGGATTTGTTTCACACAATTTTCTGAGTGATACTATCATATATATTCTATGGATAATAACATAAAATTAGAGGATATGTGGGCTAAGCCAAAACATTAAAAAACAGGTAGCCACCCAGGCAAAGAGGACTGTTTCAAAGAAAGGCAATGCCGAGTTGGGAGGCCAGAAAGTAAAGAGGATTTGAAATGATATTGTGAAGAACTAAAACAAACAAAGAAAAAAAAATGCTCAGTAATCATGGGAAGTAAATTCAGGAAATTAAGGGATTATATATGATAAATATGTTGTAATCATTAGCCTAAATTTTATGGGATATTATTGATTGGTACTAAATTGAGGATTACATTTGAAAAAATCCTGGCTATGAAAAAGACTAATATATTTTAAATATATTCTTAAAGAGCTTTGGAAAATATTAATATATTGAAGCATATCTGAAGTTCTAAATATTAATATGATACACTTCATTTCAAAATGTGAAGGTGAATTTGAGAACTTCAAAATACTAAAATTAGATTATTATCTACACATATTCTGTTCTATACAACATGCTCATTAAAGTTTGATGATGAAAAATAAAGCAAAGCAGGCATATTGAATTTCTTGAGGAATAGAAAAATACATTTCCAAATAATTTGTATAATTTTACATGAACACCAATAAGTTATGAGAGTACTGAAATCACTACATCCTCACCAAAGCTAGTTCTTGTCCATATTTTGAAAATAGCTACCCAAGTGCGTGTGAAATTATATCTCATTGTGATTTTTATTTGCATTTCCTTAATGAGTAATTCTTTTGCTCTCAGAAAGCATTGTTTTATGTGCTTATTGGCCATTTGTATAGCTTCTTTGGAGAAATGTCTTTCAAATATTCTTTCCATTTTTATTTACTTTTTTATTGTTGAGTTGTATGTGTTCTTTATATAGTTTGGACAGTAGTCCCTCATCATATCCCTATCAGAAATATGATTTACAAATATTTTCTGTCATTCTTTGAGATGTCTTTTTCATTTTTTAATGGTGTCCTTAGAAACACAAATATTTTTTTAATTTGATGAAATCTAAATTATCTAGCTCTTCTTTCGTTGTTGATATTTTTTTTGGTAGCATTTAAGGAAGATTTTCATTACCCAATATCACGGAGATTTTTCACTTATATTTTCTTCTATGTGCTTTAGAGCAGTTAGGTCTTATATTTAAGCTGATGATCCATTTAGAGTTAATTTTTAATATGGTGTAAGGAAGAAGTCCAATTCCATACTTTTGTATATGGATATGCAGTTGTCACAGCACCATTTCTTGAAAGACCTACTGTTTCTCTATTGTATTATCATGAGACCCTTATGCCAATTAACTCTGAATGTATTTCTTTCTGGACATGCATTATTGGTCATTATGTCTATCCTGAAGCCAGTACCACAGTATCTTGGCTAATAAAATTTTATAAGTTTTAAATCAAGAAGCATGAGAGTTCTAAATTTGTTCTTTTTTTCAAAGGTATTTTTGTTATTTGAGTCCCTTGAATTTTCATTTGAAATATATGTTTAGGTTTTCAATTTCTAAAAAAGAGGCTGCTGTGATTTTGACAGGGACTACATTGAATCTGTACATCAATTTCAATAGTATTGCCATCTTAATAATATTAAGTCTTCTGATCCATGAACTTTAATTGTTATAAATCTTCAATTGTCCTATTTCTAATTTTAGTAAATTGAGTCTTTTTCATTTTTTTCTTGGTCATTCTAGTTAAATCTTTGTCAGTATTGTTTATTAATTAAAGGAATCAATTTTTATTTCATTAATTTTCTCTATTTTTTTTTCTGTTCTCTCCTTTGTTCATTTCCATTCTAGTCTTCACCATTTAATTCTTTGTGGTTGGACTTAGTCTTCTTTTGTTCTGTTTTTTTTTTTTACTTTTTTAAAGTGCAAGGTCATAGCCTGGAAAATATTCCATATACATTGAAGAAGGTTTTGTATTCTATTGTTCATGGATGGAATACTTAAAAGATTATTTGTTTGATTTATTTGGCTTATAGATTTGTTTAGATATCTATTATTGTTCATTTTCTGTGTAGTTGTGATATCAGTATTGAAAGCAGGATATTAAAGTCTCCAAATATTAATATTGATTTGTCTATTTCTCCCTTCAATTCTCTCGCTTTTTTCTTATATACTTTGGAACTCTATTGGTAGGTGCATATATGATTATAATTTTTATACCAACTTGATTAAATGACTTGTATCCTACAAATTGTTCTTCTTTGTCTCTAGTGATATTTTTTCTTTGTCTTCAAATCAAATTTTCTGATTTTAATATAGCCACTCAGCTCTAATTTGTTTATTGTTTGCCTGGTATAGCTTCCCCCGTCCTTCATTTCTTTCCTTTAACCTATTTACATCTTTGAATCTAAAGTGTGTTTCTTTTAGACAGCATACAATTGGGCTAGTTTCCCCCATTTTGCCATGGTGTTTTAAATGGAATATTTCATGCATTTATGGGTAATGTAATTCCTAATAAGGTATGATTTGAATTTATACTTTTGTGTGTGTTTGTGTTCCAAGAAAATATTATTTATAGACTAAATTTTGAATTTAATATAATATTCACGTGTCTTGAAATATTTTTTAAAACTTTTTTCAAAAGTTACAAATTGTGACATTATTGTAAATAATGCCAAGATGAAAATTGGTGTACAAGTATCTCTTTGAGTCACTGCTTTCAATTCTGTTGGATATATAACTAGCAATGGCATTGCCAGGTTACATGGAAGTTCTATACTTACCTTTCTCAGAACCGCCAAACTGTCTTCCACAGTGGCTGCACCATTTTACCTTTTTTCAAGCAATGAATGAGCTTTCCTATTTCTCCACATCCTTTCCAACACTTGTTATTTTCTGTTTTTGTAATAGCAGGCATTCTAATTTGTGTGAAATTGTATCTCATTGTGCTTTTGATTTCCATTTCCCAGATAAATAGTGATGTTGAGCATCTTTTCATGTGCTTTCTGGCCATTTGTATATCTTCTTTGGAGAGAGATCTGTTCAAGTTTTGGCCAATTTTTAAAACTTGGGTTGTTTTTCTTTCTGTTGTTAATTAGAAGGATTTCTTTATATATTCTGGATATAAACTTTTATTGTATATGTGGTTTCTAAATATTTTCTCCTATGGTGTAAGTTTTCATTTTACTTTCATGATAAAGTCATTTGAGGGGCAAAGCTTTTTCTTTTAGTGAGGTCACATTTATTTATTTTACTTTTGTTGCTTGTGTTTTCAGTGTAAAGTCTAACAAACCATTGCCAAACACAAGATACTGAAGATGCTTCCCTAAATTTCTTCTAGGAGTTTGTTAATTCTAGCTCTTACATTAAGGTCTTTCATCAATTTTGATTTGATTTTGGTATACGGTGTGAGGTAGGATACTCCTTCCTTTTTTTGCAAATGTAGATCAAGTTTCCCAAGCACTTTTCTCTCCTGATAGAGTAGTCTTGAGCTTTTGTCAAAAATCACTTAGTGATAAATTTGAGGACTGATTTCTTAGCTCTTAATTAGATTCCATAGGGGTTTAATGCTGTCTTTGTGCCAGTAACATGCTGTTTACATTACTGTGACATTGTAATAAGCTTTGAAATTGAAGGGTAAGTTCTCCAACTCATTCTTCTTTTTCAAGATGGTTTTAGCTATTGAGGGACACTTACCCTTCCATATAAATTTGATGATTCCATTTATGCAAAGAAGGTTGTTGGAATTTTGGTTGGGATTGTATTGCATCTATAAATTGATTAAGGTAGGTTTGGTATCTTAGCAATACTGAGTATTCCAATCCATGTGCACAGAATGTCCTTTCATTTATTTTGGTCTTCTTTGATTTCTTTTAACAATGTTTTGTAATTGTCTGTGTACAATTTCTTTCATTCTTGGTTTGATTTATTCCTAGATATTCGATTCTTTTAGTTGTTATTGTGAATGAAATTTTTTTCTTGATTTTGTCTTCTGATTGTTCATTGCTTGTGTAAAGAAACATTACAGATTTTTAGTATTTGATCTTGTATCCTGCCACTTTGCTGAATTAATTTTTTAGTTCTAGGAGATTTGTTGTGGATTATTCAAGATTTTCTGTATAATCTGCAAATAGGGAAAAATTTACTACTTATTTTCCAATTTGAAAGCCTTTTTTTTTTTCTCTTGCCTAATTGCTCTGGAAAGAACTTTCTGTATGATGTTGAATAACAGTGGTGACAGTGAACATCCTTGTCTTTTCCTGATTTTAGAGAAAAAGCTTTAAGCTTTTCACCATTATGTAGGATGTTAGCTGTGGACTGCTCATATATGCCTTTTATCATTTGATTTGTTGCATAAGTTTCCTTCTATTCCAAGTGTCCTGTTTTTTTTTTTTTCAAGAAAAGGTTCTGCATTTTTTCAAATGCTTTTCTGAATTGAGATGATTATGTGACATTTTCACTTCCTTTTGTTAATGTGGTATATTATATTAATTTATTTCCTTATGTTGAACTTAACTTCCATACCAGGAATAAATCTCAATCGATCATGGTTTATAATTCTTTTAATACATTGAACTTAATTTGCTATTATTTTGTTGAGGATTTTTACATATATTTTCCTTAGAGGTATTGGTATGTAGTTTCCTTTACTTGTGGTATATTAATATGGCTTTGGTATGCGGGTGATGTTGGCCTCACAGAATGAGTTTGGAATAGTTCCTTCCTCTTCAATTTTTTTGGAGGAGTTTGAGTTGAATTGAAGTTCAGTCTTCTTGGAATATTTGGTAGACTTTCCCTGTGAAGCCATCTGATTCTGGGCATTTCTTTGTAGGAAAGTTTTGGATTACTGATGTTATCTTCTACTGTTAATTGGATTGTTGAGATCTTCTTTCTTCTTGAGTAAATGCAGGTAGTTTGCCTGTTTATAAGAATTTGTCCATTTCATCCAGGTTATCTAATTTATTGGTATGCAGTTGTTCATAGTATCCCCTTACATTCTTTTTTTATTTAGTGGGGTTGGTAATAAGGTCCCCCTTTTCATTTTTTAGCTATTTGTATCTTCTCTCTTTTTTTGTCATTCTAGCTAATATTTTATCAATTCTTTTGATCTTTTCAAAGACACTATGGTTTTGTTGATTCTCTCTATTTTTTTTTTTTCCTATTTCATTTTCATTTGTCTCCACTCTGTTATTTCTTCCCTTCTGGTTGCTTTGGGCTTAATTTTGCTCTTCTTTTTCTAGTTCTTCTGGTTTTGAGGTTAGGTATCTGATTTGAAGTCTATCTTCTTTTTAATGTTAACATTTAGAGCTACAAATTTCCCTCTGAGCACTGCTTTCACAGTATCCCATAGATTTTCGTATGTGTTATTTTGATTTTCATTCGCCTCAAAATAATTCTTAATTTTGTTTCTGATTTTCTTTTTAATCCATTGGTTGTTTAAAAGTTTTCCCTTTTTTTATTTCCACAGTGGTGAGTTTTTCATTTCTCCTTTCTTATTGATTTCTCACTTCATTCCATTAAGGCTGGAGAATATATACTGTATGATTTTAACATTTTTCAATTTATGGAGACTTATTTTATGAACCAACATTGATCTATCCTGGAGAAAGATCCATATGCACACAAGAAGAATGTGTATTCTGTTTTCTTTGCATGCAGTGTTTTATATATGTCTGTTAGGTATAATTGGTTTAGTGTATCATTCAAGTCCTGTACTTCTATTTTATCTTCTGACTAGATGTTCTATCCATTATTGATTCTTCCTTCAAATTTGTCTAAACTTACTTCATATATTTTGAGGTTCTGCTGTTATGTGCATATATTTATAACTGTTACATCTTCCTGTTGAATTGTCTCCTTTATCAGTATGTAATGACCATCTTTGTCTTTCAAAACTGTTTTTTGACTTAAAGTATATTTCCTTTAGTTCGTTGAACATCTTTAAAGTAGCTTATAGTGGCATGGGTGTCACTTATTGGTTGAGTGCCTGCTTTGTACATATGAGGTCTCGGGTTCAATCTCGGGTACCCTCTTTAAAAAAAAAGTTCAGAAAGTATTTGTCTAGTAATTCAGATGTCTGGGCTTCTTCGTGGAGGAGTACATTGACTGCTTTCATTGCTATGAAGAGGTCATACTTCATTGTCTCTTGGTATATCTAGTAAGTTTTTTGTTGAAAAGTGACACTTTTAAATAATAAAAGGTGGCAGCATTGTGTACCACATTCTCTATTCACACTAGAGTTTTTTCTTATTGCTGTTTGTTTGTTTGCTTATGATTTTCCTAACATTATTGACTATTTCTTCTGCCATTTATGGGCAGTGACAAAGAATAATAAAGTTAGTTAGAAGATTAACTCTACATAATTTTAAGACTTAATAAAAAGCTATGTATATAAATCAAACAGTGTTCTATTGGCAAAAATATAGAAAAATTGACCAGTAGACCAAAATATAGAGTCTGGAAAATTATATGGGCATAGAATATTGTAAGAGTGCTCACATAAACACATCTCTAGATATGTGAAAAAGGTAATATTATTATGGAAGGAAAACTTATAAATTAGTCAATGATTCTTGACTACTGTGAAAAGGTTTTTCAATAAATAGTGGAAAAAATGAATATTCACAAACACTACCATGAATTTTGATCCATACCAGAAACCAAATAACAAATTTAAGTCTAAATAGACTAGATGCCAAATATAAAATCTAAATAATAAAATTTCAAAAAGAAAATTTGGAAGAAAATATTTTATATCTTGAATTAGGCAAACATTTCTTAAATAAGATATCAACAGCTTGATGCATACATGGAAGCTATGATAAGTATTACATCAGTCAAATAAAAAATGATTGCTTTTTAGAAGATTTTGAAAAGAGAATGAAGAGACTAGTAACAAACTTGGAAAAACATTTGGACATTATAAATCACATAAAGGACTTGTTTCCAGAACACAATAAGAACTCTCCAAATTCAATGAGAAGAAGGCAGAAATCCTATTATAAAGGGGCAAAAATTTCAAAAAAGAAGATTCCTTCACCAGTGAAATTATGTTCAGGACTAGTAATCACATAATAAGATGCTCAATCTCATTATTCATTAAGGAAAAGCAAACTTAAACTATAATGAGCCATCATTAAACACCACTACAATAATTAAGAATAAAAAGTATTACCATACCAAGTGTTGGCAAAGATTTGGAGAAATTCGAACTCTCATACATTGCTGGTAAGACGTTAGAATAGTAAAACCACTTTAGTAAATTTAGCAGTTTCTTAAAAAGTTATACAAGTACTTATCATATTATCCAATCATTCCACAGCTAGCTGTATATCCAACCAAAAGAAATACATATGCCCACACAAAAACTTGAATATGAAGGTTCTTAGCTGCTTTCTTTGTAATAACCAAAACCTGGAAATGCCCCACGTGTCCATCAATAGGTGAATGAAAAACAAATTGTTCTGTATCCATAAATCTGAACTGTCTTCAGAAATAAGAAAGTGCATATTCTTGTTATATGATACAATATGAATTAATCTCAATATAATTATACAGAGTTAATGAAGCCAAACAAAAATGATCTATATTGTATGATTTCATTTACATAAATTTGACTAAAATGTAAATGGATTAACAGTTACAAAGAGAACAATGGTTGCCTTCAGATAAGGGAGGGATCAAGGAAGAGATTACAAATGGGCAAAAGGAATTATTTAGGTGGCATGGATATATTCATTATCTTAATTTCCAAAATGGTTTCATGACTGTATCACTTGTTGAAACTTATTTTAGATCAATATTAATTCAATAAATGTTTTAAAAGTATTTCTATTTTTGATTACTGTTTCATACTTATTTTCAAATATACATTCTTTAGCTTAAAAATTGAATGACAACATAAGAGCATCAGGAATTAACAAAGAGCAATATGAAGAACATAATCATATAATAATAAAAGAAAATCTTTTTGTTGCTACAGATATTTTGCTACTTTTTATTTACTAACATAATTATAAGGGCTTTCAAGATATCTCAAATAAGGATTTTCACTATACTTTAAATGGCATTAAAGTAAAGAAACATTCCTTCCTTTGATCATCAATTCCAATATGCACAATTGAAAAAGATTCACAATAAGGGAATATTTCATTTAATATATTGAGATATAACAAATGCTTGAAAAGCCTTCTCCTACATTTCCATTGAGATCTTTATGAATATATTAAAATGCAATACTTCCAGAATTTAGATAGAGGCTGTTTAACATAATGTATATTTTCAAGCTTTTTGCAGTTTACCTTTAGAGTATCTGAGACTGGTTCAATCTTTTTTCCTTGATTTTAATGAATATTAACTTCTCATTTATTATTTTCTTCTTTTTGGCACTTGTCTTACATATGTAAACACTATTATTTTGCTACTTCTCTGGGACAATAAAGAGATAATGATTCTTGTTAAGATTCTAAAAAAGAGACCTATCTGGAGGCATAATGTCCTGTTAGCTTAATCTTTTAAGTGTAGCAATACTGGTTATGTTTTAAATTCTAAATGGGTTCATGGCCAGAAAGAAAATAAGTGAAAAGTATAAGTTTAGAGCATAAAAGTAAGTATTTCAGGAAAAATAGCATGTTTTTCTTGAGTTTTAATTATGAACAAATTGTAATGGTGAGCGATAGTAATATTTCTGAAAATCTGATTGTGGAATGTTTATATCTTTAATAGGATAAATATAAAATAAATTAAAGATAATTGAATAGAAAATTATTGTCTGGTAGTTATGGGCTTAATAAGGACTGTTTGCTTGAATGGTTAAATTGTTATAAAAAATATTGTAAAGACAATTGAAGGTATTATTATGTGCTAGTATATCTAGGGAATAACATATAATCCTGAATGCCACATTCTAAATATGTCCTAATTCAATTTGGGAAGAACCACAGATTGGGATTATACATTATTCCAAAAGAAAAGCTAAATAAAATTAAGAAAATACTAAAGGAAAGAAAATGTGATTACACATATCTGGAAAAATGTTGCATTTCAAATAATATATATATATTTTAAGAATACTAGTCTTAGATATATTAGCAACACTTGAAAGACATTACACGAAGACTAATGTAATACCACTTTGAACAAGAGATGCTTTCCATTAATTTACTTTAATCCTAAAAACTAAAAAGTTTGGAAATATGAGTAGTTTAATCTTACAGATGATAGATTCCTTATCATTTAAAAGAAATTTGGAATGTTGGTTCATCACTCATCCTCTATAATGAAATAATGGATGACCATGATGCCCTCCCTTAAAATGTCCCTTGGTTGACCTTTCAGATATAATAGAGTTGGATAAACTGATATAAAAATTATTGTATTTTTTACTTGTATTTTCATGATGAAAGTTCTGCATTCAAAGCAAGAAGTCTTAAACTAATGATATGTAACAGAAATTTTCAGCTCCTCACTAAAAATGTAATTATCTTTGTTCTTTGGACACACAGCAAGATGACATTTTTCAGTCTTCTTTGAAGTTAGGTGTTTCCATGTGACTGAATTATTTAATAGAGTGTGTGTGGAATTTGTGTTTTCCAGTTCTAGGACAATTTTTTTGAAAAGTGACAGTCCTTCCGCCCACAAGTTTTCTGCTTGCATCAGCTGGATGTTGATGACGGTAAAGCCTGAGGGGATGGTAAAGATATAAGATGGAAGGATCTAGTTCATTGAATTTCTTCATGGAGTAAAGCTGTCCACTGACCTGTAAAACCTGTAACACACCCTCCGAAATTTATATGAACAGTATATAAGTTTTTGAGTTTCAGCCTTTGACAACCACTGTCAAAACAATGACCAAATATTGTTCCCTGCTCTCCTAGTGCTTTTCACTGAGTAGTTTCAAAAGAATAGTGAATTATACTGCTTTCAATTTTCATTTTACAATTACTATAGATTTTTATGGCATCAAAGTCATGATTCCTTTTTTTTTTTTTTTAACATTTTATTTATTTCTCCCTACCCCTTTATTGTTTTGCACTTGCTGTGCCTGTTCGTCTTCCTTGTTTCTTCTGAAGGCACCGGAACCAAACCCAGTACCTCTGATGTGGGAGGGAGGTGCCTAATCGCTTGAGCCATCTCCGTTCCGTGCTTTGTTGTGTCTCTCATTATGTTTCCATCCATGTGTCTCTTCTTGCAGCAACTTGTTGGGTCTGCTTGCTGCACCTGCCTGCCATGTCAGCTCCCTGTCTTGCTCGTCTTCTTTTTTAGGAGGCACCAGGAACCTCTGCTCCCTGCTTTTGTTGTATCTCTCATTATGTTTTTCTTCTTGTATCTCTTGTTGTGTAATCTGGTTGCATCAGCTTACTGCACCTGCCTGTCACGCCAGCTCACTGGTTTCTTTAGGAGGCACCGGATACCAAACCTAGGACCTACCATGTGTTAAGCAGGAGCTCAATTGCTTGAGCCACATCTGCTTCCCCTAGTCATGATTCTGATTTGCTGTTTTAAATTTAGGTGTTCTACTTAGTTATTATATATTGTTAAACATATGTTTCTTCCTCCTTCTCCTCTTCTACCTCTTCATTTTCTCCTTACTTTCTCTAACTCTCTTCTCTCTTTTTTATTTTCAAATTTGTAAGTTATGCCAAACATTAACTTTTCTTTTCTTTCATGCTGCATAATTTACTAGCAAGGCCTATATATATGGTTAGAATAATCATAAGCTGCCACTGCTTTGTTTCATACCATATAGTTTGAAGCTTTCAATACCCAGGGAAATCCATGGGAAAGCCCTACCCCTTCCCTCTAGGTCACAAAAAAAGACTGGGACCCACGTGGACTTCCTCTTCCTTCTTCCATGAAACCTCCCAGAAGCCTAGGATAGATAAGCACAGAAGGAAACTTCACTGTCCTCATTCTCCCCTCTTCCCTGCCAGTGCCTTTGATACAGCAAAGATGTCCTTTCATGCATTCTTAGCTGGCTAGCTATCTTTGTTTGCAACCCATCACCCAAAGAACTTCCACAAAATATCCAAAGCATAAAACTTTCATTATATTCATTATTTTCAGTGTTTGGATGAATCAGGTATCAAATTAATAAAAAATAAGAGAATTATCACAACTTATTATTGTGATACACAATACTCAATTTGTATTTACAGAATTTTTACTCTAAATGATAAAACATTCTACTAATATATAAGGTTAAACAATATCAAAGGTTCACATGCTGCAGTCTGTTTGTTATACTATGTTCCTTTTTTAAAAAACTTTTTTCATTGCCCTTTCACCTCCAGTTTTGATATATTTTCTGTAGGGAATGGCAGGGAAATCTCTGAGATCCAAGTTTCCAGACTCAATCAAAGGACAAGGATCGCAATCTCAAGTCTTCTATCTTAATCTCTTCTGTACTTTGACTTATTTACATATTTTTTCCTTTGTGAATTTTTCTATATTTAATTTTTTAGAATTGTTGTAAATTTTGAAGGTTTACAGAAAAATCATATAGAGAATACAGTTTCCATACATACCCCTCATACATGTAGTTTTCTTTATTATTAACTCTTTACATTAATGTGGTACTATTGTTACAATGTATAAAACAACATTATTATAATTTTACTGCTAACTGCAGTCCATAGTTTACATTAGGGTTCACTGTTTGTGCTGTACAGTTCTATGTATTATTATTAAATTTTCATTTAATATACACAACCTAAAATTTCCCATTTTAAAAAGTTTCAAATCTACAATTAAGCAATGTTAATTACATTTACAAAGTTGTGCTACCATCACCACCATCCATTTCCAAAATTTCCCAACACCCCAAAGAGCAAGTCTGTATCTAGTAAGCATTAATTCCTTATGTCCTTCCCCCAACTTTGGCCCCTAGCAGCCTTTATTCAATTTGCTGATGCTATGAATTTGCATGTTCTAATTATTTCATATATATATTTACATATTCTAATTATTTCATATAAATGAGATCATGTAACAGTTGTTCTTATGTGTCTGGCTTATTTCACTCAACATGATATTTTCAAGGTACATATATGTTATAGCATGTATAAGAACTTCATTCTTTTTTACAGTTAAATAATATTCCATATTTTGCATAAACCACATTTTTTTATGTTGATGGACAATTGGGTTGCTATCATATTTTAGCAATTGTGAATAATACTTTTATAAACATCAGTGTGCAAATATCTGTTTGAATAAATGCTTTCAATTACTTTGGGTATATACTTATGAGATATCCAGGTTATATAGTAATTCTATATTTAACTTTCTGAGGAACCCTTAAGATTCCTTAAGTTGGCTGCACCATCTCATTATAGTTATGATTTGCATATCTCTAATGGCTAATTCTATTGAGCATAGTTTCATGTGTTTCTTGGTAACTTGTATTTCTTCTGTGGAGAAATGTCTATTCAAGCCTTTGCTCATTTTTAAGGGGTTTGTTTGTCTTTTTGTTACTGAGTTGTAGAAATTTTTATATATTCTGCATATTAAACCCTTATTGGATATATGATTTCCAAATTTATTCTCCCATTCTGCAGGTTGTCTCTTTACTTTCATGTTAAAGTCCTTGATGCATAAAAGCTTATTTTTTAAATTTTGATGAAGTCCCATTTATTTATATTTCTTTTGTTGCTCAAACTTCTGATGTAAAATCAAAGAAACCACTGCCTAACACAATGCCCTGAAGATGCTTCCCTATATTTCCTTCTGAGAATATTATAGCTGGTGCTTATTTTAAGGTCTGTCATCCATTTTGTGTTAATTTTTGCTTATGGTGTGAGGTAGGCTCCCATCTTCATTTTTTGTTTATGGTTATCCAGTTTTCCCACTATCATTTGTTGAGGAAATTATTCTTTCCCGAGTGAAATCAATTGGCTGTTCATGTGAGGGTTTATGTCTGAATTCTCAATTTAATTTCATTGTTCTATATACTAGTACTTCTGCTTTTACCAGTCTATTTAGATTACTGTAGATGTGTAATATATTTCAAAATTGGAAAATGTCAGTTCTCCAACTTCATTCTTCTTTTTCAAGATGGCATTGGTTACTTGGAGTCACTTACCCTTTCAGATAAATTTGATGATTGGCTTTTCCATTTCTGCAAAGAAAGCTATTGGAATTTTGATCAGGATTACATTGAATCTGTAAATCACTTTGGGTAGATTTTAACATCTTAGTAATATATAGTCTTCTGAATCCATGAACATGGTATGTGCTTCCATTTATTTAAATATTCTTTGATTTCTTTCAGAGATATTTTGTAATTTTCCATGTTCAAGTCATTTATATCCCTTGGTTATATGTATTCTTTGATATTTGATCCATTTAGTTGCTGTTGAAAATGAATTTTTTTCTTGATTTCCTCTTCAGATTGTTTATTATCAGTGTATAGAAACATACTGATTTTTGTATGTTGATCTTGTACCCTGCCACTTTGCTGATCTCATTTATTAGCTGTAATAATTTTGTTGGGGCTGTTTCATTGTTCTGTTGTTTCATTAGTTTTACTTTGAATATTTCATTCTATGAATATTTCTGAATAATAATTTCTAATTCTGCCTAAACATTTTGTGCAAACAATTTGTGTTTTGTGCTTGTTTGATTTTTTTGGGAGGTACCGGGAATTGAACCCAGGACCTCATTCATGGGAAACAGGCACTCAACCACTGATCTATATATGCTCCCCAGCAAACAATGTTTTATGTTGAAAACGTGTTTTCCTTCTAGGAGTCTTTAATGCTTGTATCTACTAGGCAGAGTGTATATGCAACCCAACAAAAACCTTAGATAATGAGTGTTAATGAGTTTTCCTTAAAGTCACAACTTTACAAATTTTACAGTTCTTTGTGGAAAGGATATATTATGCTGCATTTTCCCATCCACAGATTTTGAGCTCTATTTTTTAATCTTTAAATGGCATTTACTGGTTACATTCTTGTACAAGTTTTAGGCCACATATAACATATGAGCATATCTAAATATCTAAAATTAAAATTTCTAGGTCATGAGATTTTAACGCATACAATTGTTCAGCTTAAAAAAATAATGCCAAATTGATTTCCAAATTGGCTTTATCAGTTTCCACTGATATCAGCAATGTATTGAAAGCCCTGTTCCATACACTTTCAGTTCAATATTTTGTATTGTAGGGATTTTTCATTTCTCAAACATCAGGTTATTATAAAATAGTGGCTCATTCTTATGATTTTTTAAAATCTCTAATACCAATGATCTTGAGAATCATTTAGCATATAGAGATTGTTTAGTTTTATCTGTTAAATGCCTGTTCCCATTAATCACTTTCCTCACATGTTAATTGAATTTTTCATATTAATTAATGCTTCTATTTAAATTCTGATTTATTCTTAATTCATTGCCCAGACAAAAGATATGGCAGGGCAAAGGGCTTTGGTTTCTCAGGACTAAATTAAGTACACAGGAGAAAAGGGAACCCCAGATACACTCAGGGTTTTGGGAAACTAACCAAGAACTGTTTTTTTGCTCAGTATTTATACCCCCAACCAAGAATCAAAATAATTTCCCATCTTATGAAGTGATGTGGATGTTGAGAATGGGAAGTGTCTTAGTCAGCCAAAGGGGTGCTGATGCAAAATACCAGAAATTGGTTCGTCTTTATAAAAGATACTTATATGGGGTAGAAGTCCACAGTTACCAGGCTATAAAGCATGAGTTTCTTCCCTCATTAAAGTCCATTTTCACGTGTTGGAGCAAGACAGCTGCCGATGTTTCCAGGGTTCAGGCTTTTGGGTTCCTCTATTCCTGGGGCCCCATTTCTCTCCGGGCTCAACTCCTCTGTTTCCTCCACAAAGTCAGCTGTACACTATGAGGCTCTCCAGGTTTTGCCTCTCTCCACAAGGCCAGCTGTAGACTCTCAGATGAACAGCTCATGTCTTTTCCCGGGGCCTTCTCTCCTTTCTCACGACCAAGCACTCTTACTTCCCAGGACTCCAGCTCAAGACTCCAACATCAGAACTACCACAACTCTGTCCTTTGCCCTGCCTTTTATCTTCGATTCCCCACCCAATGAGGGGTGGGGCTCAGCACCTTACTGACATGGCCCAATCAAAGCCCCAATTATAACTTAATCATGCCCTGATGAACAGATCCGTTTACAAGCATAATCTAATATCTATTTTTGGGATTCATAACTTCATCAAACTGCCAAACTGCTACAGGAGGTTAGAGCAGGCCTACAGAGTTTCTATGTAGAAGAACTTTTTGATTAATGAGAGAGATAAGAAATCTGATTTTACATTACATAGGCAACACTTTCAATAGTTTCCCTTCTCTAAAATATCCCCATTTATGCTTGTAATTTAAGAAATTATCTGCTGTTAATTTATCTTTCTCTGCTATCATGCATTTTATGCATGTGGATGAAAGAAATGTGTTGTTTTCTCACTGTCTTCTCAAAAGCCATGGTGATAATACACACTTGTGGAAACAAGGAGTGATTCAGGCAATATAAAAAAAATCATAGTCTTCAAACCAGTTCTTATCTAAGTCTGTTTAGAATCCACTATACTTTCCTTCCAAAGAAATTTTCTATGCTTTCTTCCACAGATGATTAAATACATCATCAACAATAATACATATGATTTGATCAAGATAACCTGAGAAATATCTCCCTTTGCAAGTAATTTTATAAATCAATTTTACCATAGTATTCTTAGCTTTCTATTTCTGATAATTTCAAAATTGAGGACTATTAAAAGGTAAAAAAAAAAAAAAAAAGAATGGGACACACTTGCTTAAAAAAAGAATGCTGGTGTCTTACATATTAAATTTCCCTCCCAAAAAGAATCAATTGGTGTTCCATAATCATTTAATTAGGAAAAAAGAATTTTATTTTTATCATTGTATTACAACTTAGGAAATGGAGACTTTAATTATTCTACTCAATTATGTCAACAGCTAAGGGACTGTTAAATTCTAAGCCGTAATCTGTCTTGTAAAGTTTAATTTATTTCACTGGCCTATTTATAATTCAGTCTATTTCTTTAAGTATTGTGCTTCAATTAATTAATTTAATTAATGTTTCAATGAAATAAAAGGCTAGGAATGCTGATTTGAATGGATAGGTTGTTATTTAATTTAAAAGGATAGTAAAAAATAAAATATATAATATATAATTAAAATGTGCCTAATTTTCTATTTATATTATATTGACTTTTGATGCTTTAAAGTTATTACACTGACCATGGTTTTTGCAGTCATAGAGGGGATTTTCTTAATCTCTCTATTAAGGGGGATTAATGGCCTGCTTTTTGTCCTAGACCTGTACTAGCTCCTGGCCTTAGGAATTCCTCCATTTACATAAATAAAAATGCCCCTTCTACTCCCTATGTCATTGACTTTCTCTCCCTCTTGGGTGCTCTATTGTAGGGATTTAATGCATGTAACCTTTTGCCTAAGGTCCCTTTCACTTAATTGCTTCTTACTCTTTTTAAGCTGTCTACAAACAGTTTCTGGACACAGGACAAGTTCCAGGAGAGTGAGCCCAAGATGACCTTCCTAGTTCAATCTTTAAGGCTTCTTCATTATATGCATAGAGGGTACTCTGATACTCCCAGAATAAGGCCAGGGATACTCAGTAAGACTATGTCTGGCTCCACTCCATCCAGGGAGGTATTTGAACAGGGGTCTGCAAGTAATACCATGAGCTCGAACTATCATTTTTAAAGCTGCCTTTCCTTGATTCAGCACCTGCCCAGTTACTGCCACCACTTAACTGTTTTGTGGAGTTTTAAGGAAGATGGCTTGGTTTGTTTTTGCTAATTTTGAAGCAGGCTAGATAAGAAATCAATAGATGGATCTGGAACCAGGCAAGAAATCCACGTGGACATCGATACCCCCAAGATGGCTGCTGGAAAACCCTCACAAGAGTCTGTCATTCAGAACATGATTTCCTCTGGAAGCCAGGGGAAGCCCCAAAATTTTCTCCAGGGACTTTATCATTGTGCCCTCTGAGGGACTGATGGGTGGGGTAATCAATCAAAACAGCAAACAGCTAGGATTCCTCCCATGTCATTAGCAAAGGGGCAGAATAATTAATGGATTAAAAGCAAGTGCAAAGGCAGAATCTCTCTCTCTTGTCTTTTAACCCCTGTTCTTGCCTTCAGCGTGCTGTTCTCACCATGTCCTCCTGCATGGATCAACATGCAAGCAAAACCTGGCATTTATCATCTATAATGGGAAATTGTAGTCTGTAAATCGGTCCTCTTTATCTCTCTTCAGCCCCTTCCTCTCTATGTGGGCTACCTGGCACCCATAATGTGTTTTTTTCCCATTTCTCTTCCCTCCCTACTGTAATAAATTACTGGCCTAATCAGTGTGGTATGCTCTTGAAATTCATTTTTTGCAGCATAGTCAAGATCTTAGACAAAATCTGGTAGCATATTTGGCACTGTTATCAAGGAGATCATTGGTGAGTGAAACTATGGCCTATAGCCTGTTTAATGACTTTTTTTGGTTATCCATTTTAAACGGGTTTGCCCACAAAACCCCACAGAAAGTAATACTGGGAGGGAAGAGGCCAGGGCATGGGAACTCTCTTCATCTGCACCATGCTCCCGGGTTTGTGAAATCTGACCCCAGCCGGCAGGTCAGGGGCACAAGGCAGGGGCCCAAAGCAGGGCCCTGCCAAGACCGAGGTCCCCTGGCCCAGCTCCAAACACTACTAGTCTGCTTTTTCAAGCCCTTTTAGCAGCCATGAGCATTGCCCTTGGGCCTGGCTGCCATTGCCTTCCCCTGCCCTCGCTCCTTGGCAACACAATGACTCAGAGCAGGGTTTGTACCTCCCCACAGGTCCACACCTTTGCAAGCCCAACTTCCTATCCACTACACCTGGCTTCCTGGTCTGGGACAGGATGGGAAGGGGGTGGGCAAAATGGATGCAGTGGGAGTTCCCTTACCCAGGGTGGGTCACAGGCCAGGGCTGCTCTCATAATTAACCTTTACCCACATTTTAACTTCCTACTTCCTACTACTGAATTTCTCATTACAACTATGTGTTAAAATGCTTTGAAATGTCTTAAAAACTGTAAAACTGAAAATACATTTTCTAAGGAGGAAGTTATTGCCTCAGGGCCCTAAGGCCTGTTAGTTAGAATAATGATCTCTAATCACTTAATGGCCTTTTGATGGCTGGTATAACTGAGAAGCTCCCAGGTTCTAGAACTGCTTTTTAAGACCTCTGTAAGAATAGGAAGAAGTTTTTACTGCCCCTTCTCTAGGAAGGAGCAATATTTGACTTGAAAGGCATCCTATCTATTCGATCTGTCTCCCAAGTCCAGAACGGCCCTGGAAATACCCAGCAGCAGGGTCTCTATGATTCCTGGGGTGGCAGGAGCCAGAGGAGTAACTCTGAATGTCTCCCAAGACCTAGGAAGTCTTGGGCACTTCGATTCAGAGAGCAGCCAAACATTCCCTGAGATTTATCTTAGGAGCTTCTGTTTGGGTAACAATGCTGTCAATCTCAGACACTGGAATGTAGAGGTGCGGAGAACCAGAGCAGTAAACTCTGAACTGCCACCATTCCTTGGGCCCTTCCATTCAGAGGACAGCCAAATGTCCCCTGAGACCTTGCTCAGATGCTTCGATTTGGGTAACCGCCCTAATGTCTCCCACCAATCCATCTTGGGTGCTTTGGTCTGAATTTTGGAGTTTTCAGGCACCCCCAAGACCTAGATTGGCCACAGAAACACCTGTCAGCAGGGCTCTGGATTAAATTCTCAGGACGCAGAGACCAGAGCATCAGCTCCAAATTATTTGGAGTAGTAAATGTTTCAGTCAGACTTGGACTCTGGAGTGCCAGATCAGTCAACTAAAAAGTGTCTCTTCATTCTTCCTAGAATAATGGGCATGGTCCCCATAGGAGTGTCTTCTCAGAGATCAGGAAATTCTGCCTACTGCTGGTCTACATGGCCACAGTATAGCCAAGAGCAGCCTCTATTCTAGACCATATGCAGAAAGACATTAAACATGTTTAAAGTCTGGTAAACTTCATTTTCTAAGTAGTTAATAAATGTGCCTATAAGATAAATGAAGGGCCACCTTGGCTGAGAGCAGTAGGGGCAACAACCCTTTTCATTTAAATACCCACCAAATTAACTTGGGAGTGACCTCTCAGTCTTCACCCCATACCAGGTGGTAGACAAGCTTAGCCTAGGTCTCCCTTCTAGCCCTTGTTCCAGAACCTATCCCACTCATATACTGGAGAGGAGTGGCAAACCCACACGCCATCCTGCCAGGGCTAAGCATTTCCCACCAGAAGGGAAATAGCAAATGAGGTGACTAAGACTCACTTCAGCTTAGCCCTTTTGAGATGGTCCATGGGCAACCTTTCCTCACTCAGGACCTGGAAACCAGGTTCTGACCAAAACTTGGCAAGAAAACATGCTTCTCTCTCAATTAGAGCCAAAATATAAGGAACTTTACTCTGTAGTTCTGATCACTTCCACTGCTATTAAAGTTAAAAGAATTTCCAGCTTGGTGCACTTATCTCAAGTGAAGCCAGCTGCCCAAGGAAGTGCCAGTTCACCAGAAACATCTGACTGGACATACAAGTGCCAGTCATTGGATGGCCTGAAATGCCTCTTCAAGAGACAAAGCTAAGTAGTGTCTGTGTCAAATACAGCTTTTCCCTCTGACTCTAGCCCAAAGGCCTATTGCTAGGGGGAGGGCAAACCAAACACCCCTTTAAAAAACCTTGTCTGTTTTCATCTCCTGTAGCTTACCTAAAAGGACAATGCTTCTCATTCCTTTCCTCTACCATAGGAACTGGGATTGGCAATTTATACCAAACCCTATTGTCTACTGCAATATCTTCCCTAGAGATAACTGACAGTATAAAATAACTGAAAGAAGAATACTGTTTCTCATCAACATTGGGAAGATGCAGCCTTTATAGGCACCTGGCCTTTTCTACTTTTGTGGTCCAGTATCCTCTTAGTGGGACCATATATTCTCAAAATTCTAATCAAGTTTATTTCTTCCAGAATCAACATCTTATAAGCCATATTGGGACTTCATCCAGCTTTGCCCAGGATGCCAGATCTATCTTCCTCCAACCGAGATAGAACAGCCAGAGGGTTTTACACCTTGTCAGGTAAGGCCTACTGTCCCTAAACAACAGGAAGTAATTACAGAAGAATGACCATCTTCCTTCAGCACCCCTTTAAGAATAAAGGTGTAAACTCTCTGAAGGGGGAATGAAGCAGGCTAGATAGGAAATCAATAGATGGATCTGGAACTTGGCAAGAAGTCCACATGGACACCGATACCCCCATTATGGCTGCTGGAAAACTCTTACAAGATTCTGCCATTCAGAACAAGATTTCCTCTTGAAGCCAGGAGAAGCCCTGGATATTCTCTAGGTACCTTATCATTGGGCCCTCCTGGGTGATTGATGGGTGAGGTAATCAATCAAAACAGCAAAGAGCTGGGACTCCTCTCATATCATTAGTAAAGTGGCAGAATAATTAATGGTTTAAAAAGCAAGTGCAAATGCCAAATCTCTCTCCTCTCTCTCTCTCTCTCTTTCTCTCATCTTTGGACCCCTGGTTTGGCCTTCTTTGCCCCCTCATGGATCAACATGCAAGTAAAACCTGGGCATTTATAATCTACAATAGGAAATTGTAGTCTGTAAATCAGTCCTCTTTATGACTCTTTAGTCTCTTCCTCTCTACCTGGGACCTATAATCTGTTATTTTCTCCCATTTCTCTTCTCACCATTCCTCAATAAATTACTGGCCTAACTAAACTGATGTGCTCTTGAAATTCATTTCTTGTAGCTTAGCCAAGAACCTAAACAAAATCCAGTTACAGTTGTTCAAAGATTCTGTGTGGCAACAGCACTCAGGAATAATTTATGACACCCTCTTGATCCTTTCATTCTTTATATTGTAGCTAAAGTTATATTAACAAAATGCAAATATGATCTTGCCAACTTTCTGCTTAAAACCCTATGCCTGGCTGTGAACCTACAAAATAGGTTCTGCCAAATTTGGTGGGCACTTAAGACTGAGAAATGAAGGATACTCCTATCAAAATATTAACAGTTTATTCAGAAACTTACAAACTGGAAGCTGGGTGTCCACAGGAAGTTCAGAGTAGTGATCCACAACAACCAGGGGGTGCAAGTTGGGCCACTGTAGATGTGGTACATCAATACACATTTTCCTAGTAGGAAAAAATGTGCTTACTATAGATAAAATTCGGCCATTCATCAAAATAATTGTTGGCGCCATCAATTGCTATAGAGATAATGTGGAAACAACACAGACATACGTACACTATATCTGGCATTAAATTATTATTTAAGATGAATTTGAGTGCCTACTCTAGGTCAATCACTATTCTAAATGCTTGGAATACATATGTGATCAAAGTAGACAAGGATCTCTAGCCTGATTTGGCTTTCTTTGTAAGGAGAAGTACAATAAGCATTACATAAATTAGATATGTAAATTAAATAGAATGTTTAAAGTTGATAGAAACTATGCAAAATTTCAATTTCAGTGGCAGAGATGCAGGGGCAAGTTTTCATAAAATATAATCTATTCATCAAGTGGTTGATGACCAGGTAGAAAAATATATAGTTGGGTATTGCAGTCCCGAGAGAAGTATATGTGAGGACAGAAGTATATATGAGGAACTGAGACTGGCACAATAGAACAAATAATAAATACTTCCTGTGGCAGGTGGAACCTCATAGGGAAAAAAATGAAAGGAATTAAATATGGGTTTGGCTTTGTTAAACAAACATTGAAGGAAGACATTTTTGGAGAGAAGGAATAGTATGAAAAAAGTTACTGAGTAATACAGAAGCCTAACCTCTATAAGATTTGCAAATAGTTCAACAAAGAAATTCAGTCAGATGCAGTTAAGCAAGGGTAGTGATCAGGGGGTACTTACATAACTTGGAATTTTTCCTAAAGTTGTGAGAAGTTACCATATAATTATCAAGTAATCTCTTAGTTCATGGTCATCTTATCCATACTTTGGAGGGGTTGACTGGGGATAAGAACTGAAACAAGAATGTGATTCATATACTATTATAAGAATCTGCTAAGAGATGAGAAAGACCTAATCTAAAGTGGCAAAAGTGGGATAGAAATGTGCAGAAAAATACATAGATATTCCTTCAGGTATATTTTATTTATAGAGTGAAATAGTTTAATAGATCCCCAAATTCAGATTAAAAAAAAATTGGAAATGTATGAAATTTTTTTTCCTGAGGTATAATGATTTTAATTCATTTGTGACCTAATGAATTTGAGAATTTGAGACACTAGTGATATATCCAAGTGGAACACTGGAGAGAGGCTTGTACTAGAGAGCTGAAAATATGTATTTGAGAACTACCTGTGTACATATAGTATTAGACAATTTGAAAGTATATGAAAAAAAAGCTGCATTTTGTATTGTAAGGACAGAAAGGCCAAAACAATAAAATCTATATGCAAATCTCAATGCAATACTTAATTGGCAATAGAGTTGCTCATGCAGGTGTTAGATGAAAAAATGTTATTAAGGCAAAAGGAACCACCAGCTTCTGGTGTAAACACCGAGAGAAGAAAACATTTTAAGAAGAATAGAATGGCCACTTTGAGCAAATGTAGGAAATATAAGCACATGAGAAGTACAGGTGTTCATAGGATTATCTCTTTAAAACATGTATAGCAATGATGAAGTAAAACACTAAGTCATTTTCAGAATGATTTATTTTAATCCATTTTCTTACACATTGAATCCAGTCACCCTCCTCTTCTAAAATATTAAATGGTTTCTAATGTAATACAGAATGAAATCCTTACTAGAGCATTAAATTCCTTCCATGGCATCACTATCACCTTATTTACTTTTGTGTCAACCATATTCCACTTCTCTCACACCAGGTAACTTTCATTTCTCAAATGGACCATGAAATATTTCTCAAATCAACTTTTAGAAAGATTAATCCTTCCTCAATGAATGCTCCCTATAGTCCAGAGGATACACAGCAGCCCAGCTCAAATGCTGCCCCCAAACCCACTCTTTTTATCAATGTGTTATCCTGCTTGTCATAATCTATTGATCCTTTATATACATGATCACTTTAAATATTGCTTACTGTCTATAAGAAAGTTTATTCCCCCCAAAATTGTCATTTGTAACATCTTATATTTGCATTCTGTTGAGGTATTTTGTGTTATTGAGTGTTCTGTCAACTATTTTACTTAAAAGTAACATTGTTTGTCATGGAACCATATAAAGGCCATTGTGGAATATCTCATAAACAAGTCTTTTACAATAAGCCTAGAAAGCAATTCACTAAGCATTTACTTCATAGATGTTGGAGATGGATAACTACAAGAAGAAGGGAAACACAACTGTTTAAATATTGTGAATAAATATCTGTAGCTTCAGCATCACATATGGATTCACAATCTTTGGTATAGCAACTTGGCCAATATAAAGGTGAGTTGTTCAGGAAAGCTGTGTTAGATGACTCAAAATTTTCACTAGTTATAAAACTGAGCCTGAAGAAAGTAAAAATCTTGAATACATTTTTTCATAAAACATAGGAAGTAAAAAATATATAATCAATTTAGTATATTCTTTAAAACTTGTAATTCATAACTAACTAAATAATAAAAGTATTAGTGAAATCAATGAGTCTACTCTTTTAAGTAAATATATGGTGATTGCTTCTCTAGCAGTACAAGTAATCAGCCAGAAGCCCCACTTAAGCACAACTAGTAATCTCCATCAGTGTCCATTCTGAGTAGTTGTAAGAATGCATAAGTGATGCTGTTCAATTATTAATATTATTTATTTTAATATATATTCAATTGTAAGTTTTTTGACTTGGCTGTTTATTTCCTTGTTTGTTTGCTTTGCTCTTGGATCTTCTTTTTGGAAAAAAATAAGATATCATCTGGCTATAAGAATTGTTTTTTATATGGTCATATAAGAAATGCCTAAATAAATAAATACACAATACTATTTTGTAACTTGATGTTTTAATTTTTTCTTTCATGAATTATTTTATACCTAAGTAAATATAGAGACCTGCAACATCAATTTAAAGGCTGTAATAATATCTATACTAGAATGCATTAAGCTAAATTATTGGTAACAGCAAAGTTAATTTCTTTATTTAACTTTTATAAATTTTAAAACTATTTCCTTGAGATAAATATCTTATAAGTATTTCATACATTAGAATAAACAATCCAGTTGCCATGCTGATAATACAGATGATAAGTAAAGAAATTAGTTGGACAATAATTAAAGAATCAGATGATATTAATCATAACTCAACTAATAGAAGGGAATATAGGGAGACACAGCTTTCAGGTACATAAAGAGGTAAAATAATAAGTTACTGATGACTGATTAATATGGAAATGTGGTGGAAGGGGAAAACGAAGTAAAGACAATGAAAAAATATGTACAAGTAAGTGTAATATTATGACATTCTGTGAAATAATTAACAGAGAATACAAAGAAAGTTGGTATGTGTTTTGGTGGATTTGTTTAGTTTTTGTGGCTATGAAACAGCCAAATGGAAATGTCTATCTTAGAGTTAGGCAATCAAATCTGAAATGCTTCTAATACACCTTTGAGGTTTATTTTATTGATAAGGGTGTAGAGGATTCAAAGAGTTAAGTAATTTTTTAAGTTATGTAGTAAATGGCAGAAATAATATTTGAACCTACAACTTGTCTGCCTTTAAAACCCGTATGTTCAACCACTAACTATTGGTTAAAGTTTATTAAATTTTAATGATAGAATTTACCTAACAAAATTTTATCAATTGCATCAATGTACTTCTACGAACAACATGCTTTCTATAGATTTTCTCTTTAAAATGTTGCCCATGTAATATTGCAGTTTGCCTTTTTAATCTAGCCAATGAATTCTGTTACTTGCCTTAATATCCACCCCCCATCCTGGTCACCTTGGTGTAAAATCTCTGTTCTTTTCTTTGTTGTTATGATGGAATGAAAACCTTTGGGCAAAAAGAAAGAACTTGGTGACCAGAATATGAGAAACACACATATTCCTTCTCTTACTACAGGGATCTTGACCAATGAGAATCAGGAAATCCTGGTAGTCACTGGAAGCTCAAATAACACTGTCACTGAGAAGATCTGATTATAAATATTAAGGGATATTGATATCATGGGAAATAATAATTGTTTTATCTTTTCACTACCTTCCTCACTCAGAATAGTTATATTTCTGCATGTCTAACAGGAATAACTAATAAATAGGAATTGGGCAATTTTAAATATAAAATAAAATAAATTTAGTTTGTTATATATGTGTAAATATACTTCTATATAAAAATGAGATCTAGACCAGCCTTCCACTTTAAACATATCTCCTTTTACATATTACATGATTAGAACAAAGAATGTATTCTAAATTATAATTTAAAATTATTTTCTCATTAATGATTAAGTAAATCTCTACTGGCAAAAATAAAAAAAGACGTTCTCAATAGTCATTCTTTTACTTGAGTTTTAAAAAATGAACTTTTAATTTCATATATTTCACTTTATTTATCATTTTTTTGAATAATCTTCTCTATTTTGTATAATACAGCAAAATTCACATGGCATATAAAAACGTGAGGTAATCAGTATCACAAAATTTATGTATTTTAGTAAGCTACAACATTATATTGCATGGCACCTGCAAATGCATTTAAAAAAATCTATTCTTACTTTTTGACATCATGTGTTCACAATCTTTACCCCATTTAACATTTCTTTTTCCATTAAATGCCATTTTGCTCAAAATTAAATGCATCAGAGCATGTTGTATATTAACAGCATTGCTAAATAAAATCAAAGACACAATCTTAGCAGGGTAATTGGATTTCGTTAAGTACATGTCAAACACTCACCAGATATTGAAACATTTCTAAAACCTAAAAGTTAATATTTCAGATAGTTAATATTCTTCTGATATTTAGAGTCTTCAAAGCATGGAAAATAGGTCAGATGTTTACAGCAAAGAAATATAGATCAGAATAAGATTACATAGTTAGTAAAATATTTCAAATAAATAATTTTGAGAGCTATAGACTTTTGTTTCATCTCTTATAAATTTATTTCTTTAGTTCTTTTATGTTATTGAGAATCATATTCCACCTTCCTAATGTGGACTTATGTTCATGTAAGCTCTATGTAGTATTATTTCAATTAATCACATATGGCCACCTAAGTTAGGAAAGGGCTATCTGGCATGCCTAAGAAAAAAAAGACCTAATTGGATTTACCAGATGGAAGTATCAGAGTAGCATATTCAGCTTATCTGACCACATTTTCCTATCAGGATCCATATAATTTGACTTTAATTTATGCAAAGGGGGGAAGAATTTATCTTACAAGATTATATACTTCAAGTAGACTAAAGTAACTTCAAAATAAGTACAAAAATAATACTGACCTACCCATCAGTCATATCCTATTTTAATTTTGAGTTAAACTAAAGCCTTTGAAGAATTGAAGCATACCCAAAATAGGTAACATCAATTTTAGCATAGGAATTTATTTAGAATATTTCATTTGAAGCATATTGCTTCTATTTCTTCTTTCCACATGCACTTTGGATATGCACAGTATAGGAACATTGATTTAATGAAGCAGGTTATTTTGAGCAGTTGAGTCATAAACTGAGATATTTGGGAAGAAAATGAGTAGTAGACAGTTTGGTATGTCACAGCTATTTAAATCAACTTCAATTTATTCCTTTTGAAAGTTCTCCCAATTATTGTCCAAAACTATAAGGTAAATCAATATAATTAATGAACAAGTAGCTATAGCAGTCCTCTTCCTACAAACTAACTAGATTACAACCCATATCAAGAACTTACTTCCAAATGAGGCAAAGATAGGAATTTGAGAAGAGTGCAAATTGCATAAAATATTGTCCTTAGTCCATGCAAATCAAAAGAAAATTAAAGCTGTTACAATGTTAATATGCTACTCTGAAAAATTAAGTGTAAGAGAGTAATTGAAGAGTATCAGACTTCTGGTTGAATCAATGCTAAATTTTATTTCTGAAGAAAACATGGATAAGAGAAGACAGAAGTCAAACTATAGTTAGAATCTTGTTCTACCTAACCCAAGCATCAATGGGAAAAAAAGAATAGTAAAAATAAGGTTTTGTTTGGGTATTTATTATTTGTAAAATAATGTATTAAATTATAGATTTTGTAGCTTATTTTTACCTAATTTATTGGTGTAATTTTATCTGTATGTTCTTTATAGATATTTGCTCAAAATTGTTTTATATTAAAGATTAGCTTTTCAGTTTCAGTATTTACTGAAACACGATGCAGGTAATTGTTTTTCTTTATGACACACCTAATTTGAGACTCCATTTACCAGTATATGTGTTGGGTTTGATGTTCACTATCACTGATGTATTTTTCATATATTTTGATTGGGTGAAAATTACAGGATGTCTAGGATTTTATAAAATTTTCTTGTCCATCATGTCTGTACCCTCTTATATGTAGTGAGATGGCCTATAGTGCCCACTTTAATTATTTGGGAAATAAGTGGAAGTATACAAGCATATCAATTCCATTTGCTATAAAGTAAGGCTATGTTAAATGAATAGGACATAACAGATTGAGATTTGTTCTCCAGTTATTTTTATCCTAAGTAATTTCTTCTGTGCCTTTTCATTCAGGTTAAAGTTTATAAAATGATAACAGCACACACACATGTGTGTATGTATGTATGTATATATATATGGGAGTATGAATATGTGTGTGTGAATGTATTACATTATATAAATATGTCCAAAAAGAAATAACTTTTCATAATCTATTTAATAGTGAATAAAATCAACTAAATTGAAGAGACATTAAATGATGACTTTAAAGATATGTGCTCTTTAGGTACATTAGGATGAAAAGCAAAAAAAAAAAATAATAATAATAATAATAATAATAAATTAGCTAATATAAATAATACATGACAAACCCAAAGGTATTTTGATCCAATATCACTGTAATTAATAGGATCAAATTTTAAAAGTAACAAAAACAAGATCCAATTGTATGTTATCTACACAAAGCACCCTTTAAAATATAAAGACACAGATAGATTAAAAGTAAAACAACATGCCATGTTTTCTTAATGAAAAAAAGCCAGTGTAGTTGTATTAATTTTGGACACAAAGGTGTCTGAGCAAGGAAAATCATCAGAAATTAAGAATGTGCATTCATAATGTCCAAGGGATCAATTCTCCAAGAAGACATAATTCTTAATTTATATGCACCTAACAACACAGCATCAAAATACATGAGGCAAAAGCTGATAGATATACAAGGAGAAATATACAAATCTATTATTGTAATTGGAGAATTCAAGTGTCATTAGTTGACAGATCTAGGAGGTAGAAAATCAGCAAGCATATCAGTCAGAAGTTGAAATGAGCAGCACTATCAATCACCTGGATCAAATACACATTTATTGGTACTCTGTCCAATAACAGCAGAATACTCATTCTTCTCAGGTTCACATGGAACATTCATCAAGACAGATCAGATCCTGCCATATGACAAATTTTATCATATTTAAAAGAAAACAAATCATGCAAAGTTATTGACTCTCAGTCAATAACAGAATTAAATAAAAAATAAACAACAAAAATCTTAAAATCTTTGGAAATTAAACAACACATTTGAAAATAATACACATGTCAAAGAAGTCATCTCAAAAGAATAATTTTTTTAATTGGAATTAAATGAAAATGAAATTACAACTTATCAAAACTTGTAGAATGTGAAGGGGAATTGTGGGAACATAGCAACACATTATGCAGAAAAGGCACAGCTCTCAAAAAATCAATGGAGAAACATTCAAAGGCTGCCCCAGGGACCTGCTTTGGGGGTCAGCAGATCAGGACAATGCTTCACAATTCCTAGGAGAGCGAAGAACAGTGAGAGAAGAAGCCGAAACAACAAACCGTGAGTTACTAAACCTCCCTGCTGCCAAGAAAGGCTCTCCTTCCCCAACCCCCAAGTTAATTAGTGCCAGTAAAATCGCTGCTCATTCAGCTGACTGAAAGGGGAGCAAAAGTCTTCCTCCCTGCCAGCTTTTACAAGGGAAAAGGGAAGGGGAGTAGGAGTACTCTTCTTCAGTGAATTTGGCCAGTGGAGCCCACTTTGAATTTTGGCTCTGGCCAGATGAAAACAAAAGAAAACTGAGATAGATATACCTGAGCAGAAAAGTGTGCCAATGAGCGTCATGTGCTGACTGGTCTGGAAATTACATGGACAGAAACTGCTTTTAAAACTGTGTTTATCCTACCCTTGGGAGAAAGTCTGTGACCTATTACTGAGTCCCTGACACCATTTTGGTAACAAGCTGGGCAATTTTAAAGACTTAGGATAAGTTGAACCAAATATCAAAGACCTGTGAAAAAATAACAACAATAGGCAAGGGAGAGAAATTGGTCATCAGAAAAAATTCACCAACATATCAGATATCTATACATCAGCAAAAAATTAGAAGCCATACTAGGAAACAGGAAGAGATGGCTCAGCCAAAAGAACAAATCAAATATCCTGAGATATTTGATTCAGAGATTCAGGATTTGAGACAATTAATCAATGATAATCACACAATTCTCCTAAATCATTTTAAATAAGAAAAAAAAAAATTGACTAAAGAGTAAAGGATATTAAGGAGACAATGGGAGACCATAAAGAACAATTTGAAAGTCTGCAAAGAAAATTAACTGACCTTATGGAAGACAGGATAGATGAGATTAAAAATACTTTAGAGGCACATAAGAATAGATTCAAACTGCTTGAAGACAGAATTAGTGATTTTGAAGACAGAACATCTGAACTGGAAAGGACAGGAGAACAGAACAGAATAAGGAGCACTTGATAAGATTAAGTGCCGACCTCTCATCAGGCACTACAGAGGAGAGAAAGAAGTGGCACAATGTATTTAAGGTATTGAAAGAGACAAACTGCCAGCCAAAAGTTCTGTGTCTGGCAAGGCTGTCCTTCAAAAATTAAGGGGAGTTCAAAGTCTTCACAAACACAAACTGATAGAATATGTTACCAAAAAACCACAATTTCAAGAGATACTAAAAAGAGCTGCAGACTGAAAGGGATAAACAAGGATGAGAGACTTGGATAAGACTGTAGAAATGAAGACTATTAGAAAAGGTAAAAAGATAAACTGTAGTATGATATGACAACAGAAAGCCAAAGGTCAAAAAAGATGAATTAAATAATGCCTTTACAGTAATAACATTGAATGTTAATGGCTTGAACTCCCCAATCCAAAGACACAGACTGATAGAATGGATTTAAAATATAAGCCATTTATATGTTTTCTACAAGAGACTAACCTCAGACATATGGACACAATCAGGCTAAAAGTGAAGCATTGGAAAAAAATATTTCATGCAAATAGTAACTAAAAAAGAGCTGGAGTAACAATACTAATATCAGACAAAATAGATTTTAAATGCAAAACTGGTTATAAGGGATGAAGAAGGTCATTATATATTAATAAAAGGAGCAATTCTCCAAGAAGAAATAACTATACTAAATATTTATGCATCTAACCTGAGTGCCCCAGGATACAAAAGGCACACATTGGCAAAGCTGAAGGGAGAAACAGATGTCTCTACAATAATATTTGGAGACTTCAATATGCCACTGTCAGGATTGGATATAATATCTGGACAGAGGATAAATAAAGAAACAGAGAACTTGAATAATATGATAAACTAGACCTAACAGACATCTTTAGAGCATTGCACCCCAAAACAGCAGTATATACATTCTTTTCCAGTGCTCATAGATCCTTCTCCAAGATAGACCATATGCTGGGTCACAAGACAAGTCTCAATAAATTTAAAACGATTGAAATTATACAAAGCACTTTCTCTGATGATAATGGAATGAAGCGGGAAATCAACAATGGACAGAAAAAAGGAAAAGTCATAAATATATGGAAATTCAACAACACACTTTTAAACAATCAGTGGATTGAAGAAGAAATTGGAAGAGAATTCAACAAATATCTTCAGGCAAATGAAAATGAGAAGACAACATATCAAAACATATGGGATATGGGAAAGAGTGCTGAGAGGGAAATGCTTACATTATAAAAGAAGAAAGAGCTAAATTGATGAAGGGATTTAGCTGAAGGAAAGTAGTAAAGATCAGAGCAGAACTAAATGAAATTGAAAACAATAGAGAGAATAAACAAAACCAACAGTTGGTTCTTTGAGAAGATCAACAAAATTGACAAACTCTTTGCTAGATTGACAAAGAAAAGAAGAGAAAAGTCACAAATAAGTAAAATCAGAAATGAGAGGGGTAACATTACCACTGACCCCATAGAAATAAGAGAGATCATAAGAGGATACTAGGAACAACTGTATGCCAAAAAACTGGAAAATGTAGACGAGATGGACAAATTCCTGGAAACACATGAACCACCTACACTGGCTTTAGAAGAAATAAAAGACCTCAAAAAACAAGTGAAGAGATTGAACCAGTTGTCAAAAACCTCCCAAAGATGAAAAGCCCCAGGCCAGATGGCTTCACAGGTGAATTCTACCAATCATTCAAAGATAAACTAATACCAATCTTGCTCATGCTCTTTCAAAAAATTGAACAGAAAACAATGCTATCAAACTCATTCTATGAAACATCACAATAATACCAAAGCCAGATAAATATCCTACAAAAAAGAAAATTGCTGACCAATACCTCTAATGAATATAGATGCAAATTTCCTCAAAAAAATACTTGCAAACCAAATCCAAAAGCACATTAAAAGAATAATACACCATGATGAAGTGGGTTTTATTCCAGGTATAAAAGGGTGGTTCAACACAAGAAAATCAATTAATGTTATAAACCGCATGGATAAATTGAAGAAGAAAAATCAGATGATGCTCTTAATTGATGCAAAAAAGACATTTGACAAAATACAGCACACTTTCTTGATAAAAAACACTCCAAAAGACAGAAATAGAAGGAAGCTTTCTTAATATGGTGATGTGCATATATGAAAAACCTACAGCTAGCATTCTACTCAATGGTGAAAGATTGAAAGCTGTCCCACTAAGATCAGAAAAAAGACAAGAATGCTCTCTGTTACCATTATTATTCAATATTGTTCTAGAAGTCTAGCTAGTGTAATTAGGCTAGACAAAGAGATAAAAGGAACCCAAATAGGAAAGGAAGAAGTAAAACTTTCACTATTCACTGATGACATGAGGAAATATGTAGAAAATCTTGAAAAATCCACAAAAAAAGCTACTAGAATTAATAGACAAGTTCAGCAAAGTGGCGGGATGCAAGGTGAATATGCAAAAATCAATAGTGTTTCTATACACTACTGATGTGCAATCTGAGGAGGGAAAAAATCCATTTATAATAGCAACTAAAACAATCAATTACTTAGTAATAAACTTAACCATGGGCATAAAAGACCTCTTCAGAAAACTGCCAAACATTACTAAAAGAAACTGAAGAAGACATAAATAAATGGAAGAACATTCTGTGTTCATGGATTGGAAGACTAAATGTCATCAAGATTTCAATTCTATCCAAACAAATTTACATATTAAATGTAATCCCAATAAATATCCTAACAGCCTTTTTTGCAGAAATCAAAAAGCCAATAATCAAATTTATTTGGAAGGGTAATGGGCTCCAATAGCAAAAAAATATTAAGAAAGAAGTTGGAGGCCTCTCACTTCCTGACTTTAAAGCATATTATTTAGATCCAGTGGTAAAAACAACATGATACTGGCATAAGGACACACTGACCAATGGTACTGAGTCAAGAACCCATATATTGACCCTCACATCTACAGTTAAGTGATTTTCGACAAGAGTGTTAAGCCCACCCAGCTGGGCCAGAATAGTTTATTCAACAAATGGCAAACTGGATAGCCATATCCAAAAGAAAGAAAGAAGACCTCTATCTCACAACTTATGCAAACATTAACTCAAAATGGATCAAGGACTTAAATATAAAAACAACAACCATAAAACTCCTAGAAGAAAGTTTAGGAAAACTTCTTCAAGATATTGTGGTAGGTGGTAATTTCTTAAACTTTATACCCAAAACATGAGCAACAAAAGGAAAAATATATAAATGGGATCTCCTCAAATTTCAAAACTTTTACACTTCAAAGGACTTTGTCAAAAGGATGAAACAGCAGCTTACTCCATGGGAGAACATGGCAATAACATATCTGATAAGGGTTTAATATCCATGATCTATTAGGAGATCATACAACTCAACAATAAAAAGACCCAGTATCCGATTAAAAAATGGACATAAGACTTGAAAAGACAACTTTCCAAAGAAGAAATACAAATGGTGAAGAAACATATGAAAAAATATTCAACATCACTAACAATGAGGGAAATGCAAATCAAAACTACAATGAAATACCATTTCACACCTATTAGACTGGCCGATATGATAAAGTCAGAAAACTGTAAATATTGGAGAGGGTGTGGAGAGATAGGAATGCTTATTCACTGTTGGTGGGAATGTAGAATGGTATAGCCACTGTGGGGGACTGTTTGGCAATTCGTAAGGAAGTTGAATATAGACTTACCATGGGAATCAGTATTACCATTGCTAGGTATATACCCAGAAGAACTGAGAGCAGTGACACGAACAGATATCTGCACACTGATACTCATAGTAGTGTTATTCATGATAGCCAAAAGTTGGAAACAACTCAGATGTCCATCAACTGAAGAATTGTGGAGTATATACATGATGAAATATTATACAGGCATAAGAAGAAATGAAGTCAAGAAACAGATGACAACAGGATGAACATAGAGGACACTATGTTGAGTGAAGAAAGTCAGACACAAAAGGAAAAATACTGTATGAATGCCCTACTATGAACTAAAGATATCATGTGCAATATAAATATATTATATGAAATATGAATATGTGTAGAATTGCATAAATAAGACCATGTTTCTTTGAGCTGAACAAATGTAAGTCAATAGCACAAAATGTTAATATCAAACCAAAAAACAAAGAAACAGCATTTACTAAGAAAGGAGACCAGATACAGAGTACTACATACTGTATGATTCCATTTATTAAAAAATATAAATATAAATGATTTTATAAAGATGAAAGAAGATTAGTGGTTATGTAGGTCTGGAGAAGCAATGCTAAAGTGTGTGGAATATTTCTTTTCAGAGTCATGAAATTGTTCTAAAATTTCTGAGAAGATGAATATATAACATTGTGATTATACTAAAAGCCATTGATTACACGCTTTGGATAGAAAAGTCAGAAACAGCAGCTATGTACACTGGAGAAAACACAGAGGGATGGACAGGTGAGGAATTTTCTTGTTTGTTTGTCTGTTTTATGTTTATTATTATTATTGAAATAATGAAAATGCTTTAATAATGATTGAAATGATGAATGCACAACTATGTGATTATAGCAAATACCATTGATTATATACTCCAGTTGAATTGTATGTTTATTAATATGTATTAAGAAAATTTTTAATTTGTTATTTAAAAAGCAAGCTTATAGAATGCAGGAAAATTATTGTATAGAGGAAATTTATAGCATTGAATGTATATTTTATGAAGGAAGAAAGATCTAAAATCAAGTATCTAAGTTACCACCTTAGGCAACTAGAAGAATAAATATAAATTAAATCAAAGTAAGTTGAAGAAAATAATAACAAAAAATATCAGTAAAAATTAAATCAGGAAAATAACAGGCAAACAATAGAGAAAATTAATGAAACCAAAAGCTGGTTCTTTCAAAAGATCAGTAAAATATTATAATCTTCTAGTCAGATTAATGAAGAAGAAAGAATCACAAATTACATGGTTTTTTAAAGAATAATAAATGAATTAATGAACTACTCTAAGCTGCCAAATTTGATAAATTAGATGAAATGGAAAAATTCTTTGAAAACACAATATACCAAAACTAACACCAAGATAAATAAGTTCTCTGAGTAGGCCTATATCCATTAAAGAAATAGAATCAACAATTAATAACATTCCAAAACAGAAAACACCAGGCTCAGATGATTTAACTGATGATTTCTACCAAGCATTTAAAGAAGAAATGATACCAATTTTCTACAATCCTTTTCAGACATTAGAAGCAGAAGGAATACTTTTAAACATATGTTATGTAGCCAGTATTACACCAAAACCAGATATTAATATTATAAGGAAGAAAATTACAGACCAATATCTCAGGAAAATAAATGCAAAGACTCTCAAAAATATAATAGCACACTCATTCCAACAATGTATAAAAAGAATTATACATGAAGGTTAAGTTTTATTTAGTCTGGCTATTCAAGGCTGTTTCAACATTTGAAAATTAATTAATGTAATCCATCACATCAACAGGCTAAAGAAGAAAAATAATATGATCCTATCAATAGATGCAAAAAAAACATTTGACAACATCCTAAACCCATTCATGGGGTTGGTAAAAACTCTCAGCAAACTAGGAATAGAGAGGAACTTATCCAACTTCATAAAAAAAAAAAAAAAAAAAAAAAACCTCTATAAAAAATACTACTGGTATTATCATCCTTAATGCTGAGAAACTAGATGCTTTCCCCCCAAGATCAAGAAGACAAGGATGTGAAGGTAGGCAAGGTTGCCAGATGCAAAGTTACCATATAAAAGTCAATTATGGAAATGAAGAGTCATGTGTGTCCCCTCCCCATTTCAGTTTTCGATTGGGAAAGTCCAGACCTCCAGAACCCAGATTAAGGGAAGCCATGGATGGGAATATAGTGTTATGGTCATTATACTCCAGATTCTCCTGTAAAGAGATTTGTGTATGACCAGTAAAATTCCTAGATGTTGCTTCCTGGATTGGGACTTTACAAAGCTTCTAAGAAAATAATTTTTACACCATCCTCACATTTGCATTTGCTTTTAAGAGGATAATTTAAGAGGAAAGAATACCTTGGATATCAGAGAAGAACCCAAGGGCAGAAAAGACTGTAATTACTCTATTCTCTTCAAGCAGAAAATTCAGATGAAATTTCAGATGACACTTTAAAATTTTTCATTTTAATAAAGCAGGACCTTATTCCCAATGTCTGCTGGGAGTCTCCAGTTTTCTATGATGCTACTACAGCAATAAATGTATTTTCCATGATGTATGCAGGGACCAGTGCTAGGTCTGGTTCTTCCCACATGGGCAATAGTACAATAGCATAAATACACCTATGCTAATTAGATATAGCATAATAATTGTATTATAGTACAATTATTAATATAAAATTGTAACATAGTACTAATTCCTCTGATGTTGATCCTTTTGTATGGCTGTTTATTTATCCATGGATGAGGAAGAAAATAGGCAAATGACCAGAAGAAGGTGTTTTAACATGTGTATCTGATGAAAGTTTCAAAAAAGTTCAGGAAGTGGAGTCCCCAGTATTCAGTTATCAGTTTCCAAGGCAAATGAGGAACAACATTATTCCCCTCGCAGGGTGACCTGGGGGAAATCTCTGGATCTTCAGAAGACACATCAGTGGGAAACCACCCACGAGCCTTATATGAAAAGGCACTTTTCATGATTCCTGGCTCTGTAAAGTCACCCATCACCATTGGCATATTTGGCTTTGATGGCCACATAAGGAGTGACAGTCATGTGTACCACACTATACAGAAAGACTCTGGGCCCAGCAAAGACTTGCTGCACAAAATTTACATATTCAGGAGATGGGGAAAGGGCTGCATATGTAAACAATTATAGGTTGCTGAGACAAAATAATACTTAACGCTTGCTAAAGATAGGCCATTATGAAATACAAGTGCACTCTATTTTTAAATCTACAGATTTATTATCTGTACCAGAGGATAGTGAAAAGCTGGTGGGCAATGCTGTGACCTGTTCTAAAAAGAGACTTCACTGTGGCAGCTACTTAAGCTAATGTATTGTGGTAGCAGAAGCTGAAATAGAGGCAGAGGATGGAACTGTGGAAATGAAGTTGGGCATATAAGCTGATGGAGCCTGACCAGCCTAGAGAGGATCCTGTAGAAGAGGAAAGGGAGGGGAAAGACATGGCTGGGGTCCATATCCTGTTTCATTTTCTTCAAGTTCTTACTGCTTGTTTTGGATCCTTTGCTCATGGTGGCAATGACATGAATATTGCTATGGTACCACTGGTAGTGTTGTGGCTTATTTACAGACAAGGTGGAGTACTGAAAAAAACTCCTTTCTGGCTGCTATTTTATGGAGGAGATGGAATTTGCACAGGTTTCTGTGTTTAAGGGACAAGGGAGTTCCAGACCATGGGGAAATATCTCACTCCAATCACACCCCCCAGTAGCTTCATTATTGAACTGGCCTAGGAATACACAGTAGTGATTGCTTCCCACACTGGACTTCCTATAAGCACCACACACCTGTATGTGGCCATGGGCTAAATCCATTCCCAGAAGGCTGTGGACTGGTATCTCTTCCAGAACATCTTTTTGTCCTGGTTTGTTACTGTGCCTGTAAGTGATTTATTCAGTGTTGCTCTCTCGTCACCTAAAGGGTCCTTCTGTAAGTGTGATTTGTCTTCTTCCAACTAGTAAACAAGTAAAGGGATGTTCTGCTCTGAGTGCATGTGGGAAGTGTGTGCACATTCACAGGCAAACATACATCTGACCATGCCTGGGGCTGTTTCCCGGCAGCTTCTCCAGGTCTCCTTCAGATGGTCCCATCCTGCACTGTCCACTCAGTCTGCAGACTCATCTTCCAGAGCTAACTTAACTACTGTACATAATAATGCATATTAAATTGGTATCATGATGATATAATGTGGTACAGTCACTTATATATTAAATATACATTATATACATAGAACAGGTGACATTATTTCAAACATATTCAAAATAAGAGTAGAGATAATTGTCTAGAATTAAATGTTCAACAAATCTACATACACGATAATTTGTGCAGCAATTTTTAGGAAACTTTTAAAAGAAAAGTGTAGGTTGGAAAACAATTTTCTTTACCAAATGTTTTCCCCCATAATATACTGTAAAATAAGTGAGATACAAAATATATGATAATAATTTGGTGAGGTGTATGTAAATTGGAATGTTATTGAATATGTTATTGTTGTGAACAGGAGTTCACAAGTGCTTTCACTGAAGAATTTGGTCATATACTGTGGCTTAGTTATTATGTAACGTGTCATAATTTTTCTTGCAAATACTTAAAGCTATAATTTTTAATGGTGTGCTTCCCTTATACATTTTGGACAGTTTTAGAAAATACCAAAGAAGCAGGGGAATAGTTTGACAGTATTATATTTTCACACTGTCTCCTCTTCTTATTAACCACTGCCATTAACCTGATGTAGGAATCTGCCCCTGAAGAATGTGTCTGATTGAGGCAACCGTCACCCATCACATACATGTCACACTGGGTTCCCCCCACCAGCATTATCACCACCAATGCTGCCACATACCAGGTCAACCTTGCTGTAGCTGTTGGGCAGTTTGACGTAATTATGAATTCCAAAAATAGATATTGGATCATGCTTGTAAACTGGTCTGCTAATCTGGGCATGATTAAGTTATGATTAGGGCATTAACTGGGCCTCTTCAGTAGGGCATTGAGCCCCACCCCTTGGTAGGGCAGGAATTGAAGATAAAAGACACGGCAAAGGAGAGTGTTGGAGCAGTTCTGTTGTTGGAGTTCTGGTGAGGAAGGAGAGAAGGCCCGAGGTTAGAAACGAGCCATTCACCTGAGAGTTCACAGCTGGCCTTGTGGAGAGAAGCAAAGCCTAGAGAGCCTCATAGTCTGCAGCTGACCTTGTGGAGGAAAGAGGGGCACTGAGCCCAGAGAGAAATGCAGCCCCGGGAAGAGAGAAACCCAAGAAGCCTGAACCCTGACAAATGTTGGCAGCTGTCTTGCTCCAACACATGGCAATGGACTTTGGTAAGGGAAGAAATTTACGCTTTCTGGCCTGGTAACTCTGGACTTCTACCCCAAATAAACACCCTTTATAAAGACGAACCAATTTCTGCCCCAAATAAGTACCCTTTATAAAAACCAACTGATTGCTGGTATTTTGCATCAGCACCCCTTTGGCTGACTAATACACTTGCCATGAACTTTCATTTTCTCATCAGTGTAGAAAGCATACACACTGAAGGATGTTTCACTGGGTATAACATATCAAGTCCAGTTTTCATCCCTATTCTCCCCTGCAGCTGAAAGAATGGAATTTTTATCTCAAATATTGAAGCAAATGAGTGAGGCTTTTTACATGCTTTCACAGTCTGGAATTCATGGCAGGGGGATTTATGATATCTGAAAATACACAGAGTTTGAGGTTATCTTTTAGGCCCTTTCTGCACTCTAATGTAGTCCCATTGTATTCTCTTGTTTTGATAGTGAGAGGGAAAATGTATGACTAATGTGAGAGCCTGAAACTATGGAAATGCTCTTGATGTATTTTATATTTATAACTGTGATGGTTAGGCTAATGTGTCAACTTGGCCAGGTAATTGTGCCCAGTTGTTTGGTCAAGCAAGCAGTGGGCTAATTATAATACAAGGACATTTATGGACTTTAGTCACTAGTGAGTTTACTACATAGATGGCTGATTACATCTACAATCACACAAGGAGATTGCCATCAGCAATTATTGACATTTTATCCAATCAGTTGAATGCCTTAAAAGGGGAAGTGATTTCAGCATTCAGCGAGAATTTTCCAGCTTGACTTCAGACAGACAACGTCTCCTGGGAACTCATTAAGGAACTTCTTCAGAGCCCCTGGTTTGCAGCCTGTCTGCAGAATTTGAACTTGTGCCTCCCCAAGGTCATGTGAGAGAATTTTATAAAATCTCATACTATTTACAGAACTCCCTTTTTGATTCTGTATTCCCTAGAGAACCCTGACTAATACAGAGTTCATATGATAGTGGTACACCATTCAGCTGAGATGTATATGCTAACATGTCAAGATAGTCTGAATATTGCATATGATCCACAATGTTGTCACCTGTGAAATCTGAGAAGCATTTCAGGACAAGGTTATCCTTTCGTGAGGTGTGCAAAGTCAAGGTCTTTGACACACACATCTTCCTTTTGCACATGCTAGAAAGAAAGGAATCTTCACCATCCATCTCTTCAGACTTCACCAACTGCTCAAGAGCACGATTCACACTCTGAGTCCACTGGATATCCAAGAGAATATCAAGAATCTCCAGCTACATTTGCCTGGGATGGGATCTTGCTTCTGGACACGACTGCATTCCAGGAGGCAAGCAGCAAAGGCAGGGTAGCCTGGGCAACAGCAGGGCATCAGCGCCAAAACCATTCTCTTCAGGGAATGGCATTTATAAAGGGCATTTATGTGGGGTAAATGCTTACAGTCACAAGACCCTAAACAGTCCAATTCAAGGTACCGTAAGAGGTATTTTCTTATCATTGTCTTTTGCCATATGTTGAAGCAAGATAGTTGCCAATCTCTGTGAGGGTTCAGCCTTCTTTTGTTGAAGTAAGATGGGGGCCTGGTCTCTCCTTCCTTTTTCCTCTTAAGGCTCCATGGGCCCAGCTTCTTCTGATCTCAGCTGTAGGCTGGTGGGCTCATTTCTTTCTGGGCCTTCTGAGCTGCTCATGGCTCTGGTCTCTTCAGCTGCAAACCATCAGGTGAATGGTTCATCTCTACTCAGGGCTCCAAGATCAAAACCGACAAAGTTCCCTCTTCTTTTTCTGTATCTTCTTTTGTGTGTCTTCTTGAGTGAGTGTCCATTTATATAACCCACAAAGAAGGCAAGGACTTAAGCTGAATTACACCCAACTGATATGGTCAAATAAAAGCCCTAATCTTATCATAATTTAATCAAAGACATCTCAGCTGAATCTAATCAATCAAAGGTTACCACCCTCAGAAAAATAGACCAGTATACAAATGTAATCTCTCTTTTTGGAATTCATAAATAATCTCACACTACCACAATAACCATTTGGTCAATACCTCACTGTGATTCTTCACTAACCAAACATATTAAAATTTTAATAAAAATGTCCCTCAAAAAATTTACTTTCTTTCCCATATACCAATATTGATCAATTAGAATATGAAATTGAAAGCACAAAACCATTTACTTAGCACCAATAAAATGAAATACTTAGGTATAAATCTAAAGAAATAAGTACAAGATCTCTATGAAGAAAACTACAAAACTCAGATGAAAGAAGATTAAATGTCTAAAGAAATGGAAAACATTCCATATTAATGGATAGGAAGATGATATCATTAAGATATCAAGTTTTCAAAAACTGAACCATAGATTCAATGTAATCCCGCACAAAGTCCCAGGAAATTATTTTTTTGGATACCAATGAACTGATTCTGAAGTTAATATGGAAAGGCTAAAGAACCAGAGTAACCAAGACAATAATGAAGAAGAACAAAGTTGGAGGATGGATACTGCCCAACTTCAAGAATTACTATAAAGGTACATGATAAAGACAGTGTGATATTCATAAAACAATATACAAATAGATCAACAAGATACTATAGAGAGTCCACACAAATATAGTCAACTGATCTTTGACAAGAGTCAAAGGCAATTCAATGGAACACAAAATGCAACAAAATAAATAAAAACATATATAATTATGTCAGAAATTATGTAAGTATTCTATTTTCTTGAAAAAGAGTCTATCAAATTAATGAGTCTAACAATAAAAGAACAACAGGAAAATTATAAGTACAAGAGGAATAGTACATATTTCAATTTAAATATTTAAAGTATAACTTATTTTGAGTGCTGAATGGATTATGCTTTTGTGCAATAGGTTAGGAATTTCCAAAAATAATATTCATTAATTATATTTTGTGGCTGATTATAAAAATGAAATTAGTTACCTGCTTCAATCCATAGATGTTAAATCACATAAATTCATGCATTTGCTAAAGAAAAAGCAAATTTATTGCTTTTGGATACATACTCTTTTTTTAATATGCTTTCTGCGATTTCTTTTGGCCCTTTTAAGAATAATACTAATGTTTACTTAGATTATAAATGCAAAGCATGGTCATTTCTCAAGAGAGAAAGTGGATTTTGCCAAGACCCTTAGGGAGGGAGGACTACTGTTGCTCATACACAGCCCCTGTAACTCTCACTGTGAGACAGACCTTGGGTATGATGCTTATCCTTACTTTATTGCTATTGCTATATTCTAACATTTTCCTGAAATAAACTGTCATTTTGGGTATTTTTAGTATCCTTTAGTGAATGAAACTTGTTTAACTGCCCAGGTAGCGCAGTACTATACAATTCTATTTTATTTGTGTATATATATATATATATGAAACAAAACATTTGAAGGTAGCAATCAAGCCCACCAGAAGGCAGGAGGGATTATAGACAGGTAGATGATAGATAGATAGATAGATAGATAGATAGATAGATAGATAGATAGACAGACAAATTCTAATTTTAGTAAGTACTGTCAGTCATTTTAATATATTTCGTGACAAACCTACCAAGAAATATATGGGCTGCTTTGAATATGACAAACATAAGACTCTGTTGCATAATTTCTGTTTGTAATGTTCAGAACTCTCTGAATCATTTATTTTTCAAATTTGCAAGTGTCTTTTCCTAATGAAAGACCTGATGAACCACATTTTCTCTGAAGCTCATATACTGTAGAGCTTCCATCAAGAATGTCCTTCCATTGTATGTTTGAGTAGGAAACAAAAATGCTTTTATTTCTCTCTGGTTACAAATCTAAGTTCTATGGAAAACTCAGTACTTAATTGAATTTTCCCCTGCATTTCCTTCAACCACAGTAAGAAACAGCAGTATTTTTAAATAGTTAATAGAAATCTAAGCATTTTGCCAGTAACTGTCAATGTTTAATAAAATAAGCCAATAAATGCCAAAGAATCAAGAAATTTCTTTTAAAATGAAAGAGAAAAAGAAATGAAAGAGAAAAATAATGATGATAAAATACCTGAAAAACATTGATTGTCATGGTATATTAAGCGTACAAAGCACATCTGAATCATTTGTTATTCATTACCTGGATTATGCTGGAAATTGTAATACTTTTAAAGTAATTTTTAGGTATAACTAAAGTGTTATATGAATGAAATAATTTATATAAAAATTAAAGCTGTTCTTGAGGCCTATTGGGAGCAAGGCATTCTTATCTTTCTAAAAGAACGAAGACTATATGTATATTCAGACAACTATTTATAAGGTTTGACTGTAAGTCCTTTAGGATAGCTAATTGTAGTACATTTTCTTATTGGTGAAGGGTATCTGGGAAAAGCTACTTGATGAACCATGGAAATCACAAAATATAGATATTTGATGGCCTCCAGTGGTCACAGTAACAATGAATATACTTCAAAGAAATTGTTTCGGCTAGTTTACTTTCCATCTACAGAGCATTAAACTATAGGTAAATTAACACATTTCTGTTCTTACTTCTCCAAGCTCATCCAGCTGGCCTAAGAAAGTACAAGATTGAACTCAAAGAAGATTTCAAAATGTAAGGTGCTGTTTGTTATCACAGAGTAAGAGCCGGGCTATGCAACATAATATATTAGCAAAAAAAAATTAGATTTCATTTAAGCAAAACTGTATCAATTATATTAAAGGAAAGCAAGGATGGCTTAGGTGGGTAAGAAAGTAAGAGGAGTAAGACTAGGTAAATGCCTAGTGGTCACAATAAGGTCTTATGATAATTTTCAGCAATGATTGCTTAGCGTATACCAAAAATTGACAAATAAGATTTTTAAGCCTTGTAGCCCATTGGCAGTTTGATGTAATTATGAATTCCAAAAATATATATTGGATTATGCTTGTAAACTGGTCTGCTAATCTGGGCATGATTAAGTTATGATTAGGGCGTTAACTGGGCCATGTCAGTAGGGCGTTGAGCCCCACCCCTTGGTGGGTGGGGGAATCAAATATAAAAGGCAAGGCAAAGGACAGAGGGAACAGTTTTTGAGTTGCAGGGTTTTTTTTTTTTAATTAATTTTTTTTATATTTTAAAAGATGCTTAGATTACATAAATGTTACACAAAAATTACAGGGATTCCCATGTTCCCCACCTCCCACACCTCCTATAACCTCCCACATAAACGTCCTTCATTAGTGTGGCACATCACCTGCAATAGATATACACATCTGGGGCTCTGCCACTAAGCATGAACCATAGTTCACATTGTAGACCACACTCTCTCCCACATGTTGGAGTTTTGATGTTGAAGAGAAGGCCCTGGGATAGAGACGAGCCATTTGCCTGAGAGTTCACAGCTGGCCTTGTGGAGAGAAGCAAAGCCTAGAGAGCCTCATAGTATGCAGCTGACCTTGTGGAGGAAACAGGGGCACTGAGCCCAGAGAGAAATGCAGCCCGGGAAGAGAGGAACCCAAGAAGCCTGAACCCTGGCAAACGTTGGCAGCTGTCTTGCTCCAACACGTGGCAATGGACTTTGGTGAAGGAAGAAACTTATGCTTTATTGCCTGGTAACTGTGGAACTTTACCCCAAATAAATACCCTTTATAAAGACCAATCAATCTCTGGTATTTCTCATTAGCACCCCCTTGCCTGACTAATACAGGCCTTAAAACATAGCTCCCCTTATATAATTGTATTATACAAAATTGAAATTGAATATATCACCAGTAACCTCCCCTGCCATATTTGCCAAAAGAACAGTCCTACCATTTTAGTTTTAACCACAGACCTGCACATCCCCAGAGTTCACCTGCTCCTTCCTCCAACCCTCTCCTCAGTTCCAAGGATAGCCCAACTCAACTCTCCATCACAAGCCCCCTCATATTCCTGCACCATAAAACCCAATGGGTGGGAGAATATGTGGGATAAAGTGCATCTGGAGCATCCCTTAATGGAATATGAAAGTGTTCACCTTGTCATAGTGTGTTATAGCAGTGGGTGGAGACACACAATAAACAAGAAAATATTTAACTCCCATCCTGGGGAGTCCTGTAATCTCTCAAGAACATAGGCGGTGCCTAACATAAGAAAGAAGACCAATATGTTAAATCCTCAAATTATTGCATGTAACTATGAACCTTATTCTTCAAAAATTGAAACTTAGTGGTTACCATAGATTCTGAGGGAAGGAGGAAGAAAGAATCGAATAGATGGAACATAGGGCATTTTTAGGGCATTGAAATTGTTCTCCATGATCTTGCAATGATGGATACAGGCAATTTGAAATTTTGTTAAAAACTCTAAATGTGTATGGTGCAAAATGTAAGCCATAATGTAAACCATTGACCATGGCTAGTAGTAATGATTCAATACTTGTACATTAATTGTAACAAATGTTCCATCCACGTGTAAAATGTTATTAATAGGAGGAGAGAGGGAGAGGAATAGGGCATTGGTTATATGGGAATCCCCTTGTGATATTTCTGTAACATAAATCTTCTTTGAAGATAAAGCAGAAAAAAAATAATATACTGGTGGGACATATGGAAGAAATTGTCTCTGTACATAAAACACATCAGATCTTAAAGTGAAGAAAGACACAATGAAAAATAATTTTTATTTTATTTTTTATTTTGTTATTTTTTATTGTTATTTTTTATCTTATTAATCTTGTTTGGTTATTTTTTTTACTTTGTTTTTTGGGAAGATTTAGATTGCAGAAGGGTCACAACTCTGGCAGGGGAGGATCAATAGTGTAGGGTGTTGGTGATGGGGGGATATGTGGGGAGGGGTGCACCTGGGGCATGCCTTTAAGGCATATGAATATGTTTAAGTGTTAATGGGATGTTGCTTAGGTGGGTGGAGACCCACACAATATCCAACAGAATATTGAATTCCTATCCTGGGAAGTCCTGCTACATTCTTTAAGAGAGCAGCAAGAATCACCCAAGTACATGGGCAGTGCTTAGAGAGGGAGAACAGACCAGATGATTGTACTCGTGAACCTTTTCGTGTGAAATTGAAACTTAGCCTATGCTTAATGGCCTGGTAACTGTAAGCTTCTACGCCAAATAAATACCCTTTATAAAAGCCAACAGATTTCTAGTATTTCGCATCAGCACCCCTTTGGCTGACTAATACAACATATAAGAGAAGCACATTGCCTGTGCTTAGTAAATGGCATAAAAAAAATACTGAAATAAATCAGTTTCTCTTCAATTCCTGCATTCCCCTACAAGTGCCACATAGAATTTACATTTGATAAGCAATCTTCCTAATTTCACTTTCTAAGGGCCTTGTAGATCTGTTTCCTCCTTTGGCAGGGCCTTGTAGATCTGGTAGGTGGGAAAAAAAAAAAAGAAAAAAATCCTTATTTTTATTCATTTCCTACTAATGCCTCAAACTAAAAAATCAAGAAACATAATTACAAACATATTATATAGATATGAGAAGGAAAATGTCAAAATAAGCAATAAAACTTTTGTAGTAATAGTTTGCTTTTTGCAATGCTGAATGGAAGAGGGTGTTGCTAGTTCTCAAAACAAACTTAAGAGAATTATTTGATTCATTATGTGTATGTGGGAAATTGGTTTGGGTATGGAGACTGGTCACATGGACCAAGGAGGTATGGAAACATTTATTAGTCACTTATAGAGGCTTTCCTAGAGAAGTGGGCACCAAAGCCAGTCTGAAATGGATCACGTGAAAGAAGAATTAAATTACTCTGGATTTCATTGTTGTTAGAGTTTGGGACCAACCAAGCCTAGAGCTTGCTTGGTTTGAACTTCTCACCTGTTCTATAGATGGGGCATCTATCAATAGTAAAACATTAAAAATGAAATCATTCTCTTAATTACATCATATCTAACTTATATATATATATATATATATGTACACATATATATGCATATAGATATTTAAAGAGGAAAGCTATAGAATTGAGATAGATGTAGCTGATGGTATAAACAAACAAATGAGTCAATATTGCAATAAAGCAGTGGATTATTAATGATTTTATTTTATATGTAGGTCTTGGTAAAAAAATCATACAAAGCTTCTTTTAGATTTCACAATATAAAACTCATTTACCCTGTAAAGTTGTTTCCAGCATATACTAAAATGTCTTGTTCAAAATAGTATCCTCACTAGTGTCAATGTTTGTAGTATAAAATGCATGCAAATCTATGTAATTAGAAATTTGTTTTGCTGAAATGTTCAAACTGAATCTCTTTTATAGCTCAACCACAGCACATGAATTTATGTATACAATGACACTTTCTGATTGTATTATGAAATATTTTATTTTCATGCATAAAAATTGATAAATATGTATAACAAAATTAGCTTCTATACTGCCAGTTTTGAAAGGTAGGTTTTAAGCTTTATTTTCCCTAGAAATATGCAATTATTCACCCCCTACAAAAACAAATGTGTCTATATTTCTGAAAATGTTTACTATGTATAGAATCAATATATTTACAGACTTGTTTTAAGTCATATATTCAAAAAACACATAGCAATACATGAATATATATTATGCAATATATGTTTCATGGTAAATGAATATGAAGTTTCTATAATTAATATTTATCTTGTGACAAAATAGACTGAAAATTCTACTTTCAGAAACAAGATGAACAAGTCACCTTAATAGATTTGAAAATCAGAAGTAAATAAGAATATCTTGAATGGCTCCACATAGCAAAATATAATTTAAAATGCTCATGTGTTGTATTTTAATACTGAGAAAAAGGTATTCAATTTCATCTTGATTATTTCAACTATATATAAAATTCAATAGATTCATAAAGAACTAAGGCATTTAAATTGACAAAATATGTTTTTATTTTTCTATTCTTGATTTATGACTCCCTGTAATATTGGACAGTACAAGGAAATAGGTGGGAATGGTGCAAAGACAATGGGGTGACAGATACGTTTTTAGGCTCAGTGACAAAATATACAGAAACTTGTCTCATGATATTGAAGGTGAAGCTACTACTGAAGTTAAAGTGGATAGTGGTAATTTCAATAACTTCAGGAGGGAGAAGAGTGTCTGAAACCCATTTTAGTAGAGATAGCTGATTAAGGAAATGCAGAAAAGGAGGGAAAGTTCATTACAAAGCTTAACAATGTAAATAAGTTTGTTTTCCAGATATAGGGGAAAAATTTTCCCAAGAAGAAAATTCTAAGAGTATAAGTTAGGAACAGGAGACATTGGTGACATTTTTCACAGCAATAAGGAAGACAAACTTACAACCTGTTTACAACTTTTATAGCAATAGGAAAGCTGACACTATATATAAAACATATATATACAAGTGTATGTGTGTGTATGTATATATTCCAATGTATAGATCTGAACTGAAGGAAATATAAAAATAGAAGACTGATTTGACAACAAAGAGAACTAGGGGCTGAGGGGGGAGTGAGAAGAGTAAGTCTGATACTGATGGGAAATCCTGTAAACCCACTTACTTTCTGATTTGCCCTTCTAATTTGCATTTCCATCTCCTAATTAGATTTGGGGAAACACCCCCTTTACAGCTTAAGCATATATCTTTAAATTAAAAAGATTAGGAAAATTGGGGAAATATATTTCAGTTATGACTTCTAAATTTTAAATGCATAATTGCTTATAAAATAGAACCAAGTTAATGTGTCATGGAAATCAACCATATTTCTCTAAACCAATGTGTAACACAGGATTATTGTATAACTGGACTAGCTTAACAGTGTGCTTATATTCCATGAATGCTGAAAGATTTTTGCTGATTCTTGACCAAAATAAGATGAAATATGTGGCTTAAAGTTCAAAGTTTGGGATCCAGTATAGCTCAGTGGTTGAGCACCCACTTCCCATGTATGAGGTTCTGGGTTCAATCCCTGGTATCTCCTTAAAAAAAAAAAAGGTCAATGTTTTTTAAAGTTCAAAGCTCCTTTAGAGACACCAATGCTAGCTTATCTACATTTTTTTAGGAATGTATAGTTTTATGACTTATATTTGGTTTACTGGTACATAATCTGACTTGATTATATGACCAGAGAATATAAAAGACAGCACTGTAAATTTTTAACATATCTCCCCAAAATCAGCATTCCTTTCAATTTATTTTTTATCATAACCTGAAAATGAAACATATCCTTTGTGACTGGGAAATGATCTGTGGACTTGCATCTGGAAGGCTTGGTCATTCATTGAGTGCCCTAGTTTATTTTCTGTCTCTATACAAAATGCCTAATGTTAGTACACTTTGGAGTCTTTGGTATCTTTTCAATTATGTAATCCTGTGTAATTGATGCAGCTCCCAAACATTTCTTCTGCAGAATAGTAGCCCCTCCACTTCCTACCTGCCACGAACATATTTTACTAAACTTGGACTACACTTCTAATATTGAATTTGCTCTATCCTGTTGGTTGGAATTTTCATGGTATAATAAGTTATAATCATATTATATCATAACACATTAATTATTATTATTACTTGTGGCACCTTAAAGGCAAGTTGGAAATTGTGGAGTGGAGTTATTTACATTTTTAAGCAATGGTTCATTTTGTTTTAGTGCTATGGTTTTTAAATATACTTTTTTATTTTTATTTTTAAAGAAACTTAGATTACATAAATGTTACACAAAAAAATAGGGGATTCCCATGTGTCCCACTCCCCAGCCCTTCCATATTTTTGCACATCAACAACATCCTTCATTATTATAGTACATTTTCCACAATTGATGAACACATCTTGGAGCATTGCCACTAAGCAATGATTACATTGTAGTTTACATTCTCTTCCTCACATTTTTGGAAGCTATTACAAGATATCCAATGGCCTGTATCTGTCATTGTAATGCCATTCAGGATAATTCCCAAGACCCGAAAATGCCCCCAAATTACACTTATTTTCCCTCTCCTTCCCCTCAGAGACTCCAGTGGCCACTGCCCCCACATCCATGATAAAAGTTCTTCCATTGCGAGGATCACAAGTCTACAGTAGAAAAACTGTAAGTGTGCTCTAGTCCATCATCCATCCACCAATCCTGAGGATTCTGGGATTATGATGCCCACTCCACCTCTAATAGAGAGGGACCTTAGATTCCACTGGGCAGATGGATGGAATTTTCTTGCTTGCAGTTGCAGACTCTTTCTGTTCCTTAAGATAGTCGTTGTCAGTCATCATCTCCTTGTTAGTTGTCCTAGATGAGTCCAATGAACTGGAGAGTAGATGTTGCAAGTGTGTTGAGATTTGCAATGCGTGGACAGCCCAAAGATTTAAGTCTCTTGGGCATACAACTATCAACTTTAGTACTAACTATAGGGTCAAATAGAGGAGGAGCAGAGCCATGTTTAGGGAAAACGCAACTGAGTCCAACTCTACCACACTGGGGAGTGTAAATTCCAAAGTAGGGCCCACTGGCAAGGCACCAAACTCCTGAGCTGTCTGCCCTGCCAATAGTGTCTAGATGTCTCCAGAACCCCCAGGAGCTCCACTATTTGATGTAATATATATTTACTTTGCCAGTCAACAAGTTCCTGCTGAGATGTGCATGAGCGCAACCTCTGAACTGACCTCCCAACTCACTTTAAAGTCTCTTAGCTCTATAAACTCATTTGTCTTTACCCTTCCCCTCTTTTGCTCTAGGTCTTTTTCCAGTTGCATTGCTAGTTGGTTCTTGGTAGAATTCCTCAGTTCCAGGGAGGCTTATCCCTGGGAATCATGTCCCACGCTGGGGGGAATGTAATGCATTTATATGCTGAGTTTTGGCTTAAAGACAGGCCACATTTGAGCAACAAGGAAGTTCTCAGGAGGCAAGGCTTAGGCACCCTATAATAATATGCTAGATTTCAATTTCCAAAGTAAAGGTTCATAAGTACAGTCATCACAATCAAGGGCCTGTCAATGGTCCATCCTCCTTCTGTAGTCACTGCCCCTGTACTCAAGGGATTTTTGCTGTCCCATTAGAAAATGTGGCAGAGTTCTCCAGGATGGGAATTCAATATTTCTGTGGTTATTGTGTGGATCTCCACCCACTGTGACAATGCCCATGAACACTTGAACACATTCATATGCCTTATAGGTATGCCCCCAGTGAACCTCCTCCCACGTATCCCTCATACATGACACCCTGCACCAATGATCCTCCCCTGCTACAGTTGTAACCCTTCTGTAAGCCAAAACTTCTTCACAATTGAAGCCAACAAAATAACCAAATACAATTAATAGGAAAATGATATAATAATGATGGTTTTTAAAATAACAAAACATGAAAATTTTTTTAAAAGTTTGAAATAATACAAAAATAAAAATATATAAAATTAATTTTTTTAACATTATGTCTTTCATCACTTTAAGATCTTTTGTCTTGTATGTACAGTGGCATTTGCTTCCATTTATTCACCCAATATCTTATTTTTTCATTTGTCTTCAAAGAAATTTTCGGTTGCAGAGAAGTCACATATAGAATATAGAGGATTCCCATATACCCAACTTCCTCTCTTTTTTCCCCTTTCCCCTACTAATAACATTTTACATGTGGATGGTATATTTATTACAATTGATGTACAAATATTGAAACATTGCTACTAACTATGGTCAATGACTTACATTGTGGTTTACATTTTGGATCATACAATTTTATAGATTTTTTTGAAGTTTGATATGGTCTGCATCCATCCTTGTGGTATCATGTAGAAAAATTCCATTGCCCCCAAAATGTCCCATATTCCATCTATTCTATTCTTCCCTCCATCTCCCCTTGGGATCCAAAGTAACCACCAAGATTAACTCATTGAAAGACCAGATTCATAGTTACTTGCAACAACATTGAGGGCTTAACATACTAGCCTGTCCTCCCCTATTAGGCACTGCCTATGCTCTCAAAAGACTCCTGCCCCTCTATTTGAGTTCATAGCATGACTCCCCAGGATGGGAGTCCACCACCTTCCCACTCATTATGTGAGTCTCCAGTCCCTGATACAACACACTATGACAAGATGAACCCTACACATTCCTTAGAAGCCTGCCCCAGGTATCACCTATCCCGTGTTCCCCCACATCCAACACCTTAAAACAGTAACCATCCCCTGCCATATTTGCCAAAAGAACATTCCCAGGACTGTAGTTTCAGCCACATACCCACACATCCCCAGAGTTCACCTGCTCCCTCCCCCAACCCTAGCCCTAGTTCCATGGACAGTTTAACCCACCCTCCTCACCCTACCTCCCTTACAAACCAGCACTGCCCAGCCCAGTAGCATCACTGCACCACTGTTAAGTGCATCCACTGCACAATTACACCCTTCCAACTTATCATAGATTTTGCCCAAATGGGCATTGACTCACAACATTCTTCTCCCTTTCTGTCTCCTGTAAACCTGTCTTCCAGACTCTAGCTGTGTGAGCCTGCTCAATTTGCTTAATTCATATCAATGAGGTCATGTAATATTTGTCCTTCAATGACAGACTTACTTTTCTCAATATAAGGTCTTCAAGATTCATCTATGTTATCCCATGTGTTAATACTGCATTCCTTCTTTTAGCTGAGTGATATTCCATTGTATGTATATACCACAGTTTCCTTATTCATCTGTTGATGGACATTTGGGAAGTTTCCAACTTTAGGCAATAGTGAATAATGCCACTATGAACACTAGTGTGTATATATCTGTTCATGTCCCTGCTTTCAATTTTTCTGGGTATATACCCAGCAGTGGGATTGCTGGATCGTATGGCAATTATATAGTTAGCTTCCTGAGGAACCACCAATCTGTCCCCCACAGTGGCTGCACCATTCTACATTCCCACCAGCATTGAATAAGGGTTCCCATTCTTCCTCACCATCTCCAACACTTGTAGTCCTCTGTTTTGTTTTTTTTTAATAGCTGCTATTCTAATGGTTGTAAGATGATATGTCATTGTAGTTTTGATTTGTATTTCCCTAACAGCTAGAGATGTTGAACATCTCTTCATGTGCTTTTAAGCCATTTGTATTTCTTCTTTGGAGAAGTGTCTATTCAAATCACTTGCCCATTTTTTAAATGGATTGTTTGTCTTTATTTTCAAGGTGTAGGATTTCTTTATATATGCTAGATATTAGGCCCTTATCAGATAGATGGTTACCAAATATTTTCTCCCATTTCGCCTTTTCACTTTCTTGACAAACTTCTTTAAGATGCAAACATTTTTAATTTTGTGGAAGTGCCATTTATCTCTTTTTTCTTTCAGTGCTCATGCCTTGGATGTAAAGTTAATGAAACCATTTCCTAATACAAGATTCTGTAGATGCTTCCCTACATTATCTTCTAGGAGCTTTATGGTCTTGGCTTTTATATTTATATCTTTGATCCATCTTGAGTTAATTTTTTGTATAAGGAGTGAGATGATATTCCTCTCTCATTCTTTTAGATATTGATATCCAGTTCTTAAAGCATCATTAGTTGAAGAAGCCATTCTTTCCAGTTGAGTGGCTTGGTGGCCTTGTTGAAAATCAGGTAACTGAATATGTGGAAATATATATCAGAACTCTCAATTCACTTCCCTTGGTCAGTATGTCTATCCTTGTTCCAATTCCATGCAGTTTTGACCACCATAGCCTTCTAGTATGTTTTAAAGTCAGGTAGTGTGATTCCTCTGATTTCATTTTTCCATTTCAATATATCTTTGACTATTTGGAGCCCCTTGCCCTCCCAAATAAATTTCATAGTTAGCTTTTCCAATTCAGTAAAAACTGCTGTGGTAATTTTTATTGGGATTGTGTTAAATCTGTAAATCAGTTTGGGTAGGATAGACATCTTATTGATGTTTAGTCTTCCTATCCATGAACAGGGAATAGTCTTCCATTTATTTAAGTCTTCTTTGATTTCCTTTAACAGTGTTTTGTAGTTTTCTGCTTATGTCATTTACATCTTTAGTTAAATTTATTCCTAGTTATTTGATTCTTGTAGTTGCTATTGTAAATGGGATTTTTTTTCTTGATTTCCTCCTCAGATTGCTCATTATTGGTGTACAGAAATGCAACTGATTTTTGCACATTGATCTTATAACCTACCACTTTACTGAACTCAATTATAAGCTCTAGAAGCTTTGTTGTAGATTTCTCAGGGCTAGTTTTAGTGGTATTTGACAGCTTTTAACTTCTTGATCATTTTATTGCTAAGGTTAATAATAGATTTACATTTTTAAAGGATTGTTTAGTGTGTGATTTTAATTAAATGAATGTTCTTAAAATATGTTAACTATTTTCTATAACATTCTCTTTAGTTAAAATATTATACCGGGTAGGAAACAATACTTTAGCCCACAAACAGGATCAACATTTCCTACACTATCCACACAATGCTTGTTTTCTGAACGTATTTTTATATAACAACATTTTTCTTTTTGAAGGCAAAATTAGCTTTAAAAATTGATTTGAATGAACTAAATCTTGACTATTTGGCCTCTGCGTCATTAGATTTGTTTAGTATATTTTTGAACCACTATCTTAATCGTAAGTTGGAGCCAGTTTAAACGTGAATTACTTTTTGCACACATCAAAGTACAGTGTGTAACAAAGTAAATTTTATCACATGAGTCATATCTATCTCTACTGTTCAACACTTTCTTAGTTTTCCACTATAAGTATTAAACTGACTGCAAATTAGGCAGATTAATATTAAATGTCTTTCTTTTTTCAATGCAGCACTATTACAAATCTTAGTATTTTCTATTATAGCGGTAACTGGCAAATATAAATTTATATCAATTATTTGTCAAATAGAGTGAAAGTAATGTGTTTTCATTTCAAAATTGCATCAGAACTCTGAAAGGGAATACTTCAGCTTACAATAGTGAACACATACAGAGAGCTTATCTACATAGAAGAAGAAAGCAGTTTGAAAAGTGAATGATTAAACCAAGGTTCTCCTTCCTCAAGGTGTATTGAGGGCCTATGAGAAAATTCTTTTATATGTTGGTTTTCTAGGTTTCAGAATTTTTTTCAATCATGTATATCATCATCATCATCATCAGAATGATTGGCTAAGATTACTTGGGCTGCTGTCACATTTCCATGAATGATGAGAAGGAAAATTAATCCCATTGGGGAAAAGACCTCAGAGATAATGTCAGAGGAGATACAGCAGCTCCAATATGCTGGCTATAGAAAATGCAACTCTGAAAGACTAGCTGCAAGAGTGGAATAAAAGTTAAATGGGAAATTGCCTGATTTCAACCTGTATCAATTATGCTTGTGAATTTTCAGATTTTCTTTCTTACTTTTTTTTTATGTTTCTGGCCTACTAATAGACCCATATGTAGTTTCCCATTTCCCGACGTATTGTGGTTGCTTAATCAATTTGTCTCCATTTCTGTGCAATAAATGGACTATGGTGCAAAATATTCCACGAAATATGCAGCAAATTGGTAAAAACAAAACTCCATTGTTTTTAGCTGTTGTCATCAGTTGTCAGCTGATGGCAATGTCTCTTCAGGATACAAGAATAAAAGACCAAATATGCTTCATTGCAATGGTCAATTTTCTGGTAGCAATTGCTTGTGGATGACAGCAAATCACAATCTTTTTCTCACACAATTTGCGGGTCTTTCTTACTGCAGTGTCCTAGACTCAAACAAATGGACTTATTCTGAGCAAATTGGTTTAGTCAAAAGTGAGATAAATTCCTCAAATCACCAGAAAATTCAGATTGTGGTTGCATTTACTTTATTCAATAGGATTAATGAGATTTACAATGTCCCTGAAAACTGCTCCTATGTTCTCTGTTTACTAATACCCTATAGAATTAGCTCTTTGCCCACTCATGCTTACACTGCTCTAGTTAAGAGGTCATGCTTACACTGCTCTGGTTAAGAGGAAATTCAGAAGTGCCGACTGAAAGGCCCTGTGCATAGTGTAGCAGTTTCACTAAATAATATCTTTGATGAAACAGTAAAGATCATTAATCTTAAATCTCTATCGAGTAAACACTTTTTTTTTAATGATTGAGTGTTATGAAATGTGCAGTATGCAAAAAGCACTTCTGCTTTTCCTGACTTTATCTTAAGAAAAATTACTTTTTCCATAGAATACCACTGTTGCTTGGAAAAACAACTGACACCAAAAATGATTATCCAGATTTGATTACTTATGGATATTTTATTGAAAATAAATAACGTTAACTTTTCATTTCACTGAAAACAACTAATTTTTGCCAATGACAACATTTGAGTTATCAAGTGAAAATTAGAATTTTTGAAAATTTTTGTCTGCTACTGTGAACTTGATCTTCCCAGTACTTAAGTATGTTTTTCTAATGGGATCAGCACTACAAAAAAAATGTGATTTTTAATATTGTGTTATAAAATGCATGAAAATTTAGAAGACCTTCCTTACTCAGTGAGTTAATATTTCCCAAATGACCAAAACATAATGTTACAAAATCAGGCATGGATAAAGCATCTAGTCAAAGTACAAAGATTGATTAAAGCATTTTAATCTCATGGAATTCACAAAACCGTATTAATGGATATGGTTTCAGATGCCACGTGGCAAACTTTGTTTACAATCTACCACTTGTTGAGCTTTGAGGTAGTATGAATGGCCATAATAATCTGCGAAGGTGTTTGCCACCTGCACATGCACAAAACCGATTTCCTTCACATATGTGAAGGAAAACAACATATTTCAATGCACTGAATGCAAATCCAACTGTGTTCTCTTAATTCAGATATTAGAAATTCATAAAACTATTAACCATGCCACTTTATCACTTTTTAAAAATAAACTTAGTTATTTTCATAAAAATAGGTATTTATGTTAACCTGCATTTGGCTTATTATGGTTATTTTTAAATGCCTAAATAAATTATATTTTAAAATATTTTCAGTTTTAATTCTTAGTATGGTAAATATTGATAATATAATCCACATTTTAAAAAACCAGAATATTGGTATTCTCAAAAACTTTTCAAAATACAAAAGCATAATTAAGCCAAAAAACTTGAGAATGACTGTCATAGTGTCCTTTTATGAGTCTGGGTACCCCTTCATCATAGGCAATTCATTAGCAATGACTGACCTGTTTTGATTTTTTTTCCATACCGTGTAGCAAATTCTTAGTTTTAGGCATTTGTTCCATTAAAATATTATAGTAGTGATCATTATGCTTTCAGTTGTTGCTGCTGTTTGTTGTTAAGAGTGAATTTAATAATTATTCAAGTTAGTGTTTTCTTTAGCTAAATACAAGATACAGGGCAGTTGTCTGGAGCTTTGGGAAGTTAGGTTTACTGTGTGTTTCCATAGTTTGCTTACAAAAAATTTGTCTTGTCTGGCTTCATGAATATGGAAAACAATTTTAATTCTTTGAAAGAGCCCAATAAAGATTAATTCTCTATTCCATTTTTCCTTGTGGGAGTATCCCCACAGAATAAAATTATTTTTTTCATGCCGTAACAAGAGAGAACTTGTTTTAGTGTTGGTTTATCCTTGAGAACAGTTTGGCAATTTGTGCAAACATTGATCGTTTCTCCCAAGTGGAAATTTGACAAGCTTAGAGCTCTTGTCCTCTCCTAGTTTCACTTCAATTTACTAAATCCTTTGAGGCATTCTAACACCAGACTTCCAAAAGATTGTATTGTTTGGGGATTTTCTACATTCTGTTAGCTCTGGATTTTATTTCAGCTAACTACAAATATTTTAAATAGTAAGATGAGCACACTAGAGTTAAAATTGAAGTCAGTTACCTTGAAAAACAAAGTTTTTCCTGTTAGTTGTTTCATTTTAGAATAAAAGTAAAGATCTTCCTTAGTGATTTTTAAACAAACGCACAAAAAAAAAAAACAAAAAACAAAAAATAAAAGAAATAGTGACCCTTTCATTGCACAATGTTTGGTTGTCAGTTAAGGAGCTCTGCCAGTCTATGACTTCTTTCTATACGTTTCACTGAACCTGTAAGATATGTTGGTGAGAAGATACTTGCAGTTATTAGTCTGTTTCTGGTCTGCATGAGATTTTTCCACTTTTCAGAAATCTTCTTGCAATCATTCCCTGTCTTTTGGTAGCTGAAAATTTAGAGTGATTGCAGTGTGTAGGAAGAAACCTCTGAGAGCTAAAACATGTTTGACACATTTAGGAGCAAGTGGTAAAATTTAATTATTTGAATGTAGTTTTGTGAACTTGTTATGCTGATGCTATAAAACCTGGGCTTTGTGGTATAAGTGTGCTTCAGGTGCCTTCAACAAACTACTATGACCATGTAGGATGTATATGTTTTTTAATGTTTCACAGGTAATGTCTGTGTTCCTCTTTGAATATTTGTGTGCCTTTGTTCTAATAATTAACTACTTTTGAAGATTTAATTCTGTATTATATCTGTTACTTTGTTTGATGTGAGTTATATTGAATCCTACATTTCTCAGATAAAGAAATTGGGAAGAGACAGTTTAAGTTCACCAGCCAAAGACTACTAGGAGCAACCTATAATTATGCAATATTAGGTTTATTAGCTTGCTGCAGAAAGGAAGAATAAACACCGTGAGGACTGTGATAAGAGAAAGAAATGAAAACTCCCATATTCAGTAACCTAGTTGCTTTCAGTTCTTTATCTTACTTAGTGAATTTGCTGCATAATCTTTCTGAACTTTTGTTGACTTGATGCAAATATTTTAATATTTATTATGCTTTTCTCCAGAGTACACCATGAGCCTTTTTTTTTAAGAAATCAATTTTATTGATGCATATTAATAAAGCATAAATCCATTCAAAGTATAAAATCAATAGTATTTGGTATAATCACATACTTATGCATTCATCACTTCAATCATTTTTAGAGCATTTTCATTATTCCAGTAATAATATTGGTAATAATAGTAATAAAAAAAAAACTGTGGCAGTTTGATATCATTTATGAATTCCAAAAAGAGATATTGATTATGTTTGTAAACTGATCTGTTCCTCTGGGCATGATACTCTTTGATTTAAATTCAAAGGCTTACGTTTACTTGATTAAACCAAGATTAGGGCTTTGATTTGACCACGTAATTAGGGCAACTCAGAGTTGAGTTTCCACCCCCTTGGTGGGATATATAAATGGATGCTCAATCAAGGTGACAGAAACAGAAAAAAACACACAGGTATAGAGAAAGCTCCATAGACACTGCAGAAGAGAAAACTTGAACCTGGGTCCCTGGAGAGAGATGAGCCATTCACTTGATAGTTTGCAGCTGAAGAAACCAGAACCCTGAGCAGCTAAGAAAGCCCAAAAAGAAACAAGCCCTCCAGCCTACAGCTGAGATCAGAAGACACGGCGAGGGGGGGTTGGGGCATAGAGCCTTAAGAGACAGATAGGAAAGCTGAACCTTCACAGACACGGCCTACCATCTTCCTTCAACATGTAGTAATGGACTTTGGTGAGAAAAGTAATCTTGAGTTAGACTCTTTAGGGCCTTGTAACTGTAAGCTTTTACCTTAAATAAACACTTTTATAAAAGCCAACTGATTTCTGGTACTTTGCATTAGCACCCCTTGAGCTGACTAATACAGAATTTGGTATCAAGAAGTGGGGTGAAACTAAATTGCTGGAATGGCTTTATAAAATAGTAAGGGGTATTTTTTAGAGGAATTGTGAGATGTTTGATAGAAGTGGCCTAGATTGCTATGAAAAGACTGTTGGTAGAAATATGTACACTAAGACTTTTGATGAAGGCTTAGAAGTAAATAATGAAACTATTATTGGAATCTGGAGGAAAGGAGATCCATGTTTTAAAGCTGCAGAGACTTAGCAAGATTGACTCCTGATGGTTTCTGGAAGGCAGAATTTGAAAATGTCAAGCCTGGACATTTAGCTAAAGAGCTTTCCAAAGTAAACTTGGAGAATGAAGCTTGGCTTCTCCTTGCAGGTTCTAGCAAAATGCTAGATTAAAGAGATAAGCTGAGAACTGAATTGTTGGGCACAAAGAAATCAGAAACTGATTCTGGAAATTCCAAGCCTCTGGAAATCCAGCCTCTAGATGATAGCACCCTATTTGAGCAATTAACTAAACTTGGAATTTGTAAGCTAGGATTGAAAATTCAGCTATTCAGGAAAGACTTGTGGAAAGTTTACTGTCTGATGGCTTGTGGCCCAGTTTCCTGTATGCTAAACCAAAAAACTTTTTAAGAGCTGTATGAACAAAACCTGGACTAAAAGGGACATTGAGGGGAAAGATGGAAGGGAAAACAGCTTTAAGAGGAAAACCATGGAAGCTGAGGTATGGAATTGAGACATCTCCTTTGGCCAAGAAAGGAACCCCACACATGTGTACAGAGAGGGTGAGTTTGCCCCTGCAATCGAAGAGGATAGATGTTCCAGTCCACTGTTTAGGGAGAGATTTGCCACCCCAGGGTACAGAGAGGGTAGAGCACATTCCCCAAAGTTTGGGGAGAGAGTGGGGAGCACCCCATAGATTTGAGAGGGGTGGGCTTGTCCTGCATAGATTAGGGAAGGCCAGGCCACCAACTCATTGCTCTGAAAGAGTTGGGCCTGTATGCCAGAGATTAGGGAGAATGTAGCCTCCACTTCACTGTACTACAGAAGTTGATACTCTACACCAGAGACTAGGTAAAATGTGGCCATCACCCCAAGATTCTTGGAGAGTGAGGTCTGGAACTCTGTTGGCACCCATAACTTTGATGATGGTGGAAAGAAGAAAATGGCCACTGGAAGCCTGTGGAAAGGGTGGGCCCCAATGAGACCCCAAGGATGGGAAGAAACCATCATCTTGGGAATGACTCTCAGATTTTGAAATCTAATGAAGTATGCATGCAGGTTTTCAGACCTGTAAGGGACCAGTGACTCATGTTTCTCTCCAAAATTCTCTTTACAGTAATGTAAATGTTTATCCTTTGTCTGTCCCTTTGTATATTGGAAGCAGATCAATTGTTTTGTAACTTTCAGAGATCTGCAGCAGACAGGACTTTGCCCCAAGACAAATTGTGTTTCTTTAAACTGATTGTGATCTGATTTTGCCCATCACATTGTTACCGATTTAATTGTTTTTTTTTTGTTGTTGTTGTTTGTTTGTTTAAATATTGTAATGGCTTTTTGGAATTCATAGGGTCAAATGTAGCAGTTTGATATATTTATGAATTATAAAAGGAGATATTGATTATGCTTGTAAACTGGTCTGTTCCTCTGGGCATGATACCCTTTGGTTGATTTAAATTTGAAAGTTTTATGTTTACTTGATTAAATCAAGTAATTGATTTGATTCGACCATGTCATTTTGGCAACTCAGAGTTGAGTGCCTGTCCCCTTGGTGGGATATATAAATAGATGCTCAATCAAAGAGACAGAAACAAGAAGAAGATACATGAGAATAGAGAAAGTTCCTTAGACACAGCAGAGGAAAGAACTTGATCTTGGGGCCCCAGAGAGAGATGAGCTTAATACACCAACCAACCAACCAAACAAACAAACAAACAAACAAAACATCAACCAAAGAAAACTCATCACCTCTCCGTCTCTCTATGCTTCCCCTGTCATACATAGCTGCTATTCTGTTTCCTTCTCTCTTATTTGTATTTCTATTTTGTAAAAACAGTCTTATATATGCAATATCACCCATATTCCTGTTGACATGAGGTTTCACTATGCCATAATGTCTCATGTTACATTTTTAAGCTTTCCTTCTAGTAATATACATGTCCTTAGACTTCCCCTTTCAATCACTGTTATACCCATATAATAGCTCTGCTAGTCACAAGCACCATGATGTTCTCTCACCATTTCCATTCATTTCCAAAGGTATACAAACAACCTTCTAACCAATTCTGTACAGATTAAACTTCTGCTTTCCATTCTCTACCCTTGTTCTATTTCCTAGTGACCTATATTCTAATTATTAATTTGATGGGTGCAACAGATTGATATAATTCGTGAATTCCAAAAAGAAATATTGGATTGTGTTTGTAAACTCTGTCTTTTCCTCTGGGCATATTAGAGTGCATTGGATTCAGAAGTTTTACTTTTACTTGATTAAATAATGATTAAGGTTTGATTAGGCCACATCAGCAGGATTTTGAGTCCCTGCCTACCAGAGAAATTGCACTGCAGAGATAGAAGTTTGGAGTTTTAATGCTGGAGGCCAGGGAAGTAAGCACACATAGGTGCTTGGTCATGAGGAAGGAGAGAAGGCCCCAGAGAAAAAAATGAACTGTTCTCCTGATAGTCTACAGCCAGCCTTGTAGAAAGAAGCAAGCCTTAGCCTGGAGAGAAGCAAGCCCTGGGAAGAGAGAAACCCAGGAAGCCTGAACTCTTGGCAGATGTCGGCAACCATCTTGCTCCAATATGTGGCAACAAACTTTGGTGAGGGAAGTAACTTATGTTTTAAGTCCTGGTAACTGTAACCTTCTACCTCAAATAAATATCCTTTTATAAATGCCAATAGATTTCTGGTAATTTGCATGAGCACACCTTTGGCTAACTAATACAGATTTTGGTACCGAGGAGTGGGGAAGTGCTTTTGCAATTACCAAAATGCTGGAATGGTTTTATAAATGAGTAAGGGATATTTTTTGTAGGAATTGTAAGACACTTGATGGAAAAGTCCTAGATTGCTTTGAAGAGACTGTTGTTAGTAATGAGGGTGCTAAAGAGACTTTTTATGATGCCTTAGAAGTAAATGATGAAACTATTATTGGAAACAGGAGGAAAGGTGATCCATGTTTTAAGGTTGCAGAGAACTTAGCAAGATTAACTCCTGGTGTTTTCTGAAAGGCAGAATTTGAAAATGGTGAGCCTGGGCATTTAGCTGAAGAACTTTCCAAGGTAAACTTGGAGAATGTGGCTTGGCTTCTCCTTGCAGCTTATAGTAAAATGCTAGATGAGTGGGATGAGCTGAGGATTGAATTATTGTGAACAAAGAAAACAACAGAAACTGATTCCAGAAATTCCAAGCCTCTGGATATTGAGCTCCCAGACACTAGTGCCCCATTTGAGGACTTAACTAAACTTGGAAATTGTAAACCAGAATTGAAGATGCAGTTATCTAGCAAAGATTTTTGGAAAGTCTTACTGTCTGATGGCTTAGACCCCTGCTTCTTGCATGCTGAACCAATAAGCTTTTTGAGAAAGCTGTATGAACAAAACCACTGTCATCTTGGACTAAAGGGGACATGGAAGGGAGAGATTGAAAGGGAAACAATGTCAAGAGGAAAACTGTCAAAGCTGAGATCTGGAATTAAGACATCCCATTGGGCCAAGAGAGGAACCCTACCCATGTATACAGAGAGGGTGAGTTCTCCCCAGCTTTTGAAGAGGGTGTATGTTCCCACCTGATGTTCTGGGAGATTTTTGCTGTACAGAGAGGGTGGAGCACATTACTCAAAGATTAGATCAGTTAAGGTCAGAACCCCATAGGTCTGAGAGTGGTGTACCTGTCCCCCATGGATTAAGGAAGGCCAGGTCATAAACTCATTGTTCTGATAGGGTTGAGCCTGTATGCCAAAGGTTAGGGGAATGTTGTCTTCACATCACTGTATTAAGGGAGTTAAGACTCTAACCCAAAGATTGAGTAATGTGTGGCAATCACTCCAACACTCTTGGAGAATGATGTCTACAGCTTGGTCAACACCAGGTGTTTGATGAGGGTGGAACCAAGAAAATGGAAAGCCTGTGGAAAGTGTGTGTCCCCATGTGGCCCCAAGGAAAAGAAACTATCATCTTAAGAATGACTCTCACCCTTTGACATCTAATGAAGTATGTCCTGCAGGTTTACTGAACTGTAGAGGACCTGAATCATGTTTCCCTCCCAATTTCTCCTTATGATAATGAAAATGTTTATCCTTTGTCTTTCCATTGTGTATGGAAGCCCCAAGACAAACTGTATTTCTTTAAACTGACTGTGATACAATTTTGTACTCAGCATTGTTACTGATTTAAGGTTATTTTTGGATATTGTAATGTCTTTTTGGAATTCAGAGGGTGGAGTGTAGCAGATTGATATTATTGGTGAATTCCAAAAAGAAATATTGGATTATGTTTGTAAACTGATCTTTTCCTCTGGGCGTATTAGAGTGCATTGGATTCAGAGGTTTTACTTTTACTTGATTAAATAATGATTAAGGCTTTGATTGGGCCACATCAGTAGGGCATTGAGTCCCCACCCCTTGGTGGGCAGGGACTTACAGAGAAACTGCACTGCAGTGAAGGAAGTTTGGAGTTTTAATGCTGGAGCCTAGGGTAGTAAACATACAGAGGAGCTTGGTTGTGAGGAAGGAGAGAACACCCTGGGAAAAGAGATGAGCTGTTCACCAGATAGTCCACAGCTGGCCTTGTAGAGAGAAACAAGCCTGAGCCCAGAGAGGAGCAAGCCCTGGGAAAAGAGGAACCCAGGAAACCTGAACTCTTGGCAGGTGTTGGCAGCCATCTTGGTCCAACACGTGGCAACAAACTTTGGTGAGGGAAGTAACTTATGCTTTATGGCCTGGTAACTGTAAGCTTCTACCCTCAAATAAATACCCTTTCATAAATGCCAACAGATTTCTGGTAATTTGCATCAGCACCCTTTTGGCTGACTAATACAATGGGTTTATATAATATATTTTGTTCATAATAGCACAGTCATAAAGTGCATGCCCTCTTGTGACTGACTTGCTTCACTCAACATAATGTCCTCCACATTCATCCATGTTGTCATATGCTTCACATCTTCATTTCCTTTTGCAGCTGCATGATATTCCATCGTGGTTACATACCACAATTTTTTTTATCCATTCATCAGTTGGTGGACATCTGGATTGTTTCCAATTTTTGGCAGTTGTGAATAATGCCACTCTCAACATTGGCATGCAGAAGTCTATTCATGTCACTACTCTCAGTTCTTCTGGGTATATACCTAGTAATGCTATTTCCAGGCCATATGGCAAGTCTTTATTCAACTTCCTCAGGAACTGCCAGTCTCCACAGCAGCTATCACATTCTACATTCCACCAACAATGAATAAGCATTCTTATCTCTCTACATCCTCTCCAGTATTTACTGTTTCCCAGCTTTTTAATAGTGGTCAGTCTAATAGGTGTGAAACTTATTGTAAATTTTTAAAATTGCTCAGTATGTGTTATCAAAATTGGGCCAAGGACTCACTAATGAGGTGCAGATTTTCTCCCAGAGGTTAGGGTACAGAGAGAAGGAAAAGCAAAAAGTCCATGCAATTTCCAGGCTGGCCAGCAGATGGTGCTAATCGACATACCTTTCCACCAGGAGGTGTTCCAAACTCTGCCTTCCTGTGTTTTGATCTGGCCAGAGCTGAGATTCAAAGCAGATTCTACTGACCAGCCGAATTCTTTTAAGCAAAGCCCCAAGACTCTCCCTCCCTTTTGTCTTTTAACAGCTGGCAAGGAAGAAGATGCCTATTCCCCTCTCAATAAGCTGTAGTGAGCCAGGGATTTTATCTCAGCTAAATATCTTGGAAGTAAGGGAGGAAAACCATTCCTGGCTATTGTGGGTGTTTGATAACTCACAACTGTTGTTTTGGGTTCTTCATTTCTCTGTCCTGATCCATCCTGGGATTTTTGTATCACTTTCCTGGTTTGCTGACCCCCAAAGCAGGTCCCTACAGCAGCTTTTGGCTCTTTCTCCATTATTTTTGTGAAAAAATTGAGCCTTACTTGCCTATTCTGATGCCATCTTCCCATGAATTCCCTGCACCATGAGCTTTTATTCAGTGGTTTGACTATAAAACACAATTCCAAAAATGACCCAGATTATTCAATTATATGATAAAGCACTGTGATTTAATCTAATTAAAAAGTAATGAGCAGCAAATGAGATAATGCCAAATGCATATCAAAGTGTGAAAAGTCTCTTGAGTTTAAGTTAATGAAATACCTTTTGCTCTCTTGTACAGTATTCATCCCTGGAAACATGTTTTACAGTGTAATGACTAAATATAAGGTAGCTTACAAATATCCTAAGTGTAGCTTTTACAAATAAATTGGTGTGGCTTTTTAAAAGTTTCCTATGCTATCATCTAGGCCAGTACTTGCATTAGAGCATTTATATCTGCTGTTTCTCACTTGTGAGCACTACCCCAGAAACTGTATCTGGCCTACATATTTATAGCCCTGGTCAAACTTTTAGACACATATATTTTTAATTTTGAAGAGCTAGATAGCACATTTTACTTAGATTAAAATGTATTAATAGAAATAAGAATGTGTGTACTTATTAGGATAGACACTTTTCCCTCATACTCTGCAAAGGGTGCAGAGGGCAATTTTTCAGTAACAAAAGAATTAAGTATGCATCTGTGAGAGACATCTCAACATTCCTGGAAATATATTTACTGGGGATCCATTGTAGAAAGAGGAGAAAATCGAGAGATAGTACCATTAATAGGAATTCCCTGATTTCACTGTGGATGATTGGAATCTGGAATAGGAGAGGACAGGTAATATCCCTTAACTACTAGCAGCGGGAAGGCATCATTACCATAAGAAGAGACAATTGAAATGAACAGTTAAATTAGTTCTACAGAGATTCTTTTGTATCTCCTGACTAAGAAATCAGTATATCTTTGTGAGTAACATATTTGTGTAGCTTATAAGGATCCCATTATATTGTTATAAATTTAGGTGCTATATAAGCAATATAATCAATATTTTTAAAATAATAAAATACATCATTACCAGCAAAGAGCTACTCTCCTGAACATCCCAGTCCTTTCACTGACACTCCATAGAACTCACAACCATCTAGTAAGGATGGAGTAATAGCTGGCACAGTAAAAGCTACCAGAATCCCACTTCAATGCTAACACCAATATCCATCTGATAGAATGGAGATCATCCCCAAGGAACTTTAATATTTGTAATATTACCTCTAGAAGGCTGAAAAATGCCCTAACCCCCTTAACAACCAAAGATGTCCATGTGCTCATCTCTAGAACCTGTGCATGTTAATGTATATGGAAAAAGGGTCTTTGCAAATGTGATTAGGCTTGGGATCTTGACATGGGGGTATTATTCTGGTTTGTTAGGGTGGGTCCTAAATGCAATAACATATATCCCTATAAGAAGGAGGCAGAGGGAGATTTGACACATAGAAGAGGAGAAATTGATGTGAAATTGGAGGCAGAGATTGGAATAAAGCAACCACAAGCCAAGAAATACTGACAGCTACCAAAGCTGGAAAAGCCTCCCCTATAGCCTCAGAAGGAGCACAGCCCTATTGACTCTTTGATGTTTGTTCATGGATACTGATTTCAGATCTACAGCATGCAGAATCATGAGAAAATAAATCTGTTCTTTTAAGCCACCAAGTTTGTAGTATTTTGTTAAAGAATCCATAGGAAACTAACATATTACCTCTGATTATAACTAAAAAAACTAAATACAAGAGTAGAGAAGATTTAGTTAAGTTATCCTGGTGGAAAGTCATGTCACTCTTTTCTAATTACCAAGTTGTAAAGAGTACTCAGATCCAGAAAACCATAGAAAAAGGGGAAAGGGAATGTGGTGCCATCACATGCATTTCATTGTAAGGGAACCATAGGCAGGCCAAAACTGGGTTGTGAGGATGACCTCTGTTCCTGCATGCTTTTCTTCTGAGAATGTTTATCTGCAAGTCATATAACCTGAGCAAGCACAGAAAACAGTCTCTTGTCCTTTAGATGACCTTTGAAACACCAGGAATAAAGATAACCTCCCTCAGAACCAAAATTATGAGGACAAGGAGATAGACATTGGAAGCAAATTAAATGCAAGAAGTCCTTTATAAAGGAAGAAAAGGACTAAAACCCACTCTACTACATATGGACAACTCTAGAATTAACCAATTGGACTATGCCAAGTCAAACTTCCCACATCGATACCCAACTCTCACCTCCCATTCCCATAAATTCTCCCTTAACTCTGTGATCAGGGAGAAATATTTGAGCATTGCCTCCTGTCTCCTTGCAAGTCAACCTCAAATAAAACTCTTTTTTTTTTCTCTAAATCCCAATGTCACAGTATTAGCCTCTGTGCACACTGGTCAGTGAGCCCTTGCTGAATAACTTGAGTAAATGTGCATAAATGTTAACATTTCTCTTAGCTTTCCATAAAGCACACGATTCTGTAGGGTGTACAGATTATAATATATATTTCTGAGAAAACATTTATATTTAGAAAATCATGAAATTGCTATGATACACTTGACAATGTAATATTGTATGGCTTTAGTTGATATATAGAATTTTGTTCAGATTACACACAATGGATTCATTCAACTACAGTATTGTAATGTCTCCAGTTCTTGAATGAACAAATAGAAGAAATATACTCAGTAATTGGTAACTTTTTATATTGTATTCCTATAGGAGTTTAACACTCTGTAAATATGCTATTAACAAAAGGCAGTAGTACCTTCCTAAGGAAATCACAGTGATGAGTGAACTTTGAAAGATGAAAGGTTATTGACACCAATCACATTCCCTTCTAACTCTCATCTTAGGTCTGTATAAGAAAAAGGAGGGAAAATATACACTTTTGTTGTGAGGATAGGTTTTGAATAATAACAGTTACATAAACTTAGTCGGTACCTCAATAATTTATATCTTTCTTTCAGATAAAGCCTCTTTATTGGAATAAATTAATAGAGGTTTTGGCACTTGATCCGCAACTTTAAATAGGACAAGTTTTTACAGCAAATATAGAGTGGAATGGAGAGTGGTGCTTCTCATTTTTATCACCTAAATATCTCACAATGATTTTATTTCTTATCCCTTTGCCTACTAAGTCTTCTTTTAACGGTATTAGTAGCCCAAGGATGGCATGATCCCACCACCACTCTAGACAATATGAAACTAGGAGCCAAAACTATTTACTGGAGATTTGAGCTCATAATGTACTAAGAGCCAAAAAAATAATGCTTATTTTAATGTGTAAGATGAATTTTCCTGTATTCATTGAATGGGGGAGAGATTCTAATAAAATTAATTTCAAGAAAGAATGTATTTCAAGTGCACCCTGAGAATTGTTATGCCTGATAAATTAAAAGAAGATTAAAGTAACCCTTTAACCTAAGAATTTGATTTGCTTAGTAACATATATTTGGTACACTCTATCAGCTAAAATACATGTAGCAACAGATATGTTAATTTTTGTTTTGTTTTGTTTTTAAACAGTCAAGTAAAAGGGATTATTGAGAAATGAGAAAAAGGGAAATTATACACCAAGGCATGGGTGTGGGCATCGTCAAGGGAGAGGCATGTGTTGGGGGCCCGAGATAGACTTTTTTAAGGTCGTTCTTTCCTCCTTCCCTTTCCCCAGGTTGAGGAGGTATCTGAGCTCTTTGCTGTTCTTATTAGTTAGTTGCCTTTCTGCCTTACTATTGCTTTATACTATGGGCCACTCAGGTTGTACCTGTTAGCTTTCTGTCTGGAGTTATCCAGGGCTTTTTTGAGCCTGGGAGTTTCAAATGGGACCTCATGACCCAGGTCTTGGCAGGCTTTTTGGCTGTAATGGCTACTGCTTTGTTTTTGAACAGATGCCTTCCTTCAGGGGATTTCCAGGAGGGGTCTTGTGGCCATGTTTTTCTGCAGGATTTTAGCACTGATGGTTACAGCTTTATTCTGATTGGTTGCCTCCCCTAATTTCCTATACAAAACTGCCTCAACTCCTCCCTCAGAGAGTTTATACCCTTATTCCTGACTAATATCTGAAGGGTGATGTCATTTTTCTGTAGCTGCTTCCCGCTGGTTAGGGGCAGTAGTCCCTGCCTGACAGAGTGTGAAACTCTCTGGCCTTTCTATTGAGATTGAAGGAAGATGGGTGTGGCACCATGGTTGGAATTGCATGAAATCCCCTCATGACTATTAATTTGCTTTGTAAAGCATCCATCCAGTCTTTATCAGGTATTAGGGAGTATTACTTGCCTCCTGTATTCCTGACTGTCTTGCCAAGGATGTTGCCAGTATCTGTGCTTCTAGGTTCCTGTCTACATTACAAGAAAAAAAGAATTCAGAGATATGCCAGTTTAAGCAGAGAAATAAAAGGATTTATTGAGAAATGAGAAAAAGGGAAAGTAAACACCCGAGACATGGGTGTGGACATCCTCAAGGGAGAGACACCCAGAGATGCTAATTGACACAACATAAGCAAAGATTCATATTGGATGTATGAAATTCTAAATACCAAATCTAGGTATTTGAATAAATGAGGATGGTGTTAGCTATATATTTTATGCTACTTATACACTCCCAAATTAATATTTATATATTTATGTTAATTTTCTTTTTAAAACCCAAAGATGTTTTATTGGATTTTTTTTAATTAACTAATTAATCAACATGATAACATGATGGAATCTGGATTGAAGTATTAGAGGAATAAACATCACTAAACATAGATAAAATATTTTTTGCAACTTTTGGTCTTCCCTTTTAGAAATCGGTTGAGTGTGTTGTCATAGTTATATAAGAGTTATAATATGGTAGGCATGAACATGTTACTATTATGGATTGGAAGTTCATTCATCAGAAGAAAAATATCCCTAGATTTTGAGGAACCAAAGGAATAGGCTGTGGTTTACAGAGCGGATTGAACTAATCATCTGTTCCACTCTTATTCCTAGCTTATCTTCTTTTATTTCAGGGAGTAGAAAGCAAAAAAAGCAATTGTTCCTAGATTTTCATGTTCTGTATAATATTTAAGATATGGATATCAGTCAAAGTAGAGTAAGTTATAAATTTTTACTGTAACAACAAAGTTCATTACATTATACTATTTTATATCCACGTAGTAGATTCTAAGGAATCTGCTCTGGTTCTTTGTCATTCTCATTGGGGACTCAGGATGATGAGGGCACCCATATATTTTTATTGGTCTTCTTGTCAAAGAGGAAAGATAGCATAGGACAGAACCTTGTTGTAGTTTTCTGCTGAAATTGTCAATTACCATTTCCTTTCACATGTAATTGGCCAAAACATTTCACATGGTATGTTGGCTTAAACCTGCATGCACCCCAGAAAATCATGTTCTTAACCCTAATCCATTCCTGTGGATGAAAATCTACTTCAAGTAAGGCTTTTGTTTAGATTGCTTCAGTTAAGCCTTGGCCCTGGGTGGGTCTTAATCCACTTACTGGAGTCCTTTATAAATGAGATGAATTTTGAGAGAGAAAGAAAGCCTCAGAAGCAAGAAGCTGAAAGAAGCTTCTCTCCCAGAAGAGATGGGAGAGATAAGTAGATACTGCCATGTGCCTTGTCGTGTGACAAAGAAGTCCAGGATCACTGTCCGCCAGTCTTCAGGAAGAAAACATCAGCTTGGTGATGCCTGATTTAGACATTTTCATGGCCTCAAAACTGTAAGTGTCTAAGTGAATATTGTTAAAGCTAATGCATTTCATGGTATCTGCTTCCAGCAGTCTAGTAAACTAAAACACATGGCTATAACTTCAATTGAGAAGGAAGAAAAAAAAGATGGAAATGATTGCTACAGTCCCAGATGATATTTGAGTTGTGCTAATAAGTATTGTGTGCAAGAGTATATTAGTTTCTTATAGATGCTGTAACAAATTTCCACAAATTTGATGGTATATAAAAAAAAAAAAAGAGAGATATTCTCTCACAATTCTGGGAACCAAAAGTTTGAAATCAAGTTGTGGGAAGGGTCAGGCTCCCTCTGGAGATTCTAGTAGACACTGTTTTTCACCTCTTCCAAATTCTGGTGGCTGTCAGTGTTTTTTGCCTCTCTCTCTCTGCTCCTTCTTCACAATGCCTCCTGTCTTTATCTGCATGTCAAAACCATTTCTGCCTCTTTATTATAATGGCATATGTGGTTGCATTTGAGACCTACTGAATAATCCAGGAAAATCTCTTTCTCTCAAGATCTTTAACTTAATCATGTATTTTGCCATGAAAGGTAATATTCACAGGTTCTGGGGATTAGGTTGAGTACATAGCTTTGAAGCCACCATTTAGTCCACTGCAAAGAGACTAGGGCATCCATTTTACTCATTCAGAACAAAACAGATATATATATATCTGTTTTATATATATTTATTTGTTTATTATGGAGCCAATGTCAGCAACATTAGCTTTCTTATTTTGCCAATTTCCTTATCATCCATCTTCCTAATGGTGTAGAGATGGTGTAGTTCAGAAGACAGTGGCTTCCTAATTGTATAAAATGTATTGATGAATAGCATAAAAATAAGTTACTTATGTGGTAGCTTGAATTAAGTACCCAACACATAACAATAGACATGTCCTTAATCTCAATTTGTGTTCCTCTGTGTGTGAATTTATTTCTGAAGATATTACTTTAGTTAAAGTGTAGTTCTACTGAATCAGGGTGGTTATTAGTCCATATTACTGAAGTTTTTTATATGCAGAAGAATTTCAGATTCAGGAGAAAGCCACAGGGAGGAGCCAGAAACTGAAAGTCAACAGAAATCAGAAGATTAGGCATGAGGAGAGATACATTTTCATATGATGGAGGCAGAATTTCAATCCAAGGAACTCCAAGGATTGTCATGAGCCAGCATTAGAATGCTACAGACTTTGGTGATAAAGGAAGCCTTGCTGGCAACTTGATTTTGGACTTCTTGCCTTCCAAAGCATGAACTGCACTTGCTGTTTAAGCCAACCCATTGTATGATATTTCCATTGCAGCCTGGCAAACCCAGACAATTTAGGATTACATTTATTTTCAAAAGGAGTAAAAAATTGATAATCTGAAAATTTCAGTGCACTGTTGAAAGAAAATGAGGAAGACATATGTAAATGGAAAGGCATCCTATTATCATGGATCAAAAGATGCAATATTAAGATGGCAGTACTACCCAAACTTGTATGCCAACTCAAAACAATCCCTATCAAAATCCCATCTTGCTTCTTTGCAGAAATTGGCAGACTGATCCTATAGTTATATAAATATTCATGGAACCCAGAATAACAAAAACAATCTTGAGAAAAAACAAGTATAGAGAACTCATGCTTCTTGATTTCAATCTTTATTGGGAAATGAACTATGAACTAAAGTAAACTTACTAGTATTCCACTATAGACTCATTGTGATTCTAACAATGGAAGAAATTATATCATTGATGTGGAGGCAATGGCCACTGGAGGTTCTGAGGGAAAAACAGGTGTAATACAGAGGCATTTTTGGACTTGGGATTTGTCCTGAATGACATTGCAATGACAGATATAGGCCATTATAAATCTTGCCATAACCTACAGAATTGTGTGGGAGAGAGTGTAAACTACAATATAAACTTTAATCCATGCTTAGTGGAAATGCTCTAAAATGTGTTCATTAATTGCAATGAATGTACCTCACTAATGAAGGATGTTGTTAATGTGGGAAAATGTGGGAGATGTGGGGAGTGGGGCATACGGGGATCCCCTATATTTTTTAAGTGATATTTGTATAATCTAAGTATCTTTAAAAAAATAAAACAAAGTAAAATAAAATCTACCAGAAGCAACATACCAACAAAAAACAAAAACAAAAACAAAAAAACATACCATGAGCTTCTTGAAACCAAGGACTCAGAATTGTTTGTTTGTATATCTCCATTGCATAGAAGTCAGTCTGGAACTTTGTATTACTCAGTAATATTGGGTGAATTAATAAAAGAGTAAAGCAAGAAATGTAGACATAGAGAAGGCACTATAAAAAAATATATAAGAATTAATATAGGAGATAAAGGACAGGGTTTTTAACTTGGGTAATTAGGAAACATTGGAAGTTTTTAACATGGGTAATTAGGAAAAAAAGAAACAGTGACAGCAGATAAGGACTGGGTACATTCAGGTCAAGACATATGGAACTTAAGACAGCATAATGTCTACCAAGTTGAAGTGTCAAGAATAAAGTTATAGTAACTGAGGTTTGGGAAAAGTCACGACCAGAGGTTCAAATTTTCAGAATCATCAGCATAGAAATTACAGTTGAAGTCACAATAAAGGAAAAGTAATTTAAAGAAAAAGATGTCTGAAAAAATATCCTAATTTTGGCAGGTAAATCTATATACTATTGAGAAAATCTTAAACTATATAAAACATTAATAAGGTTTGGAAAACTATAAAGTTGAAAATTTTATGGTAATATTCATTTTTTTCTTACTTTTCTACATGTCTTTAATAAATAGACTCTGTTTTCTTAGAACTATATATTTCAAGCTCATGTGTGAGAAGGAACAAGCTTCTGCAAATGACAAGGCAACCATTAACTATGATTCTCAAAGGTATGTTAACAAAGACAAGCTTTATCAACTAAAAGATGTTTTTAACCATGTATGTAAAACAATTAAAAAAAGAGCTTAGTAATCATGACTGTGGTTATGGAATAAAGATGAACACATAGATCAATGGAATAGAATTGATATTCATGATCTAAAACCACACATTTATAGTCAATCTGTTTTTGACAAAGGTGCTAAGACAATTCAGTGGGTAAGAAAAAGTCATTTCAAGAAATGGTTTTGGGACATCTAGACGCTCACCTGCAAAAGAGTGTCAAAGGCACTTAACTTGTACCTTGTACATGCATGCTTGTGCGCGCGCGCGCGCGCACACACACACACACACACACACACACAAGCGCGAGGGCAATGGCTAACTCGGTGGCACAGTTCTAGTAGTGTGACCTTGTAAGTCATTCTTGAAAGCGTGCTCTAAAATCTTTTTGTAAGATCTATTGATTCTTTACATCACTTATACATTTAAAAATTCCACTTCTGACATGATTCTTTGCTTTTTGTAACAATATGTTTGCTTGTATATTTTAACTATTGACAATACAAACACTAGAATCAAAGAATAAAAGAAGTCCCTTTAAATTAGTAAACATTCTCAGTGTATTATGAATTTCATTCAGTTTGACTCAATTATTTTGCTTCCAATATTCTTTGCATATCACTTAAACTGTCCTATTACTTTATTTTCATCTCTCATAGGAAGCATCAGTAAAACACACAACAAAATATGGAATTCCAAATATTGTTATTATGATATTCATAAACTCTTTTTTAAAAATAAACTGTATTTCAGCTTCAATTCTCTCCAGGCACCTTTATCCCATTTAATCCTAAAAACAAACTCAGCTGTTTCTCCTGAGTTCAGAAAGATAAATAAATGAGCACAGATTGGTGAAGTGACATGGCCAAGATCTCCTTGTTAATAAAGCAAATGAAGGAAAAATGTTCAATCATATTCATATCTCATAAAACTAAATCCCATATTCTATATTTTACTTTTAGCATTGATATAGTATGTTCTTTGGATTTCCTACAAAAATATTACCATATTACTGTTAACTATAATCTATAAATTATATTAGTTGTATTTTCCCATGCATAACCATATTCTTAGCACCTTAGAATAGAAGAATAAGCAGGAATTTATATTATTAACTAGAATTCCCATCTACCACTTCTTATCATTATGCAGTACAAAGATTAATTCATTGTGATCAGAAAAGTCATTGATATCTATAGTATTGGATTAATAATACTTCATGTGTTTTTTAAAGGTGTATAGATATAATGTATACAAATTACTTGGGATAAGTATTTGATAATAAATTGCACTTATTTTCCCTAGGAAAGTTTTGTTTTTCATTTCTAATATTAATGTCTCTGGTCTTCCTAAATTTGAAGTAAAGTCTTTGTTGTGAGGCACAGTCCAGGCAAGAATACAATGAGAATATACCTATAATAGCATAACATCCTCATCTCCTTCAACTAAAAATACTTGAATGCATATACCTTTGAAAAAATGTACTAAGAAAATTCCATGAGGTATCAAATGAGCAAATAATCATTCTCTGGAATATTTGTAATTTGTTTCTCTAAACTATAAATGGTATTTGAAAGTTATTTTAATATGGCTGCAAGGAATGTGTACTTAGCCCATTTTGATTTTTAATCCTTGAGAAAATGTAATGTTTGTCACCATCAATTTATAATTTTGTGCAGATAATCTGATTAATATTTTGTAAGTATTTATAAGAAAATTTAAATTATAAATCAAAAGGATGTCATGTTGGTCTCATCCAAGAGATAAACTATAATATCAATACATGTTTCATAAAAACAGATTATTATAGTTATATATTGTAACAAGAAGCAGGTATCCTCCCAAATTTTATGCTAATTTCATCTAATTTAAATCAATTTCATATATTGAATTGTTATTCAACTCAAACCTGAGAACAGCAACAACATAATCAGAATAAAATTATTTTACAATTAATTCTCTAATAATAATTTTGTAATGAACACTATTTCTTCACTCCAATGATTTTCTGGTACATACATGCTTTTATTTACTTATTGGTTTGTTTTATTCATTCATTCATTCATTCATTCATTCATCCAGTCATTTATTAATTAAGTTTCTATGTGTTGACTGCTTACCATATATAATGAACTTAAACTTTTTCACAAATACTGACATTCTAAGAGAAAGATATGTGTCTGAAAATATTAGGATGCTATCTTTAATAGCATACAGATATATGCTATTATAGAAATTTAAGGTTTCACCTCAGGAGCTGATAAGTTGTATATTAAGGCATAAGTTAAATTTCAAATTAGGCCTTTTTTATTGTTAATTTGATGTCAAGTGGAATGTTTATATTTATCCCTTATATCACTTTTCTCTCTCCATTTTGAATTCCTCTTCTTCTACCTATATAATATTGGCTTCGGCGAAACTTTTCTTAATTCTACCCCACTCTTCCTATGTAAAATCGGTTTCTTTTGGGAGGCCTGTCTCTGCAACACAGGATTTCCTCCAAAATTTTAGATCCACATCTAACTACAATTGATATATAATCACTATAGAAGATGAATCATAACATACTTAAAAATACCAACTTCCTTTCTTTAGTAAACGTCTATATCATTCGCCTTTTGCTGCATTACAAATCACCTCAAAGATAGTGAATTAAAATTTAAATAAATGATTCGTACGATCTGGTTCAGTTGGATGAATCTATTCATCTGCTGGGCTTGTTTACATATCTGGAGAAAAGATGGGAATCCGCTAATCTATGCTGTGTTGACTGAAGTGATTTAGCTTCAGGGACACACAAAGATTGCACATTGGGAACCACCCAAACTAGATGCACGCAATAACAAGATGCATTTTCTGTAGAGAAATTAAATTCAGTCATAAAAATAACTAAAAGTCACTGTTTTAATTATCATCAGGAATCTGGAACTCTAAACAAAAATAATTATAAAAATATTCCTCTGAGCAAAAATTTTTATTCACGTAAGTTCTAAATAACTACAGTGGTTACTGATGAATTTTATTGATACATATATAAACTTCAAATTAGCCAGCTTAAAAATATTTATACTTAATAAACATTGAATTCTACATAGAAGTTATTCAGAGAATTTCCAATTAAGCACTCTGTGCCAGACACAGTGACCTTAGGTACACATGTTCATTTCAAGAGGAAGGTCACAGCATGATGAAACTTTGTAAACTCACTTTAAATATAGTTCATGTCTTGAACCTCTGTGGTAATGTTTCTTTGGGAATGAACATATAAATGTGTTCACATTTCTACACTCTGAGCTTTATGAGCAAAGAGCACTAGCAATCTGTTTCACTGGTGATTTAATTTTGGTAAACACATCTTGGAAGATAGAGATAAAGAATTGCTCCTCAAAAAATTTAAAGACTTCTCCCTTAGAACCATTAGCTTAAATTCCTGAGAGTATAGCACAGACCTCTTCTCTCCTTCCCAGAAATAATTTATTTACATTACAGGGTACATTTCTCTCTTTTCCAAAGAGGAGTAGATATGCCAGCTACACTATATAAGTCCCAAGCTTCATAATTTTGGTGTTCCTTGAGTCATGTGTAATACATTTGTTCTTCATCAGTTAACCCCATGAGGAATAGGGCCATAGGAATCAACACTAGGGTAAATAAAATATTTCATCTCTGATCAAGTGAATCATGATTTTGGTAGTATATGTAATAAACAATATCAGGATATTTATAAGCTAGCAAATAGCCCAATATTTCAGATATCTCACAGTTTCTGACTTAACAATTAGTTTTCCTTTTTTTCCACTATCTTTTACTTCCCAGGCGAAAGACATTTTGATTTATCTTTTAAGTTTTCTGGAAGTTATTTTTATCTTTAAATATAATATTTACCAATTAATTTCTTGAGTAAACAATTTATACAACATACATTCTCTTTAAATATAAAATATAAATATAAAATATGATGGTACATTATTTTCATACTAACTATGACTTTACTAAACTTTATTTTAAAATTAAAACTTATTGAATTTATTATTTATTTTACATTGTTTTCAATGAAAAAGACATTGCTAAATTATATTTCTTTCAAGCAGCAGCCTTTTTGCTATTTTTATGTTGTCAAGATTTAAAGCACAGGTTTTGTTATTCATCTATAAGTTATTCCAAATTTGAAACTTAATATAGGGCAGCAGATTCTAATCAAGTGTTCTGTCGTAATAAAATGTTCTATAACTGCACTGATTAATTTGGTAACGCAAAGTTTCCCCAAGTTGGGATATTTGAAAAGTCTTCACAGAACATAAGGTTTAATTTAAAAGAAAAGCATAAAGTGCAGCAAGAGAAATCAAATGTAGACAAACACCAGGATTCTGAAAGACATCTCAGTCATCACCTCTTTAGAGTTCTTATTTGTACAAAGCTATGTTCTATCTTCAGATTAGACCACAAAGGCATGTGTGAAGAATTGTTGCTTCCAGACTGCTCAAAGAAGAAGTTCCCATCAAGAGTTTTATGTTCCTTTGGTCTTTAATCAAGCCCAGTTGACAAAGGAATGGTGAAGCCAGTTGAAAATTCCCAGTAAAGTACCTGTCCCAGGGAATTTCCTGGGGAGGTTCAGACTTGAACACCACTTAGTGAATCCCACTGATATCTTGAAAAAGAATAAAAAAAAAAATTAAAAAATAAAGAAATGACCAGACAGCCAAGCATCAGCAAAAATAAAGGTACAGCTTCTTCAGGCCAGCTGAAAAACAACTTTATCCTCTCTATAAAGCCACTAGCCACATGTGGATATTGAGCAATTGAAATTTGGCTTGTGTGACTGGGAAATCACATATTTGTTACTTTTAATTAACACAAATTTAAATAGCTACATGTGTCAAATGGCTACAGTTTGGCATTACAGATATGAATCACTTATAATATATAGTGTCTTAGTTTGCCAAGGCTGCTATGACAAATACCACACTGGTGTCATGGCAATAGAAATTTATTGGCTTACAGTTTTGGAGGCTAGAATTCCATCATCAAGATCTTGACAGGCCATGCTTTCTTCCTGAAGTGCGGTGTTCTAGTGGAAGCTTTCCACAATCCTTAGGGTTCCTTGAATTGTATCTCTGCCTTCCTCACATGGAGATATGACTCTTCTTGTTTTCATCATGTGGCTTTCTCTCACTGAGAGAAATGTCCAGATTTTCACTGCTTTATAAGAACTCCAGTCAAATGGATTAAGACCCACCATGATTCCATTTGGTCTCATCTAACTAGTACCTCCAAAATTCCAAATAAAAAATGAGTCCATACCTTTACAATAAGAACTTCTAAGGTCCTATTTTACAAATAGTTAAACCTACAGGGATGAAAATTATAACTTGAACCTATCTTTATGAGGGACATGACTCAATCCCCATTGCATGGGTACATAAATATAAATCACTAAAAATGTAAATAGAATAAATAAACCTGTAGAACACAAAATGTTTTATGTCATTAAAACTTGAGTGTGAAGGAAACTTTTCAAATATCAATTCCTAGTGGACCCAGTTCATATTAATTTTTAAGTTTGTGCCATGTGATGTGATGAATGTAACTTATTTAAAATATGGCTCTCTTACATTTTTTCTTTCACTTATGGGAGTTAATTTGTAAATATTTTTACTAATATTTGTTGTGTGTATTAAATTTGATTTTGTAGTACATGTTTACAGATATTCTTATTGACCTTCATTAGCAATTTTTTAAAACATATTCTAACCTGTAAATTTATTCTATTCTCTACAGTCTACCAACTGACTCTTGCCCTAGGCTTTCTATTTATAAATTATTCATGATCATTCCTTCTCCTGAATCATTTTCATCATTTATAGAACAAACAAATAAAAAGATAACTGCCAAAATACTAATAATTTGTATCATCAAATTAAATTTGTGCATTGCCTTAATTTTTTTCAGGTTACCAAATATCCCAGCATAGATTTGTTCATCATCATCCATAATTTTTAACTCTTTTACTTCCTTTCAGTACTGACATTTGAACTTTATAAAAGATATAAATCAATTGATTCAATATAACAATTAATTTATTGTGAATTCTATTTTCTCCTCTGGTGAATTAGTTTTTATTGGATGAACATCTTGTGGCATTCTAAATTAAACCTTCCAAACTATTATCAATATATCAGTATAACCAAATTTTTGTTGAGATCAGTCAAATTAATCTTACCAATTACACCAGTACTACACCAAATTGAAGACATATCCTGAATATATTCATATCATTTAAATGCCATTTAAAAGTGGTCTTCCTAACAAAAAAAAAACTTTTCCCATATACCAAATGCTACTGTGGACTAGGTTGTAAATCAAAGAAAAAAATCTCAGTTAATTTTGTATTCCAGTCCTCTTTTTGGTATAGTCATGTACCTTTTTTCATACTTCCTAAGATAAGCTTATATGGATGGGTAGTAGTCACCCACAACTATATTTAGTTTAAATATGCCATATGCATATGCATCAGTGGTGTATTTTGCAGCTATTAGAAGTCCAGAAACATGACCCCTAAAGTGACATTGATTTTTGTTTGCCAGACATTCTTTACTTGATTTATTGTCCTCTATCCAAAAAGCATTAAGGCATATAATTCTTTGACAAGTCAGGCATGTAGATGATAGTCTATGTCCATTATATCTTGGCTCCTTTACCATCCGGTCATCACCTAGTATAACAGATACACAGTGGTCTGTGGCTCTGCTGTTCAGCAAAGTTCTTTGTGTGTAACTAAGAGATAATGGTTCCCAAACATTATCTTCCCAAAGCAGTCCTTTGTAATTGATAAATACTGTAATATAGGAAACCAAAAGACAATGCAACATTATATGTATTTCAAATGTTCATCCACAAAGTTGTGTTGGCATCATTGAGACACACTGCATACATGACTTGAGATGAATGTTTCTTAAATATGTTGGGTCCTATCCTTGGCCTTCAGTTTCAAGCAAGGAGGAAGTATCTACATACTTTTTTCCCCCCATATGATCATCTGACAATATAGTTAAGAGATCTCTTATTCAGAATCTCTCACAAGGCACTGTAGTATTATCCATTTATTAGCTCTCTTTCCATTATCAATTACTCATCCTTCCTTCCATTTGTCATTAATTTTAACCTAGAACTTTTCCTACCTCATAGGTGGGACCATAACACTCAACCAGGTAACTAACCAATAGAGCTGTGAGCAATGTGCTTTCCCCTTCATCCTCCCAGTCATATGAAGTAGGATCGGCTAAGTACAAGTTTATGGGATGCCATGTTGCTTCTGACTTACTCTCTTGACCATGGTTTGGCTATGTGGCCGTTCTTACATGTAAAGAAGTCCAATATGGCTATTGGGAAATTATTAGGTGTATTCATCCTACTTATGCATTTGGGAACAAGAAAATGATCATAGAGTAGTTCCACAGACCCATTGAACACATAGGAGAATGAACACCAAACAAACATAAACACAAACATAAAATGACTCATTTGAAGTGAAATTTATCTAATATAGATTAGTGAATCTATATAATTGCAGTAAGTCTTACATGGCACTTCCTGAAGGCATCCCGGCCTCCTTTTTAATTGATATGATTTAGTTATGAAATTGACTCAGGCCTGGAAACTGGAAGATATTTTACAATTTTCTGTTGTGGAGCTAACTTTAGTTTTATGTTCACTAGATCTTGATGTAATTTTTTATAACTTAAGAAAAATAACATCCTGGTTTCCATCTTGGAGTGGCATGGTGTATTAGCTATGGCCACAGATTCTTATGGAACAAGGTTTTTCATTGCTATTCTTATATTATGGTTTATTTTAGTTATTATATCTGCTTTACCTCATAATAAAATGCCATTACATAGATTCTGCTCTTACAGAATCTTATCATGACTATTAGTTAACACAGTTCCATGACTGCATCTTCTATTCTCAAGTCTGTTATATAGAAGATGGCCACCACTAGGCTTCTCAACTGAGGTGGTGCCCTCCTTTGCAGTGCATTCCTTGTTTTGTCAGTGAAGGAAGTTTCTCTCCAGACCTGATAGGGAACATAGTCAGCAGATGAAATGTTTGTATGTCATTTACAATCCCATTATAATCTGTTTTAGTTTTCTGACATTCTCCCAAATAATCTGTCAAAAGAGTTCCAGCATCTCCACTCTATGAGCTGTAAGACAACTTGTTTTTTTTTTAGAAGACTCAAGTGTATTTGAATTGACTCTATTTAATCTTGCCAAGATGTTAAATTCTGAGTCATGGGTCAACATCCTTATATGTCTTATTTTAGATTTATAGTACATGGCACCTCTGTGTTAACTCAAGATCTATTTTAATATTCCTTCTCTGGTCTCCTAGGAGCGAAATTAGCCAGATCTTGCAATTCATTTAGCATGTTCATTATTTCCCCTATATCTAGGACAGTACTTTCCTATTTGGGTTATGCTAAAATGCTATTATCTGCCAGAAGTCAGAGTCTTGGATCTTTAGGAGGATACCATCCCTTAAGGTATCTGCCTTAGGTGAGGTCTTAGCAATCTTTCTAAGGGGTAGGAGTCGGCTGTGCTCTAGTAAACAAAAGAGGGCTGGATCTGCCAGCACAGTGGATTGAGGGCTACACAGGGTTTAAGATTCTCAAGCATTTCTTCACACGTATCCTCATCCTTTGGCCCACATTTTCTCTTTTAAGCAAAGAACTTTCCAGACTGTACACTCAGCCTCCTCTGTAGCTCTGGCAACCTTAAATCTAATTTTTGGGGTAAATTTTACCACAGTCTGCCTTCTAGTTGCAGGAGATGATGGTTTCTGTAAGTGCTGCCTTGGGGGGTGCCTATATTTCTGGAAGGTGATGATTGGCTCGTAAAGTCTGTTTATCTTTATCTTTAAGGAATCTATAAGAAGTTAAGAAATGCATGTCAACAGAAAAATCCTTATAATGATCATTTCCCCCATAACTTTCAAGTGCTAAAGCTTCATTTTCCAAATGTATCTTTTCCCAAATTACCGGGGATGAGATTCTTATAAACTACAATACCACACACAGCGGGGATTAATTTATCACTCTCCCTCAGTTACTACCAATAAGGGGGGCATTAATACCAACTGACTTCAAAATACATCTCACCATGAGGTTCTGGTTTCTAGGGCTACTTCTAGTACCAATTATCTTAGTTTGGGTTTTACACAAGGAATTGGGTAAAGATAGTTTATATTACAGCTAACCTCCTAAAGGCCAGATTGGGGTCTGTGAAAATGAGACAGAAAAGCTAGAAAAGTTAAAGCCAATAAACATTGTATTAGTGAGTAGGATATTGCTGTGGGAAACTGGAGCTCCATTCCCTTGGTAACCGACTCAGGTATCATATAGAAAATACATCAGAATTATACCCCATTGGATGGTGGAGATAGAGTAATTATCCACCAACATCCATCCATTAAAGTTTCAGATTTGCTTTCTTGGGTGTTTGGTTTTGGCACACCAGACTGCTTTGTTTGCATTAAGGAAGCCCATATATATCCAGAGATGTAAACTGGCAAAACATTAAGAGACACCAGTGCTTGAGGTAAAAATATTTCAATTTAGATGGTACGTCACAACTTCAAGTGAACTCATAGGTAGGCCAAGGGATGTGGAGTGGACATCCAGAGTCTATGCTACAATATAAACAAAAAAAATTTAATAGCGCTTTCATAGACTGTACTGAAAATAACAAAAATGTCCGTTAACAATAGGATGTAATATACTCTTACAATGAATACTATTCAACAGTGAGATTGAACAGACTATTGCTAATCACACTCACATGAATGTATCTCTAAAATGTGCAATGGAAGAAGTTAGACACAAAATAATTCTTACAGCATGATTGTGATTGCAATCAGGTTCTATATTAATAATCAGTTAATACATAATAACACAATTCAATACTCAAGTAATTTGAAACCCATTTCCCTGTTTTTCTTTTTTCATATCTTTCTTGCCTGTATTACTCCAGAGGTAGCCATAATTTATCTTGGACAATATGCAAAATGCATTTACATAATTAGCTGTGCAGTTTTTTCCCAGTGATTTTCCAATGGTTTTCAAAGTGAAGAAATATGCTTCATTACAGAAATTCCCCTTTCTACATTTGACCATCACAAAAAAATATTTAAGTTTACAGCTAAAATAAATACCTTAAATTCTGTGTAAATATATAGACAAATGAGAAAATGGGAAAAGTTGTAACACGATTTAGATTTCATAATAAATAAATAAATAAACACTAACAACAAAAACAACAACTGCTTTTCTCTTGTGGCATATAAACAAATATAATATGTGGCTACTTAATACCAGATTGTAATCTCCATTAATTTGATGACATTTTAGATGATGCATTGAATTATTTATATCACATTTCACAATTATAGTAAGTTATATGAACTTATTAAGTGATTTTCTTGTATGAAAAACTATCATAGTTAGCCAGACTGCTATGACAAAAACCACACAATAGGTTGGTTTAAACAACAAGAATGTATTGGTTCATGGTTTTAGAGCCCAGAAGTCGAAGTCAAAGTGTTAGCAGTGCCACGCTTTTTCATAAAGCCTGTAGTACCCTGCTGCTCATTTGCTTCAATCCTTGAGGTTCCTCAGCTTGCATGTATTTCTGCCAACTGTCAAATGGCGATCTTCTCTCCTTAGGTCTGCTCTTTCAGTTTCTGCTAACATATGGCTTTGAGTCCTCTTTCAAATGTATTGCCTACAGTCATGGTGAAAGAGGCATCCTCGGGACATTCCTGGGGTGAGTGAGATGGTCTTATATAACAAATCCACTCATCTACATTATACCAAGGAAGTTCTGGCATTTCCCCTTCATTTTATATATGCCACATTTTGGTCCACACTTCAGTCAACCAACTAAACTGTTAGAACCCTTCATAAGCCCTTGAGCTGGAACACTGAATCTAGAATCTTTGCTAAGTGGGACCATGTCAATAAATTTAGCCTGAACCAACCTTATGTCCCTTAAACAATTATTCCACACCCTTAATATCCATTTGCAATCATATTCTCCTGACGTATATCTGTATAAATTGGAAAAATTATGTAGTCCTTTTGGATTACAACACACTTCCTCATGGATCACACTTTGATCCATACCTTTCAGGGCCTGGAAGTAAAGAAAGGTTATGGGGCTGGGTCAAGAGAGGAATAGCAGTATCTTGCCTTAGGAAATTCCATTACAATTTCATCTGGTTAAGCAGGATTAATTTCCTCAGAAGGAGGTGGGTAGGCTGATTCCTCAAGGCATGCAATTACAGGTTTATCTGGCAAAGAAGGCTCAGTAGAATTTAAAGGTTCAAATGTCCCCACCATCACTATAATCTGCACATATGTCCCCATTTCAATATTCAGGATCCCATTCCTTCCCAATAAGTGTCCACACTTTAGCAGCAGACAACATGCAAAGTTGGAAATTCAATTTGTGTTGTAATTCAGCAACTCACACAATGTGACTCTGCATTTGATTTTCAGGAATCTGAATTCTGTGGCTTCAAGAAACAAGGGATTTTTCAAAGCACAAATAGAAACTTTTATGGGATTCATTCCAAACTTGAGCTGGGAATTTGAAACCTTGATCTCATTTTTTTCTTTCACAAGTTTTTCATCATATTTTGAACAAACAGCCAACATCATTATACATTTTAGCTTTACAAAAATATGCTAAGGTATCAAATATACCGGCATCCAGATCTGGTCCTCTATAAACATTTGAGTAGGAATACCCGATGGTGATATTTTAATTTTCTCTATGGCCTATTAGCTATGGCAATATTTCAGTGGTAAAGAGTGCCCACTTCATCATTGAGAATAGAGTCATTAGTGCCTTTAAATATAATCATACTAGAGAACCAATTCCAAAATCCCCAGAACCAATTCAGAAATCTCATCCTTAATATTATATTCCTCAGGAACCACTCTTGGTACCAAAATCTGTTTTAGTCAGTGTTCTCCAGAGCAACAAAAATTACATGACATAAAAATTATAGTTTGACAAATTATGTGCAGTCCTTTGTGAAAATAAATATAAACATTTTGGGAAAGTAGAATGATCTATTATACTTTGCCAAAAATAGAGATTGATCATGAGCTAAATAGAAATACATTTATTTTCCTCCTATAGCACTTGCTTCTCATCTACTTTTTTAAAAACCTTTTTTAAATTGAAGTTTATCATTCATACATGAACAGCCATAAACAAAAAGTGTATAATAAAAGTTGTGAACTTACAAAACAAACATGCATATCGCCATACAGGACTCCCATAAATTAATTCACTACTAATACCTCGTATTGTTATGAAATAATTGTTACAAATTATGAAAGAACACTGTCAAAACTTTACTACTAATTTTAATGAATATCTTATATTTGCTATATTTTTCTCCCAACCTACCGGTTATTGACACTCTGTCTTAATATTATATATTTGTTATAGTTTATGAGAGAATGTTCTCATGTTTGTTTGGTTAATGAAAGTCCATCTTCTTCCACAGGATTCATTGTGTTATAGGGTCTCATGCTTTGTTTAATCCTTTCAAAGTGAACATCAGTGGTTCTCATATTCATCACATAGTTGTGCTGTAATCTCATATCCCATTATCCCCCCCTATTGTGGAAACCACATATCCGATAAAGGTTTGATTTCCATTCCATATAAAGAGATCAAACAACTCAATAATAAAAGAGCAAGCAATCCAATTTAAAAATGGGCAAATACTTGAATAGACATTTCTCCAAAGAGAAAATACAAATGGCCAAAAAGCACATGAAAAGATGTTCAACATCACTACCTGATAGGGAAATTCAGATCAAAACTATGTTGAGATATCAATTCACAACTTATAGAATGGCCTTTATTTAAAAAACAAAAACAAAAACAAAAAAAAAAAAACAGAAAACTACAAGTGCTGAAGAGGATGTGGAGAAATAGGAACACTCCTTCACTGTTGGTAGGAATGTAGAAATATGCAGCCTTTGTGAAAGACAATTTGGAGATTCCTCAAGAAACTAAATAAGAAATGCCATATGATCCAGCAATCCAGTTATTAGGAACATATTCAGAAGAACTAAAAGTAGACACAAACTGACAATTGCACACTGATATTCATAGCAGCATTATTCACAATTGCTAAAATATGTAAACAACCCAAGTGTTCATCAACTGATGAGAGGATAAACAAAATGTGATATATACATACAGTGGAATACTATTCAGGTATAAGAAGAAACGAAATTAGGATGCATATGACAACATAGATGAAACTTGAGGACATTATGTTGAGTGAAATGTCAGGCACAAAAGTACAAATATTGTATGATCTCACTAATATGAACCAAAATGACAAGAAATTCATGGAGGTAAAGAGTATAGGTTATTAGGAGATTGAATGTGGGTTGAGAATAGGAGTTGATGTTTAATATATGTAGAACTTTTTAATAAGGTTTATTGTAAATGTGTGGAAATGAATAGAATTGAAGGTAATACATTTTAGTGAGTATAACTAACACTGCTGATTTATAGATGTGATTGTGGATGAAAGGGGTAGAGATGAAAGTGACAATATATTTCAATTGAAAGGAAGTTATAGAATGATGTAGGGGCTGCATAACATAGTGACTTGGGTAGCAAATGAAGATTGTTGTTAAGAGTATAAGAATGTGCTTCATTTACAAAGTCTTAGAATATAGTGATACATAGGAATATCATAAAAAATTAATTTATGGATTATAGTTAATAGTAATTTTGTAATGTTTTTGCAGCAATGGCAAAGAAGATATTATATAACTTCTCATCTACTTTTAACGCACACACACACACCTTGCTTTTGCATTCAAATTGTTTTCCAAAAACAAATACATTTTTGGTAAATCGTCATTTATGAGCAGCTGAGTACTGATGATAAGGTTGTTATGTTTTTACATTCTGTAATTGACACTGAATACAGCTCTGGGTATCAAACATTTAAATAATGCTTTTAGCACTGTTATTTACATGGCTACGTGCTTTTGAAGTTGTCACGCATTATCAGGACGAAGAAATCACTGTAAGAATAATGAGGGACAGGTTAGGAAAGTGCATCAAAGAGAACTGACTGCTGTCATCATCTTATCAAAACACAAGAGTAATAACTCTAGTTTTAACCATATTTTATCCATGTAATAAACAGTAAAAATCAAAGAAAGTGTCATTACCACTTAAAAAAATGAGTTTAAGATGATACTATAATGACAATTATATTAATGAAGTATTAGATAAACACAGTGAGAAATAAAAATGAAAATAGCAATCTTTCAGAGACATTTTGTTTTATCCAGCTGTTTCAGTAAACCTATGTGCCTTATTAATCAATATACATACCTGAAAATGTTTTAAAATAATTAAGCAATTCTTATCTTTCCCATTAGTATGGTCTTTGGGAAAGTATAAGATAAATTATCTTTACTTTTTTTTTTTCCTAAGATTATAACAGGTTTAATTTAAAAGGTGCTTTAACATAATTATATTCATTAATATGTCAATTTATTAGGACTGGAGTTTTTTATATTAAGATTCTTAATATATCTCATATATTTCTATTTCATAAAACAAAACCCAAAACATGCATTTTTAATATACTTATTTTTCTGTGAAAACATGCTTTCTCTCCAAGTGACAACATATTTCCTAGTTATGACTATGGATATGTTGCTTATTTTTATTCTGAATGACTGGAGGCTGATGAACAGGATGAATAGCGAATAAACATTGATTAAATAAGAATTGTCTATGTAATGGTGAATGTGAAAAACCATTAAGGATGCAAAAGTCAATTTCTCAGCAAAAGAATGAATTGTTATCGCCTATTTTCTCATGATTCTGCATTCCCTGATTTTCACCTGCATGTTATAAAAAATAATTAATATGAACTGCAAATAATATATAAATTACCTCCATGTATAGAACAGTCAATCTGCATATACTTATAGAATGAAGATCTTACTGGAATTTTGCCATATGTGAAAAACCTATTCTATCTTCATTTAATTCTTTAATGGATACCTCACGTGATTATGTAGTAAAATATTTCTTTGTATTAACTAAAATTATTTTTGCCTAATTAAAAAATAAAAACTGAACACAGGATTTTTGGAAACAAATCCTGTTAAGTTGTTTCTGCATATTTTGTCAATATATTTCAAAGTAAAAATAAATTTTCCACATTTAATTTATGGATTGTAGATAATGGTTTTATTTGCCTTCATATACATTGCCTTATGTACATTGGATGCAGGTAAACTCAGTTTTCAGTGCTGTAATTTATGAGCTTTATGCTAATAAACTGGGATTTAATGATACATCAAATATTATTGTAAGTTTGAATATATGTTTGAATTGAGAGAGAATGCACTATATATGATAATAATATATAATCTTCAAATTATCATTCACAAAATTTCTACTTAACCCATATCACCAATTTATTAATACTCTTTTTCTAAAAAATTGTTACTTTAATTGCAGAATCTCTTAACCCAGTTAATCCCTCATTATTATTTTGTCAATTCTTCATTGTGCTTTAGTCAAATGGCACTCTTTCCCAACATTCTGCATGTATAATTTGGTCGCTTCATGCATCCTCACCACACATGCCCTCCTCCTCCTTCTTTGCTTTACTTAAGTCGTAATTCTTTCACAAATAAATATATGCTTCCTCTGTGATAGACACTCTTCTGAATTTGTGTGGTGCTAAATTTGCCATGAATATTCAATGTAGAATATGTATCTTTATTTTGTATTTTTTCACTTCTCTCTCTTCTCTCATAGAAGGATTTTAAGTCTATAAGAAAGCCTACATATATACTTCTTTTGATATTAATTTTTTAAGACCTTTTCATTTTGTAAGGTATTATCTTACTCCCCACAATTCAATTAATTCAGAACAAAGTCTTTATCCTTCAAGTGTTCATCACGTTGAGGGGAGCCTAAAGACAAATAATTTGGGCTAATAATTTCACATAATTTTTCTCAAGTTCTGTTTACATAAGGAGAAACATGAGGAGCTCAGGCAGTCTTCATAAGAGAATTACTTTGAGCTAAACCTATTAGAATGAGTAGTTAAGAAAGAAAAATGATTCGAGGAAAGTAAAATCCAGGTAGAGGTGAAAACAATTATGCCATTTTCATGAAACTTGATATATTTTAGCATAAATGGAACAAAGTGGGCATTAGGATGGGGGAGAGCAAAACAGGTGATGAAGCTGGAAAGATAGGCAAGAGCTGATCCTAAGAGTATTTTACACAATGCTTATATGTTTGAACTTTATCCCATGAAAGATGAAAAATATTGAAAGATTTTAATCGAATTATTGATATTACCTGATTTGCATACTATCTTGATCTCAATAAGTTTCAAAAAATAAAGAAAGTGAAAAGTGAATTAGTTAATTTCCTGGTTGAATTTGAGATAGTTTTATCTTTAAAAATCTGCATCTATTTCTGAGAAAGGAAACTTTATGAAACTACCTTGAATACTTTTGTCAGACATACTCAGAAATAATAGCCCAACGAATTTGATTATGATAATTTGATATTGATTTAGCATGAATAGCTCACTTTACTCTCATTTTTAAAGATTCTTTGATAACAATGCCTCTCATTATTGAAACACGTTTCTCCTGGAAGAAATTTTTCATAACTATTTATAGTTGTAATGTTAGAAAAATTACTATATTTTATGTAGATTAAAGTTTTATAAGTAAAGATACATTTGCAGACTTGGAATACTTATTCACTAATGCATTTACATATTTATTTATTGTCTATTGAGATTTCTATTTCAAATTGCAAGAGAAGATCAAAGATGGAGCCAATAACATATGATGAAATAAGCTTCTACTACCTGAGAACCTTAAATTTAAAAAAATTCTCTAAAGCAGGTTTACTAAAAAGAAAATAATAGTGCTTTTATAATGACCACTACGTGTGTTGAGTTTTCTTCACTCAAACAATAATTTTGGGTACTTATCATTTCCATTCAAGAATTTAAACCAACAAATAAGCAACACTGGTTTAGCTCTCATAGAAACTACATCAAATTATGAAGACTTATCATAAATAAATAAACAAGATAACAAAATACTCTCATGGACGGATGTGAGTAAAATGTAACAAGGTACTATGGCACAGTTTCAATGGCAGTAGGAGAGATCAGAGTGGCTTCTTAGAATGAGTCAAATGTGTGGATTGGAAGAAATCAAGAATTCCAGAGAGAAGAGCAATGCCAAGGCCTGCCTGCCATAAAACAAGCCTGACATATTCAAGAAAGAATAAGTAGTGATGAAGCACTTATTTAAATCAAGTTTCATTCATGTAAAATTATAGTCATTGTGGTTTCATTTCTAAAAAAAAGCTTAGACTAACAATGGGACATGACATTGGATATTAGAGTGAAATCAGCAGGCATTTTTACTTGACAGACTTCAACAGGATACACTTGTTAGAGTATGAGATTTGTTTTCTGTAGACTCTCTGTTTCTGAATAAAAAATGTCAGAACTGAAATTAAGAATCACACAAGACCAAACCTGACCTCTTTGAGGCAGGAATCCTGCCAGGGCAACATCTTAGAAATGTTAAAAGCTGTTTGCTAACTAATTATAATACTTTTAAATTAATATGTGAGTATATATGGTATAGATAGTCTTTTAGTGAAATGCAATTGATTTCCCATTTATTGCCAAAGTTTAAAACTTTCAGTGGATTGATTCAGAATTATAAAATGCAGTAACTTCCATTAATGATCATCTCAAACCATTAGGTTTATGAGGCTATTTTTTTGTTGTTGTCATTTTTTCTAATTTGTTCTTATTTGTTCTCTTGATTGCACAACTGCATCTCACATATTGAAATTCCTATCAGGGCCTTCCCGATACTCTAAATTCCTCTTATACAATGAAAACTATACAGTTATCCTTTGCAGTTCACCACATGGCAGATAGTCATTATACAAAAATTATTGTTGATATCTTTTGGATATACTATTGTGTGTCACTGCCTTTTGTAAAAATGTGTTACATTGGGGAATGAAAAGTATACATAATCAGTTTTAATGAAACAGAACTATGAGAATAGCTTCTTTTTTCTTCTTCAAATTGCAGTTACGTTAAGGTCACTAGATTTTATTCTGTAGCTGTATTGAATCATCTAGGTCCTAAGAAAGCCAGGAGTATATGAACGAAGATCCCTCTCTCTCTCTCTCTCTCATTCACGTAATATATTATCTAAGCAGAAATTCTTTTGAAAGTAAAAATGTCAAAAAATAATTTGATTATAATTAGTTTCCATGCTTTTTAAATAATATTCAAACAAAAATAATTTATACTTGTTCATAAAACTAAAAAAATTCTTTATATGATTATGTGAATATTAAAATTACAAAAGTGGAGTGATTTTTCTTGATATATGATCACATATTTTATTTAGTTCTTTACTTATAATTGCCTCTAATATCAAGTCACTGCTAATTTTCTGATGAATATTTTTCTTTCTGCTTATGTTACCTTTCATTTGCTATTTAAATTGTGTTCAGTATTCTTTACATTTGAATAATATGGGTAGTACATTTCAAATGGTTTATTTCTTTCATTTGACTTCTTTTTAGATGTAAATAATTTTAAGGGAGAAATTATTTTCACTACAAATGCTTAATTAATGGGTATATTTTGAGTAATTTTTTCTAAATGGAATGAATTTTCAGTTCTATTTTTTATTTATTAAAATATTTTACCCAAATATTTTCAAAGCTACTGCCAGTTTCTTCCATTCAGAATAAGGTTTTTTTTTTTTTTTAAGGTATCATGCTGGGGGTTGAACCCGGGAACTCCTAACTAGGCAACTGGCACTCAACTACTGAGCCATATCGGTTCCCATGAGTTGGTTTTTTTGTTTCTTTGCTTGTTTTTTGTTTTTGTTTTTAGGAGGCACTGGGGACCGTCCTGGGACCTCCCATGTGGAAAGCAGACACTCAATCGCATGAACCATATCCGCTCCAGACAATTATTTTTATAAGACACAAATCATCAAAAAATTTTTCTCTTTTTAATGCTTTTTTGAATATTTTGCCAAATTATGTGCTGAAAAGCCATATATCTTCTCAACTTATTTTTGCATTTGTACAGAATATAAAATTGCCTAATATAAGACAATACAAATCAATATCTCTAATCAATTATTTTTAAAAACAACTGTTAATGTTTGAAGTGTATTTGGGTGTTTCATCATCATATTTATGTCTTTGGATTTTCACATAGTAATGCTATTTACATGGTATTTTGGTGGATAGTCAATATGAACTATATATCTATATCTTCAACATTTCTTGAGAAATGAATATTTAGTATTTAAAATTTTATTAAATATGTGCTTTTAGTTCAGTGTTGCAAAAGAGGTTAATGCAAAAAAATGGAATAAAGAATAACAAAATAGGGAAATTAGTATAGTTTGAAAACCATTCAATAAATAACAAAATTTAGTGTAAAAAAAATGATACCTCTCTCTTTACTCTGTACATAGCTTCTTATCCTCATTTTGCAGATACACTTTCTGTACATATAACCTATAATTTCCTCACCTTTCCCAACTTGCAGGCAACCGCACAACTCATGACACAACCATTTTGTACTAAACATGGTCAGCAAAAAGAGAAGTATCAAATCTTTCTCCCAGGAGAAGCAAAAAAACGGAAATGGTATTTTCCCCTAGAAACTCCTAAAAGTAAATTATTTTATCAGGAAGAACACTGCATAAAATACTTGAAAGGGAATGTTACGTATATTGAGTCTCAAAAGGTAGGGGAAAAGAAATACAGGTTTCCTCTGAGCGCCCTTAAGATTTTACAATACAAGTAAGAACTCTCTGTTCCCTGTTTGGGCAGCTCACACCACTAAACAAGACAATGGTGAAAGCTGCAAGTGACAAGTGGAGGGTCTATCAAGCCTACCCCTACATATCTTAATACTACTAATATAATAATATTAAAAACAATAATCCTAATAATAATAACAGTTATTTATATTATATATTATAACATATAATTAAATGTTACTGTATTTCAAAATTCTACTGTTTATGACAAGAAATTTTTCATCCTCCACATTGTTTGTGAACTTTTGTAACAAAATGCATAGGAGCAGATTGACCCCTTGTACTCATTCAATACAATGGTGAAATACAAATTCTTGACCAGCACCTGCAGGAATCACACAAAATAGTGTGGAACTCATGGGATCATTGGCCAGTAGCTGCATATGTGCAGCGTTCCCTGGTATCCTGTGGAGATACATGTTTTCTCTAACGTGTAGTTGGATGCACTATGTGTCTGGGCTTCAGAGGAGGAAGCACTTCCTCTCCCCCACAAGCACAGTTTTTTTTTTTTTTCATTTTTATGGCAAAGACATACAAGCAGTCTTGTAAATAATTTAAAAGACGCCTGAGACAGACAGTGAGTTGTTTACAGGAGTGCAAGGAATACCAGCAATCTTTCCAGCACTTGTAGGTTGTGAAGAGAAATGAAATTATTTGTAACCTTTCTCATCTGACAGGGGAGCAAAAAACCATCAATTATAGCTCATTACCAGATAACACAGCAAATGCTGGAGTCATCATTAGACAACATTGCCTGCCTCTCTAAAATATGATCTTTCACTGTAGCCTTTTGCTCAAAGAAAAATATGAGATAGGCAAATTTTCACTCTTTAATCCTAGTCGTTTATGTATCCTTCATTACCTTATTAAATAATTTAATAAAAGTGATTCAATAAATAGCCATTATTTTTAAAGAATGTCTTTTGAATTAATCAAATTTTCTGATTTACAGCTGAATTTTTATGTTTTTTCCTTATTGAAAATGCTAAACTGAAATTATTAATACCAATTTATCCATAAATTTATCCATAAACTAATTGTTAGCCTCCCTTCTCTTTTCTCTCCTCTCTTCTAGCTCCTCCTGTCATTTCTCTCTTTTTTCATCACATATCCACTGCTTCCTCCTAGCAATTAGAATATTTATCTCAACAAGCATATGCTGTTTTCTTCTTAATCTCTTTGTGTCTTCTTTTCCTATTATTTGATCCACTTCCTTTTGCTTTGGGCATTATACGTGCCTCTACCTTTTACTGACTATCCTCATTTTCCTACCATCATGATAAGTAGGTTGGAAAAACTTTCTCTGCCCCTCCATCTCATGTGTTTAAAATTGCCATGCTTTCTTATACAATGTAAATGTGTTTCTTGAAAAGGTGGAAATATTTAGTTTAGAACTAATTGTGCTTAAAATTTAATTTTTGACAACTGTACTTTTTTAAAATGGAAAATAAAGGAAATAAGTTTATAAAATGAATTATTGGAGGGAATTTAGAAAATATATAGTCATTTTCTAATTTTACAGGAGAGTAAGCAGAGTCCCAGGGATGCTCAATGACATGCCCATTGAGGCACAGCTATAATAAACACCTAATTTCCTAAGACTTGTTCCAGTGAATATATGGCTACTGCCTCATTATTAGCATATTGATTTATTTTTGAATAAGTTTATTTTAAAATAATTTTTATTTACTCAAAAAACCTGCAAAGTTAATATAGAGAAGCCCTGCATACTCTCCACGAGATTTCCCTAAATTTAGTATCTTACATATCATGGCACATTAATGTAAACTAAGAAATTAAAATTGATATATTGCTTTTAAGCAAATACCATATTTTATTTAAATTGCACAAGTTTTTCCACAAACATCCTTTTTTGGTTCTAGGATCTAATTCGAGATATCATGTTGAATTTAGTCATCATGTTCCCTTAGCCCTCATAAATCTATGACAATTTCTCAGGCTTTCTTTGGTTGTAATGTCTTGGCAATTTAAAGAGCATAGTCAGATATTTTGTAGACTGTCCTCCAATTGAGGTTTGTTTGATTTTCTTTCTAATGATTTAGACTCGTGTTAGGGATTCAAGGGAAGAATATTACAGAGCTGAATTGTCAATTTTTTGTGTGTAATATGAAGGGTACATGAAAATAACATGAGTTTCACTGTCAATGTCAACTTTACTTGGTTAAGTTTCTGTCTGTCAGGATTCTGCACTGTATAGTTACTATATTGCTTTTTCACATTCTATTCATTACAAGTCAATCTCTAAGTAAAGCTCACATCAAGGAGAGAGAATTAAGCTGTACATTCTGTAGGAGATGATGTCCTGGCATTTCTAACATATGTTAAAACTACCACAGTATGTAATTAATATTTAAGAGGAGAAAATTTAAGGCTATGTAAATATCCTATTTCACCTTAAAAAATACCAATTAAAAAATGCACATTGCCTAAAGCAATTATTCCTATGGTGTTCTAAAGGTGATTTTTCTTTCCCTTATTCCTACCACATTTATTATTTGGAACTTTTAAAATTTAAGTAAGACTTCATTATTGAATTAATTTAGATCCCTTCTTTAAACACAAATTATATCATACTCTTAATTTCTGGGGATACTTTACCAAACTTTGTTCAGGGTAATGTATTTTAATAAAATGCCTCTGTTTTTCACCTACCTTTAAAAAATTAAGCTTGAGGAAATTTAATCAAATATTTTAGTAATGGGTTCAATGAACAGGAAAAAAAAACTCATCTATACCACAAAAATAACTCTAATAGTAGCTATAATACCTTTTGTATTTATTATGTGTCCATTACAATTTCATGAATCTTATGAGAAATAACTCATATACTACTCAAAATAACCCCATGAGAAAGGTAATATTATTATAGTTGTTTTTCAGATGAGGTAATTGAAGTCAGGAGTGGTGAATCAGAGTGCTCATTTTTAAACACCTAGAAAATGGTACTACTGCCTGGCAAGCTTTCTCTCTCTTCACTTATATATACCTCAATCTATATATTATTATTATGCATAATCTATAGATTATATATAATCAATATGTTATTTTCATAAACAACAAGCAATTATTACAGTAACAAATATTTAGATAGTGTCAAATTTTTCAGAATTCTAAAACAATTTTTATGTGTAAAGTTTTTCCTGTTTTGCATTATTTTTTTTATGATAGATTCCTAGAAGTGGAGTTATTGGGTCAAAGCGTACAAGCAAAAAGAAACTTTGGGATAGGTGGGAACAGTGCCTTAGGAAGAGAAGGAACTGAAGGTTACTGTAAAGAGAGGAAGTTTGCCTTCGCATTTCTGCCAATTTCAGTATAAGTGGTGGTGGAAACAACATTGGCAGAGGTCGAAGGGGAAGGGGCAGGCTGGGGTCCACAGCTGGGGCACTGAGCCTAGCCAGAGGCTCCTAAACAAAATATGCGATGATGAGGTTTATCAGTGGAATGAATTCTCTTCTTTACTAGAACAATTTTGCAGGATAATAGCATGAATCCTTGAAGTCTTCTGGGTAAGGAGAAAAAAAATAATAGCACATGAATACTGATTTTCAGTTTTGTTTTGTTTTCAGCAGGCACTTTTTTAGCTCTTACTTTGGGGAAAGCACTGTGCTAAGTGTATCACATACATTACCTCATTTAATCCTCAATAACAGTATGAGGTGGCTACTATTATCATATTCAACTTACAAATGAGAGAACCAAGGCTTTAGAGCTAGAAGGTAGCAACACCAAGATTTGAATCCAGGAAGTCTGTCTTCAATATGTCATATTGCTTCCCTTTAACAGTACAAGATTGTATGCAATTAAATGTTCATGTGAGTGATATAAGCAACGAATACTGTCAGAATTCAAAGAAGGGAGAAATGAGTGGACAAGGAAGGTTTCGACAAGCAGCATTCTCCCTCTTTATAGGACTGTGACTTGGATTGTTTTAAGATATCAGATTTCTTTGCAGTTTCATCTCTTACCATCCTTACTGTGATAAAATGTAAAGTGAACTGGCAGACAATGTGCTCCTGGAATTAAGCTAGCACATCCTTCAGATTCAGTAAATACTTAAAGAAAAGGAATTATCTTGGGCTGGCTATGCATAGACTGGAGTCAGTGAAATATTCACAGAGAACTGTTTTCTGTGGTTGAGTGAAATAGAAGCTCACAGCATCACAGCTACCTTTACAGACTGAAATGAATGAAACACTCTGTGCATAACACCAAGTAAAGCATTTTCATCTACGTTTGTTCTCTATCATTGTTATGGACTTCTGGGAAACTAAGTAGCATGCAACCCAAAGTCATACACAGCCATTGCACAGTAAATGTCTTTCCTAGTAAATGCTGGGTCAAGAGGTTAGAAATAAGAAAGCACTCATTTTATATTCTGTGTGTGCATGATATAAAACAAAGACTCAAACCAATATGAGAACCCCCAAACAGAACATAGCACAAAAATATGCAAAATCCTCTACGAAACCTTCCAATAAAATTTTTACTGAACAATACCTATTGAGCCATTTGAACCTATACCAAATCTTTAAACTTTAATATATTCTTCCAACTAAATCAGGACTCAATTATCAATTGCACATTTATTCAACAATAACCTGATAGAATCACCATTTTGGCTCCGATGCAATGCCCAGCATTAGCGGTCCAAGGATAAAGGGCACTGTCTTTGGCCCTCAGTTCATTCATGGTTGAGTTTAGCTCCAGACATAGAGTTACATTATGGCCAGATATGAATATTCATGGTTGCTTTAATGAGCACCATCTTCAGTCTTTCCTTTACCCTTCACTTTCTTGCAGCTGGTCCCCTTCTCTGGTGCAACAAGGGTCCAAAACCCAGAAGAACTTTCTTCTGTGAACAACTTCTCCAAAGAAAAAGTCCCTACACCATTCACTCCCACTCTATTTTGCTCCTCTCACCCCCAAAACCGAACGATTTTCCTTTGAAAATTGCCACAATTGTGCCCAATTTTAAAATGCATTTTATTATGTACTTTAAGTTAAGCTCTTTATTTTAAGATTATTGTAGAGTCATATGCAGTTGTAAAGAGTAAAATGAAGACCCCGTATATTGTTTCCCTAATTTCTTCTAATGGTAACCTCTCATGACACTAAAGTACAATATCATATTAGCATTAATATGTTCCATCCATTGTTTTCAGATTTCCCCACTTTTGCTTGTACTTATTTGTGTGTGTGTATTTAATTCTCTGAGGTGTTATCACATATGTAGGTTCCACTACCACAGTCCAGATACAGAAGAGTTAGTTCCATCGTCACAGGACCCCTCTTGCTGCCCTTTCATAAGCACACCCACCTCACTTTCACATGAGCTTTTAATCATTGCATAAATTTAACAGCATTTCAGAACCCAGCGGATTTTAAATTTAGGAAGCACCAAGAGTACTTAGAATTTTGAATTTAGGAAGAACCAAGAATATTTAATGATACTTTTTGAAAATATATAAAAATTATATCAACAAAACTCCAATAAGTTTTAAAATTTAACAGAAATTATGATATCTCCACTTCTAAAAAATTGACCATCATTATCAAATAGATGTTTGATTTCTAGAAATGTTTTTAAATTTGGTCAATATATGATTTTTCTGTATTCTACACATTATCATCAGTTTGCTTCCTTGACACATATAAAAAGGAAAAAAAAAAAACTCTTCTACATGACAGGTCTTTAAAATATTTGATAACAGCTTTTATGTTTCTTTTAAAACATTTCTAAGTTTAACTATGGATGGGGCATTTCATCTCTATAACTATGCTAAACTAGTTAAATTGTAACTTTTAGCTTTTGATATAAACATGTCAATGGAGCTGATAATTGAAAAATGGCTATAAACCAGACTTGTAAAAATATACTTTGGTCATTTATAAAAACATGCATTTGTCTATGACATAAAATAATTCATTTTGTAAAAATTCAAATTGACAGACTGTATGAAAACAAAGCCATAATATTGTGTTACATGCCAAATATTCATTGGTAAGTTATGTTTCAAACTTTTTAATGTATCAAACCTTTTGATGTACCAAAAAGTTTTCTTAAAAATCAATTACTTATCCATATCCAAATATTTATAATAGAATAATTTCTTATGATACTTATTTGACACTTTAAAATTAAATATTCATTTAAATTATTCCATAAAATGTAGCAATATAATTGATCTATAAATTATACAAAATGTAATTTAAAACTTCACATACTGAAAATTAGTTTTAAGGAGTTTATATAATAAAGAAGACAATTTATATTCTAGTGTGAGAAAATATTTCAACTGTAGAAATTTCCAATTCAAATAAATTCTCTCATTTCATTAAAGTACATTCTTTATTGTGACAATAAATTGAGTTTTTCAGGGTACAAGGCAAGCATTATTATTAATTCAGTTAAAATTTTCTCAGTGGTTGATATTTCATAATAATTCTTCTAAATTATAATAAATATGATAAACCTTGACTGTTAACCTAATATTTTTGTTCTTAGTGATTCAGCATTGGATTATTAAACTGAAAAACAAACAAACAAACAAACACTGCAGAGACAAATTTAAAATAGGAACAGTTTGGCCACATTTAAGATTCCAACAGTTCTACTAACTCTACGATATTAGATGCAGCTAGATAGTAAAAACTCAATTGCTAAGCAGGGTATGTTTTAAAAACCAATCTGTTCAAGACAACCCCACCTCCCCAAATCATATACCTATAAAAAGTGGCTTTTGCTAATTTACACAGAGGAGCCTATATACAAACACAATTCAGTTTTAACAAACTTTCTAAAGCATAAATAAATTTTTATTTGTTTATTGGTGCAATTTGCCTATTTTTGACTCTTACTGTTTTCTTCTGGTGTTGTATGAATGTTGACTGATCCTGATTTTCATAACTCAACATCATAATGGTGTTTTATGTACCTTGGAGTCATAAGAAATAATGGTGCCAAAAGAACCCAGACATCACTGTGGTTAATATCATTTATATTCATGTATTTCAAGCCTGATTTGTCTGGAGTCATATCCATATGTTTAGTGTATTATAAACCATTGCTTCTGGACCCTATTTAAATGGTTGCTAAATTCAGATGAATCATGGCAACATAACATGGTGAAATTTTATGGCCTAAGTCAGTAAGGCTGTTAATATATTACTATTCCATTATCAATAAATGCCTTGTAGGAGTTCTTTGGACATTCATTTCAAATAAATCATTTTATTAGACAATAACAGTTATAAGAAAATTACTATACAACTCCAGAAATTGTACTGTAAGGTGAAAATCCATTATCAGGTATATAACAACTAAAGGGCTTTGGTAACTAAATTATTTTAGTTCATACTGCATGTTCTGTTGAAGAAAGAAAGTTTCTTACACTCCTACACAATAAGAGCATTTTCTAAAATACTTTTTATTACCAACTTCTGAAGAGCTTTGAGGTCACAGAAAATATTACTTGGCGAAAAAAGTTCTCTTTAAGATTAAAATAGGGTGATTGTACTTAGAGATGATTCTTGCTTTCTGTGGTGAGTTCAAGGTTTTCATCCCATCTTTTGAGTAAGAGCAGGGACGAAGACAAAGTTTCTGATGGATGATGCTTTAATTGGATTCTAGTGGACGTATGCTTAGGGCAATTGCTCTCTTTACTTTATAGTCATTTTTATTTGTTTAATCTTTCTTTGGCTCTTTTCCCTGTCTAATGTTAAATTTTAGAGGAAAGTTTACACTGTAAAATTAGGAGAATAAAACCAGCCAAAGAAGCTGTCTAGCCAGTTTTCACAAAAGAAATAAACCAGTTGTGCTACAGGAAACCTTGAACATACCCTGTAGCTAAGCATATCTGCTAAGTACTGCATGGAGGAGTTTGTGACTAAAGACTGTAATCATACTCCATGTACTTCAATGTGCTAGACTCCGTTATACTCTGTATAACTTCTGTAGATATGTCCAGTTGTGGCTACAGGTGATCATTTAATTCAGGACTGATGATCTGGAAGATTTCTTAGTACTGCAGAGTAAACATATATATATTTAAAAGCACACACATTCACACTCACACGTTGATATTTATTGCAAAGTGAGATAGTGTTCAGGTTCACTGTTGTTGAACATCTGCCTTTCCATACTCACAATTCCCAGACTTCTCTTGGAATTATCTACAATGTATAAATAATTTCTGAAACTATCATTTTCAGAGATTATTCCATATGTCCACTAAGCAGCCTATGATTCTCAAGACTATGGTCTCTGTCATACTTCTCTCAATGTGCCTTACACCATACCCTCCTAGTTTTCTATCCACCTTCAACTTACAGGACCTCACTTTAACTCATGATCTACCAATGTCTTTGCCACTTCTATAAGATTGTCTCTGACAGTGAACTGCAAATCAGCCATCAAATTCTCCAATAATCCCTAGAAAATCTCTCTCATTCTTCCATACAGACAATATATATGTGTGTCTTGCTCATTTTAACTTTAAAGAGGGTTAAAAATTAGAATTAAACTACCCAACATTATACTTTAACAACTACAATGTTTTCCATTCACCCCACAGCCACAGTTCATGCAGTCCAGTAAGTGTTAAGATTTGAGATAGTGGACTAACATAACAAACTTAATCGTCTTGGTCCCCATTTGTTGATTCTAAAATGATATATAAAATCCTTGGCAAAATATGACCCTGGGCAAACACAGTATATTCATATGTCATCATTCTCTGTGTCTTAGACATGTAGGATTTTAATTAATAGCTTTAATATTCCATATTACTTGCTTCCTGGGTAATTCTGTCCATGATATAAGTCCAAAATCTCAGTCTTCTCTCTCTACCTCATTGTTTATTCTTCATGCATCAACACAAAATTTACTTCCTTTGTAATGTTATTGATACATTCCATAAAACATCATTGTTCTCCACTTGTATGACTGCATAACATCCTAAAATTCATATATTTTTCTCCACATACTGTCTAATTTTAATTACTAATGTATGTTCTGTATAGGTTAAATGCTTTTAGGGTTGCAAGAGTCAGAAATACACAAAAAAGTATACTCAGAGAAGTGCCACCCGGCTCCTTATTCATACCAACCTATTTCACTTGCTGTTCCTTCTATCACTTTTATCACTTTCCCAGTTACCCACTGAGGGGTACCAATCTCATTCGTTACTGATTTATCTCTATCTTGTATTTCCTTGGCCCAATGAGCATATTTTCTCCTATTCTCTTCTCTCTTATATGTATATGACTATATATATATATGTGTGTGTGTATATATATATATATATGTGTGTGTGTGTGTTGCTTTATTTATTTATTTATTTTTCAGTTAAGTATTTATCCTGGAATTCAGTCCATGGAGATCTTTCCCCTATATCTTTACATCTCTAGAGTACTCCATTTAATCAATGCACCATAATTTATTTAACCACTCTCCCATGTTTTGTAATATAACTTTTTTGCCAATATTTTTGAACTTACTAAAATGACACAATGAATAAAGTTGTTCATATGTCTTTTCATGTTGTTGGAAGAGTTATTTTATAGTAGATTCTAAGAAGTTAGATTGCTTGGTCAAAAGGGAAGTGCATATATAGATTGTCGAGGTATTTCCAAATCCCCCTTCATGGTAGTTTGCATTCCCATGAGCAAAATGTAGAACTAGCTGTTTCTTAACAGCTTTGCCAGTCTGATAAGTGAGAATGTTTTTCAATATTGTTCTTGTACCTAGTAGTGGTGTTTTAGGGTGTGTTAATTTGTTTCATATTATACATTTATGTACAGTAAAATTGCAGCTTTATGGTATAAACTCCTCCATAGGAATCTTTAATTCTGCACCATTTCCAAGACACCAAACAATGCCAACCCTCTCTACAATTCTCATGCGATGCCCCTTAGTGGTTTTACTTTTCTCATTTCCATCCCTGAGCCTCCTGTTCTGTTTTCTGCCTCTGTATTTTCACATTGTCAAGATAGTCCTATAAATGGAATCATACAATATGTGGACTTTTGGGTGTGGCTTCTTTTTCTCAAGTGAAATGCATTTGAGATGCAGCCAAAATGTTGCATAAATCAAAATTTTATTCTTTTTTATTGCTGTATATTATTTCATTTCATGGCAATTTCGTAGCTTATCCATTCACTGGCTTCTGTCTTGTTTTCAATTGTTGCTGTCCCACTATAAGATACATAATTTGAATGACAGTAATGTGAGATTACTATATTAAAACCATGGTATGTTGTTTTGCTTGTTGTTGAGATTGCACTTTTTAAAAAACAATTTTTTAAATTTGTGCTAATATTTAGAACTAATTTGAATACTTTCACATTTGCACAATTGATATTTGAGAATGATTAAAGAATATGTCGAATGACATTATAGATATGTCACAAAGATGAAAAATTACTATCTGAAAATTAAATCAATAAAAATAATAGCCCAAAATTATAATGAAAGAAAATCAGTACTCTTTATAATAAATAATATAAAGCAATACATTTATCAATAAATGTGTAAATTTTATCTGAGGCAATCATTAACAGTTTCCTTAAGAAGTCAAAATAGATTTGATAAAATAGAAGTAACACCTCCTGGGAGAGAAAAGCACAACATTATAAAGATATGACTTTCCCCATGTTAATTTACATAATATGATCCCAATAAAAATTTCCATACATTTCTTGTAAATAAACAAATTGATTCTACGTGTATATGAAAGTTTGTAAATGCAAAATAACCAGAGAAGTTGGGAAAATGGAGAAATGATGGCGCTTAAGCACACAGTAAATTATTTTATGAAGGCTATGATTAAAAAAACAACAACAACACAGTATAGCATTTGTTTATACATTGATATACGTTGTATCTCAAATCAGTCAGGTGATAAAGAAGGGCTTTTGTTTCGTTTTGTTTGTTTACCTTTCTTAGAGAGAAGTGGGTTTACAGAACAATTGTGCTTAAAATAAAGAATTCCCATGTAAAACTCCAGCACCAACATTTTGGTTGGTGTGGAACATTTATTACAATTGATAGCACATTTTTATAATTGTACTATTAATTAAAGTCTATGGTTTAACTTTGGCTCCACTATTTCAGTAGTGTGGTTCCATGGATTATTTTTAAAATTTTTATTCTGTTGCCCATATATACAATCTAAAATTTTCCATTTTAATCATATTCAGATATATATTTCAGTGCTAATTGCATTCACAATGTCATGCTACCATTACCACCAACCATTATCAAAAGATTTCGATCATTCCACATAGGAACTCTAGATTTTAAGGCTTAAATTCCCAATCACTATCCCCACCTTGACACCTGGTATTTTACAATCTAAATTCTGACTCTATGAGTTTGCTTATTCTCATTGTTTCAGATCAGTGAGATTATACAATATATGTCCTTTCATATCTGGCTAATTTCACTCAACATGATGTCTTCAAGATTCATACATCTTGTCACATTTATCAGGACTTCATTCATTTTTATGGCAGAATAATATTTCATTATATATATATATATATCACTTTTTATTTATTCATTCATTGGTTGATGGACACTTTGGTTGCTTCCATCTTTTGGTAACTGTGAAATGAAATGGACTTTTTATTAAATAGTATCAAAACAAATCATAAATATTTTGGAAAATGATACATATTAACACACACCCACATTATATACCAGTGTATCCACTAAGTCTATAAATGATATAATTATTTTTTAAAATGAAATCCAGCAGAAGATCTAAAAAGATAGATGAATGCCATTTTAATCTTGAATTTTGGGAATTGTCTCTAGCTATAACTCAAAACCAGAAGATGTATAAAAATAATGAAAAATTTGAGAACATGACATATTAAAATTAACCATATTATATAAAAATATGTGCAAAATAAAAATCAAGTGAAAATTTGGGGAATTAGTATTTGCAAGCTGTATTAGAGACATAGTGGAAATCTCCCAAATCTGTAAAGAAATCTTAGAAAAGAGAAAGAAATGACAACTAACCCAGGAACAAAATCACCAGTCATGAACAGACAGATAAAAAACACAAATGTTTTTTATAAATTTGGAATATATCTAAAATATTTTTTTAAAAAAGAAAATATCATTACACAAGAATTCATTTTAATTTTATTAGATTGACATTAAATAAAAATATATAACCATATGCCTCTGTGTGAAGATTGTGGATAAAGAGTCATTCTCTTGCATTGCTGGTTGGCGGGCAAAAGAGTAATACTACAACAGAGGGGAATTCAGCAATATGTAACAAAAATATGAATGCATTTGCTCTTTATTGTTCTTATAGAAATCCATTCTATTGTTAAACCTACATAATCAAAAACAGCAGATGTGTGTTTATTCAGTCCAGTTATAAGAACAAAGATACTTATACTCTAAAAAAGAGAGTAATACACAGCTGATAAAAGAAATGCAAAAAATCTGCATGTACTGATATGGAAAGATCATCAAAATTGTCATGTAAGATAATGTATGTATCGTGAAACTGTGTAAAAGAGGAAAGAAATACATTTATATTTAAAAGAAGAAACAGAGAAAAGATGCAAATGAAATAAACAGGGGAGGAAGGAATCAAGGGGGAAGTTTCAGGGATTGAAGCATATATGTACAGGCAATGTAATATTTGCATCCCAAATATGGAGAGAGAAAGTTTGGCTTTTGATTCAGGGAAAAATAGTACCACCTAGTCAAAAAGTTAACTTGCCTTTTAATTTCCTAATTTTAAAACAAACTGTAAAAAATGAACCTAGCTGTATACAATATTACAATATAATCACAAAGAGAAATTTCCTTATGCCAGGTTAGTTTAAAACATGTACTGTGATGCCTTCTGTGAAAAAACTGCAAAGAAATTGTGTACTTGATTTGATCATTTTGCTGCAATAGAAATATTGGTAATATTATTGTGAAATTACATTATCTTAATCATAGATAAAACAAATAATGATGTTAAAGATGCAAGAAGCAAAATTTTACATATATAAGGGAGTGATAAAATTATAAAATATAAGAACGTTGTAATGTTGAAATTAAATTGCATAAATGAATGAAACTCATAAACCAGAAAATTTGTATATATATATATATTTTTTTTTTTTGTATATATTTTTAGCTCTGCATACTGAAGAGGCCCAGAGTCAATGCTGCCACAGTATCAAAGGTTATCCATAACCTAAATATTTATCTTATTATTTCCTACCATTTCAAACTAAAACAAACAAAAAAATCAGACTTTCTTAGAGTATTGGAATAGAAGTAATATCATGTCTGGGGTAGAAAACTGTGCGAGGCTCACCTGAGCCATTTTGTTCTGCCTGAAAGCAAGGATACCTTCTAAGAGTAATAGGATCATTTAAAAAAAGACACAAGCACTACTTGGCTAAAGTGGTGAACATCTACCATCTTAAAAGATATGATTGCACTTGATTGAAACATATTGACGCTGTAATAAATTATAAGTGTATGATGATAAGCAAAAATAAAATCAGGTATAATACATTTGTTTCTCTTTTAGGTGGCTAAGAATACAATCTCATAACTTGAAATTTTTAGGTGAAGATAATTTATATACATATATAAATGCATAAATATTTATTTTATATAAATGTATATTATTTGCCTTCTCAGTAGAATTTAATTTTGGTATAAACAATTGATGAGTTAAAGCAAATTTGATAAAGAATACAAGCTAATAAAATTTTTAAAACATAAAAACAGAGAAGTCATCATTTTGAAATTCCAATGAAAATCATCATTTGAGGTTTGGATTATCTTTTGATATTAAAATATAGGGTAAATGGTTGATAAAGTATATATAGTCATGTGATACAGAATATTTTTTTGTGAAGTGGGGGAAATATAATTGCAAATTGGAGGATTCAGACACTCATCACTTTAATAAAAAGTGAATTAATGCACCTGTTGGGATTATAAATTATGCCCTTTATTGTGATGAAATGTGGAATACAAAATGTCATAAATGATATATTACAAACAAGAGCATTTAGTTTGAATGTACTTATCTTTTTGGTTTCCATTCTCTCTTATTGAATATGTAGGGGATATAGATATAAGCTAAGTGATAGTATGAGTGAGCAACCAGTAGCATCCAGAAAGTACGGCATTTTGCAACGCCAACTAGTCTCTTCAGCAAATCAGTGTCATGAAAATGGCACAGTTTTGCAATTGAGTGTACTTTAGAGATAAGCACCAGGTACTATGATTAGTGCTAAATTATATTAAAGGACATTTTACACATAATCAGTGAACTTATAGCATGGACTGAATATGAGATAAGATTAAAGAATTATTAATTATAATAATGATTGTTTAGCTATATAAAAAATATATATATGCATGCTGAAATGAAAATTACAAAGTAATTTGTAATTTAAATTAGCGGAATTTTGGTCATAAATAAGCAGCAAGCACCTTTCATCGTTCTACTTTTGGCATGCAAAAACATTGACGTAGAAAATTTATAAGAGATTTCAAAACCATGAAATAACTGCTATATAATGTTTACAAGCAGCTTTAATTGAGGGAATGCGGTAATACTTAATTTGCACATGTCATACCAACAAAGCAAAACCATTAATACCATGAATAAATGAAAATAAAGCACTACCCTGTTGATGAATTAACTAATTGATGCCTCATCATGTGCTAAAACTTAAATATGGTAAAACAAGTTTCCAATTGTTCTACTTCAGGAGGATGCTGGGAGCAGAGTTTTATTAAATAAAATTTGATGACAAAGTTGAGAGTATATATTTTTTTTAATTCTTGAAGTAAATTACCTTGTTCCTTTGACACATTTCAAAATCCAAAGTATCAAAATAAAATGTTCTCAAGTACTTTATGGTTACGTATAACAGAAATTTCCAAAAAACATAAATAGGACAATTTCAGACAGTTTCTGAAATGTTAATGAAGTGATATCTTCAATTTTTGCATAAATTTTAAATTTAAAACATTACTTAAAAAACTCAGTCACAAAAAATCACCACTATCGTCCAAATAATCAAGACAAGAACTTGAAGATGAGAAACTTCTTTACTATAGAAAATATTGTTGAGGAAGGAAGGCTCAGTAACTTGTTAGCAACTTCATCAGCAGCAGTTTTTTAATTTTACAGAACTGGTCAAAAATTAATCTGACTCTACCTGTTCTACATGAAATTTACTCTTGTATGGTACTGGAAACTTGCCATGGGCAGCATTATCAAGTTGAAGTGTTGAGTAATCATCGTTCTTCACACAATGTAAAATTTTTAAGATAAAATAATTTAATAATAACCTTAAAAATGTTTACCAAAAATTTATTAGTAAAGGTAGTGTGGTGTTACTAACATTAGGAGAAAGCAATCAATATTGTAAAAAGTGGGCAATTTTTAATGTACAAATAAGAGACATAAAGTAATGATCAAATAATTATTTAAAGAGATGCAGTTCAGTGTTCCACAGGGATGTAAGAGCCTAAAGATCTTCTTTAGGGAGTTTATTCAGTAAAAAAAGTTTGCAGGTGAGGGTAATCCTATCAACACAAATTATATGCTGTGAAATGGATTAATCTATTTTTCTTCATGGGTTTTCAGAGGGTCATGATGGTACAAAGTCTTACCTTTCGGTTTTCATTTAAAATAATGGCTTGAAGCCTTTCCAAAGCTATTGTTTAGAGTGCCTGCTGTGATGTATAATGATATCTATGAATAAGATTTATATCTCTCTACCACCCATGGCTTTTCAACACAGCAATACGATAGGAGATGGAATCTGAAAGATAATAACTGGCTCTTGCATTTTCTCTGAAACATACTATAAATTATTAACTGCTCAATATAGTCCATTAACTCTCTATCAAATATGACAAATTAAAATACTAATGCCATTTGATATACCCTGGAATTTAGCATTATCACACAACAATGACTTTCAGTGTTAGAAGCTAAGTATTCTGATTTTCCTTAACCAAAATTGATTTTTTCCATTTAATATAAACTTATCTTAGTTTCTCTCCAACTCCTACTTTATATCTTTTTTTTAAACATGTAATTATTGTTTCTATAGACATTTTCTATTAAAGAACATGCTATTTGGAAACAGCAGTTTTTAGTCATACTTTTAAAATGAAAATATAAACATGCAGCTACATTCCAAAATGCCCCACATAGATTTCAGATAAATATAAAATGCAATAGTGTGGTAAAGGAAAAATAAATTATTATGGAAACTTTATTTATTACCATTACTTTCATGGTTATATTTCATATAACTTCCATTAATCTTTTTTTTTTTCTTTCTCACCTTTTTTTACTTCCCACTTTTTTTGGTATATTAGAGCTATATAAAATTTTTTTAGGGAATCATGATGAGGAAAAGGAAAAATTAATTAGAGAAAAGTCTTTATTTGGAAGAGAAGATATTTATGAATTTTACATTTAATATTTTGATATTATTGAGTAATTGGAAAATTTAACAATTTGATATGAGTTGATTAGTGGAAAATCGTAGTGAAAAAATCATGGCTTCAATCAGCTATAAGAGCATATTTTAAGATTGGTCTGTATTTCCTCTTCTGACAGTAATCATTTTTTTTAATATCTGAAAACTAAAAGTAATATATCTTTGGATTCCCAAGATAAAATATCTTGCAAATTGTAGAATTACCCAATATTAAATAAGATATCTTATATTCAGTGTCTTTCCTTTCTCCTTGCTATGCTTTTTTATCCACATGGTGCAGTCATGTTTTCACAAGTCCCTTCTGCCAGGATAAAAATACATCAATAAGTCAATCATACTTTAATGCTAAAACTTACATTAAGGAAAAGGCATAAAATTAATAAATCTATAGCATTTGACCAGTGTCATCAGGTTAAATGGGATATTTTGAGCCAGAGGAGGGCCTTTCCTGTCAGTACCATGAGAAAAATGCACCCGCTTTTCACGTAGACAAAAGATCCTGGTAAGAAATTATTAGGCATTTAAAAGAACAGAACATATTACTAAGCTGTAATAATATATTATATACACTTTCCTTGAAATATTTTTGAACAGTGTTTTATACATACTAATATAACAATTCAGTTAAAATACATTTATAACAATAAATCAATGCAGTGTATATTTCAACTTTTAGCATTAATTCTAAGTTGAGTAAGAACGAAATTAAGAAAGCATGAATTACTAAAGGGAAGAAAGTGATATTATTTCCTTAATATCATATATCTAAACAGTAAAGCTAGTGCATTACAATAGGAAAATATTAAATTCATTTGGTATATATATAAAAGGAAGTTTAGATACACATTTAATATATTGTTTGCTTTAATATATTCATTATTTATAAAATATAGTGTTAAGTATAGTTTGGCCCTATATTTAAAAGGAACACACTCAAACTAATTGTAATTTAAGAGACAGTGTGAAGAGAACTGAACAGTCTCTTCAAAATGACTTCTGATCATTAGTAATTATTTATATGATTGATCTTCTGCCTCCTGGCAAACATTTTAAAGTCTAATTTTATAATTTCAAATTGCTTAGGAAACAATTTCACTATCTTATTAAATGAAGAAAATAGAATGGACAAATACAAAATGTGATAGTAAATAATTAGTTTTCTCCATAAGCAACACCACAAACTATTTCTGACATAGTAGGGAGTTTTGATATGATCTAGGAAGTTGGGATCCAGTTACTGAAGTTGAGATCCTTTACTACGACCTTATAACTTAGGCATATCTAGCATTTGCAAAATCTTTAAGACGAGAGAGAGCATTGCATCACTGAAGGTTTGAAGGTAGGAGAATGTGGCTGAAGTTCCCCTTCCCCAAATGAAGTAGAAGGAAAGAGTATGGAGTATGCCAATACAGAGAGAAAGATTTTATGGAAAAAATTTCAACCATCTGTTAATTAAGTGTGCCTTGCATTTGAGAAGCATTATAAGTATTTTACCTGATATGAAGAAAAAGTGTTTGAAGAGATTAATGTCTAGCTGAAAATAGTATTGTTCTGTGTTGCCTAAGTAACTATTTACTAAGCAAAGGAAATTGAAGGGAATTTTATAATTACTGCAGAGTCCCCTTCTATCAGTTCATATGGTTAAGAAACCTTTACGATATTGCTTTATCCTTTGAAACAGTAAGTCCTGATAGCGTACCAGAAATTTTGAAAAAAAAATTATGTATATATATATGGCATATATATTGCATAAACCTGCATGGATGGGGAGAATTGGTGAAGGGTACAAACATTTTATTTTAATTTGGAATATATATATGTTAGTGATAACCCGGTAAGGAGAACAAAGAAACCTGAATCCATATCCACCTCTATCTATCAATATCTATAAAGCTGCTATCAGTTCGATTACCATGGAAGAATTTTCAAATATCAAAGGAATTGTGCCCAAGCTAAATGTAAAATTATGATTTCGTCTGAGGAAATTTGCTTATAACTTTGTTTAAGAAGCAGGTTGACCCAGATATGTTTTCCCACATCCCACAGTTCAGAGACCAATGGAATAATGAAGATTTAATCTTTAGAAACAATTAAACAGAAGTTTTTGAACTACAAAACAAGATACAAATCTGTTGAACTTTCTTCTCGTTTACTAAGTTTTAAAAAACATGTTAGTGTTAATTCTAAGAGCTCTTAATTTTAGATATTGTATTTGTAGATGTAGAATTGCTATTTTTAATAGATTCTAGTTATCTATGTTTTTTTATTTCAACATTTTAAATCCATCTTTTCTAAATATTTTGATTTTTATTTAGAAACCTATACCTGAATCATTTATGGATATATTACTTTAAACGGTATTTTAATTTTCTGCTATTGTTTTCTGGTCATATTTCCTTGTCTTTTAGCAAGCCTGATATATTTTATTCAATAGTAGACATTACATAGGAAAAATTGTAGATGCTCTAGATGATATATATATTCCTTGTTAGAGGCATCATCACCCTTCTTTCAGTAGGCAGAAATAATGGTGCTTGACCACTTTTATCCAATTAGGGACTCTGCTGTATGGAGGCAATTTTTCAACCCAAGTAAGGCTAAATACAAGTCTGTTTTGGTTTGTATATCCAAAGCTTTCAAGTAAGATGATTGTGTTCTCATTTTTCACTTTGTCTCATAAAACCCACAGAATAAATAAATAAATAAATAAATGAATGAGTAAATAAAACCACTGCTCTGTTTCATAGAGGCTTTCCTTTTAGGTTTTTAGCATTCAATCTCATGAAGCCTGTCCTTCGTGAATTCCACCTGTGTTCTTGAGGTCCCCAAAGTGCAGAATCTCATTTTATCATTCCATTATTCTTCCCTCTATGATGACTTAGATTCTATTTCTGGTTAACTCAACAGTTCTCTGATGCCTTCTAAAAGAAGATTTATATATTTTATAGAAGATTATACGTTTTAATGAAAGCATTGATCTGCTTCTGGCTACTTCCTTCATCCCTTCTGAAAGTCAAAATCATATGGAATTTTGATTCAATGAAATTACATTCATTTTTTTTTCCTTTTGAGCAACTACTACTAGATTAAGGAAAACAAATCATTATCTGAAATAATGTCTAAATCTTTCTCTTCATTCAACCAATCTTGACTTTAAGAATAACATTCATTTATTCATCTACATAAGCACCTGATTATTCTTGGCATTAAAAAATTTTATTTACAATGTATAAACACAAAATATTCTTCCAACGATGTGAAGAACTACTAAAGAATATAGTAAAATGTGTTCACTACCAGCAAGAATTCTGTAATCTATTGAAAATTAAACCTGCCTTTGGAACTGAAGAAATCATTACAGCTCCAAATGGCTGTAATGAAATAGCCCCAATGAAAACAAAACAATTGAATATGAAGAATTGTTTTATTGGCCCCCAAATTGGGTTAGACTATTTTCCTGAAGCTATTCTTACAGAAACATTAAATTTAAAACTTCATAAGCATATTAATTACTGGCATAATGTTTAAAATTTTATAATTATTTTCTCCTTATATGATTTGATACAATAAGTATAAATATTAATTCCATTACAAAAGGACTCCAAATAATTATCTAACTATATAGCCAGAAGTTTACATGTTACAGCAGTTAATATAACACAAAACAATCTCTGCACTAATGTAGATTACATTCTACACAGGGACATTGAAGGAAATGACAAATGGGAAGAAAATTTGATGGAATACAGAAGAAAGCCAAGGAAAAAAGCATACTTTAAATAGAAAGGACTGCTCCTCCATGTCATTGTTGCTAACAGCTAAGGTCAGAAAAATGGAAAAATAGACCAGTAGAAGAGGATGCCAAGTTATAGTGAATTAAGTAATGAAACAAACCTAGCAGTGGAGAAATAAATTGTTATTTTAAAAATAAGATCAGATAAAACTATGTGGATATTGATGCAATATTTTGATAAAATTTTAGGAGAATAGACCACAGTTTGTTTATCCATTCATCTGTTGATGGACACCTGGGTTGTTTCCAACTTTTGGCAATGGTGAAAAAAACAAAAACAAAAACACAACAACAACAAAATTTACATGTATCCTTTACATTTAATTGAGAAATGTATATATTTATTCATCTGTGTTTACTTTTTAGTTTTTAATTGCTTATGTTTTCAATTATTAAACGTACAAAATAAAGTTAAAAAAAAATTTAAGATAATTTTCCTTAGAATAATTCTACTTAGAAGTAGTATATATGTGTAATTGTAGATTTTAAAGTCTCTGATATAACATTGGAAATATCTGCTTAAAACTACATAAAAGGAGTTTAAGGTCACAGTAAAGGCTCAGAGGGCAAGGAGAGGGAAAAACAGGTATAATACGGAGACATTTGGGGGACTTGGGAATTGTCCTGAATGACATTGCAATGACAGATATAAGTCATTATTTATCTTCCCATAACCTACAGAATTGAGTGAGAGAGAGAGTAAACTACAATGTAAACTATAATCCATGCTCGGTGGCAATGCCCCAAAATGCGTTTATCACTTGCAATGAATGTACCACACTAATGAAGGATGTTGTTTATGAGGGGAAAAGAGGGATTTATGAGGAGCAGGGCATATGGGAATCCCTATATTTTTTATATAACATTTATGTAATCTAAGTATCTTTAAAAGAATAAAGTATATATATTTTTAAAACTATATAAAATATAGTTTTTCACTTATTCTCTAATAGTAGGAATTTGCTTGCATGTGTTCTTTAACAACTCTAAAAATGAAAATGATGGCTTGTTATTTTAAACTGTAGTGCTTGTTTTCCTAGCGATCGCAAATATTTTTCACAAACAATGACAATTTTGTTATATTTTTATATTGTATTATGAGTTTGTCTTTTTTTATTGATTTTAAGTTCCATTATACAGCACTATCACTAACATTGTCATGTATTTTGCAGTTTTATTTTCTCAGTTTGATCATTTCTGTGTATAGTATTTTACAGTCTTTATTGTTTTAGGAAAATGGTATATGCTAAAAATGAAAAGTATAAATTGTACAAAGGGGAAAATTTTTAATAATATATATGTCATCGGGATTTCCACTGCAATAGGTAAGCATTTCACAATAGTAGAAATTATCTGTCCACATCATCGGCTATGAATACAGTTTTTGTATTTTCCTCAAATTAAGGTTGAAACTCTGTACTACAGAAGGTAATTCTAGCTTTTTAAAAATTATTAAATTGCATTGATATATAAAGGAATCAAATAGTTTCATCTGCTAAGACTGCCCTTGAATATTTCCTGAATTTTTCTACCCTCTGCTAAAAAGAGAAAAATGTTGATTTTTTCACTTAGTTGTGGAGAGGGGATAGTATATTTATTTTCCGGTGAAAGGAAATGAATGATAAGATAATTAGCAAACAAATGAGCTTCTGTAAGATATTACAATGTCATGAATTTCAATGATTGGAAGAGGGATCTCGTTTCACTTTAAAAATTTTTATGGGCTAAGAATATTTACCTCTGTGGTCTTTCTCCATAATACCTGTGACCCCAGTCTAGTCATGAGAAAAACATGAGACAAATTCCATTCTACAGAATACCTGACCTGTATACCTAAAATTGTCATCACCATCTAAACAAGCAAAGTTAGCAATTGTCACAGTTAAGAGGAACCTAAGGTGACATAATTACCAAATGTAATGTGATATCCTGGATGGAATTCTGGAAAAGAATAAACATTAGTTAAAAGTTAAGGATAAACAATGGACTTACTTAATAGTATCATATTGGCATGTGTTCATTCATTATATCAAATGTTCCATAGTAATGAAAGATACTAAGGATAGTGGAAATTGGGTGTGCTGTATACGGGAACTCTGTATTATCTTCATAATTTTTCTATAAATGCAAAACTTACCTAAATTAAGAAATTTATTGAAAATAAAACACAGTGAAGGAACCACAACTTGATACTACCTTATCTCCTTAGCTGGACGAATATAGATACATTGTGTAGATACATCTGTCTTGGATCATCAGATAACTTTAAGAATGAAAAGTTTGAAGTTCATCCATGTTGTCGCAAGTATCTAAACTTCATTTCTTTTTACAGCTGAATAATATTCCATTGAATGTATATACTACATTTTATTTATCCATTCATCAGTTGATGGACAATTGGGATGCTTCCATCTTTTGGTAAATGTGAATATTGTTCCTATGAACATTGGTGTGCAATAAAGGAAATATTTTGGTAATGGATGATGGTGAAGGCAGCATTGTGAACATAATTAACAGCATTGAAATATATATCATAAGGTGATTAAAAGGGGAAATGTTAGATTTTATATAGGATAACATGAGAAAATTTTTGAAAAAGATCCATGTAACTACACTACACAGTGAACCCCAAGTTAAACCACTGATATTTATTGTTTTTCTCAATTTTAGTAACTGTTTATTGACTTCCTAATTAGAAAATTAAATTTTCCATGCTAGGCCCACAAATATATTTCCATCCTTTCACAGCATTTACTTTAAGTCGTATTAAGACACTGGAAACCCTATGCACAGCTAATATAAGCAGTAGGATATGATTAAATTCCCTCAATTCGTTTGAAACCAGTTTTCTCTAAATCAAAAATCTCCAAAACTGCTCTCAAAATGATAAAACCCTACAGTTCGTAATTATTATTATATTATTATTATTATCATTTCAATCTCCATTTTAGCTCCCTATCTCAGAGCTCCAATCTGGAAGGTGCTTTCTAGCCCGCTGCTGTTCTGGTACTTCCTCTCACACTCATCCTGGGACTAATCGTTAACTTTTTCCTTTCGTTGGAATTACAGATTTTTGGATCCCATACTTTTTTGTTTGTTTCTAATTTCCCAATTTTGCTGGGACTTTTTCAAGGATATCATTATTTAAGAGTCATGAAATTCAATTTTATGGCATAGAGATATTTAAAGTATCTGTTTACTAGCTTGATTCTTCACAGATTGTTTGGTTTTACACAGAATGATTCTTTGAAAATAATTTTCTCTCATTAGATTCAAGACTTCACATTGTCGTCTAACTTCCAGTTTACTTGTGAGGAAACCAAAGGAAATTTTAAACCTCATCTTTTGTATGTCTTGTTCTACCTTTTTTGATTGGCTCTTTATTTTGTTATTTTTTAATGAAATTTTAATATTTCATGAAGATCTACCTTAGTGATTTTTCTCTAATAGTTTTCTTGAGCTCTCCATTTTGTCAGTAATTCTGGAAATGTGTGCTCTTCAGTACTGAGAAACATGCATAAAGCAATTCTGAGACAATTTATCACCTTCCATTTCCTGATGTCTCTCTAGAATTTTTAACAAATATTGGGCTTCCTAAATTGATCCCTTCCCTTTCTTTTCCTTTTTACTGTATATTCTTTTGTTGTCTTTTATTCTGTTTCCTGTTTTTGTTTCTCAATTTTATTCTCCATACCTCTTATTTTATAGCTTTGTACCTAAGACACTTCTTTTCCTGAAATTTCCTTTATTAGTAGAAACAATATTTTTATTATATATGGAAAACATGTCCTTAGAATCTGAGGATATCAACTATGATTTGAAAGTTAAACTAAATTATGCATTATTTCTGCAGTTTTTTTCTGTTTTCCTCAATTCCTTTATTTTATAATTTTTGATTGATTGCTCACTTATCTTGTTGTTTTTTTGTTTTTTTGTTTTTGTATCTGATTTTCATGTTAGAGGACTTGGTCAAATATCTTAAATATCCAGGTTTGCAAGCACTGAAACATATATCTGAATGTGGTTAAAATAGGAAATATTAGCTTGCATATATGTTTCCAGAAAGACAAATTTTAAAAGCCCATGGAACTGCACTACCCAAACAGTGAAACCTAATTTAAACCATGAACTCTCAGTGAGTACAATTATAAAATATGTGCTATCATCAATTGTAACAAATGTCGCACAGCAGAGCAAGGTGTTAGTAATAGGGTCGTATATGGGAAGCTTCTATCTTAGGCATGATTGTTCTGTACACCTACAACTGCAATTTAAAAAAGAGAGAGAGAGAATTAAGCTCAAAAGAGATGGGTTGAAATTCTGAATGTTCCTGTAAGATGTATTTACTTTGCACCTAGCATTTTGGACCTGAACATTTTGAGGTATTCCAATAATCAAATATAAAGGTATATTTCTTGATCCAAGTAGCCACTCCCACCTCCACCCCCCAAAAATGCTCAACATATAGGCTTTGTAGTTGGTATCTGCAAGCATGGGAAAAGCACTGGGAATGTGTTCATTATTCAGTAAGCACATCTTAACTTCTTACGCTTGTTTTCAGAAAGATGCCTAAGGAATTCTTGGCTTTTCTGAGATGAAATTCCCTTTGATGAGATTTTCTCTGTGTAAACTCGTATGTTAGCAAATCTAGTCTTCGGACAGTGTAGATGAACAGGGATTCATCTGGCTATATGGGCTAGGAGTAGATATCCAATTGTTTAATATTTCCACAGACTTTCAGGCATCTCTGAATATTGAGCAACCAGCCTGCATATCTCTTGTTGCCTCAGATTTCTCATAAAGTTGCACATTTTGTGGATCTATTAACTTGCTTTATTTTGGCTCTACTGCCAGCAAACACTTAGAATAATCCATAACTTTGAATTGTAAGTCAATTTTTTCTTGTCTCAAAGTAACTATCATCCACAATTTTTTGACATCTCTCATTCTCTCATCTCCTTCCTTATTTTCTCTATTATGGTGTGAGTTTATGCACTACTTCATCATGGTAGTCTCTTACTCTTATTTTGAACTCCTTGAGGATAAACAGAGGAAAATATGTCTTTAATTATCAAGTCACTTGGTAGTTTAGTTTGATTATTGACTTAGCTGGAATGTGAATTTCTATATCTGGCAAAGAAGATGTCCCAGAATTATTATTTTATCTTAATATTTAGATGTTATAGCAATATAATTTCTAGAAAGTTATAAAATGCCACTAAGATTTAAGATAAGCACAAAATAATAAACTCAATATTTATGTATTCTTGGGCATATTACTAGACCCAATTCTGTTTCAAGAACTCCCCCTCCCTCTCCTTTTCCTTCTTCATCAATATCTCTTCCAGAAAATAGGAAACAATTGTCAAATCATTTCATGAATCTATTATTACTCTGATTTGGAAACTGGATATAGACACAAATACAACAACAAAAAGCTACAATCTTATGTTCCACATGAATATGGACTCAAAAAACTTTACAAAATTTCTAGCAACTAGAATTCAGAAACATACGGAAAGAATTATGCACCATATTCCAGGGATTCAAGTCAGGTTCAATTTTTGAAAATCATACAATGAAATCCATCATATTATTAGGCTAAATAAAACTATATGAATTGATCCAACAGAAGTATATGACCAAATTCAACATGTATTCATAAAAAAAAGTCTCTCAGAAAGAATAGGAATGGAGGAAAATATCCTCAAATCGATAAAAATTATTTACAAAAACCCTACAGCTAATATTACACTTAATAGTGAAAGACAATGCTTCCCCCTAAGATCAGGAATAGGACAAGTTGTGTTCAATCTCACCACTCTTATTCAAAATAGTTCTAGAAAATCTAGCTATTTCATTAAGACATAAAAGGCATACACATCACAGAAAAAGAAGAAGAAATTGTCCTTATTTGCAAATGTCATGATTGTTTACATAGAAAATCTCAGAGAATCTTCAAAAGTTTCTTAGAACTAATGAGTGTGTTCGGCAATGTCATAGGATACAAGTTAAATATATGAAAATAAATTGCATTTCTATTTAGTATTAATAAAGTTGTGGACACCAAAACTGAAAATACAATATTGTTTAAAATTTCATTAAAATTGAAGTATTTAAGTGTAATATAATAAAACATAAACAAAACTTGTATGCTGAGAACACTTAATAAAGGATCCAAAGAGCTAAAGAAATGGAGATGTACCCTATCTATGTATTGGAATACTTGTCATGGTAAAACACAATTATACCAAAATTTATATGGAAATTTAATGCAATTTCTATCAAATTTCGAGAAAAAAAATTGTAGCTATAGATAAGAGTATTTTAAAATTTATATAGTCAGAAAAGGAAATAGAAGTCTAAAACAATTTTGAAAAAGAAAAATCAACCCTAATACATAGACATTGGAGAAAATATTCATTATCTAGATGTACACAAAGGATCCTTAGACTTGACACCAAAAGCACAATCAGTAAAAGGAAACTTTGATAACACTGACTTAATCAAAATTAAAATATTCTGCTTTACAAAATATGTTGTTAAGAGGATAAAAAGACAAGATCCAGACTGAGAGAAAATATTTGCAACTATATATCTGACAAAGGAACAATATCTAGAACACATAGAACTTTCAAAACTCTACAGCATAAACAATTCAATGAAAAAATTGGTAAAAGACACAAAGAGACATTTCACCAAAAAGAATATACAGTTTGCATGCAATCATGTTTATATCATTAGAGAAATGCAAGTTGAAATCACAATGATATATGACTACACACTTATCAGAATGGGCCAAAAAATAGTGACAGCATCAAATGCTGACAAAGATATGCAAGAAACCTGAATCCCTCATACATAACAGGTGTCTCTGATTTAGTATACATTCTGTCTCCTAGAGTTGATGCCATTTACATCCTTGCAGAACATTTTCTCTAAGCTGACACTTCAGCTCAGCCTTCTGAAAGTCATTTTGATACCCTAATTTTTATTAGATGGTATGCTATATGATAATAACAGTGGATATCATGAAAGTGAGCTTTCTTTTATCTACCATCAGCCAGGAAAACTTGAGCATTTTCACTTTGGTTAATATAAGCCATTGTTTCATACTGGTTCCTAAGAGTCTCTTTAGGAGCAAGGTTTCCTCCTTCCTTAGAGTCTTTTCCTAGGTGTAATATCCTATATGCTGAGACACAGAGTGGCCACAAGTCAAGAAATTCTTGGCTATTCACTCTTACGTTTTAGTCTCATTGATCACGGATCCTCAAGATCCATTCCCAGTAGTACTTACATGGCTCCTGCTGGTCATTGCTAGATTATTCTTGCAGTTTCATTAGCGTGTAACCTCCTGCTTTCTTTATCAGGTCCAGCACTCCTGTGTTATGTTAACCTGAGTTATGCTGAAATGCAACTTTGGTTATCATCTATGCAACCAGGAGAGGCAGTCAAGAATGGTCATCAAGGGTACACCCTCAGGGGAAGTGTTAGCTCTTTTCAGAGAAAGTTTATCAAGCTCTTCAATTTCTGAGGGTGAAGGAGAAACTATAGAGCTACAAAACTCAAAGGCATCCACCAAGAATGTCCCATATTCTCCTAAACATGTCACTAATTTTTAAAGATTTTTATTTATTTATTCATTTATCCCCCCCTTGCTGCTTGTGCTCGCTGGGTCAGCTAACCACGCTGTGCGGGCGGGCTTGCCTTCACCAGGAGGCCCCAGGAACCGAACCCGGGGCCTCCCATATGGTAAAAGGGAGCCCTACTGATTGAGCCACAGCCGCTTCCCACTAATATAATCTTAATTGACCTTCCCTGGATAAAATTTTAAACATCTCTGGATTTCCATGGCTCCAACTATTAAGCATCCTACTTGATCTTCAGTTGGGTCCATTCTTTTACTGCAAGAGATAAGCCTTTTTGTATGCCAGCAAAGAGACACAATGGCTCTCACACATAGTTTTTCACTTATCATTAACTGTTTTCATTATCCCTCACTGAGATGTCTATTCAGCCCAAATTAGCCAAATAATAAATAGCCAATTTCACTGTCCTTTTATGCATTGTTAACCCCATATATTTCAAATATGTGATATCTCACACAAGGACATTTTCCCAGGTCAAAAATGGTGAAGTAATCAGCTTTTGAGCCTCTACCTTGTACAAAAGAAGATATATAGTCCAGATATCATTTAAGATGGGATCATATGTGCCAGTCTTGTAGTGAATGATATAATGTTAAAACCCCATCTAAGAGTGTATGTGTTTCCTGGAAACAGTCCAAAAGATTATAGCCTAACACTGTAGTGTTTCCTGGGGTGCAACATCTAGAGATTGCCAGCTAACTGCTTTCCTTTCACCAGGTTCTCTCCTTAAGAGAACTATGATTGGCATATTCACATGGCTTCCATACACACACACATACACATTTGAAATTTTTGTCATTGCTTGCTTAAAATTTAGGTTATATTTTATGCATTTCTCTATATTTTGAATCAGTTTCCTAAGAATGCAACATTTGAATTAAGGATGCCCTGAAGAGACATATTAGCAAAACACCAAATGAGTAATGATTAAATCTCAGCAAAGGGTGAAGTAGAAGTCAGATATCACCATTGTAGAATAAATTCCTGAGATTATTAAATCTGAAGTTTATCAAAATATTAATATCTTTATTATTAGCATTTAAATTTTGTACAATATGCTGCAGGAATATTAACTTTTAGCACTGCTGGCTACTGCATGGATCTAGAAGTTATTATACTGCAAAATTTTAAAATTCAGGAAAAGACAATCTCCTGTTAACTTCAGTAGACTAGTAAAATGCTTATGGCTACTTTGCCAATATGGGGCATTGTTGCTACTGTTGATGGAACCATAAGTTCAAGCCACATTTAATACAACTTCTAAAATGAAAAATTTGTTCAATAATTTTAATATAATTTTATTGCTGCAATTTCAAAAATGAATTTCAAATTTCATCATTTATATTCTTAGAAAAGTTTTGAAATTTTTACTCTCATATATATATTTTAAATATGCATAATTCTTCAGATTTTCAGTTGAGTGGAAGTTTGTCCTTAAACCTAGGCTATATATACATGGCAATGGATCAATGTAATTGGATTTCATGATAATAAATACTTTCTGAATTTCCTTTGGAATCTCAGTTCATAGGTGACCCAACCCGTGGATCGATGGAACCGAAACCTGAAAGAGGGAGTGGGAATGACGGAGACAAGAGACACGAGGAATAGAGACAAGACAGGGCTCTGATCAAGTCTTGTTTATTGAGGTTAAGTTGTGGGTATATATGATGAATGAGGAAGCCTCCTGATTGGTTGCTCCTACTATCGTGGAGTCCCCTGATTGGGCACTCCCACCTCTGGCGGGAAACCTCTGGCGGGAAACCACCGCCCAGTACTGATTGCATAAAGAAGTACAGAAGGAGAAATAGGAAATAGTTGCAAAAAATGGCGTTAGCATACAAGATGGCTGTAATAATACCGGTGCCAGGGGCAGCTTCCCACACATAGGATTTGACATTAACATTCAAGATGATGCTGTATTAACTAGCTCTGTTTCGAAATTAGAGAAAATATCTCTTGCCTGAAGATAATAATTATCTCCTTTCCCCTGACCCTGAGCTCTTACCAGTGATTTTACCGGGATTCAGCACCTATTTGTTTTAGGATTACCTGTGTCCATTCTTATTGCCTGGAGTCATTGCCATATGCAATGCTAAATATTTTGAATATCACCCCCAGCAGCTACACAACATTTTCAGTATTCTATCCACAACGAAATGATTGGAGGGTCTTAAATCATGTATCATTAAGAAAGGATTATATTCTCAAGTCAATGTGTTTGGTTACTTTTCAGCAGTTACCAGCCAACATACTACTGTTGTTGATAGCAATTAATGGTTATTAATAGACCTTTAATGCTAATTTTAATTATTTAGTTATGGATTAAAGCTTTCGTTTTTTAAGAAGACTTGCAAAGTGTGTAATAGCTGTTTTCCCATCTTGTTTTAATGTTTTGTACAATCATTAGATAGTTTTGAAATGTGTTTGATTAATATGGCCTAACTTAGGTTGAAGAATATTGATGAAAATGTCCATTTCTTTATTTTTAAAGCAATAATGGTTATATTTCACAATGTTTTAATTATTTTCTGACAAAAATAAATAAAGTAAATGAACAAAAGATAATATGCTTGAGATTCCTAAATTATACAAATCCTCAGCACTGTCTGTTGAACTAATACTATTGTATGACATTGTTATATTTACTGATTTACCATCCATATTCATATAATTAGATTTACTATGTTGTGTGAAAGATTGAAATCACATATAGTAAGTAAAAATTATTAGTAGAACACATCATTTTGTCCACTGTGATGTCAAAATTTAAACTCTCTGCATGAACAAAGATATGAATTTATTTAGATGTGGCAATTTATTAATACCACAAATCTTTTCATATACAACAGCTTGTAATTCAGTAACTGATTTTGAAAAATAATTTTCCACAAAGTTTTGTGTGTCCAGTGTTCATGACTCAGAAAAATTATAAAATTTTTCCTTCCAGAGCTAACTATTGAATAAAAATGGCAGTTCCCTTTTAATAAGTTTTTTTGTGTAAATTTTTAGATTTATTTATAAAAATGCATAAAGGCCTATATTCTTAGATTATCTTTTTTGTGCTTTGGGTTTTAAATTTTGGTTATTAAGGGCAAAATATGTTTTGTATAGCTTGTCTTTCCCCATTATTCTTTTGTTTTCTTTGTACAATAAAATTCTTATTATGTCTTGAGTAAAGGTCACTTATCATGGATATTGATACACATGATTATTAATTTTTCTCCTCCAGAAATTTTCGCATAGCAAATTTGAAATTCTTCTTTAAATCATCTCAAAGTATATGAATAATTCAAAAACATGTTTTTTTGAAACATAAATATGCTATAACTAGTTAAATAATTATCAACTAATGCAATTATGCTGAATGGATATAGTGATAATTTATACTATTTACTTACAAATCTATATATACAAGCATTTTTATAAATATCAAAGTACAAGACAGGGATGCTAAATCATGTATTCTAATAGTCATTTGCAGATGAGACTCCAAAAAGCTTATTAATTTCCTATTTCCGGTAATGGTGCTTGAGAATTTATTTCTCACTTCATTCTCATATCCACTAACATTAGGAATTGCCCTATTTTAAAAATATTGTCAATCTAATGGCCTAGACTTATATCTTATTTTACTTTTATATGCATTGCCTTGACTGCTAATGTGATAGAGCAACTTTCCATATATATATTTACCGTTTGTTTGTGCACATTGGCCATTTTTATATTAGACTTTATATTTTTCTTAATGATTTTTACAGTATTTTTATGTTATAAATAATAACCACTTAAATAATAGATGTCCAAACGTATTTCTCAAGCTTTTTTTATAGTATGACTTTCCAACATATTTTAAATATTTATATGTCTATAACCTTAATAATACATGGATTATTATATATTTTAGAGTTTTCTTATAAAGGCTGTTTTTTAATGGCTATTTTAGCCTGTCTTATATTATCAACTATAAAATGTATGTTAGAACATCCAAAATTGTGTATTAGAGACTGAGGTTAGGAATCTTTTCAATACTATTGTCTTAGTTTCTGAAAGCTACTGGGAGCAATATACCATAAATGGGTTGGCTTTTATAATGAGAATTAATTAGATTAAAATCATACAGTTCTGAAACTGAAAATTTTCAAATCAAGCGATCATCAGACATGCTGTCTCACCAAAGGACAGCTCCTGGCGATCCTGGACTCCTGCCATGTGGCGAGACACAGTGGTGGCTCTGCCATTCAGAGTCTCTGCCTCCTCTACTAAGCTTACTTCTTCCCGAGCTCAAGTGTAGGTAATCAGGCATAAGGCTGGTCTCTCCCCTCTCTTCCAGGCCTCATCTCTTCCAGACTTTGGTGGTTTTTCTGTCTTTGCACTTTTTCCTCTGTGTGTCTCTGCTTTCAGTCTTCTGTTTATAAAGGACTGCAGCAAATGCTTCAAACTGTCACAACTATCAAGGGTCTTTTGAAGCAATTGTTTAAGATCTATTCTCATTTTAAGGATATTCTTTTGAGAATATTTATTTTACTTGACTTTTATTAAGTCTGTTCTGAATAAATTTTTGTCTTTTATATCAACTTTACTCATTTGACTTTTCTTAGAAAGAATAATTTTTAAGGATATATGTGACCCAACTATTCTTCATAATTAGCAGACTCATTAATTACATAAACACAGTAGAAAATTGCTAAACTTTTCATTTTCTCTGAAAAGCTCAGCACAACTTCTTCACATTAACAAAATTTAAAAAACCAATTACATGAGTGTGGGGTGGGAACAGATTAACTGTCATTGAGTACTTTTTCTTAGTTATGGAAGTCACCCTTTCATATGTCACATCATTAGCTCAAAGTGAACACCATGTTCTTTATTTAATTATGGATTGTAATATTAATCATTCAGAAGATATTGATAATCTTTATAAGCCAATTTTACTCTTTCATTTAATTTCATTAAACACACTTTGGAATCCAGTTTCCTTAAACCAAATAGTTTATAGTATATGTTTGTAACCTTTCAAGATTAACAGCATTTTTCAAAAACTCATTATGCTAATTTTTTAGACATCAGAAGCTAGCTTCTACTGAGTAAAGGAAGCCTCCCTTTTGCAAAAACTTCTCAAAATATTTTCAGGAATGAAAACAGAAGTTGTGATTTTTAACATCTTGTGATTATTATTAATGGGGAGATTTTAAAAAAAAATAAGAACCAAGAAATACTTGTTCTTTTTTTTTAAATTCATACTTTATTTCAAATTCAAAATATAAAATAACTACAAAAGACAGCTCAACAAATTATGGAAGTACCCCCAAAAAGTTCTTTCTTTATTAGGCACTTTTATCTCGTCTAATGCCAACCACAAACTCAATTATTCCTCCAGTGTTCAGAAAGATACACAGATGAACACAGATTAGTTAAATGATATAGTCATAGTCAAGGTATTCTTATTAATGAAGAAATTGAAGAACAGGAAATATGCTTAATTGAGATATTGACAAATCCATATAAAAAACTAACAAAATAAATGAGCAATAAAAAGTCTCATGTTATTTTATGATAATATATATTTATAATTTTTAAAAATGAGCCTTATCCAGAATAAGGTATTTTTGTTTTGTTTGTTTTTAGGTACCGGGGCTGGGGATTGAACACCCAACCACATATGATAGAAGCCAACGCTTAACCACTGTGACATGTTGGCTTCCCTAGTAGGTTTATTTAATTTGTTTGTTTGTTCTTTGTGTTTTTGTTTTTAGGAGGCACTGAGGACTGAACCCCGGAACTCCCATATGGGAAGTGGGCACTCAGCCGCTGGAACCACATCTGCTCCCAGTAAGTTAATTTAATAAAGGAATTTTTACCTAATTTTGTACAAGTAATATCCTTAGACTATTGTCTAATCTGCTATGCATTGCCAATACTATTTTCAGGTAATTATTCTGATCGGATTTTCCACAATACATAGTCTCTTCTCTGATTGACTAGGTAAACAATGGCAAATTCAGTGAAGAAATTTAAATGAATTTGGAGGAGTAAGAAACTTTCAATTCTCTTTTGTCTCATGTTAGGTGCTGCACCAGAGAATTCGTGCTTATTATATTAGATATTAGCTCATCCATTACATAATGTGGGAATGAGATATTCACAAAGCTAAGGAAGTGATTTGGGTTTCTGTGATCTCCAACAGAAATATAAACCAATTTGCAAACATTGAAAACTATCTACCTCTCTGCTTCACTCAAGGATATCAGCCCTTGAATGGCCAACAGAACATCCTCATCTGTCAGCTATAGCTGTCAAACAAGAAAACCAATATGATCATACCGAAAGCATAAGACATTCACAAACGTGCATGACTAGGATCCCGGAACACAGAGAGTAATAAGGAAAAAATTTATGGTCACCAGCTGCTGCTTAGGGAACTGTAAATTTTGCATGCCGGGGTGAAGATTTGATTATCAATATCAAAAAAGGACCAAAAAAATTTTTGGAGGAAAAATTAAATTTCATACAGTGAAAATTGTTTTTATCAGCAACTTTTCCTCTACATCCAGCATTAGGCATTAGTCAGGCTTTTATACAATATGGCTAGTGGCAGCATATATTTTCTTTCTATCTCAAATTCATTCAACCTGAAAGCATTGTTCATGTAGTGTGACAGAATGACAGGCTACTTAGATAAGGAGAAGGCAAAAAGAAAGCTAATAAATCTGTATTTATCAACATGCTTGATAAATTGTAGAAGGTGTTCAGGAGGGTCACATCCATATAGTAGTAATCAATGACCCTGTCAACCTCTGGCAATATATTTTAAAATATATAAAAAACTGTTGAAACAAAAGAAGTTATTTATATTTCTTACCCACAGTCTGATAGCAAAACAGTCAGTATGTTTATTAAATTAGCAGATGACATAAAGCCAAATGAACTCACTGCTATGTAAGAAAATGACAATAGATTTTCATTGATTGTGATGAATTAGATAAGTAACATTATAGTCTTATGGAAATATAGCTATACACTGATGATTTTCAACCATGTGATTGAACACATCATGGTAAAAATGGTCTAGTTCAAATGCATCAAACAAATAGAAAACAATTAGCAACCCACCAACACCTTTCCTTCTGATTTTCTTTTCTAATATTTAAAAGGCCTATCTAAAATAGAATTTGGCTAGCAATCTCTAAGGCAGACTCAATCTATAAAAGACCAATTAATATGCATAAAATGTGTGAAATTAAACAATTCTGAGTAAGATCGAAGCTTCACAATGTCAAAATAGGAGGTGAATTTCTATGTTTTGTGATAGAAAAATAATCAGTAGCACACTTTTAGTTGGTATGATGGTTAAGTTCATGTGTCATCTTGACCAAGTCATGATATTCAGTTGTTTGGTCAAGGAAGCACTGCCCTGATTGTTACTGTGAGGACACTTGTGGACTTAAGTCATCAGAAAGTTAATTGAATCTAATGGCTAATTACATCTAAAATCAACTTAGGAGATTGTGTTCCATAATGAAGGTAGCATAATTCAATCATTTGAAGGATTGAAAAGGAGAAGAGATTATTCCAGCAACTGTAAGAGAGAATTTCCATCTCTACTTCAGCTGCCCAGCTTCTCTTAGGGAATTCATCAAAAATCTTTATCAGAAATCCCAACTTTCAGCCTGCCCTATGAAGTTTGGCCTTGCTCATCCCCACAGTCACATAAGAAAATTCTTCTTACAAATTTCATAATATTTACCTAGTATGTATCTACTGTCAGTTCTGTTTTCCAACAGAACCCTTACTAATACACTTGGATAACTGAAAATAGAGTAAATCTGTTCCATACGTAATAGTTGGAAGAACATTGTTCCTCTTCTACTGTATGCCCTCTGGCATAGAAAAGCAGTATCTGTAAAATTAGAAATTCTGTTCCATCATAAGCAACTTCTAACATGGCCACAATGATCCCTGGCATTGGTATCCCCAGTCTTATGCCATCTTGCTTTTATCTTGAGAATAGACTGGATTTAGTGACAATATATATTCTAGTGAATGAATGAATATAATATGGCAGAAATAATGAGATGATACTTCACAGAATAGATTATAAAAGACTGTAGTTCCACCTTGGTTGTGCTCAATCTCTATTGTTTTAGTCAGCTAAAGGGGTGCTGATGCAAAGTATCAAAACTCTGTTGGTTTTTACAAAGGGTATATATTTGGGGTAAAAGTTTACCTTTACAATGCCCTTAAGAGTCCAACTCAAGGTACCATAAGAGGTACCTTCTCACCAAAGTCAGCAGCCATGTGTTGAAGCAAGATGGCAGGCGATCTCTGCCTGGTCTCTCCTTCCTTCTTCCTCATAAGTCTCCATGGTCCCAGCTTCTTCCAATCTCAGATGTAGGCTGGCATAGGGCTTTTTTGTTTCTGGACCTTCTCAGCTGCTTAGCAGCTCTGTTCTCTTCAGCTGCAAACTAGCAGGCAAATGGCTCATCTCTCTTCCCTGGGCTTTAGCTGTTTGAGCCTTCTCCTTCCTTTCATGTGGCAGGACCGAAATGACCAAATCCTCTCCTTTTCCATGTATCTTCTTGAGTGGGTGTCCATTTATATCAGCCCACCAAGGGACAGGGACTCAAAGTTGGGTCATGCCCTACTGACATGGTAGAATCAAAATCATAATCTTTACTGGTAATTTATCAAAGACATGTCAGCTGAATCTAATGCATTCAAAGGTTATCACACCCATAGGAACAGACAAATTTAGAAACATAATCTTCTCTTTCTTGGGATTCACAAAAATAATTTCAAGCTGCAACAACTATGGAACTAGGAAATGAATTAGAACGAGGCAGTAAGTAGTTTACTTGAAGAGCATTAATGGGAGCATTAGTGAAGGCCTACATTTCCTTTAGTCAGCAGCATTTTAGACTTTGGGGATGCTGTGGTTGAAGGCTAAAATAAATGTGAGAAAATTTTTTTTGGAAATGGGAGGAAGGGACATGTTTGCTATATTGTGGCAAAAAGTTTAGCAACACTGCTCCTTGAAAATATATGGAGAGTAGAAAATACACTTTATGATCAGGAGAATTTCAAGCACTATATTGAAGATGCTGCTTAGTTTCTTCTTTCTGCTAACAGGAAAATGTGTGAAGACAAAGATATATTGAGCGGAAGGATTTTGAAGAAAAAGAAATGAAAAAAGAATGGCAGTTAAATGCTTCAGCCTCTCCAGATGGCAAAAAATGCTTAAATTAAGAGAGGGCTTGTAAACAAAGATCAAACTCAGGACACTTCCAGGATAATATTGTAAAACTATGAACTGAAGGATTTGACCAAAAAAATTTTATGACTTCAGAAAGATCAAAAGTGCTTAACACATGTGGGTGACAATCCAGTGGGCTGAACCTGTGGGGCCTGACACACACGTACTGGAAGTTAGTGGGCAATGCCTGCCTGAAGTTGGTACACCAGGCCTCTTGGTAATGTTCATAGGATAACTCTTAGGAGTCCTGACAACTCCTATATATCAGGAAGGGGTACAAGTGGGTTGGAAGATATGGGTAAGGCTCTTAGATCAATGGGAAAGAGGTGAGGCTAAAGGTCAAGGCAAGAGACAGTCTGGGAGGTTTTAGAATGAAAAAGTAAGTTATTACAAGTAGACTTAGAAAAGTGTCTTAAATCAGAGAGGGTGACATGACCACCTTGCCAGGATGTTTTCTGAAGATTTGACCTGGAAGCAACCTGTAAGGAAAATGACTTTGTCCAGCTGACCCAAGCAATTGTGGCATCAGGTAGCCTGACTGATGAATCTGCCATCCAACCCCTGGCTTCTTCTCCTTTATTTGCTGAATCACTCAAGGAGCTGATTTTCCTTGTATCACATTTGAACAGAAACTAGAAGTCCTTCGTTTACTTCCTGTAACAAAGATAATAGCACAGCTTTTGGCTGTGTACTCTTCTTCTCCACACCCCTAGCCAACTTCTTGGGATATAATGAAACTGGCAAATGGCTCAAAAAAAGTTGAGAGTCAGGGTAATATTCAATGACTCAAAATTTCCTACAAAGAAGATGTGCCTCAAAAATTCAAACAGGGCTTTTGGGAAGCTTAATGGTTTCTCAGAAAAGCCAGAGGTCTTATGTTTAAAAATATTCACATATATGGTGCTGTGGCTTTTGTATAGTGAAGTGAAGTTCAATGAGATTCATTAAAAAGCCATAATGTTTAAAAAAAGTTTGGATATGCAGAAACATTGCCAAGTCAGCCTGAAGAAACAGAGACCACACAGAATACAGAAAGGTCTTTGGTCCTTCAGAATTCTGACTAGTAGCAGTCTGAGAGAGTTGCTTAGCTGAAAACATGTGCTTCCATTCAGGAAAAGTGAAAGATGATGCAGAAGGTAGAATCAAGAGCCCAGAAGTCTGAAATTAGAACTATGGAGAAATATTTCCAGGCCTTGAGACATAAAAATCAAAGAATTTTTAAACAATTTCATGGTTGGATTTCAGTATTACTATAGACCACTGAATTCCTTGTGTTTCCCATTTCCCAAATTTTTATAAGGATGTCTGTATACCATGCCACTCATATCATTGTATGCTGGGTGTGTGAGGGACAGATAGCTTGTCTCTGTAGTTTCATAGATTTATCGAGCCAGAGGTACTGTATTAGAAAGCTATATTTAAGGAACCACACTTCTGGAATTTCATCCACAACCAGACCAGATTTATTTGATGATATTCTAGACTTTGAGCTGATGCTATAACAGAATGAAAGTTTAGACACCTTAGGAAGGGATCTTATATTTTTCATACGGGATGGATGTGAATTATTTGTAGACAGAGAGTAGACTGTGGTAAGTATGTTCTTGAATGGACTCCTGTGATTACTGCCTGCCGATGTCTATGCCCTTTTATAAACCTCCCCCATAGAGAGCAGGCTGATTTGAATGAATGCTTTCTAAACAATATGTATGCCAGAATTGATCATATATTACTTCTGAAGATAGGGGATAAGACTGTTGGCCTGTCTTGGTTCTTCTCATTCTCTTACTCTCAACTGAATACTTGCTCTGGGGGAAGCCACATCCATGTCATGAAACAAAACTGTGAAAGGGGCCATGTGTCAAGGTACCAAGGTCTGCAAACATGAAAACAACCAAATGAGTAGTTTGGGGAGCAAATAGCACCACTCAGCAAACCCATGTCAGACCTTTGTTGAGACTTCAGCCTCATTCAATACCTGAACTTCAACCTCATGAAAATACTTAGCCATAGAGATCCAACTAAGACACTTACATGCCTGACCCACAGAAATTGTGAGAAAATAAGAGTTTGCTTTTATCAGCCACTTGGTTTTTGGGATTTGCTGCACATCAATAGATTAGGAATATAACTTCCATTGACATTCATTTGGAAACTCTAAGTCCAAAAATCATTCCACAATATCATTGAATGAATAATAGTTGTACACATTGAGAAGCAAAGTTTCTACGAAAAAGATTTTTAAACATCATGTCAATAAGTAGATTCTGGATAACTATAAATGATGCAGAATTTTAATTTAATTAATTTTGTGAGTTAACAGATGGAAATGAACCAAACAATAAAAGTAGAGGAAGATCCAATTCTAGACTAACAGAACTAAATTAATGAGAGTCTTTCTGAAACCTATGTCAATATAGTCTTCATGGCTACTGAAATAAGATCAATGTTTGTTTGATAAGAGGTGAATGATCAACAATATACTCTCTTTTCCACCTAACTCCAAAATGTCCCTCCCTTCACTTCACCCCTGAAGAAAATGCACCACTGAGTACATTTTTTCAAAGATTCCATCAATTAACAAACAAACAAAACTACATGGATTAGTTAAGTATATGCAACAGCAGCAGGGAACATTAATATACTTTTGAAGATACAAAATGCATATATCTGTGAAAATATTTTAATTTTGAAATCAAGTGAAGCATTTGGAGACTATTTTCTCATAAAGGTTTAAAAATAAAAGCCACAATTATAGTAGAGGCTCATATGAAACAAACTTGGGATATTGAAACAGCTTACAGAGGTAAAATGGAAGGTAATTAACAGAAGAAGCAATGTCACAGAAATTAAAATAACAATACCCATAATAAAATATTTATGGCAGGAAGTAAAGAGTAATATATTTGAAGCTTTGGGGGGACATTGGTAATTCTCTGAGAAATAATAAAAAGAGTATAGTAAGTGGTAAACTTTGATATTAAATATGATATACAGAGAGGAGAGAAGACACACATCGAAATAAGAATTATATATTGTATTAAGGTTGATTAAGCAATAAATAAAATTGAGGAATTATTAAAATAAAAGTAAACCTAAAAAAATCAAGGCAAAAAATCAATAAATAATAATATATAAGTAAACATAATGTAAAAGTGGTGACTTTTTAACTTGTAAGATAAAAATTCTACCAATTTATATACATCCAGAGATTTATGAAGAAATGCATCAGTTTTGCCCAGAAAACTCTACTTCTAAATTAGAAATCAACAGAAAAATATCTACAGAGCTTTGAGATAAAATAGTTTTTTAATCACAAAATTAAAATTGAGTTAGATTTTCCTTCATGTTGAAGACAACCAAATTACATTGTGAGATATTCAGAGTCTCAAATTATAAGTACATCGTTAAATTCAAATATAACTGCATATATACATATATATGCAACACAAGTTTATGAAAAAATACTTACTAATATAGTTAAAACAACAGAGTTGTGAATAAATCTGAAGTTCTGATGTCAAAAATAAAGATTTCCTATTTTAAATATAGCACCATAATTTCAAATGAGTTAAATATAAAGATCAGAATATATTAAGCTACCAGATATATTTAGAAAACTGTATAGAATTCAAAAAGAGTATTATTTAACAAGATATTAAAGAATGCAGCGATAATATACTAATTTTTTTCCATAGGCACGATTAAATTAAATAACATGGAATATGAAGAATGCTCTAAACAGTAAATCCCTCATCATATATATGTCAAGTCAAAACTTTTGTTATACTATCAATAATCAGAAAAATATAAGATAAAAATATCTCATAAGAGTAACTAGTAAATTTTAAAATAAGATATAACTTCAAAACAATCTAAAAAGTATAGCAAACAACAATGCAAACTATAGTTTACAAGAATTTCTTATTGCAAAACAAAATATAAAGAATAGAAATGAGAGAAACAAAAGGGATATATAAAATAAATCACAATGGCAAATGTAAACTTAAACATACAATATGGTAACAAAATCACCACTGCTTTTCAAAACATCAGATTGTGTTATTTTACAACCTTTTTTCTATCTGCTAGCTGCATAATCTTGGTCAAGGTAATTAATCTCTCTATATATGTGTGCACAAAATATATTAAAAAAATAAAATTATGAAACAAGGTCAGTTTATATTTTCCTTATATATATGCAGATATATAAGATTATGTATATTATATACACAAATGTATAAACTCACATAATGTACATATTTTTGCTTATATACATGTGTACATATATGTAGTTGTGTATCCTACTTACATATATTTTCACAGATCTCTAACATATTGTATATCAGGGAATTATGAAAGAAAGTATTTGAATATTCCTTTTCATTCCCTATCACCGAAACAAATTTTAATAAGGTAACTAATGTCCTCCATTCTGGGAAATAACTATATTTAGTTATTTTCTTCTTGACAATTTAAACACATTATTTAAAATTTGCTGCTCCCAACTTTTTAGAATACTCTCTACTCACAACCTTTAGACCATCAAAATCTAATCTAATCATCAATCTTTTTGCTTGATACATTTCTCTTTACATGTGGGGGACTAAATATCTGAAGATCCTGAATTCTCTCTCTAAACTTTAATTAGGTAATCTCCTTTATTTTCATGACATTTTAGATCCTGTACTTGCTGATAATTCTCTCATTTAGTTCTCACTCATGCTTCTACACTGATCTTCACACTATCTTACCCAACTGCCAGAGTGATATCCCTATATTATCTGAAACTTTAATGTTCAGAACTAAACTAATGAATTTTTCTCTTCCATTTGACAGAATAGGCTAGGTTATGAGAGAGTAAGGAAAAAAAAAACAACCCTTAAATCTCAGTAGATTGAAAAGGTAAACAATGGTTTCTTTGTCATGCCACATGTCATTCTGGGACTCAGGTTTACAAAATAGCCACAATCTTAAATTTATGAATTAGCTGTTCTAGTAGGACAAAAGACCTCTAGAATGTTTTACTTTGGCAATTAAATACCCTGGATGGTCTGGAATTTATACAGCTCTGCTGGCTCCAAACAGTCAAAAGAAGTTTAGGAAATATAATTCTACTTTGAAGCAGTAGACCCAAAAATGTTTGGCAAATAACACTAATTTTACTATTCATCCCAAATCTACTTTTCCAGCTTAACCTTCCCTAGCAAACAGTACCCATTTAGTCACAAAAGCCTGGGTAGCATCTTTGCATCCCCATTGTTCTTCACTTTCCCTAGACAATCTGTCAGGAAGTTGTTTTCAAGTATTTCCAAAACATTCCATATTTGTTTTTATATTTATGCACCAAATCGATTATTTCTTCCAGTATTCCATTCAGATCACCAACATCTTTGAATCTGATTAGTGCAATTTGCTTAGACTTGAACTTCTGAATTTTATCTTGACTCAATTACCTACCTTCCCATATAGCTTGAAGAGAGAACTTTGAAAATCAGACTGTATCATGTCATTGAATTGTTTAAGTCTTCTTGGACTTCCAGTTGGTATCTTATAATAAAGTCATATTTTTTTTAATGAATAGAAGTTCTAAATTCTGGTTTCAGCTCAGATGAAGAGAAATGTAAAGATGTGGCTCCAACAATAACAACAAGAAAAAAAAAAATACTGAAGTAATCCATCATGGACTCACTAGAGGAATGACAGCATGGAGAAAATTGCCATTCCAAACTTTCTAACAAGGGCATGCAGGAAAACACAGGGCCCAGGCAATTTCAAAGGGAATATTAGAGAGAAACCCCAAAAGCTGCCTCTGCAGTGTTGGATGGGATAGGGAAACTCAAATCACTGCTGAAAAATGTTCAGACCCATTATCCCTATCTTCTTTAGAGAAGAAAAGGGTTAATATTCAGGGTTAATTTATCAAAGCTTGCAGCTGTAGGGAAATAGTAGAATCATTCCAATTTGAGGAAAATATAACAGATTATGACACTGAACAGTAGCTTAGACCCATTATCCTTCTTATCTCCTAAGTAACAAAAGCTTTCTCTGCAGGGATTCAAAACATTAGCCTGAGGACATGAGGAAATACACACAGCTGCTGAGGAAAAGAGACAGAAGGGGAAAAAAGAAGGTCCACCACTGGATCAAGGACAAGAATTCTTGTGAAAACCACACCTCTGAGACCCAAAACCAATACAGGCCTCAGTGAGAGGCTTAAGGAAGACTTCAGAGAATTCTTCCCTCTATCACTTCTGGATAATGACACTAACAGGATTTGATTGAAAATAACAGGGAATACGGGAGGGAGAGCTGCAAGGTACAGATTATCTTTGGGAAGGAGCACAAAGAGAAGACATAATACCAAGCAGGGAGATCAAAATGCAGTTTTGTTAGAGGAATTTGAAGCCCCTTGTACCCATAGCAACAAAAAAACCTTCACTTTTAGTAACCATAGCAACAGCAAAATCTAAACATAGCCCACCTCTTGAATAGATTAAGAAAAATTCCCACACTAAAGCTAAGAGGAAGAGAACACAGCTTCTTTCCCAAGCAGTTCATAAATTTATATTACCTCAGCATCTCATGTCTTATAAAACATGTCCAGCTTCCCAATAACTAGATAAATAAGCATTTAAAAGTACAAGAAAGAAGCATCCTAAAGATAAAAATCAATAATCAGAACAACAAAAAATGTGACTCAATATTGGAATTATCAGAAATGGAATTTAAAATAACTATGACTAATATGCTAAATTCACTAATAGAAAGGGTAGATAACATGTAAATTCATATAGATAAAGCCAGCAGAGAAATGGAAAGCATAATAAAGAATAAAATGTGAATGCTATAAATTAAAAGCAAAGCACAGAAATGAAGAATGTTTTTGAAGAGCCCATTTGAGACGTGACACATCCAAGGAAGGAATTCATGAACATGATGATGATACATCAATTAAAAATTATCAAATCTAAAATGCAAATAGAAAAAAAGAGGACCAAAAAACCAGCATACAAACAGAGCAGAGCTTTTAAGAGCTGTGAGAAAATATTAAACTTGTGACAAAAATGTAATTGATATGCCAGAAAAAGAAACTAGAATGGGGCAGAAAATTTATTTGAAGAAATAATGACTGACAGTCTTCCAATATTCATGATAAAAACCAAACCACAAAACCAAGAAACTAAAAAAACAATAAAATAAGATCCGAAACAGACACACACACACATATACCCCCTCCCTACTCATATCATAATCAAACTGCTGGAATGGAAGATAAAGAGAAAATATTAAAGGAGCAAGAGTGAAAAACATCTTAGCTACAGAAGAACAAGGATTAGAAGTATAGCTAAATTTTCATCAGAAATCACATAAGCATGAAAAAGGTGAAATGACATCTTTAAAGTGTTAAAAGAAAAAGTCTATCAATCCAGAATTCCACATCCAATGTACATATTCTTTAAAATATAGGAAAAATGAAGAATTTCTAAGACAAAATCTCGGAGAGTTTATTGTCAGCATACCTGACCTACAAATGTTAAAAAAGTTCTTCAAGCAGAAGGAAAACGATGTAGGACAGAAATGGGGACCTAAAGAAAGAAATGAATGTGAGAATGGAATAAGTAAATGGAATCCGTGGAAGAAATTAAGGGAAACGTTTTTCTTAGTTTTAATTGCTCTAAAAGATAAATAGCTGTTTAAAGCCATAATAGTAAAAATATACTGGATGTATTGGATGTTTATAGTATATAGTGTTTAAAAGCAAAAATTACACAAGAGATTGAAAGGAGGAATAGTAAATACATTCTCAAAATGACCTTACCCTACATGTAAAGCAGAAAAAAGTTATAATTTTAATGTGGATTCAGATTATTTAATAATCAGTATTGTAAAAATCTTGCTTAAAAGGGAATAATGATAATTTATTAAATGAGAAAATATGCAATCCTAAAAATAAAATGTTCAATTAAAATCAGAGAAATATCACTAGAAAGAAAGCTAAAACATGAAACATGGGACTGTACAGCATAATGGATCATCATGTGAAAAATGAGTATGGTTAATTGTGCATATATAAGAATGTTTTTATCTGAAAGAGAATAAATGTACATAATATTACTAGACATTAATATAAGGGTGATATTTGGACAAAATACAACCAAAGCAAACTATAAATAACAGTGTAAAGTAATATACTAATATTCTTCCATCAATGGTTAAATAAGGAAATATGCTAAGTGAAAGAAACTAGACAAAAGATACTATATATTGTTTGACTCCATCTATACCAAATATAAATACGAATAAATTAGAGAGACAAAAATGGATTAGCAGTTATTTATGGTAGGGAAAGTATAGAGAGTCTAAGAGGTGACTACTAAGGGGTAGAGTTTTGCTGTTTGTTTTTGTTTATTATTATTATTATTTTAGGAGTAATGAAAACGCTCTAATATCGATTGAAGTGATAAGTGCACAAGTCTGTGATTATACCAAATGCCATTTATTATACACTTTAAATGGATTGAATGGTTTAAGAATATGTTTCAATAAAATTGATTTTTTTTTTAAATAAGAGAAGGCAGGATAAGATAAAAATGCAGCAAGGAACAAATGAAAGGTAAATAAAAATTCTCCCAATGGGCAGAAAGAACTTTGAACAGAATAGCTAGTTGTTCATTTTGACTGGAAGGAGAAATTGCTAGAGGCATGGGTCTATAATAATAGGGTATGGCCAATGTTTAGACTAGATGGTCAGAGATTTGGAATGGACTGTAAACAAAAAGGAACTTGTGCTTGTTGATTTAGGATGTTCTCAAGCTATTCAGATTGCAAAGGATGGTAAAATTCCTTATTTGGGAAAGATGTTTTTAATTATGTTAAGGATCTTGAAATCATCGTGGGTTACCTGGTCTCACCCAAATTCAAGGATTAGTATTCTTATTTGAAACAGAAGTGGGTGAAGACCCAGAAAGAGAAGATAAGTTCTTGGGAAGATTGAGGTAGAAATTGGAACTATATAACAACAAGCCAAGGAACACCCAGAGCCACCAGAAGCTGAGAAACGCAAGGAATTATTCTACTGCAGAGACTTCAGAGGGAGCATAGCCGCGCTCACACCTTGATTTTAGACTTCTGACCTCCAGAACTGTGAGAGAATAAATGTTGGTCTTTTATGCCACTAATTTTGTGGTAATTCGTTACAGAAGCCCTTTGAAACTAATATAACCCCTCCCCTGAAAAATGTAGTATTTACATATAAATCAAATTAAACATCAGTAGAATATACATGTGGAAAACTATACAAAACCTCTGAAAAATATAAAATGAAATCTAAAGAAATGATTATATATACCACGTCCAAGTATTGGAAGTCTTATCATTGCGGTGTCAGTTCTTTCCGATTTGCTTGCTGCAATTCTGATTTTTGAATCTATATATCAAATTACCCGATTCTAAAAGTTATCATAAAGCTACAGTAATCAAGGCCAGGTAGTATATTAAAAAGTTATAGGCATGTAGAGCAATGGAACAAAATAGACAACCCAGGAATAGGCTTACGCTAATATAGTCAACTGATATTTGGCAACCCGCAAAGGCAATTCAATGGAGAAAGGATCATCTGTTCAACAAATTGGACTAGAAAAATTTGATGCCTATATGCAGAAAAAAACTGAAACTAAATTCATACCACACACCTTATACACAAGTAACTAAAAGTAAACCATAAACCTACATGAAAAATGAAAAACTATAAAACTTCTAGAAGAAAATGACATGAACTTTGATTTGGCAATGAGTTTTTAGATAAAGAACCAAAATAGAGAAAGAAAAATATATAAATTTGATTTATAAAAATTTAAAATGCTTACTCTGAAATGGATACTGTTAAGACAATGAAAAGACAAGCCATGAATGACTTGAACAACATATTTGAAAATCACGTACCTAATGCAGGATTTATATCGAAAATATTTAAACACTGAAAACTCAACACTAAGATAACCAGAAACTTAATAAAGAAATGAGTAAAGAGACTGAATGGATACTCCACCAGAGATGTATATAGATGCAAAGTAAGTACATGAAAAGTACATCAACATCATTTATCATCCTTGTAAAACCACTGTATACCTATTAATAGCCTAAAAGACAAAGCCTGATGATATCAACTGCTGGCAATGATGTGGAGTAACAGAAAATCTTACTCATTGCTGGTGGGAATGCAAGAGGCTGCAGCCCCTTTTGAAGAGAATTTGGCACTTTCTTAAACTATTAAATACTGACCAAGTAATCCCATTCCCAGACATTTATTCAAGAGAACTGAAAATTTATGTTTTCATAAAAACCTGTTTGTGACTATTTCTAACAGTTTTAAAAGTAGGTAGCAAAACAGGAAAGTAACAAAGTTGTCCTTCAGAAAGTGAAACGATAAGAAAACTGTTTTACATCTATGTAGTGGAGTAAAATATTCAGTGATATAAAAAGAACAGGCAACTAATTCACACAACTACATGGATCAATCTTAAATTCATTTTTCTAAGTAAAGGAAGCCAGGCCCAATGGTTTGCATAACTCCATTCATAGGAAATTCTGGAAAAGACAAAACTAAAGATATAGTACGCATATAAGTAACTGCAAAGAGTTGAGTGAGGGAAAGTTTGGTTGACTGCAAAAGGAATAAATATGTAGTCCAGAAATAGTTGCACTGTCATATGGTCAGCTAATTTTCCAGAGTTATCAGTGTAATTCAATTAGTACAAGATAGTCTTTTCAACAAATGATGCTGGAATGCCTAGATATCTTATGGAAGAAATTAACCTCAAACCTTAGCTCACAGCATATGCAAAAATTAACTTAAAATAGATCATAGACATTAACATAAGTGCTAAAACCTTAAACATTTTAGAATAAAATGCATATCTGTAAATTATTGGTAACATTGGATTAGACAAATATATCTTGAGCTCACAATCAACCAATCATTAAAGAAAGAATTTATAAGATACACTTAGGGAAATTAAAAACATTTGCTCTTTGAAATACATCAAGAAATTGAATGTTTAAGCCATAACCTTGGAGAAAATTTTTGCAAACCTATATCTGACAAAGTGCACATATCCAGCATATGTAAAGTACTTTTATAAATCAGTAATAATAAGAAAAAGAACCAGATAAAATAATAATAATAATAGCATGGAGATTTCTCTCCCTATATGCCCTCCTGATCTCTGGCTCCCTCTATATACCAAGCTCAGCCACTTCAGGGGAAAAAAAAAACTGAGTATGCTGGGGTACTTAGTATTATGGAGAAACTCAAACCATTATTTGAATGACATTCTTTAGCTTAACCAAGAAGTATATCTGAAATATCAAGGATGGCACCAACTCCTTCACTTCCAAAGTAAATCACCAGTCAATACCTCTGGGTGTCCTCCTCAATCATATTCTCAGTCTTTGCATGGGACTGACAAATGTGACATGATTGATGGTGTAGACAAAAAGGACAGGTTGGATTGACTTCTCTCCAGCAATCCCTCCAGGTAAAAGAACTAGACCCAGCTATTTGAACTCAATAAGTGTACCTGAGATCTACCAGCCAGCTAGGCATGTCAGCATTAGGCACTGTCATCCTTTGCCCTTTGACTTATTTAGGCCTTACTTGGGGATCTCCAACAATTGCAACACACACATACCTTTAGCAATGTATTTCTTTTGTACAATTCAGGCTTTAACTTGCTGCCACACTTTAGTGGTGGTCATAAGAGTCCTGAATATATTTAATGAAACAAAACCTCACCTTGGAGTGAATTCAGATCAGCCTAAACTCACTAGCCAGAGTTGCTATGGATGATGGAATTTTCATATATTTCCTCCTTGTGTATGAAGTTGAAGTCTATGTAATCACTAATATATTCTGCTGTTATTAGATTATGGTCTTGGGCCAAGTGGAAAAGACAATGTAAAGACTTAAAGAAAAAGCCACCAGGATTTCTAAGACAGAACATGATGGTTTATGAGATTTGTCACTTGAGACCTTAAGAGCCATGGCTAAGGTCAAAACTGGAATTTGGACTTTTCCTGCTGATTTTAAATCTGTTGATAGTATCCTGAATTATATGACTCAAGAGACAAATCAAAAGGGTTTGACCTTAGACCCTGTTGGTTAGATTAAATAAGAATGGCTGGGAAGCAGATGTGGTTCAAGCAAGTGGGTGTCTGCCTACCACATGGGAGGTCCTGGGTACGGTTCCCGGTGCCACCTAAAGAAGGCGAGCAAGACAGAGAGCTGATATGAAGGGCCGACATGGCGAGCTGATGCAATTAGATGATGCAACAAGATGATGCAATGAGGAGACACAACAAGGAAATACAATGAGAGACACAACACACAGGGAGTGGATGTGGCTCCAACAATTGGGCACATCCCTCCCACATCAGAGATTCTGGGTTCAATTCCCAGTGCCTCCTGAAAAGAAGACGAGAGACACAGAGAGCACACAATGAGCAGACAGAGAGCACAAACAAGTGTGTGTGTGGGGGAAATAAATAAAATAACTTAAATATATACATATACATATATATATATATATAAAACAGTGGCTGATGAGAGGCATATTTATAGGACAGACAATTGTCCATGATCCTCTCCCATTTCTGCATGTCTTCTAAACAAAGGCTTTGAAGTTTTTGTTCCAGACTAACTTTTCAAGGATATTACTATATAAATGATGACTCTCTCTGGCAAAAAAGCAGAACAGTTTACTAACCAGCATGTTAAATATAATATCTACTTCTGGAGAAAAGGCAGACACTGTAAGAGTTTGGGGTTTCCTAAGTTCAGGGTTACTCTCCTGTCTTCAGTGGACTATGTGTACAAGAGTCACTTAGGCATCGATGTGCTTCCATGTGGGAGTATGAGCTCAAGGTACCAGTGCAAATAATGCCACTCTAGCAATTGCTATTGCTGTGCAAAATTGAGTCCTTTTTCTCTGACCCTATAGACTCATATTTTCTCCCACCGTCTCTGAAATCTATGGTCTTGCATTAGGATAGTATCTCAGATCATTCACAATTATTACACACAGTTGTAAGAATTGGTCAAAACACAAGGTACTTAGTTGAATGCAAAATTAACAACAGAAACACAAACTTGAACTTTAGTTAATTATATGCAGGATAAACTATTTAGGAACAGTATACTAATGTATGCTATTTACTTTTAAATGTGTCAAAAATTAGTTATATCTATCAATGGATGGATGAAGGGATGATAGATTGGTAAATAGTAATGTGATCTGGGTAGAATCTAGGTAGTTACTAAATTGATTGCCACTGGAAAATTTATTCCTCTTTGGTCTCTGAAATTTTTCATAATAAAATGATAGGAAAAAGTAACTGAAGAGTTGTCTATTCTAATGTACTACTAAAATTTAGTAAAGCCTTAGAATAACACTTTAAAAATAATCTGTCAGAAGTATTTAAAATGTTTAAGTGTTCTGAATGGTTTATTCCAGATTTTGGAATATATTATGGTAAATACTTTAAAATGCATCTATCATGTAAATCAGCATTTAATAAAATTTTGATTTTACTTCAGATTATTTTGTAGAAACTTGCTAGGAACTCTGGTTTACACAGTTGAAGGAGTAGAGAGTAGGAATTATAACTGAATTGCAGAGTTGAGATGGCTCTATAGCTAATTATCATGGAACATCATAGACCTTATTTTCTCTGAAATTTAATTTTTATTTCAACTTTAATTATTACTGCGATTTTGTTATTGAAATGGGAAATCCAATTTAAGTTTTAAGTTCATTCATTATATGGTCAAATTCTTTTAAGAAAAATACTGGATTGCCTTTTGGGAAATAATCAATAGTGGAAAAGGAACCCAGAGAATTACTGCATTAGTTTGGAGGAAGGGTGTACATATACATATCTACAAAGCAGTATTCCAGGTGAACTATTCAAGGTACTTCTTACACATATAGTGATATTTGCTTCATGGTTCTATTTAGACTGTAAAGAGGAATGAAAAACATTCTTAAATGTTCCTTATAAGGATAACGTATTTTCTTGAATCTGATTTGCCTATTGTTTAAGTTATTTCTGTATGTCTAACTGTGTTTTGCATTTTAGTTCCTGTGAATACAATTCTCTATGTTACTTGCTTCAGTGTACTGATGGGTCGGGTGATTTATCTTCCCTTCTCATATACTGGCGTCCAGCAGTGCTAGATTACCCTTCTGGCACTAAAAGTTTCTCACTCTCCATGAAATATATTAATAGGCAAACCAGTTTTAGATGTATAGAGGTGCTGAATACCAACAAACATACCCGCTTTTAAAATTATAACTCTCAGAAGATATTTTTTCATTGCTAAAAGGTTAGATCTTCTTATCTCCAGAGTTATTCATTCTATATGAGCAGTGCTTTTGAAGAGAAATAATTTCAGCCTGTGAAAACAAATACATTGCTCCAAGACATGCTTTATTAACACCGCCTTGTGTGTTGCCACAGTCTTAAGAGCCTGCTGATAAATAAAATGATATCTGATGAATGAAAACACTTTTACATCATTAAAGTGGTCCAACCCGAAGTCACTTTCAGATAATTTTAAGGCCTGAAACCTTCTAATTTGTTATAAATAGTTAAGCTGAAATCTAATTGTATAGGCCTAATGATCTATTTTCTAGCTAAATTATAATAAATTTAATAAATAAAAGTGGTACTATATACACAGAGTTGAGCAGTCTCAAGAAAATAAATCAGATATAGATTTTAAAAGCAATTAAAATCAGTAATGAAATTACACAAGCGGAATAATTTCTCAAGTGTTGTACATAAGTACATACATTAAAATTTATTTAAAACAATTGATTCAATTACATTTTAAATCAAATGTATCATTTTGAAGAATGAAAATTACATATAAAATTTCTATAATTATTAACATTATAATTCAAGGTTAGAATTTAGGGGAATAAATTCTTTGAATGGATATTAATTAAATCTTAGGTGGAACATAAATTTGACATTGGCAAAAACATTATCTACACAACTAATTCCAAAGCCATATTACTGATATCACAAAATGCATATGATGTAATTCCCATTTATAAATTATTTTTAGTGGAGAAATATCCAATCAAAGAATGAAAACAGGCATATGCAAGGAGTAAAGATGTCTGTTAATAGGAGGCATTAGAAACAAACCTAAGAAAATAATTTGGGAATTTAGATAAACAGACATTTCCTTGGAAAAACTATAACTTGACCCAAAAGAACATACTTATGGTCCATTTGAAAAACTCCTGTATCCTTGGCTTTTATGATTAATGAAGGTAAATTTAACTCTTTATAAAGCTTTCTTTCTCTTTATTTAGCAAAGTCAACAAAATAACCAGAATCTTGTGATTTTCTAGATTTAGTCAAATTCCAGTGTTTTCTGTTTCCCCAAATCCAGAGGACACATCATAAATGGTGCATTTTTCTCTTAAAATCATATTTGGTATATTACAGCACTCCAACAACTACCTTCTTGACTTATCCAGATTCAACAGTTTCATTGTATTCTTTTCATGTGCATTTTAAGGTAAAGTTCATGTGACAGATATATATATATATATCTGTATCATAGAATATACATTTGTTTTCCACATTACCCCAGCACCTTGATATTAGTGTGCCATGCAACTAATTGTTACCAAACCACCTAGTAAAACAGACCATGTGATTTCTTGTATATATATCTTTGAGCTGGTTTGAGAAATAACAGCTGATTTGCCATAATGACTGTGGAGGAATTATTTTCTAGATCATTTACAAAAGATTTCAGAGTTAGAAATAAATCTTTGTCATGTGAATTACTTAGAGCTTACCCCTAAATTCTCGATTCAATCCTAAATAATCTTTAATGTGGTGTCATTGGTGGAGTACTTTTGTAAGAAATATTTAAAATATATTGTAAGGGCCTAAAGTCAAATGGTGGGAATGGATAAAAGAACAACAACAATAACAAATGAGCAAAAAACTAATACATCTAACTGGAAAGGTGGTTCTCATTTTTATTCACTGGGAAAACATTTGGTAAAGCCATGACCTTGAATAACTGGGGAGGTGGGCCACATGAACAATGAGCAACTCTAGTAGAAAAGTGACTACTAGTATCAATTGGCTGTGTTTGGCAAGTGCTATAAAAACATGAAATAAAAAATATTGTCAGGTCCTCAAAGAAAGAGGAAGGAGAGTTTAGAAGTTAGATAATTTGTTAGAGTTGTAAAAGCCGAGTCCTTCTAGAAGAAAATAATCAAGTATGTAAATGAAGATTTGAGAAACAAGTAGATTGATAAAAATGCCTCATGTTAAAGATCAATTTAAGGATGTAGTATTCCAAACTCTTATTCCAGCTAAATTCAAACTTGTAGTCATAAAATTAAGTATGACCTGTGGGGGTGATAAAATAAAGAAATAAATATTTGATAGTGTCTCATAAAGAAGTGCGGGTGTAGTTATTGTCATATTGAACGCACTGGAAAGGTGAGAGACTGGAATTCTATTGAGTTGAGAAAATTGTATTGCCAAAGAAATCATATGCCTGATCTAATTAAGCCTTTGTCTTTCAAGACACAAAACAATATTTGACCTCCATCTATCACAGCTGAGAAATGAAGTGTATTAGTCATGGTTCTCTCAGAAAATAGAATCAACAGGAGATATCTGTCAATAATATGAGATTTTAAAAAAGTCTCTCACGCAACCTTGGGGATGCACAAGTCCAGGTTCCGCAGGCAGGCTGCAAAACAGGGGCTCCGATGAAAGTCCGATGAGAGGTCCTTGATAAGTTTCTGGGAGAAATTGCCTGTCCAATGACGAGCTGGGAAATTCTCTTTGAATGTTGAAATCACTTCCCTTTTTAAGGCATTCAACTGATTGGATAAAAGCATCACCCACTGATGATGCAATCTCCCTGATTGATGCAGATGTAATCAGTCATCCATGCAGTAAACTCACTGGCTATTGAAGTCCATAAATGCTCTTGTATTACAATTAGCCCAGTGCTTGCTGGACCAAACACCTGGACACAATTATCTGACCGAGTTGACACATTAGCCTAACCATCACAGTCCACCCCTTGTCAACTTGGCAGTCATACACATTACCCTAAGTCATACTTAGTCTCTAAGTAAAAACAATAACAGACAAGCATACATAAATATTTCTGCCTAACAATGTTCAACTCCCCTGTGTACAACTGGAAACGCATTAATTCCCCATAGAATAGGGTGCAAGTCCTTGGGTAATAGTCACGCTTAAACTTGACATCCTTAAATATTATGACATGGAATTAATACAACTTTTCATATGATAGGGGAAAAGTTTGGAGAAGAAAACAAGAAATTTGTTTTGTGTACATGTACAATCATACTCAAAACAAAAACAGGAAGAAGTGTTCATGACTATTACAGTCCTTGTTTTTGTAACTTGTCGCATGGTCGAAGATCATATTTATCACTACCTTCTTCCATTACCCATTCCATGTTCCCGTTAGTTTCAGCAAGCACTTAAGCTGGCCGTGGTTCTTTGCGTGGTGGGGTGACCCAGACTTTCATTCCCGAAGATTCTGGGCCATTGTTAGTTCTGCTTGAATTGGTTTGTTGCAATTTTCCTTTGACTTTAATCACAGGGCATGGCAGTAATAGGAGATGCCCTAGAGGATCTCCTGCGTTCCAGGCAAACTCTTCTTTACCCCCATTATGTAGATGTAGTCCTATTTCCCCTTGATAGTCAGGATCAATCACCTCAGCCAGTACAGTAATTCCCTTCTTTGCCTGTTGATTCACAGGTAAGAGGAGCCCAAAGTGGCCGGGTAGCAGTCTTAACTTCTAGTTCAATGGAATCATTGTTGTGTTCTCTGGTGGCAACACTCCTCCTTTTGGGACTAAAACCTGTAGACCAGCAGAGCTTAAGGTTGCAGGGACAGGAAACAAAACTTTTCCTAGTGGGTCACTAGGGGTAATAGTGAGTGGTGCCACTCCCATTTCCACCCCTTGATTCCTGGACCCATGAATCCTGGTTATGGGATAAACAGCAACATAGAGAGGACACTGATTCAGAGCATACACAGCCTCCTGGAGGACATTGCCTAAGCCCTGCAAGGTATTGCCACCTAGTTGGCACCATAACTGAGTCTTCAAAAGGCCATTCCACCGTTCTATCAATCCAGCTGCTTCAGGGTGCTGGGGAACATGGTAAAACCAGTGAATTCCATGGGCATGTGCCCATTCCCACACATCATTTGCTATGAAATGGGTTCCTTGATCAGAAGCAATGCTGTGTGGAATGCCATGGCAGTAGATAAGACATTCAGTAAGTCCATGGATGGTAGTTTTGGAAGAAGCATTGCATGACAGAAATGCAAACCCATATCCAGAGTATGTGTCTATTCAAGTTAAAATAAATCACTGCCCCTTCCATGGTGAAAGTAGCTTAATTTAGTCAACCTGCCATCAGGTAGCAGGCTGGTCACCTCGAGGAATGGTGCAGTATCGGGCACTGAGTGTGGGTCTCTGTTGCTGGCAGATTGGGCATTCAGCAGTGGCTGTAGCCAAGTCAGCCTTGGTGAAGGGAAGTCCATGTTGCTGAGCCGATGCATAACCTCCATCTCTACGTCCATGGCCACTTTATTCATGATCCCATTGGTCAATCACTTGAGTGGCTGGGGAAAGAAGCTGAGCAGAGAGGGTCATCTTATCCACTTGATTATTACACTCTTCCTCTGCTGAAGTCATCCTCTGGTAAGCATTCATGTGGGACGCAAATATGTTCATGTTTTTTGCCCACTCAGAAAGTTCTATCCACATATCTCTTCCCCAGACCTCCTTGTCACTAATTTTCCAATCATGTTCCCTCCAAGTCCCTGATAATCCAGACAAACCATTGGCAACAGCTCATGTACAACAGCACCTCTGGCCATTTCTTCTTCCAAGCGAAATGAACAACTAGATGCATTGCTTGAAGCTCTGCACACTGGGAAGATTTGCCCTCACTGCTATCCTTCAAGGATGTCCCAGAAAAGGGCTGCAGTGCTGCAGATTTCCACTTTCGGGTGGTACCTGCTTATCTTGCAGAACCATCTGTAAACCAGGCCTGTGATTTCTCATCCTCAGTCAACTGATTGTAAGGGACTCCCCAAGAGGCCAAAGCTGTGGGCTGGGAAAGAAAAGTTAACATGGCAGGGGTGGTGACCATGTGCATTTGGGCTATTTCCTCATGTAACTTACATGTGCTCTAGCCCTATCTCATATATACCACTTCCACTTTATTATGGAGTGCTGCTGTGCATGCCCAACTTTATGGTTTGGTGGGTCAGACAATACCCAAGTGATGATAGGCAACTCAGATCTCATAGTAACTTGATGGTCCATGGTTAAGCGCTCAGTCTCTAATAAGGCCCAGTAGCAAGCCAAAAGCTGCTTCTCAAAAGGGGAGTAGTTATCTGCAGAGGATGGCAAGGCTTTGCTCCAAAATCCTAAGGGTCTGCATTGTGATTCCCCTATAGGGGCCTGCCAAAGCCTCCAGACAGCATCTCTATTTGCCACTGAAACTTTCAGCACCATTGGATCTGCTGGATCATACGGTCCAAGTGGTAGTGCAGCTTGCACAGCAGCCTGGACCTGTCACAGGGCTTCCTCTTGTTCCAGTCCCCAATCAAAACTAGCAGCTTTTCTGGTCACTGGGTTAATGGGCTGGAGTAGCACACCCAAATGAGGAATGTGTTGTCTCCAAAATCCAAAGAGGCCAACTAAGCATTGTGCCTCTTTCTTGGTTGTAGGAGGGGCCAGGTGCAACAGCGTATCCTTTACTTTAGAAGGGATATCTTAACAGGCCCCACACCACTGGGCACCTAGAAATTTCACTGAGGTGGAAGGACCCTGTATTTTTGTTGGATTTATCTCCCATCCTCTCTCACACAAATGTATTACCAATAAATCTAGAGTCTTTATAATGGACCAGTGTGATGTCTTGTGGGAGGGAGAGACGATCAAGTTCCCTGCAGACAATATTATGACAAAGGGCTGGAGAGTTGATATACCCCTGAGGCAGGACAGTGAAGGTATACTGCTGGCCTTGCCAGCTGAAAGCAAACTGTTTCTGGTGGTCCTTACTAATGGCAATTGAGAAAAAAGCATTTGCCAGACCAACAGCTGCATACCATGTACCAGGGGAAGTGTTGATTTGCTCAAGTAATGACAGCACATCTGGGACAGCAGCTGCAATTAGAATCACCACCTGGTTAAGTTTACGATAATCTACTGTCATCTTCCAAGGTCCATCTGTTTTCTGCACAGGCCAAATAGGAGAGTTGAATGGGGATGTGGTGAGAATCACCACCCCTGCATCCTTCAAATCCTTGATGGTGGCACTAATCTCTGCAATACCTCCAGGAATCCAGTATTGCCTTTGATTTAATATTTTGCTAGGCAGGGGCAGTTCTAGAGGCTTCCACTTGGCCTTTCCAACCATAATAGCCCTCACTCCACAAGTCAGGGATCCAGTGTGGGAATTCTGCCAGTTACTGAGTATGTCTATTCCAATTATGCATTCTGGAACTGGAGAAATAACCACAGAATGGTTCTGGGGACCCACTGGACCTACTGTGAGATAGACCTGAGCCAAAACTCCACCAATCACCTCACCTCCATAAGCCCCTACTCTGAATTGTGGACCATAGTGATGTTTTGGGTCTCCTGGAATTAATGTCACTTCTGAGCCAGTGTCTAATAATCCCCAAAATGTCTGATCATTTCCTTTTCCCCAATGCACTGTTACTCTGGCAAAAGGCCGTAGATATCCCTGGGGAAAGGTGGGAGGAAGATTAACAGTATAACTTTTTGGCAGTTTAACAGGATCCTTCCCCAAGGGGACCTGGCCTTCTCCTCATTCAAGGGACTCTGGGTCTGTAAACTGTCTCAAGTCTGGGCATTGGTTAAGGGGCCCTGATTCTCTGCATCTGTAATTTGAGTTAGGATTTTGTTCACTTAACCTAGAACTCTTCTGCTTATACAGATCCAGAAGAAATTTAGTAGACTGCCCAAGTATTTCATTTCTAGATACCCTATGATCTATTAGCCAACGCCATAACTCCATGCGACTCAGACTATTCTGTGTGCTGTTTTGAATCTGTCTTTCATTGCGGTAGCCACACCCACCTTGCCTTTGGTGATTAACTGCCGATACCTTACTTTTTCCGGGCCGAGATCTGATCAGCCCCATAATGTTTAAGGATTCCAATTCCATTACAGCTCCCCCTACAGAAATATCTGGACTGCAGAGAAAAGCAACCACAGAGCTCTTCAGAGAAGATGGAGTTAGTCTTACAAATTTATTCCTCACAGTTCTGGTTAAAGATGTGTCCTCTGGACATTCCTGGGGTGGGTGGGCAGGTCTCAAATGGGAAATCCATTCTAGCATTCCAGTCTCTCTAAGCCTTTGAATCCCCTCATCTACTGTATACCACGGCAAATCAGGCATCTCAACATCAGACATGCTAGGCCATCTTTTGGTCCATGCTTCAGTCAGCCACCCTAACAAATTGTTAGAGCCCTTTCTAACCCCTCGAGCTACAGCATTGAATCCAGAATTTCTGTTTAGTGGACCCATATCAATAAATTCAGCCTGATCTAACTTTATATTCCTTTCACCATTATCCCATACCCTTAGTATCCTTTCCCACACATATTCCCCTGATTTCTGTCTATATAAGTTGGAAAACTCATGCAGTTCTTTCAGAGTATAGTGTACTTCCTCATGGGTCACACTTTGTATTTCACCTTTGGGGGCTTGTTGTGATTTTAGTCTAGTAATGGTTCTCAAAAACAAGAGGAGTGAGGGGTGTGGGTTAGGAGAAGTATTAGAGATGTCTTGAAGGTTGCTGACCTGAGGGCGTTCCTTTGCATTTTCTTCTGGTGAGACAGGATTAATCTCTTCAGGCAGGGATTGGAAGACAGATTCCTCAGGGCAGACTGGAAGTTGGGCAGTGCATGCTGGAGTTTGGCTGGTACCTGCCTCAGGACTGGTAGGAGGTCCAGACTCCCTTGGGCAGGCCAGAGGCTGGGCAGTGCAGGCTCTCATTTGGTTTGTACCCACCTCAGGGCTGGAAGGAAGTCCGGGCTCCCTGGGGCAGGCTGGAGGCTGGATGATATAATGTTGACAAGGTGTGGTCTCCACAGGACAGGACATCACAGGTTTATCTGGTAAATTCTCAGCAGAATTTAGGATTCCAATGTCCCCACCAATATTATCATCATCTCATATGTCTCCATCCCAATACTCGGGGTTCTACTCCTTTCCAATTAATGCCTTCACTTTAATTGCAGAAACCCCGCAAGGTTGAGATTTTAGTTTCTTCTGTAATTCTGCTACTTGTACACTGAGAGTCTGGGTTTGATTCTCAGATATCTCATGTCTGTGGTTACAGGAGACAAGATTTTCTTTCAAGGCACACGTAGAAACTTTCATATCATTCATGTGGCATTTAAGTTTCAAATTTGAAGACTTTCGTTCATCTCTGTCTTTTGTAATTGTATCCAGAGTATCTAGGAGGAGCCAGGCAACATCATTATACTTTTTGACTCCACAAAATTGTGTTAAGGTGTTGAAAACACTCTCACCCAGATCCTTGCTTCTTATAAGCATGGAAGTAGGGGAATCCAGTGATGGTATTTTGTGTATCTCTATTGCCAGCTCATGCCATGGACTGTTAGCAACCTCTTCACTACTGGAAAGGGAGTCATTAGTACCCCTGAGTCCAATTAGAGTAGAGAGACAATTACAAAACTCCTAGAACCACCTCAGACATCCCATGTTTAAGACTCTGTTCCTCAAGAACCATTCCCAGTACCAAGCTGTATTAGTCAGGGTTCTCTGGAGAAACAGAATGAACAGGAGATATTTGTCAATAATATGAGATTTTAAAAGAGTCTCTCATGCAATCTTGGGGATGCACAAGTCCAGGTTCCACAGGCAGTCTGCAAAACAGGGGCTCCAATTAAAGTCTGATGAAAGGTCCTTGATGAGTTTCTGGGAGAAGTTGCCTGTCCAATTCAGAGCTGAAAAATTCTCTCTGAATGTTGAAATCACTTCCCTTTTTAAGGTATTCAACTGATTGGATAAAAGCATCACCCATTGATGATGCAATCTCCCAGATTGATGCAGATGTAATCAGCCATCAATGTAGTCAACTCACTGGTGATAAAAGTCCATAAAAGCTCTTGTATTACAATTAGCCCAGTGCTTGCTGGACCAAACACCTGGACACAATTACCTAATCAACTTGTCACATTAGCCTAACCATCACATGGGCTAAGAAAATTTCTTAGTCCTCTAAGAGGATACAGTGCAAAAACCCATTTCAGATGTGGCCATAAAGAATAATGGAATGGGAAGAAAATTCCAGAAACCAAAATAGACAATGGGTGTTCCTCAAGGAAAAAAAAAAGAATTAATCAAGGACACTCAACCACCACAAGGGTAAGGATTCCTCACAAAAGATGTTCAATGGAATTGCTCTTAAGAAGTGCTTTAAACACTGACTGCTACAAGATAGCCATTCTGCTCCATTCTGAATAGTAGGCATTATTGACATTTTTTCTATCTCTATTTATTTTTTTCCCAGTGATTTTTTATTTTTTATTTTTTTTTACATTTTTAAAGAAAAATTTTAAAGATGCTTTAAATAACATAAATGTTACATAAAAAAATAGGGAATTCCATATGCCATACTCCTTACTCCTCCCACACTTCCCAACAGTAACATCATCCTTCATTAGTGTGGTATATTTGCTGCTATCTCTTTTTAGAATTACATAGTGGATATATGGGAGGGAAGGTTTTAAGATATTTCATAGGTATGTGGATGAAGGGAGCCATAGAGATCACACATAACTCAGTTGCCAAATTTCTTTCCATGGAGTGACTAGGTATGATGTTGTTAAAGTAGCTCATGAGGAAACATTGACTATACTATGTATGTGAAGAAGGAAACAAGTGACATATAATGACCAGAAAATAGATAGGTAGACAATATTATTGATGTCTGAATATCAGTATGTTGTTTCATTTTCCCTAGAATTTTTCTGGTCATATAGGACTATGTGATGAGTTCTAGCCAAACAATTGTGAATGGAAATGATGTAAAGGTATTTATTTAATAGCCAGTGTAATATAATCCAGCTCCTCAATTCTCTCACACCAATGGCTGTAAAAGCCTCGATTAGCAGGTATTATGGCTACCAGATGTCAGAGCCTCCATTAGCCAGAGCCATTTGGTGAATGTGTGGACCAGACTCACCACGATTCTTTGAAACCTGCTATGAATGTATCATGAGAGCAAGAAAAAAACTTTTTAAAGGTTAAATATGTTATCATATTAATGCTTAGTCTGACTAGAATAATACTATATATAAAGCCATATTTTTAGATATGCCCTTTACAAGGTCTACTTAAAACATATAATATTTACTTGAAAGTTTGCAGTTTAAATTGCGGCATAGTAAAAAAAAATAAAAACATCAGTGGAGAAGCTTTAGTCATTTTCTCTGGACTTCTTTGACTGAATAACCACATAGACTAGTTATACTTCTCGTTTTCTTTTGCTCATTAATGGTTATACCATGGTGTAATTATATAATTAAATTTTTGATGTATTGATTATTGTTACACTGTCTAACATTTTTCTATATCTTATTTTTTAAGTATTTTTTTTTTTTTTTTTTGCATTTAGTTGTTTCCCAATGACTATATGTTTTGTGATCTCATAGTATTTCTTGTCTTTGTGTGGGTGTATGTGTGCTTTGCCCCCATAAAACCTTGGTGATAGTCTTCAGTTTCTGTCCTTAGTTTGGGTTTTAAAGGTTTGACTTATTTTCTTTATTCTGCTGTTTGGAAAATATGAGATATTTCTTTTCTTTAAAGGAGAAGATATAATTTCCCACATTTTAGTAATCCTAAAATACATAGTCATTTACAAAGAAATTAAAATGATTCTATTTATAATCTATTCAGTAGTGTTATAGAAGCTCCATGTGTGTAGGATCTATGTCTCTTTATGTACAATTGTATATACCCAAAGTCTAACAAAATTACCATCATGGTGTAGGAACTCAACCAATGTATCCTGAAAGAACAAATGATAATTACCACACATTGCTACTCGATGAAATTACTGATGGATCAAATTATCATATACCCAAAAGTACTCATGAGCTTTTCTCTGAAATTTCCATTGAGTTAAAGAAATTGTCAATTTCCTCATTTGAAAAAGAATATAATTTGAATAGAAAATGCAAATTCTTTTCATTTTTTAAATATTACACTGTGATCTAATTTAAGAATAACATCGCTCACATTTTCTTCATTCAGTCTCGTTAACAGATGGAGGAAAGAAAAATTATTTATTTTTTCTGATTCCTATACCAGCATAAAACTATTTCCTTTATGAAAATACATATCACTATTTTGTCATTTTTATTAACTATCTATTCCCCTAGAGCTGTAATACAAATAGAGATATAGATAAATGCAGAGAATTTCTATCTCTATCTCTATCTCATTTTATGTATGTATGTACGTATGTATGTATGTATCTATCTATTCATCTATCTATCTATCTATCTATCTATCTATCTACCTATCATCTATCTATCTCCATATCCCCTTCAAGTGTAGTAATGATAATAACTCACAGGAGATATATAAATCCAAAAATTATTTTAAAATATGCTGTTTTATACTATTATTTTATTGTTCAAATATTATCTATCTGCACTACAGACATAAATGTTCACTTTTGAAATTTTATTTTAATTTTCCTATTTAGAGTCTTAACTCCTAATTATAAAAGAGTCAAATATTAAAACATAATTCTTCACGATCTATCCTCAACTCCATTCCCGTATCCAGAAATAACAACTATCATAAATTTGGCATGGATTTACCAGGATCATTACCAATATATTTATCCTCATATACAAAAAGGGTGATTTGAACCTCCTTTTTGTATTGACATAAAAGCCTTTATATAGCATATATTTAACCTTGCTCTTTTATACTTTACCATATCATTATAAATATTTGGGCATTGGTTTACATACATGCTTGCAGTTTTTATATTCCTTTTTTTCCATTATCTTCTTGTTGAAATTTAATTTTCAACATGTTAGTCCTGCTTGTGTATTTATATGCATATGCTTATTTATATGCATATATGTACAAACATAAACACACACTTTCCCTTTTTACTTGAGTTAGAACTTAGGAGACAGAAAAAGTTCAAACTCCATGAACATTTTTCATTTTGATAGGAATATCATTCTTAACTAATCATAAGCTAAAGTAAATAATTTAATGAAAATATTTTAAACTGAATAACAGGGAATAAATCCTCCTAAGTGGAGTGATTAAGTTTTAAAGTTTTAAGAAGCACCATTAATGTTGCTAAAATAACTAATATCTCCCCTGGTGAGGGAAAAAGCTAGTGGATATATTCTAGAGTTTCAGGTTCATTTCAAAGTCAAATGACAGTACACAATCTTATAACAAAAATGAGTGTTTCTTCATTAAATGTTAATTAAGCAATTTAATATCCCAAGGACCATTATAAGATAGTATGTAAGAAAATTGCATAACTCATATTATCCAGCACAATACTGAACATATTATATAAATCCATATATAATACACATAATATAAATATAGATATAACACAAAAATTAAACTATATAATATTTCATGGAGCTATTTGTACTTGTTACATCATATAAGCCTTATATAGCAGCAGATAAGCATTATTTAAACTTACTATTAATAATTATTAATATTGTTTTCATAAGCATTTTGAGTATTTACAACATCAAAATTTGCATTTCCACACAAGTATAGACATTTTACAATAAATATGAATTGTATTCTTCTTTTTATGAATTTTGGTCTTTAGCTTAAATTTTTAGATACTCTCAAGGCATATTATCATTGCCAAATATTTTAAGGCAACTTATAATTCTTTCTGATATTTCTCACATTAAACACTGGAAAATGCAAATTTTAATGGCAAATCAAAACTAGTTTTCTTTATAAATGACATAGAATAAAAACTACATGCAATATTAATAGCCTGCATACAACAAATATAATTCATAGGGATTTAATTAATTTTTGTTTGTTTCTTTGTTGGGCTTTTAATAGTTTTTTAATTAAAAAAAAAGCTTTAGATCACATAAATGTTACATCAAAAATATAAGAGATTCCCATATGCCCCACCACTCCCTCCCCCTCCCACAATTTCCCACTTTAACAACATCCTTCATTATTGTGGTACATTTGTTACAATTGATGAACCCATTTTGAAAAATTGCCTCTAACCATGGACTATAGTTTACATTATAGTTTACACTTCGTCCTGCACAATTTTGTAAGTTATGACAAAATATACAACGGTCTGTATCTATCACTGTGGTGTCATGCAGGACAACTCCAATGTCTCCAAAATGCCCCCATATTACACCTATTTTTCCCTTTCTCATCCCTCAGAACCTCTGGTGGCCACTGCCTTTAAATCAATGATAAAAGTTCTTCCATTGCTAGAATGATAATATATCTACTTTATTCCATTGTTCATTCCCCAGTCTTGAGGATATTTGGGATGGTGATGCCCACTTCTGCTTCTAATTGAGAGGGGGCTTAGATCCCATAGGGCAGATGGATGGAGCTATCTTGCTTGAAGTTGCAGACACTCTCTCTTTCTTGGGTAGTAGATTGCCCATCAGACTTATATCATTTTGGAAAATAAAGTCAAAATTTGGGGGAAGGAATTTTATCTTTATATGGGAAATACAAAATTAGAAATACAGATATCATGCCAGGTAAATAGTAATAATAAACAAGAGAGCATTACCTTGTATGTTTGAGTTCTGTATTTTCTTAGCATAAGATCAAGCTTCTGTAAAAGAAACTTACAATGATATAATTGTTTAACATACAGCAAGTTTATTCTTTTTGATATGACAGACCCATATAAATAATCTTGATTAATAAGGCAATGTATGTTTTCTTTTTCATTCAATTTCCTTCCTAAATGTTTCTTAGCCCATCATCATCACCTTATTACTTATCCTGGGTAAGTCCAATGAACTGGAGAGTAGGGGTTGCAAATCTGCTGAAACTCAGGGCCCAACTGGTACATGGACAAACCAAAGATTTAGGTCTCTGAAACATATATTTATGAATTATGGGTTCAAATAAAAGGGGCAGAAGATCCATGTGTAGAGAACCTATAAATGAGTCTAACTCTGTTACACTGGGGAGCATAAATTCCAAAGTAAGGCTCACTGACAGGGTGTCAAACTCCTGAGCTTTCTGTTCTGCTTATAGGTTCTGGCTATCTCTAGAGCCCTCAGGATCCCTGCTTTTTGAGGCACTGTTAACTGTGGTGGTCAAAGAGATCCTGCTGAGACATGCATAAGCATAACCTCTGGAATGACCTCCTGACTCAATTTGAAAGCTCTTAGCCATAAAAACTCATTTGTATTTACCACTTCCCCCTTTTGGTCAAGGTTTTTTTCCAGATGCATTGCTAGTTGGTGCTTGGTTTTAATCCCTCAGTGGCAGGGAGGCTTATCCCCGGGAGTCATTTCCCATGCCAGGGGGAAGGTAGTGCATTTATATTCTGAGTTTGGACTAGAGAGAGGCCACATATGAACAAAAGGAGGCTTTCAGGAGGTAATTCTTAGGTAGTATATAATACTAGGCTAAGTTTCAATTTCACAAGAAAAGGTTCATAATTGCAACCATAAATGTCAAGGGCCTGGCATGATGGTCTGCCTTCCTTCAGTAGACATTGTCCTTGCACCCAGGGGATTCTTACTGTCCTATTATTTAACATGACATAATAGATTATATGGATCTCTGTTTCCAATCTTACTATGGAAAGATACAAAAGAACTATTTGTATTAGTTCTTCAACACTAATTGTTTCAAAAACAGAGTAGTTAAAGATACTGAATTTGAGTAAAGAAAGCAGTTGTTTTCTACTCTTTATTGTATATTGTACACAGGAAGTTTATTGCTGATCTAGACTTGTAGTATTAATATCATTAAATTAGTTTCTTTTACCCTTGAGTATTATAAAATTGGTAATTTAATTGCTAATTTAATATTAATAAATAATAAAATCAATTGAAAAATCAGTAAACTTAATTTTAGGGAAATATTTTTCTTCTGTTTGTCATGTTGTATTTAAATATTTCAATAATAATTTTAAATAGTCATACAATAAATTGGTAAACAAGTAAAATTTTATTTTTTGCTTATAATTTGAAGCATCTCATTTTAAACATTGACACTTCTATATTAAAAGAGATAGGAAGATAGGTGGGTAAAGAACTGAGGGATGAAAAAAGAGAGTCACTTTTTTTAGAAAAAATATTTGTGAAAACAAGTCATTCAGATGATGTTATTGCTAATGCTTTTTCCTGCTTTCAGGTATTTAAGAATAGCTATCTCATTACTAGTATTTAAATATTGCAAAATTTAAAAAAAATTAAAATGCACCATTGTTCTTTCTTTGCCATTACTGTTAATCTTCTAAGAGCATATATTATGTAGTTTCTTATGTAATCATTCAGAACACAATTCCAAGTGTAGCTTCACCGTTTATACTATTTTCTGTACCTCATTTTTGCTTAGTAATTGAGATCACAGGTTTATCATATTTGACATGCAAATTAACCTGTATATTTTTCAACACCATATTATTTATATCCCATACTATATTTCATTTCTTCTTAAAAATTAGTTTGTTATTTTTAATACACAAAAATCCCACCATGAACTTCTACACATTTTTTAGAATAATTCTTATCAGTATAAGCACTATATCAAAAAGTTTCTTCATTTTATTTTGAAAGTTATTATAAGAGTTTACACAAAGTAGTTATGTAATCACTAACACTGTATTCAGGCATCATTACCATCACCCATAACTTTGAAACTTTTAAAATATAGTATTTTACCCAATGATACATGAAAGCAATTTATCTAATCAAGTGATTCATGCAAGCATTTTGACTAATGCATTTTTACTGTAAGCCTATATTTATCTGTGATATTGAAGCAACTTTTACATATTTGTCATGTTTTTTTTTTTTTTAACTGTTTGAAGACTATACACATTATTTTATTGGGTTGTTATTCTTTTATGTATTATCCTTTTAAAGATACATACACTTTTTTATTTTGAATTTTATGTTTAATTTACTTTTTAATTGTCTCTACCAGCCCCATTAGACTGTATGATTTGTAAGGACCATTTACAGGTGTATTCATCACTGTGCATTCAGGATTACTCTAGTCCTTGAGACTGTTAAATATGTGTGAAATAATGGGTGCTTATGTTTCCACTCACTTGACTTCATCTATACTTCACCTCTCAGTTTGAAGCAGTCTGAAAGGGCATCATCCCAAATCCCTCAAGACCGAGGAATGAACAAACATAATGAAGGGAGTGAAAGCATGGACCAAAGTATATTTATTGTTATTAAGGTTATTATCTTGTGTTAATGGAATAACTTGTAGTAGTGATATAAAGTTAGTGGTGGCCGTAGATACAGAGGAGAGGGGGAGGGATAAATAGGTAGAACACAGGGGATTTTTAGGGCAGTGAAACTGTTCTGTATGATACTGCAATGACAGATACATGACATTATACATTTGTCAAAGCCTATAACCCTATATAGCACAAAGTGTAAACCATAATGTAAACTATAGACTTTGGTTAGTTAGTAGCAATGCTTCAATATTTGTTCATCAGCTATAGCAAATGTACCACACTCATGTAAGATGTTAATAATAAGGGAAACTATGTGTATGTGTGTGTGATGACGGGAGAGTCATATTGGACCTCCCTAAAATTTTTAAAGAAGTTTTATTGAGATATATTTACATGGCATACAATCGATCCAAAGTGTATAATTAGTGCCTTTCAGTATAATCACAATGTTGTTCATCCTTTACCACTAAAATTTTTATATCAATTTCATTACTCTAAAAAGAAAAGCTCCACACCCCTTTGCAGTCACCTCTCAATCCCACTATCCTTACCCAACCCTATTAAAAAATAATTTATAACACTTTATTTATTTATTATAGATTATATGAATTATATTATATAAATTATATATATTATATTATATAAACACTCTCATTATCATCATTTGTAGTATAGCAATAATAAAATTACCTACATCATAGAGAAATTGTGGGGTTTAAATAATACTTTACATATTATACATACATGTATAATCTATATTTTATGAATATCACTGTTTATGTAGCTTACCATGCAATAGGTACTCAAGCAGCTAGTTGTGATATTAATAATGATTATTAGTGTGAAAATGGAATGGTGAACAACTTTACTAACCGCCTTGGTTTGTTTGAGCTCCCATTTTATTCAGGCAGCTATGAAGAAGAAAAGGAGGCCAACCAAGTTAAGCTGACTTAGCAATGATACTTTTTGGTAGTGGCAAAGACCTCCGCCCCTGTGAATGGTGGCCAAGAAGTCAAGGCTGGAGATAAAGAGTCTGACAGCAGTCACCAGATGTCCCAGATCTGTAGAAACACCCTGCTCCTCCAGTTTGCTGATTATCTGACCTCTGCCCAAGGACACTGAGCCCTGATTAATCGATTCACCCCTCACTCCTTTACCCTGCTCCTGAACAGTCATATAAGCTGCTTTTACAGCTGCTCTTGCTCCATAAATCTTCCTTCTTGATTTTCAGAAGGTCTCCCACATATTTCTTTCATCGACATTAGTAATATTTAATTTGTCTTACATATGAAAATAAACTCCTTCTTATTCTTTCATATAACACCATATTTAAATACCTTCATATATCACAATTTTCCACAGATTTAATCTGGATTTGGATTTAATTCAAGGGCTGTAAGTAAAAACTGGCAAGGCTGCTTTTCTACTCTTTCAGTATGAAGTTGCCTTTTGTCTTAATACAGATAGCCAAATAAGTTTCACAGACTTAATATTTTTTTTCCTTTGCCTGCTCCTCACTAGGTGATTAATTGTAACTCCTGTCACCCCAGTGTTACAAGTTTTGATCTGCTTCTTAGAATTCCCAAGCTTTGTTATAGCTTTTAGCTGTATCCAGGCTGATTTGTGCTTTGCAAAACTATTGAAAAACATATTTGCACCCAATTGTTATCATTACATTTCCCCATTATAATCTTTTTTTTCTCCCTATTGTTTTTATTTTGATTCCGAGATAGTCATCCTGTATTTCAATTAGAAAGTCTTCTTCAGCCAGTCCTTGTATTTTTGTTTTGTTTTGTTTTTGTCTGTAGTTGATCCTTTGTAGTTGTGATAGATATAAAACTGGGACAACCCTAAGTTAGATGTATTTTGTATTAAGTACTGGAGATGTCACTGAAAGATATTTGCTTTCACTGATTTTTGGTGTTTTGCATTTCTTATTTGAATATTGTGATCCTATTCACCCATTTCTGAACTGGAGATATAGAGATAATTTTTAAATTTTAAGCACAATTTACTGTCTTGGAGAGTCAGTGCCTGGTCTGACACATACTTGTCTCAGTATTTTTATTATTTTTAGAGGAAAGCATTTTGCACTTTTTATAAAGTCATATCTAAATCTCCATTCTCTATGATGGCTTTCATCTATTTTAAGGCTAAATATGTCTCTTTTTTCTGAATGCAGTTAAGATCAATATATATATTTTTTCAAGGTTTTTATGACTGACTTTTCATTATAACTTTGCTAATCAAATTTGTACTTGTATTTGGTTAAAATACCACAGAAAAGTTTAAAATAAAAGTTAATATTTATAGCGTGCTACTATATTCTAGACAATGACCTTAGTGTAATAAATGAATTACCTCATTTACTCATCACAGTCACCTTTCAAAGTATTTCCTAACATTATCACAGCTTGATGTATGAGGACACTGAGGCATCAGAATTTATGTATCTTAATTACAAAGGTCACAAATAGTGAAGTCAAGATTTCATGGCAGGAAGTCTTGGGCTTATAGTGAAAAGAAATGACCAACCTCCCACACAACTTTCTCCCAACCCTTGGTCCTTAAATATATACTTACCCTGAGACTGCAATTTTAAACATTTATGATTATAGACCATATAGACCAAATATTCTTTTGGTTACTTTCATATTTCTATATAATATACCATTATTCCTTGACTTATCAGTACTGATAACACTGATAATTTTTGAAGCAGTTTTATTGAGATATATTCACATGACATACAATCTATCCAAAGTGTATAATCAGTGCCTTTCAAAAAAGCTCGCCTCCAACGAATTTGGTTAGATTTCTCTTTTGTTAACTTTCTACTCAATGACGTAATTTTAAATGTATGCAGAGTTTTAATTTCTGCCTATATCTTGGTTTCCTAGGGCTGCTGTAACAAAATACTACACATCGATCGAGTGGCTTAAAACAATAGAAATGTATTGTCTCAAAGTTCTGGAGGTTAGCAATCCAAAATCAAGGTGTTAGTAGGGCCTTACTCCTTCAAAGGCCATAGAGAAGAATCTGTTTTATGTCTCTCCTGATTTTGGGCTGGCAAAGTTTAGTGACCTGTGTCTTGTTCACAGTACAACTCAATCTCTGCCTCCATCTTTGCATAGCCAGATTCTCTCTGCCTGTTGTGTATCCAAATATCCGTCTTATAATGATACTAGTCATATTGGATAAGGGCCCTCAGTAATCCAGTTTGTCCTAATTTAAATAATCACATCTTCAAAGACCTTATTTCTGTATATGATCACATTTATAGGTGATCACATTCATAGGTGGTCATGACTTGAATATATTTTGGAGGACACAAACTAATAACAGGACACTACAGCAATTTATTTTTAATTTGGTATTATAAGTAACATATAAGTCTTACCTATTCTTTTTATAGTAGTATTCTCTTTACCCACTCCCAATTTTGGATTTTTATCTTGTCTTTGTCTTGTACTGTCTTTTAATTTAGAGTTTTTTATTTAAGTGTAATATATATATATATATTCAGACAATTGCACAAATAATGTTTACAAATTAATATTGTTTTGAATGTAAGCACACAAGGATAAAATCTAGATCAAGAATCAAACCATTATTCACATTATTCGCCATTATTGCTAAATTTTCCCAATTCTGACTCCCACTACTACATACTAAGGATTACAGTTAAGCTGATTTTCATCAAGAGATTAATTAGGCAGGTTTTGATATTTACATATGGAATTTTACACTCTTCTTTTTGGTGACATTGGGAAATAAATCTAGATTTGTCCATTTAATTTTAATTCATTCATCCACGCTGTGGTATTGAATTCCATTGTCTAAATGTGCCAAATTTTATATATGTCAATAGAAATTGTAGTTGTGATTTGACAGTTGTTAAAATTCTTATACATGTCTGATGAATAATCATATAGCAATGCTGTTTAAATTGAATTTGTGGAAAAACATGAAGTTGTGCACATTTTTTCAAATGTGTGGTACTTTCAAAGTTCATTTAATTATCTTCTGTGAAGTTTTATTTTTTGGTCACTTTTCTATAGGTCAGTGTTGTATGTATTTTTTATTTTAATTATAAGAAAGTTTACTAAACAGTTTGGTTGCAGCATGTATATTGGATAGCTATTTATCTTTTATAACATGGCTTTCATACTCTTGAATGCATATTTTGATGGAAATAAATCCCTATTTTAAATTAGTACAGTGTATGTTTCTCCTTAATCTCCCTTCCCTTCCTCCTCTTCACCTTCTCCTTCTTGTTATTCTTCTGCACTGCCATTTTCATTTTTATCTTTTTATAGTAGGCACTATCTGAATTGTTTAAGAAATTTTTGATAGTCATGAACATATTATTCTATTTATTATTCTAGAAGCTCAAGCTCAATTGTTTTACTTTTACATTTCTATGTAGTTTTGTATCTAGGGGTTCATATTCATGTTTCTATGTGTTTATCACATTCAGCTATTGTTTATTTTGCCTGTGTGTATATTAAAGCTATGACAATTGTGGATAGATGGGTATAGAAAATTATTCATTATGTGTATATATATACATTTTATCTTAATTACCATATCTTTTTAATACATATCATCATAAGATAGTTTCAGCTTGCTTTTCCTTTTATAAAGAAATTTTTCTTTGCTATTATTTACTTAATGCAGGTTCATCATTAGAATCAATTTGTCAATTTCAATGACAACTAAAAAACTTGCAAGGATTTTTATTGAATTTGCCTTGAAACAATATATACATTTGAAGAGCTTTGACATATAAGCAATAATCAATCTTCTAATTGTCAACTTGTATGCATTCCAATTATTTTGGTCTTGTTCAATTGTCCTCAATAATATTTTACAATAAGAATAAATTTTCTCTTTAGAAATGTTGCAAAAATTTTATTAGATATATAAATACATATTTATCGTTATTTAAAGCTACTACAAAAAGTCATACTTTTAAATTTAAATTTTGTTTTCTTTTTGATAAATTTTGCTGTGGAAAAAAATTATTTGCATTTGCTTTTTGTCCAGCAAATTTGAAAAATTGAATTATAAATACTAATCATTCTGTAGATTAGAGTTTCTTGTCACTTATGAATGAAAAAAAGTCATTTCTTCATTTCCAATAATTTTGCCTTTAAAATATAAATATTTTTCTTTCTTTAATGCACTATCTTTGATCACAGTACTCTTCTAATATCCTTTCAATGTTCAGGGGATTGATAGTGATATCTCTTTTTCATTTACGATATTAGTAATTTGAATCTTTTCTCTCTCTCTTTATTAGCCTGTTTAGGGGTTTATCAATTTTACTCATTTTTTTGAAGAGCAAAGTTTTGGATTTGTTCATTTTCTCAATTATTTTCCTATTTCCATCACTTCTTTTCTGAATTTCTGATCTAGTTATTTTTTTTTTCTTTTTTATTATTTACTTTAGTCTTAAATTTCTCTTCTCTCTCTAGTTTCCTGAAATGGAATCTTAGATTATTGATTTCAGTCTTTCTTCTTTTCCCTTATGTACATTTACACTATAAATTTCCTTCTAAGCACTGCTTTTGCTGAATTCCACAAATTCTGATAAGCTGTATTTTCATTTCATTTCATTTAAAGTAGGTATAATTGCTCTTTACACTTCTTTTATGATCAATGTATTAATTATGTGTGTTGTTTAATATCCAGTTATTTTTGGATTTTCCCAAAACCTTCCTGTTATTGATTTAAACCCATTGTTGTATGATATACTTGTATGAATTCTATTCTATTAAAATTGTTAAGGTGTATTTTTAAGTCCCAGGATGTGGTCTATCTTGTGGACTGTTCCATGTGAGCTTGAAATTAATGTCTATTCTGCTGGTTTGGGATGGAAAATTCTATAATTGTCAATTAGGTCCAGTTGATTGATGGTGCTATTCAGGTCAACTATAACCTTATTGATTTTTTGACTGCTAGATATATCAATTACTAAAAGAAGAGTGAAGAAGTCTCCAGATATAACAGTGGATTTGTCTATTTTTCCTTGCAGGTCTATTAGTTTTTGCCTTACATAATTTGTCATTCTCTTGATAGATTCATGTACTTTAAATATTGTTATATCTTTCCTTTGAATTGATCACATTATCAATACATAACTTCCCTCTTTATCCTGATTTTTTTCTTGTTTCTGATGTCTGATTCATTTGAAATTTATATAGATACTCCAGCTCTCTTTTTATTAATATTAGCATTATATATCTTTCTATACATTTTTTTAGTATTTAAATTTTGTTTATTGTAGACAACAATATTTGGGTATTTGTTTTTGAAGTATTTAAGACATTCACATTTAAATGATTTTTGATATATTTGGATTGACAGGTAACATGGCTGTAACTGGTTTTATTCACTACACTGTTTTTTTTTTTTTTTTTTCTTCCCTCACTGGTTTTAACTGAGCATTTTATGACTCTATTTCCTCTCCTCTTTTAGCATATCTATTGTACTTTAAAAATTTAATGGTTGCCTAAGTGTTTGCAATATGCATTTACACCTAATCTATGTCCACTTTCAACTAACACAATTATTTAAGGGTAATGCAAGTAGGTTATAATAGACTATTGACACTTATTTCCTCCCTTCCTTTATGACGTTGATATCATTCATTTCACTTATCAATACGCTTTAATTACACAATACATTGTTACTATTATTGCTTTTAAGAGTTACATTTTAGATCAATTAGGAGTAAGACAATAAAATAATTTTACTTTACCTTCTTTTATTATTTTTTCCAAGACTCTTCCTTTCTTTATGTTCTTTCAAGTTTCTAACCTTATCATTGTCCTTTTCTATGTAGGCATTCATTCAGCATGTCCTTCGGGCAGGTGTGCTAGCAATTAAGTCCTTAACTTATTGTTTTCCTGAGAAATTCTTTATTTCTTCTTTAGTTTTGAAGGATGATTGTATGGCATAGAAAATTGCAGGTGGATGTTCTGCTTTGTTTTGTTTTAAGTGAAACACTTTAAGTATTTCACAGCACTCCCTTTTTGCTTGCATGGTTTCTGATGAGAAATCTGATGTAATTTTTTTTTTTTTTTAAGATTTATTTATTCATTTTTTATTTATTTATCCCCCGCAACCCCGCCTTGCTGCTTGTGCTCTCTGTGTCCATTTGCTGCATGTTTTTCTGGGTCTGCTTATCTCCCTTTGTTGAGTCATCTTGCTGTGTCAGCTCACTGCACCACACAGGCTGGCTTGCCTTCACCTGGAATCGAACCCAGGGCCTCCCATATGGTAAAGGGAGCCGAACCAATTGAGCCACAGCCACTTCACCTGATGTAATTTTTACCCTCTTTCTTCTACTGTTAAAAAGTGCTGCTTCCCCCAGCTCCTTCATGAACACTTATTTTGCGTTAGCTGTGTTCTTTGATGAACTCATCAAAGGTATTCCTTATTTTTGTTGCAGTTTTTATTTTATTTCCAACACTTCCTTTATTTTTATAGATTATTTTTAGAGTTTCTCTGTCTCTTCTTGCATTATCTATTTGTTTTTGAATTTTGTCTACATTTCCCTTAGGGCTCTTAAAATATTAGTATTAATTATTTCAAATTGTACGTCAAAAAATTTAAAAAATACTGTCATATCTGAATATGTTTACATTCTTTTTTGTTTCTTTAGGCTTTGCTGTTGTTGTTTTCCTTGCTTTTTTATATGTCTTGTAATTTTCTGCTGACAGCTAGACATGATGTACTAGGTAACAGAAACTGACATAAATAGGAACCTATTCTTTTCCCTAGTAATCTAGTTATGAGTCAGATATTTTTAAAAATGTTGCTGTCTTTCTGGACACCAGAAGCTTTAAATTCCTTTAGTGTTGTATTTTTCCCTCCAACATAGTCTTTGAGTTTCCCTAGGAACTCCTTATATAAAGATTATACCTTGCAGCTCTTTTAGATGTAATCTACTGTTATTATGCAGGAGCCCACTCGACATCAAATTAATGTGTGGAGAGTGTAAGTTTTCTATTATCTTCTGATTAAATATAAGGCTTTTAGTGGGCTTGTGTTCCAGGGTTATGACCTTCACTTGTGTTTCCCAATATTATTCTTAAATATGACCTTCACATGTGTGATTCAATGAGTGCAGCACAAAGGCTAGAAGGGGACAGAGTTGGGTAATTGTCCCATCATTACATTGGTGAAGACATTGGTAAAGTCAGGAAAAGGATGCAGAAGATAAGGTATGTTTGAAAGAATTCAAGAGCAAATAAATCACTCAAATAATATAATCAGTTATTTTTATACAGCAGAAGCATTCAAATTAGAAGTTAGAAATATAAGAACTGAATAAATAAATCCAAGGAATGTAGTAATATAGGTAAGATAAAAACACTAACATTTAAAATGAAACTACCAAAAAGTTAAACACACACAAGTAAAACAAAATTCAGCAATTTAAAAAGTCACTTAAAAACATATCAGGTTAATTATAAATATCAAAATAGATTGTGATATTATTGAAAAAGGAACACAAATCATAGGTCCCAGCCTTTCAAGAAAAATAAATATTTTAGGATGCTAATATTTTTGAAAAACTGTAAAATCACACACACAAAAAAACCTGAATTTAAAGCAAAGAGGTTGGCTATAATCATTCTGTGGGTAGACAAGTATTTTTTAATTACAGTACATTGATGTCTCTATTCTAGAAATAGATGGTCTCATAATGATTGTTTTTCTTCAAGGGGGCCAAAGAAAGATCAAAATTGCCTTTATTGAAAGTATCATTTTCAGATACTTACAAATATTAGAATTTTATAGGAAATAATATCTTTAATAAAAATAACACATTTTAAATAGATCTATTTAACCAAACATTTGAGATTATACACAAAACAAAATGCATAACTTCTACTGTAAAATGCTTCTGTAATTTTTTAAAATATTAAATTAAGAATAACATAAAAGGTACTTAGAAATTCTTGTGGCCACTGCCTTTATATCAATGATGCAAATTCTTTCATTGCTAGAATAATCAGAAGTATAAGTAAGTCAATATTTGCATTCCTCCCTTACGTTTGTTCATTCTTCAATCTTGAAGATTTAGGGATTGTGATGCCCACTCTATTTCTGATTGAGAGGGGGCAGATGGATAGAGTTGTCTTGCTTGCAGTTGTAGATACTCTTTTTGGGGGGAGGATGGGTGACTGGAGGGAGAGGGAAAAATATAGTTGTAACATGGGGTAGTTTAGGGATATTGGAATTGTCTTGCATGACATTGCAATGACAGATACAGGCTACTATACATTTTGTAAAAACATGTAAATTTATGCAGTGCAAAGTGTAAACTATACTGTAAACTATAGTCCATGGTGAGTAGCAATTCTTCAATATGTGTTCATCAATTGTAACAAATGTACCATACTAATAAAAGATGTTGTTAATGTGGTAAAGTGTGGGAGGGGAAGGGGTGGGGTATTTGGGAATCCCTTATATTTTTGATGTAACATTTATGTAATCTAAAGCTTCTTTAAAAATAAAAATTTATCTCAATACTTAGGGTTTCAATTTTGGATTGTCAAAGTTTCTTCCTAATTATATTATGATTTTTTATAAAAAATGATCCAATGTTAATATATCAACACTTATTCTGCTCAATTTTATGATAGGTGTAAACAAATAAAAACAGAGAGAAAAAGATACATGAAAATATATCTTTCATTAAATATAAATAGTATGCTAATTTAATGTTATAATATTTAATATGTCATATCCAGGTCATATATGTGTCATACATGTGTTTGAGTAAAAAATGGAAAACATTCTACTACCGGTACCTTCATGTACCTGAAAGATAATGGAAAGAGAAAATTATCCCATAGCTTAAGTTGTATGCCTTCTCTCTTCTCATGCACTTTATATGGAGTGCTTGAGGTGAAAATATATATGGAATTATGAGCAGGAGCCAAGGTCTGGCTGACTTGTCAGAAATCTGACAGAATACTGGGAAATGGTAAGCACAAACCTACTTAGATTCATTTAAATTGATAACTTTATTAAGTGCATCTTTGTTATCCTCAGAATTATCACCATCTACAAAGTATTTTTAGTATTGGCAGTGAGTAGTCTGTGCACAGTTCAGCCAAAAATATGGGCCATCTTCCATTTGGGCAACAAATCACTTCAATATGATCATCACATACTGTCAGTTTATCTATATTGCAGATATATTGTGTGGGAGAAAATAATAGAAAGTGAAAAGTACACTTACAAATACAGATATGAAGGTGAAATCAAATACAACAAGCATTTCCTGCCCTAGAATTATTTTTGTGTTTTATTATTGTGGGGTTTTTTGTTGTTGTTGTTGTTGTTATTAGTCCATTATAGACTTATTATTATCCTAGCAATGGAAGAACTTTTATCATTGATATAAAGGCAATGGCCACCGGAGGTTCTGAGGGGAAGAAGAGGGAAGAATAGGTGTAATGTGGGCATTTTGGGGACATTGGAATTGTCCTGCATGAAATTGCAATGACAGATACAGGTCATTATATATTTTGTCATATATTTGACACATAAAAAATTGTGTCAACTATAATGTAAAATTATTAATGTATCAATGCCTCAATGTGTGTCCATTAATTATTACAAATGTACTACACTAATGAGGGATGTTGTCCATGTGGGAAAGAGTGGGAGGGGGAGGGATGATGCATATGGGAACCCTCTATATTTTTTATGTAACTTTTATAAAATCTAAAACTTCTTTAAAATAAAAAAAGAAAAAAGAAAATAACCAAAAAAAAAAAAAAATACTGGGAAATGAAAGATGAAGAGACATGTGGATGGATAAATAAGAGTGGCCATAAAATATGAAGATTTTTGTATCACTTGAAAGAATCTACAAAGGTGTGGCACTGAACAATCGATTTCCAAATGTTAAATTTGAATATATTGCTGAATTTTATTTGCATTAATTCTCATCAGTGATCAAAGGTTTTTTCTACTAGAGAGACAAAAAGTTACATTAGTTAAGCATGTTATTGAAGCATAAATAAACAAATTCACTAATGTTTCAGAATAGAGAATGTTGTAAATACAAAGCTGTGGAGAAAAATGGAATTATTTCTAAAAAATGCTGCTGCCTCATTTGGAAAGTAATGTGAGACTTACCTCATTTCACACAATAGTTATGTTAACTTTTATAAAGACATAGAAGATTATAGAGACTATCTTCATGATGTTAAATAAGGAATGTTTTCATAAACAGGATAGAAAATTCTAACATGAACGGAAAGATTAATAAATTGGACCAGTTCAAATTAAGAATGTTATCACCTAAAAAATGAGAATACAAGTCGCACCTTAATATTGTTTCATATAGTACTCCATCAATTCATGATTTCCCTGAGGAATAAAGTAAATTCAAAGTAGTCATAGATTAAACAATGTGTCTTCTGTAGATCTGGAAATTGAAAAAAAAAAGCTAATTTTAAAATAACTGTAGCTTTTGGGTTATTTTATACTATTGTCTAAAGTAATCTTAACTTGATTAGTGTTAGCAACCTTGGAGATACACCAGGTAGTTTTCAGATTTCTTTTCTGTGAAATTTGTTCCTCCCATATACTAATCTGCATTTCTAAGACTATGGCATACTGAATATACACATATACATTCAAAATATGTGCATACATATATACATATGCCACATTAGATACTACCCAAACTTTATGAACCAAATTAAAATTCGAATTAAAGAACATTTCCATTAAAGGGAAATGATCATGTTTACAATGTTTCATTCTTTCTTTTTAGACTGTCTCCTCAATTTTCTTCATTTTTTAAAGAAAGGAAAGACTACATTTTCAAGATGGAGAGAATCATGTTGTTATTTAGCATATTAGTATTTTCTTGGCATTATTTTATTCTTAATTTATGGTTCTCTGTGGTTTGGGATATTCATTACAAAATTTTTATGTACTTATATGGGTAAACTTGTACTTTTCTACATTACCTGGTCACAAATTATTAGCTTGCATTTTTCAATCCCTTTCCTTTGATTGTCCTGTGGATCAAATCCTCCAAGTCTTATTTATGCTTCGATCTGTTCCAACTCAGAATGGAGGCCTCTCCCTGCGAGGATGAAACTGTGTTGAATTTTTATATCTTCTCCCCAAGGATTCCTTTGTATTCTGTGCACATGCACTAAAATTTTACAAGATTCTCTGCTCCAGTACAGCCTCGGGGGACAAATATAAGTTTTGATTTTTAGTTTTCTCTGTAATATATGTTTTTTTCTGTCCCCATATCACTCTGTGTGTTTGTTAGAAAAAGAAAGAAGGAGATTTGTACCTAACCTGCAATCATCCCCTGGAATTGGTTTCACACATGAAGCATGGACTGGATCCGTGCCCAGAGAAATTGAGTGGTGTGAAAGGGGTTGTAATACACTTAGATGGCCAGCTAAACATTGCAACAGGATAGAGGACTGTACTGAAAGTAAATTTTGCTACCACCTGCACGATGTATGTGACTAGCAGTGATGTCAGTGGTAAAAATGGGGGAAGCAGGAAGCTGAAGTAAGGGACTATTTTAAAGACACACTTATTGCTCTCCAAACATCTGCATGTGCTTATATTTCCCAGTCTCCATGAATGTGGAGACCCATTACTATATCTCACCACAAATGAACAGAAATGAACGACACTATCATTTGAGGACAATGATAAACAGAAGTGAACATTTAAGAGGCAATTATAATAAACATCAAAACAGAGAAAATATTTAAAATCTTTAACCCATATTACCATCATTAATTACTATAGCTATAATATATGTCTATGTGGCAGGTAGAATATGTTCCCTGCAAAATTGGGACTCATTCTAAGAATGTAAGGATGATTTAGTATTAATAGTGCCAAGAGGAAAATTGCATATTCCTATTAATGAATTACAAAATTAAACAACAGCATTTGAAAAATTCAACTCCATTTCTAAGGAAACCTCTCAATAAAGTAGGTGAGAATCATTACTTCTTTAACATGCCCCAAAGAGAAATCTCACTAAATAAGGAAATGATATTTTCCCCACCATATTAATAAAAAAAGAAATCATATAACTTTGATTACTATTACTAAAGATCATATTGGAAGCATTATCTGAGAAATTAGATAAGAACAGTTCTGGAGGCATAAGAATTAGTAAAAGAGACAAAATATCATTTGCAGATTAACATGATATTATATCCAGGAAATAAAGAAAAAGCAACAGGCCTATTTTTAAATGCCATAATATAAAGAATATAAATAATAATTTATATATACAATAGAATGCCCATAACAAAAAAAAATGTTAAATACAGGGCAATAAAATTAGGAACAAAAGTACAACAATTAATATGACAAACCTTAAAATGCTCATGAATGGCATGAAAGTACATTTTAATGATTGGAAGTACATATTAGTTTCAAAATCATAATAATATCTATTCTCCCCATAATGCTTTATAAATTTAATCCAGTTCCAATAAAACTCAAATCTTTCTTTCTGAAGATGTATGAATTAACATAAATGTATCTATATATAAATAGATATATAAATGGCCATGAATAAAAGGAAAACTTGTAAAAGAAAAACAATAGGGAACGAGTGGGGCAAGCCACTCCACATACTAAAATGTATTATAAAATATTGCATTACACTACTACAATATATTCCAAGTATTACAGTGATAAATCACTTAATACAGAAACTATGGTTTACCCAAATGTGAAATTGCTAACAAATGAATCCAGAGGAAAAGAAAAGCCTTAATAAATTGAGCCTGAAGCATTAGAGCAGATAGAGAAGCCAGAGGTCAGAGAGTGAGTCACAGAAATCACATTTGGAAACTGGGATCCAGAAGTGGGAGTTCATAGAAAGATCTGGAAAACGTCCATGTCTCATTGCCACCAAACTTTAGAGACATTTGAAACTGATATATCTCTGGCATAATAATTTTTTGAGAATAAGAACATTTAGCTCCTTTTACAAAATTCCTGAAAGATCCTCTCATTTGAAAACTCTAAAACAAAAACCACAAAGTAAAAAGGATTCTGGTAGACCCACCACAAATACTTACATGGAATTAGGCATGGTGCCCAGCTGAAAAGACATAATCTACCACAGTGGGGCAATGACTCATGAATTAATATGTGTATGTGTGAGACAATATAGACACCCACACAGATACACACACATACAAATGAAACAGAATATAAATCCAGCTATCCAAGTACGTATGGAAATTTCTATATGAAAATGCTAGCATCTAAAATCACTGGGCAAAAATAGACTTAAAAATGATTTAGTAAAAACGTATTGCCTTTTAGAAAAAAGTCACATGAAGCAATATGCAACTAGATAAGAGATTTAATTTTAAAAGAAATTGCAAAATGATAACAAGAGCACCTTTTTTTCCAACCTGGGAGTGATGAAAGCCATTCTAACCATGAGATGAAATACAATAGAAATAAAGGGAAAACTAATAATTTGTCCATATAAAGAATAAATGTGCTTAAAAAGTAAAATAACACTCTAAAAATAGCCAAACTGCAACTGAAAACTTTGAAAAATATTTTCAACTAATATCACTAAAAATAATATCTATAGGAATGAAAACAAAACAACTCAAAAATGACTAAAATATATGAGCTTATGGTTGAGAGATAAATAAATCAAAGCAGCTCTTAAGATGTTTAATCTCACTCAAAATAATATATAGTTAAATAAGTACCAAACTTAAGTAGTATTTCATTTATAATAGCTGATAATTTCTATAGGTTTAACAGTGCACAACTGTGGTCAGCAGTGGGAAAACAGATTCATGTACTGCTAGTAGGTATGAAAATAGTACAAATCCTAAAAATATAATGGGTGCAGGTGAAAAGGATGGTAAAGAAGTCTTTTGAAGTTTATCTTCTTATGTGAATATGAAATTAAACCGTGTAAATCATTGTCATATTCAAAAATTAAATTAAATTACAAATAAGCAATCATTGAATTTTAACTAAATTGTAACAAATTAAACTAAGGATGTAGTAGGTTGTTCCATGATCATAATGAAGTAAGAATCATATCAAGAAGCTTTATAACAGAGAATTTTTACCATATGTCTAAATATCATACAATTTAAGTGCTCCAAGGAACTTGACAAAATGACTGGATCTAGATTTGAGGAAGGAAATTGAGCTTGAAACATCTTATACCATGAAGCAAAACTAGTGAGCACTTGTTAACATAATAAAGAGAGCCACTGGCAAAACTAAGGGGGGATTTTTATTCCAGACTAATGTAATTGATTGAAATATATCAAATATACACACACACAAAAATATCTTCAATGATAGTGAAAAGAAAGAAACCAAAATTGAAAATCTTATTTTCCATTATTGGAAGTAATTTTTTGCACCAATTCCTCACTGTAAAACCTGAGAAATAATGTGAAGTATTGCCTTTATCCTACCTTTCTGGTTTCAGACAAGTAGCTCCAGATGATGAATAAAATGTATTCTTTACAGAGGGATGCCAGATTACAAATGTGGAAAATATTGCATAGTTTCACTTTTTGTGTGCGTGTGAAATGCAAAGGAGACTTAAAAAATAAAAGAAACAAAATACTTTTGTTATTACACTATTTAGAAAAAACCTAAACATATTTTGAAATTTCTTTTCACCTTTGCCAAATTAGTAGTACAGACATGATTTGCTAAATTTGTACAATGTTTGTTTTTTAATCATTCATCTGTTGCTTGAAATGGATTCAGTCTGGGATAAAGGAGTTAAGCCAAAAGCAAGCAAAACAACTCTTGACTCATAGAGATAAACAAATTAATCTGAAGTTTTCAGAATATACACATGGTTTAATATATTCACAGAGAATGGCTATTTAAAATGTTGTATTGTTGTGTATATCACAATAACAAAGAGGAACATAAGAGAAAATATTTTCTGGATTATATCAAAACATAAAGAATATATATTGAGTAATACTCATTAATACCTAATTGAAATTTTGCTAGCTAGAAAGCACAACCCATGTTAATATTAATGTCTGTGTATTTCTGTAGTTCATTTAAGCATTTTCTAATTGAAAATATGTGAAATATTTAAATTAAAAATAGTCCAATAGTTAGGCAAAGCAAAAAACACTTTGCATGACATTTTGAGTGACCTATTAAAATCTTCTTACTACCTTTGAAACCCATAGAGACACAAGTTTAAATCTTCATAGATGTTCTCAGAATAAGAAGAAGCCAATAAACTAAATGGGACTTGCATGCCTTTTATTTAATGAAAAACAGTTCCTAGAGAGGATGGAAATTATTTTTCCTAAGAGCACATTGGTTTAAATACCAAAAATGTTTTTGCATCTTAATTTCTCTTTAAACTTTTTCCTTCTTTAGATATTGTAGACCTACTAAAATGTCCGTTTTCTTCTTTTCCAATTCCAAGCTACTTTAGGCAAAAATATGGTTTAATTTTGAGTATGTTAAATGGTCTATATAGTCTTTAGTTATGGCATTCATATATTTGGGGAGAAGGGGTATTTTGATACTGACGTTGATGATTTATAAATAAATTTCTATCACATGCTTTGAATGTATGCCCTTTTGATTTTAATGATAGTTGCTGCAGAGCTTGGTGCACTCTCAAAATAAACATATTTTTAAGTATGTACAAAATAAATTTATGAAATACTTATCCAGAAATTAAAGAGGAAAATGAGATACTTTCAGTTATATATCTGATTCAATATTTGAATCATATCTGTGATGAAATAACAAAGAATCCCCCCTAATGTCATGTGTGCATGTGATAACAGATTTAAGTTTTTGGTCCATTTGATTGATCTATTGAGTAAATATCCAGGTGAGAGGATTGAGTAAATATGTATTTCATGTTTTGTTTTTCCAGTTTTATTCCAATTCATTAATCAAAATTAGTACATACAGTTTTCATTTTCATTAAGTTAAACCTTAAAAAACAAACTCTGTCTTATGTCATACCTAAAGAACAATTATTCAAATCACTGACATTTAGGTGACCAATTTTATAAAAATTCCTTTCTTGGTTTCTGTTCAGTGTTCTGAGAAAAAATTAAAGTATGATTTGGAAAACTTTTTATAACTGTTGCTTTCCATACCATCATGAAAATAAAGCTTTCTTAGTAAGTTACGATAGAGATCAATTAAAATAATAAGTTCAGTTACATAAGCTTGTATGTTATAAAAATACAAGCTTACATGATGAAAATCACTCTAGGATGTAAATATATTCCAAATCATAGCATCATTGGATCATATGACAGTTCTATATTCAGCTTCTTGAGGTACTGCCAAACTATCTTGCATAGACACTGCACCGTTCTACATTCCCAACAACAGTGAAGGAATGTTTCTACGTTCCCACAACCTCTCCAGCACCTGTAGTTTTTGGCCATTTGTATTTCCTCTTTGGAAAAATGTCTATTCACGTCTTTTGCTCATTTTTTAATTGTGTTGCTTGTCTTTTTATTGTTGAGTTGTATGATCTTTTTATATAACATGGATATCAAACACTTGTCAAATATGTGGTTTCCAGATATTTTCCCCCATTGAGTTGGCTTCCTTTTTTATTTCTTGACAAAGTGATTTGAAAAACAAACTGCTTAATTTATCTATTTTTTCCCTTCATTGTTCATGATTTCGGTGTAAGGTTTAAAAAACTACTGCCTACCACAAGATCTTGAAAATGTTTCCCTACATTTTCATCTAAGAGTTTTATGGTTGTAGCTTTTATATTTCAGTATTTGATCCATTTTGAATTAATTTTTGTATAAGGTGTGAGATAGGGGTCCTCTTTCTTACTTTTGCATAAGGATATCCAGTTCTCCCAGCACAATTTTTTTAATAGAGTGTCTGGACACAGCTGTCAAGAAAGGATGCTGTATTTTGTCAAATGCCTTTTCTGTGTTAATCGAGAAGATCATGTGATTTTTGTTCTTCAATCTATTAATGTGGTATATTACACTAACTGATTTTCTTGTGTTGAACTACCCTTGCATACTGGGATAAAACCCACTTGGTTGTGGTGTATAATTGTTTTAATCTGCTATTGGAATTGGTTTGCAAGTATTTTGTTGAGGAATTTTGCATCTATATTCATTAGAGAAATTGGTCTGGAATTTTTGTTGTTGTATCTTTATCTGGTTTTGGTATTGGGGGATGTTAGCTTCATAGAATGAGTTTGGTAGCATTCCTTCCTGCTCAATTTTTTGGAAGCAATTGAGAAAATTCGGTATTAGATCATCTTCTAATGTTTGGTAAAATTCACCTGTGAAGCCTTTCATTTTGGGGAGGTTTTTGATTAATGTTTTAATCTCTTTACTCAAGGCTGATTTATTGGGTTTCTCTATTTCTTCTAGGGCCAGTGTAGGTTGTTCATGGTTTTCTAGGAATTTGTCTATTTCATCCTGTTGTCTGTTTTTTTGGTGTAAAGTTGTTCATAGCATTCTCTTATGATCGCTCTTACTTCTACAGGGTCAGTGGTAATGTCCCCCCTCTCATTTCTAATTTTATTTATTAGTATCTTTTCTCTTTTTTTCTTTTTCAGTCCATCTAAGTGTTTGTAGATGTTGATTTTCTTGAAGAACAAACTTTTGGATTTGTTGATTCATTCTATTATTTTTTTGTTCTCAATTTTTTTTTCTGCTTTGATCTTTCTTTCTGCTTGTTTTGGGATTAGTTTGCTGTTCTTTCTCTAGTTCCTCCAGGTGTGCGCTTTGGTCTTCAATTTTAGATTGTTCTTCTTTTGAAATGTAGCATTGAAGGCTATAAATTTCTCTCTCAGCACTGCCTTTGTTGTTTCTATAGGTTTTGTTTTGTTTTTTTGTTTTTTTTTAAAGATTTTATTTATTTATTCATTTATCCCCACCTTGCTGCTTGTGCTCGCTGGGTCAGCTAACCACGCCGTGCGGGCGGGCCTGCCTTCACCAGGAGGCCCGGGAACCGAACCCGGGGCCTCCCATATGGTAAACGGGAGCCCTACTGATTGAGCCATAGCCGCTTCCCTTTCTATAGGTTTTGATATGTTGTGCTCTTGTTTTCATTTGTCTCAAGATATTTACTGCTTTCGCTGGCAAATTCTTTGACCCACTAATTATTTAAGGGGTGTTATTTAATCTCCACATATTTGTGGATTTTCCCTTTTTCCATCCATTACTGATTATCACCTTTGCATTATGACAAGAGAAAGTGCTTTCTATAATTTCAATCCTTTTTAAATTAATTGAGATCTATCTTGTGACCCAGCATATGATCTATCCTGGATAAGAATCCATGAGCTTTTGAAAAAAATATGTATCCTGTTGTTTTGGGGTATACTGCTCTATAAATGTCTGTTAGATCCAGTTCATTTATCATATTATTCAAGCTCTCTGTCTCCTTATATATTCTTTGAGCATATGTTATATCAAATGCTGAGAATGGTTATTGAAGTCTCAAACTATTTTTGTAGAGATATCTATTTCTCCCTTCAGTTTTGCCAGTGTTTGCCTCATGTATCTTTGGGCACCCAGGTTAGGTGCATACATATTTATTATAGTTATTTCCTCTTGGCGAATTCCCTCTTTTATTAATATATAATACCTTCTTCATATCTTATAACAGCTTTGCATTAAAGTCTATATTGGTCTGATATTTTTATCACTACTCCAGATCATTTTTCGTTACTATTTGCATGGAATATCAATTTTCACCCTTTCACTTTCAAATTGATTGTGTCCTTATGTCTGAGGTGAGTCTCTTGTAGACAGCATATAGATGGTTCATACTTTTTATCCATTTTGTCAGTCTATGTCTTTTTAATGGAGAATTAAATCATTTAATATTCAATGCTATTTCTGTAAAGGCATTACTTACTTCCTTCATTTTATCTTTTAGTTTTCTGTTTTGATATCTTATTATTGCCTGTATTTTTACCCTTTAAGTTACTATTAATCTCCATTTCTACACTCTTTTCTTTGTCTCTTGTACTTGTGTTTTTTACTCTCTCTCTACAGCACTCCCATTAGTATCTCTTGTAAATCTTGTCCTTTGGTAACATACTTATTCAGTTTTTATTTTTGAAGGCTTTAAACTCACCCTTATTTTTGAAGGACAGTTTTACCAAATAAAGCACTCCTGGCTGATGGTTTTTCCTCTTTCAGTACCTTAAATACATCATGCCACTTTCTTCTCACCTGTATTGTTTCTGATGAATGATTGGCACTTAGTCTTATTAAGGTTCCCTTGTATGTGATGCATTGCTTTTCCCTTGCTGCTTTCACAATCCTATCTTTATCTTTTGTATTAGTCATTCTGAATAGTAGGTATCTCAGAGTAGGTCTATTCAGATTTATTCAGTTAGGACTACATTGTCCTTGAATATTGATAGTTATATCTTTCATCAGGGTTGAGATGTTTTCAGTCATTATTTCCTCAAATATTCTTTCTTCCCCTTTTCTGTTCTTCTTCGGGGACAGTGATAACACATATGTTTGTGCATTTTGCATTTTCCTTCAGTTCCCTGAGACCCTCTTTCATTCTTTGCATTCTTTTCTCTGTCCGTTCTCCTGAATTGCCAAGTTCAAGTTCTTGCTCCACCAATTCACTAATTCTGTCCTCCACTAATTCAAATCTTCTGTCATATGCCTCTAAAGTATTTATAATCTCATCATTGTCTTTCATTTTCATAAGTTCTGTTACTTTTCTTTGCAAGCTTTCAAATTGTTCTTTATGCTCACCCAGTGTCTCCTTAGTATCATTTATCTCTTTAGTCATATTTTCTTTCAATTTTTTAAATTTATTTAGGAGATTAGTGTGATTATCATTGCTTAATTGTTTTAAATCCTCTGTCTCCTCAGATTTTCGGATTTTTCCTTTGGCTGGACCACATCTTCCTTATCTTAGTATGGCTTGTATTTTTTTGCTAATATCTAGGCCTCTGAATATGAGGATGAATTTAAATTGACAGTTAACAACTCTCTCTTGCCTAGTGTTTTTGTTTAACTGCTCTTCTTTGATTTTTGGTTCAACATATTCTAAGTCTTTAAAATTTCCCAGCTTCAGTTATTAAAATAGGATCAGGGACTCACTAATAGTGTGCAGATTCACTCTAAGCAGACTTGGATGAGTGACTCCAGAAAGCATTTTTTTTTTCCTTTCAGTTTCTGGCATGTCCAGCAGATGGACTCTGGCAGTGAATCTTTCCACAGAGGTGTCTCTTTTAACATCCACTTCCCTGTGATTGTGTTTCAAAGCAGGTTCTGCTGGTCAAATTCAATGAATAGAAAGCACTCTATACTCTCCACTGCACCATCCTTCCTAGGGAGGAAAACATCTGTTCCCTTCTTGGCTTTTCCCCAGGCTGTTCGCCTTGAGGATGGGGGTTGGGAGCCTTTCCCAGCCATGGCATTAGCAACTTACAGTTTTCATTTCAGCTTCTTTGTCTCTCTGTCCCTCATCCTCCTGGTTTATGTACAGCACTCTTCTGGTCTACAGGCCTCCACAATAGCTCCCTCAGACAGCATTTTTGCCTTTTCTCCATTGTTTTTGTGAGAGAGTTGAGCCCTGGCTACCTACTCCAATGCTTTCTTCCTGGAAGTCACATTTTAAATATGCTAATAATTGTAATGATTGAAACTTTTGTTAAGGTTGTTATCTGCCCTCTGTTTTTTACCTTTCATAATAAAGAAAAAAATCATGTAAAAGTTATATATGTCCCTTCAATGCTTTATCAGAGTCAACTGATATCACATTAGAGATAAAGTAGTAAATTAAGATGAGACACCCAGCATCTGTCTTATGATGGAGGTACAAAATAGTTTATATAAATTAGGCTTATCAAAAAAACAGATCTAGATTGAATCAAACCCTAATTTCAGCTGCCAATTTTTAAGAATTACATAGGGAGAATAACATGTTATATGACACTATGGGAATTCAATTAGCAAAATCCAGACTTTGGTCTTCCACAGGATAAAGAGTGATTTCTATAGCAAATAAAATGCAAGAAGCAAAACTACCAAGGGAATGGAAAGAGAATCCTAAGCACAAAATCACTTAAGAAGGATGTATCAACTAATTGCAATGTATCAACCATATTTCAATCATGATTAGAACAAAATATCTGTAAATATGTGAACATTGAAGACTGACTGGATACTTATTGATAATAAGGATTTATTATGACTCTTGGGTAAGAAGTGGTCCTGTATTTTTTCATTAGGAAAAAAGATTATGGCATCTGAGATTTGGAGAAAAGAGAAGTAATTAGAGTTATAAATACAAAATTATTGGCTATAATTTTATAAATTTTTGAATCTGGATGATGCATATGTGGGGACTTATTATACCATTCTATTTACTTTTACACATGTCTCAAATATTCAAAAATACTTTTTAAAATAAGAAAATTAATTGATAAAACAATAAATTGGATTCAGAGTCTAATTTTTCAGAACTTCCAGAAATGGATAAAGCAGTGAGAGAAAAGCTTAAGGAGGATTAAAAGATAGCTATTTAGAATAATTGACTGGTTTAACCTACAAGCCATCGCATAACCATTTTTGGCATTTCCTTCAAATTCATTTATCTGGACAGACAATGTAGGTAAGCCACAGTAATCAGAGACAAAAGGGGATAATATTAAATCAAGCTATATTTAGAAATACAATGGCAGCCTCCCTTCCTGTAATTATTTTCAATTCTTATATACTCATTTTTGCATCTGGCTCTATTAAATATTTCTCTCATTTTTCACCTCTTCCTCAGTGAATTCCTCATATTATCAAAGAGGTATATAATTTAAAAGAATAATATATTTTTATTTATATGGTTCATCAACATTTAAGGCAAGGGATTAACACTGACATTAGAAATATTTCAGAAGTAGAAAACAAAGTTATCCAGCGCTTTTGTTTTTCAGTATGGATACGAAAAAAAAAATAAAAGAGACAATCATTATGAGAATGAGTTGAAAAAAAAAATCTATCCTCTTCTCATAATTATTTTCCTGAAACATAACTATTATAGAAATAGAGTTTCTATTTCTATAATAGTTTGTTAACAAACGAATAAATCTTATCTGAAAGTATATTTTTGATTGTGCCTAACATTTTAAAAATACTCTTTCCAGATGTAAATTCCCCACATTAATTGCTCCCCTTTTAAAACCCAGAAATAATTTTACCTTAGTGATAAGACAAAGGGAGTTAACTAGGATTCCAAAACCAAATTTACTAAAATAATTCTTAAATCAGGACTAAAAGTATGAAATTTTGATGAGGTATTGTATTAGTCAGCCAAAGGGGTGCTGATGTAAAGTACCAGAAATCTATTGACTTTTATAAAGGGTGTTTATTTGTGGTAGAAGCTTACAGTCACAAGGCCCTAAGGAGTCCAACTTAAGGTACCATAAGAGGTACTTTCTCACCCAAAGTCATTTGCCACATTTTGAAGCTAGATGGCAGGTGATGTCTGTGAGGGTTCAGCTTTCCTTCTTCCTCTTAAGGCTCTGTGGTCCCAGCTTCTTCTGATCTCAGCTATAGGCTGGCATAAGGCTTGTCTCTCACCCTGGGGCTTTTTTCTTTCCAGATTCAGCTTCTCTGTTCTCTTCACAAGGTCAGCTTTAGACTGTCAGGTTCATCTTTCTTCCCAGGACCTCTGCCTTGTCTAATGAGCTGTCTTTCTTCCAAAGCTCTTTCTTTTTCTGTGTGTCTGCCCACCAAGTGGGGTGGGACTCAGCGCCCTACTGATATGGCTGAATCAAAGTCCTAATCTTAATTTAATCAAGTAAATGTAACTTTTGAGTTTAATACAATCAAAGGGTGTCACACCCAGAGGAACCAGCCAGTTTACAAACATAATCAATATATCATTTTGCAACTCATTAATGATATGAAAATACCACACTCCACCCTCTGAATCCCCAAAAAGACTTTATAATATTTGAAAAACAACCCACCTTAAATCAGTAATAATGCTAAGTACAAAATTATATCACAATCAGTTTAGAGAAATACAGTTTGTCTTGGGGCAAAGTTTCATCTTGCTGTAGAACTCTGAAACTTATAAAACAATTTATCTGCTTCCAATGTACAAAGGGACAGACAAAGGATAAATATTTGCATTACCATAAGGAGAAATTGGGAGGGAAACATGATCATGGGTACCCTAGAGTTCAGTAAACTTGAAGGGCATATTCATTAGATTTCAAAGTCTGAGAATCATTCTCAAGATGATGATTTCTTTTCCCTGGGGCCTCTTGGGGACTCACCTTTTCCACAGGCTCACCTAACAACCATTTTCATCAAGAATCTGGGTGGTGACCGAGCTCCAGACCTCACTTTCTAAGAATATTGGGGTGAACACCACATTTTAGCTGATCTTTGGGTTAAAGTTTCAACCCTCTTAGTACAGTGAGGTGAAGGCAACATTCACCTTAGTCTCTGGCCTAGAAGCTCAACCCTCTTAGAGCAGTGAGTTGGTGACCTAGCCTTGCCTAATCTATGGGGGCAGGCACACACCTCTCAGATTTATGGGGTGTTGACCTTATTCTCCCCAACCCTTGGGGAATGTGCTCTACCCTCTCAGTAGCCTGTGGTGGAAAAATTCTCCCTGAACAGCAGGCTGGGATATCTATCCTCTTCAAATGCTGAGGCAAACTCTCCCTCTCCATTCACATGGATGGAGTTCCCCTCTTGGCCTAAGGAGATGTCTTAATTCCAGACCTAAGCTTCCATGGTTTTCTTCTTAAAGCCATTTTCGCTTCTATATCTCCTCTCCATGTGCCTTTTAGTCTAGACTGAGAGTGGTTTTCTTCATACAGCTCTCACAAAAAGCTTTTTGGTTTAGCATGCAGGAAGCAGGTGTCTAAGCAATCAGCAGTAAGACTTTCCACAAGTCTTTTCTAGATAACTTTATTTTCAATCCTGATTTACAAGTTCCATGTTTATTTAACTGCTCAAATAGGGCACTATTTTCTGGGGGCTTGATTTCCAGTGGCTTGGGATTTCCAAAATCAGTTTCTGTTTTTTTTGTTCCCAACATTTCAATTCTCAGCTTATCTCTCTTATCTAGCATTTTACTGTAAGTTACAAGGAGAAGTCAAGCCTCATTCTCCGAGTTTACTTTGGAAAGTTCTTCTGCTAAATGCCCAGGCTTGTCATTTTCAAATTCTGTGTTACAAAAAACATCAGGAGTTAACTTTGCTAAATTCTCTGCAACTTTACAACATAGATCACCTTTCCTCCAATTTTCAATAAAAGTTTCATCATTTACTTCTAAGTCCTCATAAAAATTCTCTTTAGTGTCCAGATTCCTACTAACAGTGTCTTCAAAGCACTCTACGCCTTTTCTATCAAGCACCTCACAATTATTTCCTTCTAATTCCTTATCAAATATAACATTAGGCTCCATATTATTACCAACAGTCTCTGTAAAGCAATCCAGGTCTTTTCCATCAAGCATCTCACAATTCCTCCAAAAAAATATACCCCTTACCCATTTACAAAATCATTCCAGCATTTTGATATTTACAAAAGCATTTCCTCACTCCTCGGTACCAAATTCTGTATTAGTCAGCTAAAGGGGTGTTGGTGCAAAACACCAGAACTCTTTTGGCTTTTATAAAGGGTATTTATTTGGGAAAGAAGCTTAAAGTCACAAGAATATAAAGCTTAAGTTACTTCCCTCACCAAAGTCTGTTGCCATGTATTGGACAAGATAGCTGCCAGTCTCTGCTAGGCTTCAGCTTTCCTCTTCCTCCTAAGGCTCCTTGGTCCCATCTCCTTTTGTTCTCAGCTGTAGGCTAGCATAAGGCTTGTATCTCACCCCAGGGCTCATTTCTTTCTGGGCTTTTTCAGCTGTTCAGGGCTCTGGTCTCTTCAGCTGCAAACTATCAGGTGAACAGCTCATCTCTCTCCCTGGGTCTCCGGTGTCCAAACCATAGTTTAACACAAGTTCCGGAAAATGCTCCCCTAGATTTCCTTTTAGAGTTTGACAGTTTCAACTCTTACATGTAGGTCTTTAATCCATTTTTAGCTGTTTTCTGTATATCATGTGAGGTACAGGTCCTTCTTCTTATTATTATTTTTTGCAAATGGAGATCCAGTTTTCCCAGCACCATTACTTGTACAAATTATTCTTTCCCAATTGAGTGGTCTTCACCCCTTGTCAAAAATCAGTTGGCCATAAATGTGAGGATTGATTTTTGAGCTCTGAATTAGATTCCATTGTTCTGTGTCTATCTTTATGCCAGTACCATGCTGTTTGTATTAGAGTGGCTTTGAAATACATTTTAAGATCAGGAATTGTGAGATCTCTAAATTCTTTCTTATTTTTTCAAGATGGCTTTAGTTATTTGGGGACCTTTGCCATTCCATATAATTTTAACTTTAATGATTGGCTTCTCCATTTCTGGAAACAAAGTTATTGGAATTTTGATTGGGATTGTATTGAATCAATAAACCGCTTTGGGTAAGATTGACATCTAAATGATATTTAGTCTTTCAATCCATGAACATGGAACATTCTTCTATTTATATACTTAAATTTTTTTTTTAAAAAAGCAATACTATGTAGCTTTCAGTATGCAAGCCATTTACATCATTGGTTAGATTTATTCCAAGATATTTGATCCTTTTAGTTGCTATTGTGAATGGAATTTTTTTTTCTTGATTTCTTCTTAGTGTTCATTTCTTGTGTTTAAGAGCCCTACTAATTTTGCAGTGTTGATCTTGTACCCCACCACTCTGCTAAATTCATGTATTAGTTCCCAAGAGCTTTGTTGTGCATATTTTCAGCATTTTCTGTATATAAGGTCTTATCATCTATAAACAGGGAATGTTTTGCTTTTTTGTTTCAAATTTGGATGATTTTTTTATGTTTTCTTGCATAATTGATCTGTCAAGAACTTCCAATAAAAGGTTGAATAACAGTGGTGACAGTGGACATCATTTTCTTATTCCTGATCTTAGAGAAAAAGCTTTTGGTCATTCACCATTAGGTAGGAAGCTAGCTTTCGGATTATTATATATGCCCTTTATGATGCTGAGGAAGTTTCCATATATTTGAATGTTGTAATTGCTTTGTCCAGAAGAATGCTGCATTTTGTCAAATACCTTTTCTGTATCATTTGAAATGATCACTTTTTTCCTTGCATTCTGTTAATGTGGTGTATTACACTAATTGATTTTATTATGTTGAACCACCCTTGCATACCAGGGATAAATCTCAATTGATCATGGTGTATAATCCTTTCAATATACTAATGGATAAGGTTTGCAAGTATTTTATTAAGGATTTTTGCATCTGTATTCATGAGGGATATTAGTCTGTAATTTTCTTTTCTTGTGGTATCTTAATTTGGCTCTGGTATGAGGGAGATGGTGACTCCATAGGATGAATTAAGGAGTATTCCCTACCCTTAGATCTTTTTAAAGAGTTAGAGAAGAATTGGAATTAATTCTTCTTGAAATGTTGGATAGAATTCTCCTTTGAACCAATCTCATCCTGTACTATTATTTTTAGGGAGGTTTTTTTTTGTTGTTGTTGAACTTTATTTTTGAATAAGTTTTACATTACAGAAAAGTTACATCAGAAATATAGGGGACTCCCATATATCCCTCCCCCACCCCCTTCACATTTTCCCTTATTAGTAACACCTCACATTAGTGTGATACATTTGTTATAATTGATGAATAAATACTAAAGCATTATTACTAACCATTGTCTATAGTTTACATTACAGTTTACACTTTGCACCATGCGATTTTATAGGTTTTGACAAAATGTATAATGGCCTGTAACTGCCATTGCAAAGTCATGAGAACAAATCTAATGCCCTAAAATTGCCCTATATTCTAACTCTTCTTCCCTCTTCCTGCCCTCATAAGATCTGGCAACCATTCTGTTTATATCAGTGTTAAAACTTTTTCCATTACTACAATAATAATGTCTATTTTGGTCTATGGTTTCATTCCCCTCTTATTTTCATTCATTACTCAATCTTAGGGATTTTTGGGTGATGATGCATGCTTTGCTTCAGATTGAGAGGGGGCTTACATCCCAAGGGGCAGATGGAGGAAAATGTTTTTCTTGCAGTTGTAGATACTCGTTTTGGGGGGATGGGCTTTGTCCTTCATCTTTTGATAGTTGTCTTAGGTGAATCCAATGAACAGGAGATTAAGTGTTGGCTGCAACTTTGCTGAGATTCAGGGCTCAACTGGCATATGAACAGTCCAAAGATTTAAGTGTCTGGGACATATATTATTGGGAATAGTGCTAATTATAGGTTCAAATAAAAGGGGTAGAAGAATCATGTGTAAGGAAATTAGAAATAAGCCTAACTCTGTTACAGTGTGGAGATAGGCTATTATATATTACAAGGTAAGGCTCATTGATTCGGTGCTGTTTTTATGGTGTTGAGTATCTTGCTTATAGTGTCTAGATGTTTCTAGAGCCCTCAGGAGCACATATGTTTGAGACTTTGTTTATTATTGCAGTTAGTGAGAAACGACTGAGTCATGCATAAGCTAACCTCTGGAATGACCTCCCATTGACTCTTAGGTCTCTTAGGTGTAAAAACGCTTCTGTATTTAATTTTCCCCCTTTTGTTCAAGGTCTTTTTCTAAATTTATTACTGGTTAGTGCTTGGATGCTTGGTTAGGAAGACACATTCCCAGGATCATGTCCCATGCTGGGGGTGGGGGGTGGAGGGGCGAAAGAATAGTAAGTTTATATGCTGAGTTTGGTTTCAAGAGAGGACACATTTGATTTGAGTAAGAAGGAGGTTTTCACGAGATAATTCTTAGGAAATAGATATTATTAGGGTAAGTTTCAATTTTATTAGAAGGCGGTTCATAAGTACAAGTATTAATATCGAGGGCTTGGCATATTGGTCTATATTCTTTTATTAGGTACTACCTAAATTCTCTATAAATTCTTGCTGCTCTGTAAGAGAATGTATCAGGACTCCCCAGGATGGAAATTCAATATTTTGTTGGTTACTGTGTGGGTCTCTAACCACTGAGATAACATCCTATGACCACACGAACACATTCATATTCTGTAGAGGCATGCCTCTGGATCACCCTGCCCAACACATCACCCCACTTCTGACACCCTGCTTCAGTGACCCTGCCCTGTCATAGTTGCCAAAACAATAATTCCACAATTGTGTTCTCAATGGCAGTCCTCAGCTTCCCCAGGGTTCACCTGTTTCTTCCTCCAGCCCTACCCCAGATCTATAGACAGCCCACCCCCCAACCCAACTCACACTCCAGCATCACCAACCCATTCACATTGCTACACCACCATCACCCCCATTCACTGGCAAACCTCCCTCATGCACCTTATCATAGATTCTACCCAGACTGAGCATCGGCTCACCACTACTATGTGCTTTCTATCTCCTGGTAACCTATTTTCCAGGTTCTAATTGTGAGTCTGATCAATGTCTTAGCTTATATAAGCAAGATCATGCAATATTTGTCCTTAAGTTACTTGCTTACTCCACTCAAAAAAAGGACTTTGAGATTCATCCATGTTTTCACATGTGTAATTACATACTTCATTCTCCTTCTAACAGAGCTGAGTAATATGTCATCATATGTATATCCATTTCACTCAATTTTGGACACTTGGATTGATTACCACTTTTGGCAATTGTGAATAATGCTGCATTGAACATTGGTGTGCATATATCTGTTTGCTTCCCTGCTTTCAATTCTTCTGGATATATTCCTAGTAGCGGAATTGCCAGATCATATGGCAATTCTATACTTAGCTTGAAAGATGCTATTGAGTATCTTTCATGTACTTTTAAAAATATATATATTTTTATTTTTTCTAAAAGGTACTTAGATTACATAAAATGTTACATAAAAAAATATAAAAATATAAGGGATTTCCATATGCCCCACTCCCCACAGCTCCCTCTTTTCCCCACATTAACAACTTCTTTCATTGGTGTGGTACATTCATTGCAATTGATGAACACATTTTGGAGCATTGCCACTAAGCATGGATTATAGTCTACATTATAGTTTACACTCTTTCCCACTCAATTCTGTAGGTTATGGCATGATACATAATGGCCTGTATCTATCATTGCAATGTCATTCAGGACAATCCCAAGTCCTGGAAGTGCCCCCATATTCCACCTTTCCCTCCTTTTTCCTGCCCTCAGCACCCTCTGTGGACATTGTGTCCACATCAATGATATAATTTCTTCCATTGCTAGAATTGCAATAAGTCTATAGTAGAATTTCAGTAAGTACACTCTACTCCATATTTTATTCCCCAATCCTGAGGATTCTGGGATGGTGAGGCCCACTCCACCTCTAATTGAGAGGGGGTTTTGATCCCATATGGCTGATGGATGGGACTCTCTTGCTTTCAGTTGTAGACTCTTTTGGTTCCTTGGTATGGCCCATCCTCACCTCCTTGTTAGTTGTCCTGGGTGAGTCCAATGAACTGGAGAGTAAGTGTAGCAACTCCGCTATATCTCACAGCCCAGCTGGCACATGGAAAGCCCAAAGATTCAAGTCTCTTGGGCATACACTTACCACCCCCAGCACCAACTATAGTTTCAAATAGAAGGGACAGAAGAGGCATGTGTAAAGAAGACACAACTGAGTCCAACTCTGTTACACGTGGGTGCACAAACTCCAAAGTAGGGGTCACTGGCAAGGAAACAAACTCTAGAATTATCTGTCATGACCATAGGACCTGGGTGTTTCTAGGGCCTTCAGGAGCCCCACAATTTTGGGTAGTATCTACTTTGGTAGTCTATTCAATCCTTCTGAGACATGCATAAGCGTTACCTCTGGGATGACCTCACGACTCACTTTGAAGTCTCTTAACAATATAAACTCATTTGTCTTTATCTTTTCCCCCTTTTATTCAAGGTCTTTTTCCAGTTGTATTGTTAGGTGGGGCTTGGTCATAATTCCTTGGTACCAGAGGGAGTCATCCCCAGGAGTCATGTCCCACATTGGGGGAAGGTAATGCATTTATATGCTGAGTCTGGCTTAGAAAGAGGTCACATATGAGCAACATGGAGGCTCTCATGAGGCAACTCTTAGGCACCCTACAACATTAGGCTAAGTTGCAATTTCAAGAGCAAAGGCTCATAAGCATAGTCATCAATATCAAAGGCCCATCAATGGACCATCTTTCTTCACTAGTCATTGCCCCTGTACTCGGGGAATTGTTGCTTTCTAATAGAGAATGTGGCAGAGCTCCCCAGGATGGGGATTCAATACTCTTTCAGCTGATGTGTGAATCTCTACCCACTTGGACAATGCCCCATGAACATTTGAACACATTTATATACTTTATATGTATGCCCAGGTGAATTTCCTCCCATGTATCCCCCATCACTGACTCCACCCGTCAATTATCTTCCCCTGCCACAGTTGTAACCCTTCTGTGGTCCAAAACTTCTTAAAAAATGAAGCCATAAATATCGCCAAATACAATTAATAGAAACATGAAATAATAGTGATAGGTTTAATCTTAAGAAATAAAACACATAATAATTTAGAAAAACTAAAACCAAATTAAAATTTAAAAATTGGTGAATTAAAAAAATAATGACAAATATATTTTTTTAAATTGACGTTTTGCCTTTCATTACTGTAATATCTGTTGTCCTGTATGTACAGGAACATTTTCTTTTATTTCTTCCCCAGTGTCTTACTTTTTTTTGTTTGTTTTGTCTTCAAAGAAATTTTAGGTCACAGTAAAGTCACATACTGAATATAGTACACTCCCATATACCCAACATCCTCTCCTTTTTCCCCTTCTTGTATTATTTACCTGTTTTATGTGTGGATGGTAGGTACAGTTGTTACAACTGATGTACAAAAATTGAAACATAGCTACTAACCATGGTCAATGGTATACATTATGGTTTACATTTGAGATGATAGACATTTATAAATTTTTGCTTAAATTTGACATTGCCTGTATCCAACACTGCAAGATCATGCAGAACACTTCCATTGCCCCCTAAATACCGCCTCTTCCATCTATTCTATTCCTCCCTTCCCCTCCCCTCAAAGCCCGTGATGAACACCAGGCTTCATTACTTGAAGGACAAGATTCATAGTTACTTGCATGCATGTGCTTTTTAGCAATTTGCAGTTCCTCCTTGGAAAAGTGTCCATTCAAAATTCTAGCCCATTTTTAAATGTGTTCTTTGTTTTTTTATTTTGAAGATGTAAGATTTCTTGATATATGCTGGATATTAGGCTCATATTAGACAGGTGGTTCCCAAATGTTTTTTTTTTTTTTTTTTTTCCATTGAGTAGGCTGCCTTTTCACTTTCTTGACAAACTACTTTGAAGCACAATTTTTTTTTTTTAACTTTGATAAAGTCACATTTAATTTTTTTTTCTTTCATTGCTCATTTTGGGGGTAAAGTTTATGAAATCATTTCCTACAGCCACCGGATCTCTTAGGTGCTTCCCTACATTATCTTCCAGGATTTTATGATCTTGGCTCTTATATTTAGGGCTTTGATCCATCTTGAGTTAATTTTTGTAGGTAGTATGGTGATCCTCCTCCATTTTTTGGAAATGGATAAACAGTTTTCCAAGCCTCATTTGTTGAAGAGGCTATTCTTTTCCAGTGGAGTTGGTTTGGTGGCCTTGTCGATTATCAGTTGGCTGAATACGTGTGGGCCTATATCTGAACTCTCAATTCGGTTTCATTAGTCATATGTTTATCTTTGTGCCAATACCAAGCAGTTTTGACCACTATATTTTTTCAGTATGCTTTAAAATCAGGTAGTATGCTTCTTCCAATTGTGTTTTTCCTTTTCAAGATGTTTTGGCTATTTGGGGCCCCTTAGTGTTCCAAATAAATTTGATAATTGGCTTATCCATTTCTACAAAAAAGGCTGATGGAATTTTTATTGGATTGCATTGACTCTGTATATCAATTTGGTAGAATTGTCATCTTAATAATATTTAGTTTTCCAATCCATGGATACAGAATGCCCTTCCATTTATTTAGGTCTGCTTTGAATTCTTTTAGCCATGTTTTGTAGTTCTCTGTGTACAAGTCTTTTGCATCCTTAGTTAAGTTTATTCCTAGATATTTGATTCTTTTAGTTGCTATTGTAAATGAAATTTTTTTAAATTTCTTCCTCAGATTGCTCATTATTAGTGTACAGAAACTCTGCTGACTTTAGTGTGTTTCTTTTATATCCCACCACTTTACTCAACTCCTAGAAGCTGTGTTGTAGATTTTTGGGGACTTTTCTATGTACAGGATCATGTCAACTGCAGATAGTGAAAGTTTTACTTCTTCCTGTTCAATTTGAATGCCTTATTTCTTTTTTCTTGCCTCAGTGCTCAAGAAGGTACTTCTAATACAATGTTAAATAAGAGTGTTTTTTATTTGTTGGTAGATATTTGATTACTGGTTCAAACTCTTTGCTAGTAATTGGTTTGTGGAGATTTCTATTTCTTATTTAGTCAATGTAAGTAGTTTGTGTTTTACTAAGAATTTGTTAATTTCATCTAGGTTAGTAAATTTATTGGCATATAGTTGTTCATACTATCCTCTTTTAGTCCATTTTATTTTAGTGGGGTTCGTAGTAATGTCCCCCTTTTCATTTCTGATATTAGTTATTTGTATCCTCTCTCTTTTATCTTTGTCAAAATACCTAATAGTTTACCAATTGTATTGAAAGCCATCTTGATGCAGTTTGCACTCTCCATAACTAATAATGTCTTAAAAGGCCCTCTTTGCAAATGGTTTCATACCCATAGGACCAAGTGTTCACACTTGGACATGTCTTTCTGGGGGACATGATTCATCCATAAAAATGTTCTTCAAGAATGGAGCTAAACCAACTTTATAGATAAGTAGAAGCAGAGGAGCTTTAAAGGCTCAAGCATCAAAAAATTTAGATTTAGAAATAGAGAACTTCAGAAGAGAGAAGAACAAAGAGGTACTCCTGAGCCTGGGGGTAAAAGGGTGAGTATTGATCAGCAAAATGACAGAGTAAGTAGTCTAAACTGAAAAAATAAAACAGTGGAAAATATTCCCTGTTATATAAGAAGTCCAACAAGAATAGAAGTAAATTAAAAATGTTTTTGGTGGTGCAAAGTTATATGCTGTTCCTTGATTTTACTTTAATCTACTTTATTTATATTATTCACAATGTTGTGAAAAATTAATTTTTAAAATAAGTGTGGTCATTTTTTCTTTGAAAAAATAAAACAATGTAGTCAGGAAATAATGTAATAAATGAAGGTAACATCATTAAATGTGTTGCTCCATTATATATAGTAGGAACAAATTGTGTCAGACAAAAACATTAATAGTTTTATGTTTGTATATTAAAATAAGTAAAAAATTGTATTCTAAAATACATTTTAGCCACATTGTATTATTTTACTTCCTTTTTCTGTTTTTACCCTTTATTTCTTGATTTATTTTATGAACTGATTTCCCCATACCTGTTTATGTTAATCTTAAGAGTACTAATTATTCAGAATTCTTATCTGACAAATACATACTCACATGCCATTTTTGTTTAGACTTAAAATAATTTTAAAGGTGATAAACATAAATATTTCCAAGAGTAATTGACTGCCACTTTCATTTTTCTATTACTTTGCTGGAAAAATTTTTATTGATTCATGAAAACATTCCAAATGCAGGAGGAATGTTTTTAATTATTTCATTGTCTCTGTCAAAGGTTTCATTTTCACTTTAAATATATATATCTGGATAATTTGGCATCTGAACATAGCCTTTATTTCTTAGTAATTGTACAGGTGTTTCATACATATTTTTTGAATATTTAGAAAAAATGATTGTGATAGTGAACATTGTCTAAATAGCTATTTAAAAATCCCAGTCCATTAATTATGCACACAGATGTTTTATGATGCTCATTTTTCACCTTAAGTATAAAGAATCTTAGAAAACATCTAAGCAATACAAAATGAATTTCAGGTGTTTGAAGATATGTCTTTATTAAGAGTAACTAAAAGGATGAAATATTTAATGATATGCTCATGTTTGGGAAAATTAAATTTTCATTTGTTTTATTCATGCAACTACATTAAGTTTAGTTGAAGAAATTCCTCCTTACTAGTATTCACTTTGAATTTGAAGCAAATTTAAAATAAGTGAATGGATTCTAATGACATTTATTTATATAAAATCTGGGTACTCAAATAACTTCAGTCTGGCTTTATGCACATCACTGAGTCTAAAGTTACTATCAATAAAGATAATTTCTAATAATCCATGACCTAAGTATTCAAAATATCTGTTTAGAAAAACAAAACCATCTTGATCCCATGCTGAGCATTTATAATTAATATTAGGCAATGTGAATATTTTGGTGAACAAGATAGACAAAGACACTGCTTTCAAGGAGCTCATATTATTATGAGAGAAGACAGAAAACATGTAAGGAAATAATTAAGGTCAATCAAATTACTTTAGAGGTCATAAATTATTTAAAGAAAATTAAACAGTGATATGATAGTAATTGGAGATAAATGATCAGTCAAGTTATTTCTGAGGAGTTAGCACTTGATCTGAGACCTGCATGGTGAGGAAGATGAAACTGTATTTGCAATTAGTTGAAGAGGATACAAAGTTGAGGAAATATCAAATAAAAAGGCTTTTAGATAAACTAACAAGATCTTGGAGAAAATGGCAGCATACTAAGATGACCTTGTAGGCATTTGGTAGTTGGGGGCATAAGTCAGAACCCAATTGGAAAGGAAGATAAGGACTTATAGCAGTCCCATGTCCTAAGGGAAATTTAATTTGGATTTCGAAGTTACAAAAGTAGGCATGAACTGGGAGGAGAAAATCTCAGAGAAAAGGGAATTATCTTACATTTTATCTATCTGCAGTCGAGGTTTTTTTTCCCACTTCTAAACTACAAAAGTGTGTAGAAACCAAACAGAAAGCAACTGCTAAGACATTTAAAATTATAGACAGATTTAGTAGGCTCCCAGTGTAAGCAATTAAAAATGAGAGTTCAAAGCTCTCTGAAAAAACTGGGTTCTGGAATACTATTATCTAGTCTTTTCAAATCCAATGCCAATGCTCATAGAAATTGCCAATAATGCTCAAAAACAGGATCTTTTCTTTTTTAAATCCTTAAAAAGAACCTGTAATCGAGGTAAAAACAAAAATGGAAAATGTGGATTTGAAGTAACTCTGAATAACATGTACAAAAAAAAAAAAGACAGAAAATTTCTGTTGCAATCTGAGAGATCAGATAAAATTTCATCAGAGTAAAAGATATTGTAAGAAAAATTAAAATTGAAATGTTAGAAATAATAATTTTTAAAAAACATATCAAGAAATATGAAGAATGGCTTTGAAAGACACATAAGTACATCTAACACTGTTGATAAAAGAGTGAATTTGAATATAACTTAATGGAAATTACCCAAGGTGAAATGCAAAGATAGAACAAAAATGGAAAAAAAGAACAGAGCATTCAAGAATCATGGAATAATATTAAACAATCTATAATACTTATAATTGGCATATAAAATGAAAAGTGGGAGAGAGAGAAAAAAATACATCCTAGGCACAACGTATGGATATTGTTGTAGAAGAAAATTAATGCAAATACAAATTTTGAATACAGCCAGAGATAAAAGGACACATTATTTATGGAGAAACAAGGATAAGAAATACAACAGATCTCTCATAAAATCATGTTAAGTCAGAAGATAATGGCGTGTTATCGTATCATTGTTAAAAAGGCAGTGGCCTCCAGAGGTTCTGAGAAGAGGGAGAGGGAAGAATAGGTGTAACACGGAGACATTTTCAGGATTTTGGAACTGTTCTGCATGACATTGTAGTGACAGATAAAGGCCATTATACATTTGGTCAAAACCTATAAAATTGTGCAGGGCAAAGTGTAAACATAATGTCAATTATCGTCCATGGTTAGTAGCAATATTTCAATATGTGTTCATTAATTGTAACAAATGTACCACACTAATAAAAGATGCTGTTAATGTGAGAAAGTGTAGGAAGGGGAAAGGGTGGAGTATATGGGAATCCCCTATATTTTTAATGTAATATTTATGTAATCTAAAGCTTCCTTAAAAATAAAATGAATGTATATTTTAAAAAGATAACAAATCTTTCAGTGATAATGGACACAATGCATAAAAATATAATAGCAGAAAAATTATCCTTTAAAAATGAAGAAAAAAAGAAGAATTCTTACAAAAAACAAAATCTGAAGTAACTAATGGCTGGCAGAAAAAATAAGAAATTTTTAAGGAAGTTATTCAGTTTAAAAGAATGTGATACATGTCATACAAATGGATCTACACAACGAAATAGTTTTGTTATACAGACAATAAATGAAATAAAATTCACATTTTTCTTAACTTTAGTTATTATAGAATATTACTGCCTGTTTGAAGCGAAATTATTAACAGTGTATTTTCTGATAATAGTATGGGTAAAATTAAATTCTATGTCAATAATATCACCAAGAATGGGAGGTGGGAATTGAAACTATAGCATTATAAATTTTGCATACTACAAGTAAAATGTTATAATATTATTTGGGGCCAGACTCATATTATTTTTAAAATGTATGCCTAAACCCTAGAGCAACCATTAAACACATTTTAAGTGTAAATAAGTCAAGAGGACAGAATGTAAATTTTAAAAGTCAAAAACGAAAAAAGCAGAGAAATGAACCAAAAAAAAAAAAAAAATTGAACAAATAGAAAACAGATACCAAATGACACTTTATATTCTAATTCAACACCTGAGGCAAAACTTCTTGATCGGTGGCACTCTTAATTCATAAAGAGTTCTCTAAATGCCTGTCTCTGCTTCCATGATGGATTAACTAAACTGAAACATTACGGTAATCACTGGGCTGATGGAAAGAATCAATTCAACACAACTGAAATGGACCATGGTTGCTTAGATCAGTGGGCAGAATTCAAGACCATTCCCTCATTATTAGAGCTAATTTCCCCTCGATGAATCTTGCTGTCTTTTAACAGAATTCTAGGCTATGGCCAATGGCCTATTCTTTGTTCTGCCACTTGGAAAATTACAAAAAGACTACTCTCTTTGGAAACATGAACTGTGAAGACCACTCATAGCTGCTGAGTGGAAACCTTTGAGTCACTCTTGTGGAGTTCACAGTAAGAGCCCATTCTCTCATGGGAACTATAGGTATCAAGCTGATGATTGAGCGTGCATCATTTTGCTGTTTGAATCCCATGTCTTACCACCAATCATGACAACATATCCACCATCACAGATTGGATGCAAAAAATGACTGTTCTGTTTCAGAGGCTACCACTGCATGCCAGAATTATCTCATTTGCCAAAAGTTGGCTTCCTTGTTTAACATTTAAGGAGGTCACTTCATGGGCATACCTTCTCCTGCTCCTGGAATATTGACCACATCAACCATTTGACTCACTATCAGGGCTCTCAGAGGTTCATCACCACAGTTGAAACAATTACTGGTTATGGTTTTACTGTTTCAGTATGATCAGCTGATTCTGCTTACACCATTGTGGCCTTTGAAACATGACTATGACATGTGTTCAGTTTTCTGGACAAATTCCACTTGGTCAATGGTATTCATTTTATCACAAAATCATCTCAAAAGTGGATTGATGGTCAAGGTGTTCAAGGCAATTTCCATGCCTCCTACCACTCATTGTATTCAGGAATTTTGAAATTTGGGATCATCCTTATCTGTCATTCCCCATATTTCATACAACTTATGTAAGACCTAAGAGAAAACAGGAAAAAACTATAAGATGCTATTAGTTGTTAGGAGAAAAATGCCTCATTTATGTAAGAAAAGAGTATATAGTAATGAAAAATGTAAAACTAGGTATATGCCTTTCTTTAAACCAGTGTCATGTTGCTATCTAAGAAATTAACAATGGAGCACAATCCATCACTAATATGAATAAAATTGATAGCACTTACAATGACCAAATATAATGCATATAAATATGTGTATGTATGTGCATGTCTGTGTGTGTGTCTGAGAATAAAGATATAGCAAAAATGTCAGAGTTGATACTGGATACTAAAGCTTTTAGCTATTTGGTAGGAGGTATCTTGACAGAGATGACTGGTAGCAGAAATAATCTGCTGCAAATGGATTAACAAGCAGAGACATTATTGTCTGAGTTATTGTTAATAGTCATATGTGAGATATATTCTGAGGATTTATAGAACAAATAGAAAATATTTATATAATGCTCAGTGTTCCTTCCACGACCTGTAGGTTTTACAGTCAAACAAATGCTATATGCAAATTTTATTTTTGGCCCTATTTTATCCCCAGGTTTGTGTAGTCTTTTGCACAGTAATTCTATGAATGATATAAAAATTTACATCTATTTAAAATTCAGTAGTATCTGGTTTTAAATAAATTATGATGCCTGTATTTAATAAAAAGATTAAACCGACTTTCTACATGATCCTTATGAAGCATATAGAAAAAGGTAGGTAAGCAGAATAATTTTTATATGTTTTTACTATAAAAATATATGCCCAGCTATATTTCCTGTGTGAAATTTTGTAGTTTAAATTTTGTTTATATATGGTTTTGTGTCAATACTTCATTTCCATGGTAAGCAAAATAATTTAATTTATGATCCTTACAAACTCTTTAAACTTACTAAATGACCAAACCATACTTGCATAGATGTCTTCCTATCATGGAATGACATCTTACCATCTTCTCCATACTCTATTGTTTAGAAGTAAGTCAAAGATCATTCCTTCTTTAAGGGAGGGATTTACATAGGGCATAACATCATTGGGCAGTTATCAAGGGTGCCATTTTAGAATTCTGCATGTCACTCAGGCATTCCAAGAAATAAAGATAAAGTTCTTTCAGTTTAACCAGGGGTCCATGTACCCTCAAGATGTCCATGGGAAAGATTTCAGGGGTTCTGTGAGCTCGAATTGAAAAAAATCAACTGGTTATCTTTACTTTCTCTAACCTATAACTGATATTTAGCATTTCCTTCACTTATGAATGTATGTAATAAATAAATTACAGTAGTATTCATTTCACCTGACTGGCAAAGAGGTCTGTAGAACAAAAAAGGTTAAGAACCCCTGCTTTAGAATATAAGATACTAGGATATAAAATATGGATTGAGAATGGGAGCTGATGGTTAATGTATGTAGAATTTTTAATAAGGTTTATTGTAACAGTGTGGAAATGAGTAAAGTTGATGGTAACACATTATAGTGAGTATAGCTAAAATTGCTGATTTATATATGTGATTGTGGCTAAAGGGGTAGTCTAGGAATGTCAATGTCAATTGAAAGGAAAGTAGAGGATAATCTAAGGACTGCATAACATAGTGATTTCATTGGTGGATGAAGATTGTGGTTAATTACAAATAGAAGAATGTTCTTTTATTACAAAATTTTAAGAATATGGTGATACCCAGGGAAATTACAAATAATGTACCTTATGGCCGATAGTTAACATTAATATTGCAATATTTTTGCAGCAATGACAAAGAAGATATTATATCAATTCTAAGGGTCAACAATAGAAGGGGTATATGGGGGTACGGGATTTTTCTTTTGGAGTACTAAAAACATTCTGAAATTGACTGAGGTGATGACAGCAAAACATGTGATGAAAATGAGAGCCACTGAATGTGCACTTTGAATGGATTGTACAAAGCATGGGACTGTATAACACAGGGAATACTGTGGTGGTGATGGCCTGTGGTTAACAGTACAAATATGAGAATATTCTTACATGAACTATATATAATACTAATACAGGATGTTAATTTTAAGGAATTAACCTTATAATTAACACCAAATTTGAGATATGTACACCTAAAAGTACACTAAATTTAAGATAAGATCTATTCTTAGTAGTAATATTTTGACGATGCTCCTTCATCATCTGTAACAAACGTTTCACACTAATGCAAGGTATCTGTGGTGGAGTGAGGTATGGGAGTCCTATATACTATGCATGTTTGCTTTGTAAATTCACAACTTTTATTATACACTTATCGTTTATGTATGTTCATGTATGCATGATATACTTCAATAAAATTTAAAAATGACAATTCATAACTGGTGGGATATGACAGGTATAATTTAAAGTTCCTATAATTTTTATAGGAAATAATGTTAGTACTTTAAAATGAAAGCATTAATACTGTCAGAAATTTCAACTCATTTTTGCGATGATGAAGGTATATACATATTAAATAGATGCATAAAATATTGTATTGTTTTATGATTTATGCAAATATAAATAAATATAAACTTATCTTTTTAATTAAACACATTTTATATTATTTTTATTCTAGAAGTTGTAGGTTTACAGAAAATTCAAGAAGAAAATAGTTTCCATATTACCTCCTCCATTATTAACATTATGCATATTGTGGTATATTTGTTACATTTGTTGAAAGAATATTAAAATTGTACATTTAACTATAGAGTTCATTGATTAAAATGTTTATTTTAGTAAGGTATATACAATCTAATTTTTTAATCACATGAAAAAATATATTTCAGTGTTGTTAATTATGTTCACACTGTTGTGCTACCATCACCACCATTCATTACCAAAACGTTTCCATCATCCCAAATAGACACTGTACAATTTAAGCATTAACTCTCCATATCCTACCTTCATCCCATCCCCTGTTAACTTATAATATCTGAATCTATGAATATGCTTATTCTAATTATTCCATATCAGTAAGATCATACAATATTTGCCCCTTGTTGTTTGGCTTATTTCCCTCAACATAATGTCTTCAAGATTCATCCATGTTGTCACAAGTATAAAAACATCATTCCTTATCCTAGCTTAATAATATTCTTTTGTATGTATGTACCACCTTTTGATTATCCATTCATGGATTGATGGAAACTTTGGTTGCTCAGAAAGCTAAGTATAGAATTACCATATGACCCGGCAATCTCATTTCGAGGTATATACCAAAAAGATTTGAAAGCAAGGACTTGAACAGATATATGCATAACAATGTTCATAGCAGACTTTTTCACAATTGCCAAAGGATGGAAGCAACCCAAGTAACCTACATGTGTTTTAGATATTTTTCTCATAATTAATTTTGTATTATGTTATTCAAGTAATCCATATATTTTTTAAAAGTGTGGTGTTCTACAATGATTATTTTTTAAAGTAATATACATACAATAGGTGAAATAAAGAAAACTGTGATCAAATGCATTTTTAGAAACATTGCATATCTCTTAGTTACTGTATATATTTTCAAAACTTATGAACATCTTAAGGGTTCAGAGAAGACTATAAATAATGGACTAATTAAGCAAATTAAAAATGCATTTTACAGGTTGAGGGAGTGGGGTATACAGGAATTCCCCTACATTTTTTATGTATCGTTTATGTAATCTAAAGCTTCTTTACAAATAAAAATTATAAAAAGTTAACAATTTGAAGAAAATTCATAAAAAAATACATTTTACAAATTTATTAACACACCTGACTCTTTCACCCCCAAGGTTTTTTTTTTTTTTTTTTTAATTTTATCTACTGGGACTGGGGATTGAATCCAGGACCTCCTATGTGGGAAGCCAGTGCTCAAACACTGAGCCACATCGGCTCCTCCGAGTTGTTTTTTTGGTTTGTTTGTGTCCTTGTTCTTTGTTTATTTTTAGGAGGCACCAGGAACCAAACCAGGATCTCCTGTGTGGGAAGCAGGAGCTCAACTGTTTGAGCCACATCAGTCCTCCAAAGTTCTCTTTTAACTTAATGTCCCCAAGAACATACTTGTCATTTCACAACATTGAATTTAATAGAAACAAAACTATTTTCTTTTAATATCTCAATATAGCATTCAGAGTAATATGTTTACTACAAACATTAGGTGATGTTACCTTCTTATCAAAATGCTCAAATATTCACCCATCTTACTCAGAGTAAATGCTGATGTCCTGAGTTTTCTGTCAACGGCACACATTCTTTGAACACTGTTGTTTTGTCCTTTCTGCTCTCATCTCCTACAAATCTTTTTCTCAGCCCCTTACCATAAACATATTGGCTTCCATTAGCTATTCAAGCATGCAAGGCACACACCCTCCTGCCTCAGGACTGTCTCTTGCACATGTAGTTCCATCTGCCTGACACATACTTCCTTCTGAAAGTGTATGATTTTACTCAACTGCTACCATTTTAGGGAGCACTTCTATGACCACAGTTTTAAATTACAGCAACCTGTAACACGTTGTATTTATTTCTTTGCTTTACCCCATCACAGACCTCTTCACTTGCTATTATATATTTCATTTACTTATTTTTGTAAATAAATAAATCCCATGAATGTAATCTTCCTGAAAATATGAAATTCTTTCTGTTTTATTCACTGTTGTGTCTCAGCCACTAGATAAGAGTGAAGGGAGAAAGGAGGTAGTCTATAAATATTAGGTGAATGAATGTATTATTGTTTGCAGGTCATGGCGGGGTACGCTAAAACATAAAATATGCATTTCTAAAAATGCCTCAATAAACTTATTAAAGTAAAACTTTATTTTTATGTATCTGCAGCATTACTTTCATGGTTTTCATGTAAAAAGGGATTAGGCTATAAAATATTCTCTTTTAAAATTGTCTTGGCAGTTAGAATAACTATTTTTAAGCAAATCAATTTTATTCTTGATACAAATTAGAATAAAAATTTGTTAAATTTACTCTTGAGTTACAAATATTCACTTAGTGTTGAATTAAAATAATATGTTAAGAAAATAACAATGATCAAAATTGAACCCGAAAGAGAAGTTATAAGGAGAATAATCATCAGAGATGAAATTAAGTTTATAATGAAGTATCCACAGTCAAAAGATAAGCACCAGATGTATATGTATCAATGACAAATTCTATAAAATATACAAAAATACTCAACTCGAATGTTATTTAATCTATTCCAATAATAAAGAGATATATAGTTATATAAATTAGGAAACTTTCTTATAAAAACCTTGCAAAAATTTACAACATAAAACCTACACACAATTCCATTATAAGTGCATAATAACTAAACTTTTACTATATTAAACACACCACTGGGAAGCGGCTGTGGCTCAATCAGTAGGGCTCCCGTTTACCATATGGGAGGCCCCGGGTTCGGTTCCCGGGGCCTCCTGGTGAAGGCAAGCCCGCCCGCGCGGCGTGGTTGGCTGACCCAGCGAGCACAAGCAGCAAGGGGGGGATAAATAAATAAAATCTTTTAAAAAAATAAAATAAACACACCACTGCAATGGAAATCATTCCAAGGATAACTTTCATAATATTGGAAAAATTCACTAAATTAATATGTAAAAGTAAAAGACTATATCATCTTCCTTCATAGATGAATAAAGACATTAAATATAACTTATTATCAATTCTTTTTAACAAGAACAATCACCTTATAATAAAACAGCAATAGATCAGCGTCTCTTTATTATGACTGCATCATTTTGGGTTATTTAGTTGCAGAAAGAGGATCCACTTTTGACTAAGATTAGCAAATATTAAATATGTTGCAGGTAGTGAGTACAAATGATTGAGAGAGTAGAGATCAAGACTTGGAAGGAAAACAAGAACCATTATACTTTACCTTCCTTACACTACAGTTCGTGAAGCTATGCGGTGATATTTCATAAAGGGTCCATGTATCAAATATAGCACTCCAGAAAATTAAGTCTGTCAAATAAAATTCACTACCAATATTCATTTCCACACATCCTCAATATATTAGTAAAGATGAAGTGGCAGTATTTTCAATTTTCAACATATTTATGTTGTTCTTTTTAATATATTTGTGAGGTTTTAGAAATTATTAGTTGATATGGATTTTAAAATTTATATTAAATGAAATATTTTATCAGACATAACTCCAAGTACCTCACTAACATTTCATTGTGATCTAATTTGATTTTCACTGAAAAGGAAATACACACACATACACACAGAAAAAAAAACATTGGGAGAGTGTGGTTTAAATTGTGATTAGATACTCAGTCATTAGACAATGAGGTATTTCACTCTAAGCAAAACACCTACCCAGAATCTTAAAGTGAAATGGGGCTGCTGATTTCTGTTCTTTCAACATCTGAATAAACACACCATGTTAAATTTTATAGGATTCCCTAAGAATTAAGTGCAAAAATAAAGGTTTTTACTAGTTTTCCTCATATTATTACAAATATATTTGCATGTTGCAGCAAAACTTAAATATTGAAACTGAATCCACACATCTCTTTTCCTACAGAATGATGATAGAATCTAATGGAATAAGCAATAAAGTGTGTAAGTTAATGTTAGGGATAATAATTCACCATTACTTTTATTTTTCAAAGTTCTGGTCCAAGTGTAAACTTATGCAGTAGATTAAGATATATCTTTAAATAAACGTCAAGTATTCCTTGTGTACATGAAAGCAGCTTGGGGTAAAAATTACTAACATTATTTTGAAAGCCATCGAGTGAATTCCAATTGCTTTTCTATGCACTGAATGTGCTATCAAATGGCAATTACGTATATATTAACACATAGCTGGTTTTATATAGTGAGGCTTTCTCTATTTCCCAGTTAACATAACTGAATTTTATTATAATTAAACAACTTAGAATCAAAGCAGGCACTAAAACCCAATTATTGGTAAACAGAGATAACAAGGACGCTTTTATTAACAATTCACACATCAGCAAGAAAAACATCCATAGACTCCAGAGAGTTGGGCAGACAAGAAATTGTTTAATTTTCCCTCTGTAATCCAAGAATTGCTATATTAAATAGAATCTGCTACATATACCAAACAATCAATTCCTCTTAAAACTAAATTGGACTTGACAGGAGTAGAATTATTATCATACATGAATCATTTTATTTTAAAAGAGGACCTTAGAGTAAAAATCCTTTCATATAGTCTTTTAGGTAATTAAAAATGTTAACTTCAAAATAAGGACCTATTTAGAGAAGAGAGAAAATAATATTAATATTCCAATGGAATTGGGTTAATTTTACATCATTGATCAAAACATATTTTCTTCACAGATATGTTAACTCTGAAGTATTGCCTGTTTTTAGATGAAATTTAATAAATTTTACTCTCAATTCTGAGGTTTTAATTCTTTATCACAGCATTACTTTGCAATTCAGTCTTCAGATATTGTTCGTTTGATGGAAAGAAATTAGAAAAAACGAAGAGACAAGTGAAAAGTTTCCTCTAAGTTGGTTATTTATTGTTTGGTCCTAACACTGAAACTGCTAATATTATATATTGCATCACATTGTTATATTAAAGAACAGTAAATTAACAAATTCATAGAAAATGTCCATTAAATTTTAGCCTAAATATATATTTTTAAATTATAATAACCCCTGAAAATTGAGAATTCAAAAGAGTCTCACATTATACTTATGTAGACAATTTTAAATTGAGTTGCCATAATGACCTCTATTTTTTTCTCTTTCTGTTGCAACCAGTCAATTCAGGTTAAATTGCTCTGTCTTTTTCACTGCAATTTATTCACTCTCCAAAAACATGTTATTTAAAGCCTTTAAATTTTAGTTAATGGGCGTTAAGTTGCAATACATGTCTTGATTTTAGAATAAGAGAGGGCCAGTAAAGGCAATTGACAACCCCAAGTCACAAAAAGAGTATCCATATCTAGTCATGCTTCATTTAATATAGGTCTTTACCTTTGACAGGTAAAATATAGGGTAATTTTTGTTTGTTTTTGGGTTTTATTTTTTTTCTTCCTTATTTTTCTTTTTTGGTGGAGTAATATAATTTGGTGGATTTATATAATTTTTATAAACTCTCCCCAGTAAATGTTACCTTGTAAAATACAATTACTAGAGACTTAGTTCATTTTATTGCTTGATCTGAGATGGAATCACTTTACAGAAATCATCTTCATTTTATTGCTTGATCTGAGATGGAATCATTTTACAGAAATCATCTGGGTTCTCCCAAAAGGTAAATTTACTTTCCTTATAAAACAGGGCCAGAGTTATTTTAACTTCTATGGAACTTTATTTTGTGCCCGAATCAAGTTTAATGAGTTTTAATATATCAGATTAAAATGACAGGAAATTAAAATCTTAAGAAAAAGATTATAAAGATGTTAAAAAGTATTTTCTCTTCATAGCCAATGAATTATGTTGATAAATGAGATGAGAGAGAGAGAAGGAAGGAAGGAAGGGAGGGAGGGAGGAAGGAAGGAAGGAAGGGAGGGAGGGAGGGAGGGAGGGAAGGGGGTTAGGAGGGAAGGGGAGGGAGGGAAGGGAAGGGGGAGGGAGGGAGGGGAAGGGGGAGGGAGGAAGGGAAGGAGGAAACAACAGTTTTTGTTCCATTGTTGGGCTACTTTGGAAGTAGAAAATTAAATGACCCTATTATTATTTAATTTACTCATTTTTTTCTAGCTTTTTTCAATCAGCATAGATACTTCCATCCTGTGGCTTGTATCAATAGTTCATGTCTTTTTACCACTTAGTAGTATTTCATTGTACATATGTAATCAAAAGTGTTTATTCAACTGTTGTTAGATACTTGGGTCCTTTCCAGTTTGGGGCTAATAAAGTAAAGCTGCTATTAATATTCATTAAAGTCTTTATCTGGACATAGTTCATTTCTCTTGAGTAAATACCTAGGAGTTGAAATTCTGGGTCTTATGGTGGGTGCATGTTTAACTTTTTTAAAAACCGCTAAATGATGTTTCCCAGAGGTTGAACCAGTTTATATCCAGATCTACCAGATCCTCACCAACATTTGGTCAACACTTGTTATAGTCACACTATTTAATTTTAGCCATTCTAATTTATGTATAGCAGTATCTCTTTGTTATTTTAATTAGTAATTTTTAAATCATGAAAAATGCTTAATTCATTTAATATTATTTGCCATTCATATTTCTTCTTTGGTAATATTTACTCATTTTTCTGCTCTATTTTCACTTATGTTTTTAATTGGCTGTTTGATTTATTACTACTGATTTTGAAAGGTTTTAATATATCTTAGATGGAAGCACTTTTTTCCCTGTCTCTTCTTTCTGTTTCAATGCTTTAAAGATCTTGCCCTATTTTCTTCTGGCCTGCATTGATTCCATCAAAGATCTACTGTCCTTCTTTTCTAAGTTCTGCTGTACATATTGTAAATCCCCACACATATTACTCTTAGAATTTTCTCTTTATCATTAGGTTTAAGAAATTTGATAGTGATGTACCTTACTATAATTTTATTCACACTTTAGGGGTTGAGTTTGTTCAGAATCTAGATCTGTGAGTTTAGAATTTGAGAAATGTTTGACCATTATTTTATCAAGCATTTTTTTCAGTCACTCAGTTAACCTTTTCTTCAGAGATTTCAATGATCCAATTTCTGTATATTAGGCCACTTGGAATTCCGGAGCTCATAGAAACTGTTTCTGTTCTTTTTTCTTTTCTTTTTTCCTTCAGCCTTCTGTCTGTTTTTTTGTTTGTTTGTTTGTTTTTCGAGGGAATACTTTCTACTGGTATGTTTTCAAATTTACTTTTTTCTTCTGAGAGCCTAATATTCAGCTAATCCCATCTAGTGTATTTTGTTTTCATTTCAGATATAATAGTTTTCATCTCTATAATTTTAATTGTGTCTTTTTGCATCTTCCATATTTTTATTTAACATACCCAATCTTTTCTCTGCCTTCTAAAACTAATGGATCATAATTACAATAATAATTATAATTATTTTTCTGTGTCTATCACATGTGTCATTTTGTATCAGTTTTGATTGTAATTTTGTGTATTTTTCTCATTATTTTTCTAATGGTTTTCAGGACAAGCAATTTTTTTTAAATTTTGTGTGCCAGAAATTGGGTCTTAAACCTTGTTGCATACTTTGGAAGTACAGTATGGTTTGCTGCCTTTCCCTGTGACCCACAATTAAAACCTCTCTTTGGGAGCTGTTATATGGGTAGGACAGTAATTGAAAAGGAAAGCCTAAGGACAGTTATATTACTCGAAGGAAAGCTAAAGAATGCAACTTGGGACTGCATAACATAGTGAAACCTCATGGAAAATATGAATATGGGTGATATTGCATATGTAAGACCATTTTTACAAAATATAAATACAAATAAACTAGAGAGAAGAAGCAGAATAGCAGCTATGTATGGCAGCAGAAGCATAGAGAGATTGAGAGGTGATGAGTCGTGTTTGTTTGGTTAGTTTTTGTCTTTTAATATTATTGTATTGTTGCTGGAATAATGAAGATGCCCTAGGAATGATTGGAGTGATGAATGTGAAAATAGTGATTATACCAAATGTCACTGATTGTACACTTTGGATGGAATTATTCTTTATTATTATGTATCAATAAAATTGATTTGTTAAAAAATTTAAAAAATAAAACCTCTGCTTGGAAACAGATGTGTTGCCTGCCTCCTAGGACAGATGGGGATGTGAACTGACCTTCTCAGGGCACTTTGAGATAAATATTTCCCACCCATTCCTTCTCCTTTTGTCTCTATCATATATAAATATTATCATACTGTGTATGTAAGTTTTATGGCACCTGGCCCACCCCTGGAGCTGTATATTTTCCTAGCAGAGAGAAATCAGAGTCCTCCATTTTGTGGCACAAGAGGGGTTCACATATGACAACTCCCTGTGTTGGCCAGTAGATTGAGACCCCAGATCATGGAGTGCTAATGCCCACTAGTCAAGCTGTCCTTACTCTTGCTTTTTATGTGAGTAAACATTGCTCCATCAAGTGCTTGTATGTCATGCTTTGTTGGTGACCCTGACACCTGCAAACCACAGAGATGATTAGGACATTAGGACTGCTGTTCCTGGTGTCAGTCACTGTTATGCTTTTTGCTAATTTCTGTGCATTCTCTTAAATACTTAGACATAGACTTGCCATGTTACCAAGCAATTTCACTCTTACGAATTAGTCCAAGAAAAATGAAAACATAAGTCCACACAAAGACCCATCCAGTAAAGTTCATAGTAGCATTATTCACAATAACCAAAAGTGTAAACAATCCAAATGATCATCAACTAGTGAACAGTTAAATAAAATATGGCTTATCTACACAACTGATATTACCCAGCAATAAAGATTGATGAACTACTGATACATGCTACAACATGAATGAAATGAAAAATATTTTGCTCAGTAAAATAAGCCAGTCACACAAAAAGTAATGTACAATATATGATTCCATCTATATATAATACCAGAAAAACTAATTCTCTAGATACAAAAAAAATAAATTAGTGGTTTCCCAAGGCTCAGAGTGCAAATAGATAGTGAGCATAAATGGGCATGAGTTTTCTTTTGAAGGAGATAGAAATGTTCTAAAATTAGATTGTGATGATGGTTGTACAACTCTAAATATACTAAAAATTCATTTAAAGGTGTCAAATTTTATGATATATAAATTCTATCTCAATAAAAATTCACTGAGCAACTGCTTTATGTAAAACACTTTGCAGATATAGGAAATATAGAGGCAAGAAAAAGATAAGCATTACCTTCAATGGGATTATCTATCGAGTATATAGTGAATGCCATAAACAAAAAGATATATTGAAATGTTAGGGAGACATAAAGGTATATTTAAAAGTAAATGGTTGGTAAAAATGAAGAATGTTTTTTTTCCATTTGGAAATGGACTCTCTCACTTTAAGATAGATTAGATAGTGTATTAGTCAGGGTTCTCTAGGGAAACAGAATCAACAGGCGATATCTGTCAATAATATGAGACTTGATAAGAGTCTCTCACATGACCGTGGGGATGCACAAGTCCAAGTTCTGCAGGCAGACTGCAAACCTGGGGCTCCGATGAAAGTCCAAAGAAGGTCCCTGATGAGTTTCCAGAAGTTGGCTGTCCAATGACAAGCTGGGAAATTCTCTCTAAATGTTGAAATCACTTCCCCTTTTAACTGATTGGATAAAAGTGTCATCCATTGCTGACAGCAATCTCCCTGATTGATGCAGATGTCATCAACCATCCATGCAGTAAACTCACTGGTGACCAAAGTCCATAAATGTTATTTTATTACAATTAGCCCATGCTTGCTTGATCATACACCTGGACACAATTACCTGGCCAAGTTAACACATTAGACTAACCATCACAGATAGATAGGTAAGTAGATAGATAGTTACATAGATACAAAGATAGATAGATAAATGGATATATGTGGTAGATTGAGATTATTTATGAATTCCAAAAAGACACATTATGTTTGTAAAGAGGTCTGTTCCTCTGGGCCTGACAACCTTGTGATTGTATTAGATTTGTCTGAGATGTCTGACTAAATTATGTTAAGATTAGGGCTTTGATTCAACCATGTCATTAGAGTGTAACTCAGCTTTGAGTCCCAGCCCCCTTGGTGGGCTGAGAAAACAGACTCTCACAAGGAAGTAGATACACAGAGAAGAAGAACACAGAAGGAGATACATGGCAGAGGCCTTGGGAAGAAAAATGACCCTGATTGTCTACAATGACCTTGTGAGGTGAACAGAGCAGCTGAGCCTGGAAAGAAATGAGCCCTGGGAAAAGAGATGAGACTTATGCCAGTCTACAGCTGAGACTGGAAGAAGCTGGGACCACAAGCCTTAAGAGGAGGAAGGAAGGATAAACCCTCGCAGACATTGCCCGCCATCTTGTGTCAACATGTGGCAACAGAGTTTGGTGAGAAAATATCTTTTATGACACCTTGAGTTGGACTCTGTAGGGTCTTGTGACTGTAAGCTTCTACCCCAAATACTCTTAAAAAAGCCAAAAGAGTTCCATTACTTTGCTTCAGCACCCCTTTGGCTGACTAATACAACAGATTAGATAGATAGATAGATAGATATAGATAGATAGATAAAGATAGATATAGATAGCTATAAATATAGACATAGACATAGACACAGATATAGATATAGATACAGATACAGATATAGATAGATATAGATATATAGTTTGGCCTGAAAACAATACAAAATTTTTGGGTTCTACAATAAATGAAAATTTTATCATGATCATTTCTAAATCAGAAAGAAAAAAATTAAAACCCATGTCTCATATAAGTAGAAAAAGATATGCTTTTATTGTATTTTTAAGAAACATCAGATGGGAATTATTCAAATAAACTATCCTATCATTTCATTAAGTTACTATTGTTAACTACTATTTAAATTTAACCATTAATAGTGGGTAGCATAAGATTAGTATTAAATAGCCTATTTTTAAGATGTATATTGTGAATGTTATAGCAATGCAAATGATTAGGAAAGAGTAAATGCTAGTTTCAACTGAATGAATGAATTAGCAGATGGATGAATAAACAAATGAATTAATGAATTATTGATTATATTATAATAGAAATATTTTGGAGTATATATGAGCACATGATGTTTTATGTAGTGCCTTAGTAAAGCATTGTTGGGCAATTAGTTTTAAAGAATAATTTGTCTAATTACATGTATTTGCACTTTGAGTTTAGAAGATTCTAATTACTAAGACAGAAAACAATTAACATGCTATATTCGTATTCAGAATCAATATTTACTACAGAAAAAAATTAAGTCACATTTTAAAACAAGAAATTATATCATGAACTGAATAAGAAATGCCTCCAGGAAAGTGTTGCTTGGGATTTATTACTTTAATGCATCTGGGTGAAATGACTTGCCAGCTGAAAGATTTTATTATGCCATGTCTCTGAACTGTCCTTAATCCTCACTCATTACTGTAATTGAACAAGAAGGACAAGCACATTTTACTTCTTATTTCCTTGTCAAATATCTGTTTCACATCCAGAGATTTTTCTCACAATGCATCCAGAATAGTCTTTCTAAAACATGTCATGTCATTTCATTCCTCTGCTCAAAAATTCTACTGGTTTCCCATTACAGCCAGAGTAAATTCAAAAAGTACTAGCTGTGTGACTTGGGCTTATATCCCACCACTCTCCTCCTCACTTACTTCTCTGCAGGCTTACTGGCCTATTTGATGTTTCTCAAAAAACATGCATAGCCAGGGCATTTTCACTTAGTTACCCCTCAGGCAGAAATGCTGCACAGATAGATAAATGAATGGCCAATCCCCTGCCTTATTGAGGATCCTTCACTAAACACATTAACTAAATAGGACTAACTTGTCTCTTTTTTCCCTTTAAGATGCTCCATTTTTTCCCCCATCTCAACATTTAATAGAATATAGAATACCAGCTCATATTGGTAGTAGGTCTATAAATAGAAGCTTTACTTCTGTATTATTAAAGGAGGGAGTCAGGCAGGGGACTAAACCAGGGATCAGGCTTTCAGGCTTTGTCCTTGGTAATTTAGATCAGAGAAACATGCTTGGGTTTCACAGCACCACATAACACACAACATCATTAAATGATATGAGTATCTGCAAGGAAGATAATTTGGAGGAGGCTAAAGAAAAATAATATCTGACTGAAATCTTTCTTGGAAATATCCTGTTATTTGTTATCTATCTCTGCCCATCACTTTGGTTGTTCTCTAGGGTACATAGCTCCAAACCACCACATGGCCTTCATAGGTTTTATCTGATTCAGCTAGTGATAACCTTATTTGATATTTGAATTGATAAATGGCAATTAGTCATAGTATAATAAACTTGAATAAATTAATGTCAAGTAATGACTATTCAACTAAGCTTTACAAAATGGAAATTGTTCTTTCTTGTTTTTATCTAACTAAAATAATTTTGAAGCATTTCTATTACAATTGACATCTGATAATAAAGTCAGAAAAGTAACAACAGATTTTCACACAATTCATTCAGAAAATCTTTGAATCCAACATACTATCTAGTAGAATATTAATGAAATACCTGGTTTATGTATGTGTTTGTGTATGTATATAACCATTCTCTTCAAAAAGTAAAATTATCTAAAATATCCATATAAACAGTAAACAGTTACATAAATTAGGATTTTATGTTATTACTAACATTAAAAAAGAACTTGGAACAAACAGAATGTATCACAGTCAATTCAGCACAGTTAGGCCTGAAAAAAGGATTGGACTGTAGCTTGTTTGTTTTAAACCTGCTGACAGAAATTTTTAGTATGTGTATAAAAATATTAGGTGATATACAAGAATTATCATAACATTGGAGATGAATATATTTCTTTAATTTAGAAGTGAGATATTAGTTTTTGTAGTGAAATATAAATAGACTAATGTTGATAATTTTTATTTTAATAAAATAATTGATAATATTCAATTACAATGTACAACAAGTGAAATTATTTTGTGTCTTCTTTTTTAGCATAAAATATAAAACACATACAATCATGTGTGAATTATGAATACAATGGTGGCAGTATAAATGGAGAAAACAGAAAGCTGCTTATAAAAGAAATCCAATGTCCAATTCGTGTTTATGTCATGTGTAATGGGTTAAAGACCCCAAATTCTTTGACAATCTTGCCATCAATAGGTTTTCTTTTGTGTTTATATTTTCTTTTTTAATAAGCTTTTAAAAATTTGTTTAACAAATCAATTTTGTTGATACATATTAATAAAGCATAAATCAGCTAAAGTATACAAAAAACAGACAATCAAAACTCATCATCTTTCAATCTCTCTATGCTTCCCCTGCCATACATACCTGCTACTCTTTTTCCTTCTCTTATGTATACTTGTGTTTATAATTTTTATAAATAATCTTATATATGCAACACCTCCCATATTCCTGTTTTGCCTAAGGTTTTACTATCTTATATAGTCCCATGTTACAGCTTTTAGCTTTCCTTCCAGAATTATACATAACTTTAGTCTTTCCCTAGGTTTCAACCACTGTCACACCCGCAGAATAGCTCTGCTAGTTAAAAACACCACGATATACTTTCACCATTTCTATTCATTTCCAAAGATTACAAACAAACATTTTACCAATTCTGCACAGATTAACCCTCTATTTTCTGGTGACCTTATTCTAATTATAAACTCCATGTGTTTACACAATATATTTAATTCATAATAGCACTATCATATAGTATTTGTCCTTTTGTGCCTGGTTTGCTTCACTCAACATAATGTTCTCCAGTTGCACCCATGTTATCATATGTTTCATGACTTTATTTCTTCTTACTGCTGCATAATATTTCATCGTGGGTATCACCACAATTTATATCCATGCATCAGTTGATGGACATCTGGGTTGTTTCCAACTTTTGACAATCGTGAATAACATTGCTATGAATATGCAGATGTTTGTCCATGTCTTTGCTCTCAGTTTTTCGGGGTATATATGTAGTAATGGCATTGCCAGGTCACATGGCATTCCTATATTCAACTTTCTTAGGAACTGCCAAATAGCCCTCACAGTGGCTGTACAATGCTACATTCCCACCAACAGTGAATGACATTCACAGTTTTCTAACTTTTTAATTGCGGCCAGTCTAATAGGTGTGAAATAGCTCATTGTAATTTTGATTTGCTCTTCCCTAATCCCTAGTGATGTTGCACATTTTTTCATGTATTTCTTCACCATTTGTATTTCTTCTTTGCACAATTGTCTTCTCAAGTCTTTTGCCATTTTTTAGTCAGGTAGTTTGTCTTTTATTGTTGACTTGTATATTTTTGTATATCATAGATATTAAACCCTTATCAGATATGTGATTACCACATATTTTCTCCCATTGAGTTGGCTGCCTTTTCACCCTTTTGACAAAGTCCTGAGGTGAAAATGTGTTTAATTTTAAGGTGGTCCTATTTATCTATTTTTTGCTTTGCTGCTCCTGCTTTGGGTATAAGGTTTATGAAACTACTGCCTACCACAAGATCTTGAGTATGTTCCCCTACATTTTCTTTTAGGAATTTTATGGTTGTAGCTTTTATATTTAGGTCTTTGATCCATTTTGAGTTAATTTTTGTATAAGGTATGAGATAGGAGCTTTCTTTCTTTTGGCTATGGATATCCAGTTCTCCCAGCAACATTTTTTGAAAAGACTATTCTAACCCAGCTGGGAGGGCTTGACTGCCTTTTCAAAAATCAGTTAACTGTAGTTGTGAATTCTTGATTCGTTTCCATTGGTCATTGTGTCTGCCTTTAGGCTAATACCACGCTTGTTTTTTTTACCACTGTAGCTAAGTAATGTGCTAAGTCTGGAAGTGAAAATCCTCCAATTTTGTTCTCTTTTTAAAGATCGTTTTGGCCATACGAAGCACATTGAATTTCCAAACAAATTTCATAATTGGTTTTTCCTATCTGCAAAAAAGGCTTTGGGGATTTTTATTTAGACTGAGTTGAAGCTGTAAATCAGTTTGGGTAGAACTGACATCTTAATGATATTAATCTTCTGATCCAAGAACACAGAATGTCCTTCCATTTATTTGTCTTTTTCAGTTTCTTTTAGCAATGTTTTGTAGTTTTCTGAACACAGGTCCTTTATGTCATCGGTTAAGTTTATTACTAAATATTTAATTATTTTGTTGCTATTATAAATAGACTTTTTTCTGATTTCCTCCTCAGATTGCACATCAGTAGTGTATAGAAACACTATTGATTTTTGTGTGGTAATCTTGTATCCCACCACTTTGCTAAACTCTATTAGTTCTAGTAGCTTTGTTGTGGATTTTTCAGGAGATTCTAGATATAGGATCATATCATCAGTGAATAGCAAAAGCTTTACCTCTTCTTTCATATTTGGATGCCTTTTATTTCTTTATCTAGCCTAATTGCTCTAGCTAGAATCCCTAGCACAATATTGAATAACAATGGTGACAGTGGGCATCCTTGTCTTCTGATTTCAGTGGGAAAGATTTCAATCTTTCAGCATTGAGTATAATGCTAGCTATAGATTTTTCATATATACACTTTGCCATATTGAGAAACTTTCCTTCGATTCTTATCTTTTGGAGTGTTTTTATCAAGAAAATGTGCTGTAATTAGTCAAATGCCTTTTTTGCATCAATTGAGAGCATCATGTGATTTTTGTTCTTAAACTGATCAATTGGTTTATTACACTATTGATTTTCTTGTGTTGAAGAACCCTTGAATAACGGAGATAAAACTCGCTTGATCATGGGGTATAATTCTATTAATGTGCTTCTGGATTCTGCTGTAGATATTTTGTTTAGGATTTTTGCATCTATCTTCATTAGAGATATTGTTCTGTAATTTTGTCTTTTTGTTGTGATTTAATCTGGTTTTGGTATTAGGGTGATGTTGGCTTCATAGAATGAGTTTGGTAGTGTTCTTCCCTGTTCAAATTTTTGGAAGAGTTTGAGCAAGATTGGTATTATATCAACGTTGAAAGACTGGTAAAATTTATTTGTGAAGCCATCTGGTCCTGGGCTTTTCATCTTTGGGAGGTTTTTGATGACTGTTTCAATCTTTTCACTTGTGATTGTTTTGGTGAAGTCTTCTATTTCTTCTAGGTTCAGTGTAGGCGATCCGTGTGTTTCTGTAAATTTGTCCATCTTGGCTACATTGTCTAGTTTTTTGGCATACACTTGTTCATGGTATCCTCTTATGATCTCTCTTATTTCAGCAAGGTCAATGGTAATGCCCTCCTCTCTCATTTCTCATTTATTTATTTGCATCTTCTCTTCCTCACTCTTTTTTTGTCAGTCTAAATAAGGATTTGCCAAATTTGTTGATCTTCTCAATGAACAAAATTTAGTTTTGTTGATTGTCTCTAATTTTTGGTTGTTGTTCTCAATTTTATTTATTTCTGTTCCAATCTTTACTACTTCATTCCTTTGGCATGGTTTGTGATTAGTTTGCTGTTCTTTATCTAGTTCCTCCGGGTGTGAAGTTAGATCTTCAATTTTAGCTCTTTCTTCTTTTTTAATGTAAACATGGAGTGCTATAAATTTCCCTCTTCGCACTGCCTTTGCAGTGTCCTATGTTTTTATTTCTGTTTTTAATTTTAAATAAATTTTAGAATACATAAATGTTGCATAAAAAATATAGGGGTTTCCCATAAGCCCCCCCCCATACATTCCCACATTAACAACATCCTTCATTATTGTGGTGCATTTGTTACAATTGATGAACCCATATTGAAGCATTGCCACTAACCACGGATTATAGATTATTCATAGTTACTCTGTCTTGCGTAATTTTGTAAGTTATAGTAATATATATATAATGGCCTGTATCCATTATTGCAATGTCATACAGGACAATTCCAAGGTTCTGAAAATGCCCCCATATTACACTTATTTTTTGCTCTCCCTCCCCTCATAGCCTCTGGTGTCCACTGCCTTTATATCAATTATACAAGTTCTTCTATTGCTGAATAACGATAAGTCTATGGTAGAATAATAGTAAGTCTACTTTAGTCGATTGTTCATTTCCCAATACTGAGGATTTGGGGATGGTGATGCCCACTCTGCCTCTAATAAGAGGGGACTTAGAGCTCATGGGACAGATGGATGGAACTCTCTTGCTTGCAGTTACAGACACTCTCTGTTCCTTGGTATGTGCATTATCCATCATCATCACCTTGTAAGTTGTCCTGGGTGAGTCCAATGAACTGGAGAGCAGGTGTTGCAACTCTGATGAGATTCAGGGCCCAAGTGGCACATGGAAGGACCAGAGATTTAAGTCTCTTGAACATACACCTATCAACTATAGTACTAACTATAGGTTCAAATAGAAGGGGCAGAAGAGCCATGTGTAGGGAAAATACAAAGGAGTCCAACTCTGTCACACTGGGGAGCATAAATTCCAAGGTAAGGCCCATTGGCAGGGCACCAAACTCCTGAGCTGTCCACCCTGCCTATATTGTCTGGATGTCTCCAGAGCCCTCAGGAACATCGCTATTTGAGGAACTATTAACCGTAGCAGTCAATGAGGTCCTGCTGAGATGTGCATAGGTGATCTCACTTTTATTCATCTCAACATATTTGCTGAATTTTTTTGCAGTTTCTTATTTGACCCACTGATTATTTAAGAGTGTGTTGTTCAATCTCCATATATTTATGGATTTTCCCTTTTTCTGTCCATTACTGATTTCCAGCTTCATTACATTATGATCAGAGAAGTGTGTTGCATAATGTCAACCTTTTAAAACTTATTGAGACTTGTCTTGTGATCCAACATAAGGTCCATATTGGAGAAGGATCCATGAGCACTTGAAAAGAAAGTATATCCTGCTGTTTTAGGGAGAAATGTTCTATAGATGTCTGTTAAGTCTAGTTCATTTATCATATTAGTCAAGCTCTCTGTTTATTTATCCTCTGTCCAGATGTTCTATCCGATATTGAGAGTGTTGTATTGAAGTCTCCAAATATTATTGTATAGACGTCTATTTCTCCCAACAGTTTTGCCAGTGTGTGTCTCATGTATCTTGAGGAACTTGGTTAGGTGCATAAATATTTAGTATACTTATTTCTTCTTGGTGAATTTCCCTTTTTATTAATATATAGTGGCTTCTTCATCCTTTATTACAGTTTTGTATTTGAAATCTATTTTGCCTCATATTAGTATTGCTATTCTAGCTCTTTTTAGCTCACTATTTGCATGGAATACCTTTTTCCAACCTTTCACTTTTTAAATTAGTTATGCCCTTACGTCTGTGGTGGGTCCCTTGTAGGCAACACCTAGACAACTCATATATTTTTCTATCCATTCTATCAGTCTATGTCTTTTGATTGGGTAGTTCAAGCTATTTACATGCAATATTATTACTGTAAAGGCAATAATGTCATATGATCCTATTGTCAGTCTTCTTACTCTTTAGTTTATCCTTCTTAATAATCTTTATTTCTACACTCTATACAAATCAAATGCCCTTGCTTCTTTTTGTTTTTGTTTTGTTTGTTTTTCCTTTCAGGCTGCAGCACTCCTTTTAGTGTCTCTTGTAATTCTGGTAATTTGATAACATATTCTATCAGTTTTTGTTTCTCTGTGGAGACTTTAAACTCACCCTAATTTTTGAAGGACAGTTTTTCTGAATGCAAAATTTTTGGCTGGCAGTTTTTCTCTTTCAGTACCTTAAATACATCATATCATTTTCTTCTCTCCTTCATGGTTTCTGATGATATGTTGACACTTAGTCTTATACGTTTTCTCTTGTATTTGCTGCTTTACATTTCTCTTGCTGCTTTCAGTGTCTCAGGGTATTTCTGTTTGAATTTATTCTGTTTGGTGTACATTGTCCTTGGATACTGATATTTATGTCTTTCATATGGGTTGGGAAGTTTTTGGTCATTAATTCCTCAAATATTCTTTCTGGCCCTTTTCCATTCTCTTCTTCTGGAACACCAATAATGTGAATGTTTATGTGTTTCATGTTGTCATTCAATTCCCCAAGACTCTGTTACATTTTTTTTATCCATTTTTTTCTGTTTGTGTCTCTTGTCTTTTCAAGTTCAGATGTTCTGTTTTCAAAATCAGTAATTCTGTCTTCAAGCAATTCAAATCTGCTCTTATGTGCCTCTAATATATTTTCAATCTCTTCCATCATGTCTTTCATTCCCATAAGTTCTTTTACTTTCCTTTACATGCTTTCAAATTGTTCATTATGCTTACCCAATGTCTTTTTAATATCCTTTAGTTCTTTAGTCATATTTTCTTCTTTAAGTTCTTTGAAGTGATTTAGGAGAGTTGTGTGATTTTCACTGATTAATTGTCTCAAACCTGTATCTCTTCAGGATATTTGGTTAGTTCCTTCAGGTTGGCCATCTCGTCCTGTTTTCCAGTATTGCTTATAACTTTTTGCTGATATTTAGGTATCCGAATATGTTGGTGAATTTACTCTGATGACCAATTTCTCTCTCTTGCTTATTTTTTTTCACAGCTCTTCTTTGGTATTTGGTTCAACTTATTTTAAGTCTTTAAAACTGCCAAGCTTATGTTATCAAAATCAAGCCAGGGACTCACTAATGGAGGGCAGATTTTGTCCCAGGAGTTAGGATACAAAGAGACCTGCAATTTCTAAACTGGCCAACAAATGGCTTTCATCAGTGCTCTTTTCCATGGAGGTGTTTCAGTCTCACTTTTCCTGTGTTCCTGTGTTGAATCTTCAGAATGAGTGGATATTCTAAGTGGTCTTGGCTGGCCAAATTCACTGAAGAAAAGCCTTCTGACTAACCCTCCATTTTCCCTTGAAACAGCTTACAGGGAGGAAGATGTCTGGTCCCCTCTCAGTTGAAATAAGCCAGAGGTTTTACCTCTGCTTAATATCTTGGATGTGGGGGAGGGAGCCCAACTCATATTTGTTGTTTCGGCTTCTTTGTCTCTCCATCCTCCCTCATACTTCTGGGAGTTGGGTAGCACTATCTTGGTCTGCTGACCCAAAAGTAGGTCCCTTGGAAAGCTTTTGGCTCTTTCTCCATTGTATATGTGAGAGTGTTGAACTCTGCCTGTCAGTCTGACATCATCTTTCCCCAAACTTTTAATTTTAAAATAGATTTAGATTACAGAAATGTTGCAAAGGTAGTGGTGTGAGTTTCCATATAGCTACGCTCAGTTTCCCCTGTTGTTAAAATCTTATATAATTAAAGTAGTCACAATTAATTAAACAATATTAACACCTTATTACTAAGTAAATTTCATACTTATTCAGATTCTGAAGTTTTTATGTTTTTCTTTTTTTGTCCCAGATCCTCATTTAGGATACTTTGTCACATTTAGTAGCCATGTCTCCTTAGACTTTTCTTTCTTTTTTTTTTCTTTTTTAATAGTTTCTCTGACTTTCCCTGCTTTTGGTGACCTTGAAAGTTTGAGGTGTACAGGGCAGGTTATTTTTTAGTGCCCTTCAATTGGTATTCATCTGATATTTGTCATATGATTAGACAGGGATTATGATATTTTGTGAAGGCCAAGGAGGTAAATGGTCATTCTCATCATGTCATATTAATGATACACATTTTCAAAATCCGGATCATTATTGAGATTAATTTTGATCAATTCAATGAGGTAGTATCTCTCAGTTTTCTCTACTGTAATGTTAACACTTTGTTCCCTCTTTTTATTTTCTCCCTCTCCATTTCCCTCTAGAAATCAATCAATATGTGCATCCCATAATTCACGAGTGTGGGATTCACTTCTTTGAGAGAAGATTATATAAAAATTTTTTAGAATTTACTTTTACATGGGGGATTCGATTACTATGCCCATTTATTTTTTCAATCAATTATTTATATAATTATTGAGTTATGGATACTGATTATATACCATCAATCTTAATGTGATATTTTTTTATTAATTTTGTTGCTCTAATTCTTCCAGCTTTGGTCATTGGGAGCTGTCAGTGGGCTCCTATATCCCTTTTATATCCCTCTATCAAGTAGATTTTTTAAAGCACTTCATTTTTCCTAGCACTGCAACATGCTCCAGGATCATATTATGTATTTTCTTTTCCCAATATAGGATCAGTCACTTCTTCAGAAAGCCGAGATACACTTTCATATTGAAAAATGATTTTTGAAAACAAATTTTGGTTGCTAAATGTGCTCATTGCTACTGCAGTGTTGTTGCTTTTAGGTATTCTCAGTATTTCAGAGCAAGAAAATATTTGTGCACATAGTAACCTTCATAAATGCATATAACTCTATCTGTATCTTTATCCCTATATAATATATCTTTATTCTTCTATTTATAAATCTATCTAGCTATCTATCTACTTAAATGCACTTGTATCAATATAAACCATGAATTCATACTGATGTCTCCAACTCAATCCATTATCATGTGTATCATTCTGGCCTACTTCCCTTGTTTGTCTATAAAATCCTTATTCAACAGAGGAAAACTTGGATCTCACTGTTGACCATTCGTTAAATGTTCATTTTCTTCATACATTTATAGTAGTAACAAAATTGTTAAACATTAACCTTGTGGGAGCCAACTTTATTAACTATTGTGCAGTACTTATGCACAGTTCCTATTTTCCTTTAGTGTTATAGACTAAACTTATTTCTAAAGTTACTTAGGTCAATACTCTCCCTACTCTTTCAGTGAGATAGTTTCAGAAATTTGTAATACTTTTCAATTTTTTTTTTATTTGTAATACTTTTGATTCTCTTGTCATGGTTTTCATTCTTCTTGATATTCCCCACCTTTCTTAATGATTTAACAATCTGCATGCATTAATGTTCACTCTTTGTGCTATAAAGTTCTATGGGTTTTAACAAATGCATAGCGTCCTGTAGTCACCATTAATGTAGCATAAAGAATAGTTTCACCACCCTTTAATTTCCCCTATGCCCCGTCTATTCAATCTGCCCCATTTCAAACACTAAGCAACGACTTCATTTTATTCATCATTTTAATGGAATCATACTGTATGTAACCTTTTCAGACTCATTTCTCACAGGTATTTAAGTTTTACCCATGCCTTTGAATTGTTTTATAGCTCATTCTTTCTTACTAAATAGTTTTTCAATTGTAGGGATGTGCCACCATATGCTTAGCCATTAAACAATTAAAGGACATGTGGTTGCTTCAAGTTTTGGGCGATTATGAATCAAGTTACCATAAACAGACATACGCAGGTTTTTCTAAAAAGTCATTTTCAAACAACTGGGTAACTTCATAGCAGCATGATTACTGGGAGTTATGGGAAGACTATGTTTTCCTTTAAGAAACTGCCAAATTGCCTTTCAAGGTGGCTGTACCATATTCCATTCCCAGAAACACTGAATGAGAGTTCCTATTGCTCTACACTCTCACCAGCCATAGGTATCTAATATTATTGTGAAAATAGCCATTTGAATGAGCTTGTAGGTAGGTGGGTTTTAACTCTCTTTTCTTTAAATCTGAGCAAGCCTTTATTATTCTTTGATCAATAGAATAGTGATTTAGTGATTCATTTTGGGGAAGAAACATGTAAGTCTTAAATATTATGAGTATTTTGATAAATGAAATAGATATATTTCCCTTTTATTCAGGTGTTTTTATTTTTTCTTAGCCATTTTTAAAATTTTTCTCTTAGATGTTTTTGCCCATCTTTTCTATGATTTGCCATTATTTAACATTTTTCATGCTTTTGTTAATGAAATCGTTAAAAAAAATTCTGTTCCTGGATGTGTTACTGATATGTATAAATATAATTGTTTGCTTTTTTGGTAGTGATTTATTTATTTTTTTAATTAGTGAAGTTGTAGGTTTAAAGAAAAATCATGTAGAAAATTCAGAGTTTCTATACATTGGTCCCCAATATTAATACTTTGCATTAGTGTGGTATTTTGTTACAATTGATGAAAGAATATTTTCATTTTACTATTAACTATATTGTTAATAGTTTAAGTTAGGGTATATTTTTCCCATATACCACTCTATTATTAACACCTTGCATTAGTATAATAGATTAATTACAATTCATGAAAGAACATTTTTATAATTGTACTATAAACTATCTTCCATTGTATACAATATGGTTCACTGTGTTTTACAGTCCTGTTTTAACTTTTGTAAAAGTATATTTTTATTAGAGATGTTGTGAACTTACAAAACAGTCATGCACATAAGTGGAATTCCCATACAACACCCTCCAACAACACACCATATTGTTGTGGAACATTTGCTGCAGATCACAAGATAACACCATCAGACTATTACCACCAACAATGGTCCACAGCGTACATTTGTTATATCCCTTCCATACAGCCCCCACTATTAGTACAGTATATCTCTGGCATGGATGCAAGAATATTACAATATTGTTGTTAAATATAGTCCACAGGTTACATTAATTGTATTTTTTCCATGCTTCTCCACCTTCTTACCACCATGCAATAGTGACTCTAGTTCACAGAAGGACACTTTCATATTTGTAATATTAACCACAATTCTCTTCCACATCTGGGTTCACTATGTTTTTAAGTCCCTATATTATTCTCTACCTTTCTTTGAATTGACATTTACATCCCTAGACAACCTTTTCCAGCCACGATCCCATTTATAAACCAGTTGCTACACGTTAATGTGTTACAATCAACTCTATCCATTTCTACACTTCACAGTCAAGTTAATTAAAAATTCTACATTCATTAAGCATGAGTACACCTTCTCAAGCATCCTCTTTTTTTTTTTTTTCAATTTTACCGGGAGGTCCTGGGGATCGAACCCAGGTCCCTCCATATGGCAGATGGACGCCCAACCATTTGAGCCACATCCACCCCCTCAAGCATACTCTTATTACCTGATAATGTATACTCTAGGTTTTAACCCCATGAGTTTATTCTTTGTATTTAATTCATATTAGTGAGATCATGCGATATTTGTCCTTTTGTGTCTGGCTTATTTCAATTAATATAATGTCTTCAAGGTTAATTCATGTTATCATATGTCTCTCAATTTCATTTTTCTTACACCAACACATTATAGTATTCCATGGTATGTCTATACCACATTTTGTTTATCCATTCATTGGTTGATGGGCACTTGGGTTTTTTCCATCTTTTGGCAATTGTGATTAACACCACTATGAACATTGGTGTGGAAATGTCTGTTCATGCCACAATTTTCAGTTTTTCTGGATATATTTCTAGTAGAGGAATTACTGGATCATAGAATAGTTCTGTATTTAGCTTCCTAAGGACTGCCAAACTGTCTTCCACAGAGACTGCACAATTTTGCATTCCCACCAATAGTGAAGAAATGTTCCTATTTCTCCACATCCTCTCCAGCACATACTGTTTTCTGTTTTTCCTTTAATGGTCATTCTATGCAGTGTGAGATGATATCTCATAGTCGTTTTGATTTACATTGCCCTAATAGCTAGTGATATTGAATATTTTTTCATTTGCTTAATGGCAATTTGTATTTTCCCTTGTAGAAATGTCTATTTAAGTCTTTTGCCCATTTTTAATTGGAATGCTTGTACTTTTGATATTTTTTGTTTGTTTTTGTAGCTTTTTTTAGATTTTTTAAAGTCCTTTTATTATAAGCAAAATTTTTACATTAGCTCTTTTTTTTTTAATTTATTTTTATTGTGGGTAAAAATCAAAATTCTCACAATACATACAAACATTTGCAAAATGATATATAAATATATATGCATATATGAGTATTTGCTTACAAAAATGTTGTTTATATATATATATACACACACATATCTTTTAAGAGGTGCTTAGATTACCCAAAATATTACATGAACCCACTGGGATTCCCACGTTGCCCACCTCCCACACCTCCCATCACATCCCACACAAGCATCTCCCACAGTGTGGCCCACAACCCTCAATGAACTTACACATCCTGGAGCCTTGCCACCAACCATAGACTGTGGTCACACTGTAGACCACACTCTCTCCCACTCAGTTCTGAGTGGTGTGTGCTGATTTAAAATGGCCTACATCCCAGTCCCCTCAGGATTGGGGGAAGAACTATGGACTAGAGTGGACTTGATGGTATTCTCTTGTTCAAATATGGTGATTCTAGCAATGCAAGAAATTATAACAATTAGGTGGAGCCAGTGGCCACTTGACACTTTTGGGGTAGGGAGGGGACGAGCAGTTGAAATACAGTGGCTTCTTTGGGAGTTGGAGGTCGTCCTGAGTACTGTTGTGGCAACGGATGTAGGATGGTGAAATTTTGATTCGTTTTGGGAAGAATTGACATCTTATCAATATTTAGTCTTTGAATCCATAAGCATGGAATGATCTACAATTTATTTACAACTTCTTTGATTTATTTTAGCAAAGTTTGTAATTTTCTGTATACATTTCTTTTTACAACTTTGGATAAACTTATTCCTAGATATTTGATTCTTTAAGTTCTTTCTTATTTATTTATTATAGCCAACACCCTAAAACAATCCAAGTATCTTTCAGTGAGTGACTGAATGATTAAACTATGATAAGTCTCTCTACATACATACCATGGAACACAATTATATGAGAAAATATATTAAACATAATTTTTTAACTTTTCACACAAATACAAATATCATCAGACTAGATTAAGGAAATATTAAACTATATGCTACTTACAAATCATACATCCACTTTGGTATTATGAAACAGAAAATTGGAAGTAAGAGTATAGATATTTATTATGCAAACTGCAAAATAGATGACCAGGCCAGCCATTTCAAATTTAGAAATATATACTTTAAAGCAGAAAGTGCTACATATGTTAAGGAGAGTTTGATTATAATGATTTAAAAGTTACGTCAATAGAAATATACCACAATCCTAATTTTTTATATATTTAACATCAGCATGTTTCCAAAATACATATACACACACATACACACAAATTTGATAGAACTAAATGCTGAGGTATAAAAATCCAAAATTTTATTTAGGGATTTTAGAAGACATTCCTCAGGTAACTCATGAAATTAGCAGATGAAGAAATTATTTAAAACACAGAAGATGTTCAAAACGATTAAGTAATTTGATCTAATTAATACATATTTAACACCATACCGAGCACCTGCTAAAATACAATCTTTTCAAGGGTAGAAAACTATTAACATTGTTTTGAGCCATGCAGCATGCAGCAATCAGTATCAAAGCTTTGAAATCAATTGTATGTCTGTTCTATAAACATGTGGAATCAAATTAGAAGGCAATATTAGAATTCTCATTAGAAAATCTCCTAATATTTAAAAATTGAGCTACACAAATCTAAGTATCCCCTAGGTCAATGAATATATCACAAGGTAAATGATAAAATATTTTGGCTCGAATTATTAGGAAAAATAGCATACCAAAATTTGTGGAGTTTAGATAAAGAAATACTCAGAGGGATTTTCTTTTTTTCTAATAACAAAATGGTAACCAATCCAAGTATCATTCAATAGTAATATGGGTAAATAAATTCTGATATAATTATACAAAATGATACAACAGCAATAAAAAAGAATCAACAACATATAGAGACAATATCATGCAATAATATATAGAAACAATATTGAGAAAGAAAAAAAGCTAGATGGAGCAGAGCATAGGTAGCATTATATTCCATGTATATTATATGCAAAATAGGATAGTGATTACCCGTAGGCATCTATATACTGCTGCAAAAGCTTTTTATCTTGACAAGGGTATTATTTGTATGGGATAGACATATGTAAAAACTCAACAAGCCTATACACTTAAGATTTATGCTCTGTACTATATGAAAATTCTACCTTCATAAAAATTAAACTATTCTGTGATACAATATTCCATCCCTCCATTTGACAAAATCCAATGTTGACAACACATGCATTTCTGATACTGAGAAGGAGAAAGTCTAATCTATTACTGTTGAGTATATACACTGGTGCAAAACTTCCTGGAGAGAAAATTTGCAGTATATATCATAATTACATATGTATATAGAATTCTTCTAGCAATTTTAGATCTTGAGATTTACCTTACTTGTTGTCTTAGATATGTCAAATAGCATATGTACAATTTTATTCATTTTAGCACTGCTTGTAATAGAAAAATACTGAAGCAAGGAAAATATCCAGCAATTAAAGACTGTTTTAAACAATTCACAGTATATCCACAAATGGAATGAAATGTACTGCAAAAGAAAAATAATGAGGAAATATTTTGGACAGATACTGAATTTCTCCAAGATATGTTGTTAATCAAAAAAAATCATGTGGTAATCTCTATCTAATGCTCTACCATTTATATTAAAAAGGAGGTCGGGAAGCGGCTGTGGCTCAATCAGTAGGGCTCCCGTTTACCATATGGGAGGCCCCGGGTTCGGCGTGGTTAGCTGACCCAGCGAGCACAAGCAGCAAGGGGGGGATAAATGAATAAATTTAAAAAAAAATTAAATTAAAAAAAAAAAAAAGGAGGTGATATAGGAAAATATTTGTTTCTACAAGCATTAAAAATAAAGGATACCTCAGGCATTATTATCAATTAAATTAATAAATTGTCCTTTAACCCAGTAAATATATTCTGTATTGAAAATAACTTAAATGAAAGCACAGGAAAGTGTCTAGGACATAGGTTTTAGTTTCAAATACATAGGAAATAAGCCTAACTATAGCAGTATGTGACAACAATATAGCAAAGGGTGACCTCTTCACTTAACAAAGATAGCAGATAGCATTAAGCAATCATAGAGCTTTCTTTGTTGCATCTCCAAACACAGCTTCAGACTTCTCATCACCATTACAAAGATAATTTATACCAAATTTGATATGAATATGAAAATATTTGACATTACTGCTACACTTAGAAGAAGTCTGTAGACTGTTTCTGGTATATATCAGTTTGCTATATTGACTAGAATCTTTTATTTTTTTGGTACTAATAAGTCTTTACTCATTGTATTATTCCATGGAAAAGAAGGGAAGGAGATAAGGTTGGCATGAGTTACAAAATGATAGCAGAAAGGAAAGGAATGACCCAGTATAAAATCAACCATCAAGTAAACATACACCAGTGATGGGGTCACCAAAGCCAAAGGGGGCTCAGTCTACTGCAATTCAAGAATGAGGGGAAAGAATTAGAGAAAGAACAGACAGGGACATATTTTCCTACCCTCCGCTTCTCCCCATTAATTCAAGATTACATGCAAAGCTTTGATTTCTAGCATTAAACATGGAGTTGCATTCTTCTGTCTCTTATTAAACAATCTTGTGGCTACTTTGACATAAGTTTCTTGCACCTACATAAAAATTCCTGAGTGATTTGGATATACATTCATCTTCCATACTTTGATCTCTTACCCCCACTATGTATATGGTAACCAATGTTGCCCCCCATTGTTTTTCTCTATCCTAGGATTGCTGATTAAGTAGATTTGGTCAATCTAAATACAGCAGTATTAATCGTTTGGTTTGAATCACTTCAAGGAATGGTCTTTAGACCTTGGGAATGAGGGATGGAGTGTTAATAGATTCCTCAGGTTTTTTGTACAAATCATTGAAAAGTTATGCAGATACCCCCAAAATTAGTGTATAGAGTGCTCTTGAGGGAAACAAACATAGAGGGATTATAAGCCTTCTGTAGGCTATTCCTCTAGGACCCCACCAGGACCTCAAGGAGATGGGGAGGGGGAACTGGATAGGGGCAATGGGTTAAGTTTTCAGGACAGAAGATCTGTAACTAGTATTTTTAATGTTTGATTTTGGAAGTTACCTTTTCTTGAAAAAATTGATGAAGACAGCCGTGTACAGCAATTTCTTCACTGCAAAATGCCCCACCCTCATGTGTGAGTAGGAGTTGTAATTAATCCATGTTCTATTCTATTCTCCAAACCTTGTGTCTCAGGTTTAAGTTTGCAGAGAAAAATGGAGTGCCTTTTTGACTCACACCAAAGCCATCTGCTGTACAAGATAGCTTCAGGAGGCTGCTTATGCATAATTTAGATTAGTGGAGATCAAATAGATGTACAAAAAGCCAGATAAGGATTAAGAAATAGGGTCAGTTCTATGCTTATATTTAAATTAATTTTATTGGGGTATGATTTACATATGTGGGCAAACCTTGAGTGTACGGTCACATATGTATTCTCTATGTAACCACCACCCAAAACAAGATATATAAAATTTTCATCATTCAAAAATTTCCTTCATATCTCCTCTAATTCAATCCTTACTCAGTGAAAAACTATATTGTGATTTTTATCACCATCACTTATTTTGCCATCTCTTTTCTTGAGAGAAGGCTATTGTTTTGAGGATTCTTCCTGCAATCATTGCAGAGGGGCAGGAGAGGTAATCAAATGCAGAGAGAATGGAGGACTTCTGGTTTTAGCATATACATGTACAAAACTGGAAAAAAAAATTCACATTTTTACAAAATCAATAACAATCTAGACAGGCAGAAAATCAATGCTTTTTTGTGAAATCCATCAGGAAGCTGAGTTCACAAGACACATGGACATTACAAAATCTGGGGAGACAGATAATTTCAGGCAGACATAGGACATGAACATTTGCTTTCCTGGACAGAGCACTGACAGATTCCATATAAGCTAATAGGAATATTAAACTATAAATTATTAAAATTTGAAGTTGATGTCTGAGTATATACTAGAGTAGAAAGCTCTTGAGGGAAGCAATCACAGGGGGATTGCAATTCTTTTGTAAGCTATTCCTCTACACCCCATCAGGATCTCAAAGAGATGATAGGGGAAATCCTGAAAAAAGAACCCATGTGGTGATAGGTGAGGGAAGGGAACAGAATCCACTGCAAAAATTATTCCATCTCCCTACATCTGTAGGGCAAAGCAAATGACCTGAGAGCACTGGTGATATTACACACCTGGGGAAAGTAAAATTTATAGAGTCCTAGAGACTTAGTTTCACTTTAGGGGAAAAACACTTTTAGTCTGCAAGGTGGAGGTTTTAAGGGTACAGACTAAGAACAATATTGAATCCCTACTGCAGCTGAAAGAAGGGAATATAAACTAGAGATACAATCCAAGACTGAAATTGAGTCAGAACATTAAAGAATGCCAACATCTCCCCAAATCTACCACTACACTAAAATCCCCTGGGAATATTAACACTGTATTATAACTAGGAGAGCTACAAAAGACACACTTTTGCTGAGAAGCAATGCAAAAAGAAGACTGAAAACCAAGAGCTGAGATACCAATAAACAAAGTAGAAGAATTTAAATTCCCTAGTGCCCATAGTAACAAGAAACTTAACCCTGGTAATCATAGCAACATAGAAAGTCAAATTCAGCCCAAATTCTTGCTATATTGACATATATCTTCACAGTAAAGGCTTATATGCATCATTATTTACAGCAGTACAGGCTGTCTGGCTTTCAACAATAACTTGAAAGCATAACAAAATGTAAGAAAAATGGTCAGAAAGTAAAGGAATCATTATAATCCGACTCAGAGAGGACACAAATATTAAATTATTGGACAGGGGATTTAAAATAACTGTGCTAAGTATGTAAAATACTCTAAGGTAAAATGTAGACAATTTGCAAGACTAGATGGCTGATGTTAGCAGAGAGATGAAAAAAAAAAAAAAGAATGGAAAGGGATGACTAAGAATCAACAAAAACATAATAACAGGAATGAAGAATGCCTTCTAAGGCTTATCAGTAGACTCAACAGAGTCAAGGAAAGAACCAGTGAATGTTAAAATACGCCAATCACCTTCTCCAAATCCTCAAGATTGAGGAAGGAAAACATGGACCAAAGTAGATATTATTCTGGTAGTAATAGAAGAACTTGTGACATTGATATAAAGATAGTGGTTAACAGAGGTTCTGAGGGCAGAGGAGGGTAAGAACAGGTGAAACATAAAGCATTTTTAAGGCATCAGAATTGTTCTTCATGATATTGCAATGGTGGATACAGGCCTTTGTGCATTTTGTCAAAACCTATAAAATTGTACAGTACAGTGTAAGCTATAATGTAAACTATAGACCTTGCTTAGTAACAATGCTTCAATATTTGTTCATCAAGTGTAACAAATGTACCACACTGAGGTAAGATGTTATTAATAGGGGAAAATATGAGAGAGGAAAGGGGTGGGGTATATGGGAATGCACTGTATTTTCGATGTAATCTTTCCATAATCTAAAACATTTTTAAAAATTAAGTTTAAAAAAGACAGGTCACACCAGATGTTCTGAGAGGAGGGAGAAATAAGAATATGTTTAACATGGGACATTTTTGGGATCTTGGAATTGCTCTAAATGACATTGCAATGACAGAAACAATCCATTATACATTTTGCCAAAACCTATAAAATGTGCAGTGCAAAGTGTGAACTATAATGGAAACCATTGACTACAGTTATTAGCAATGCTTCGATAAGTGTCCATCAATTGTAACAAATGTACCACACTAAAGCAAGATGTTGTTAATGGGGGAAAGTGTGGGAGGGGAAGGGGATGGGGTTTATGGGAATCCCCGAACATTTTTAATGTATCATTTATGTAATCTAAAGGTTCTTTTATAAAAAAAAAAAAAAAGGTCAATAGATATTAACCCAACTGAAATACAATCTTGATTTCCAGAAGCTTGGAATTCCTGAAATCAATGTCTGTTTCCTTTGTACCTTACAATTCATTTCTCAGCTTATCTAATTCCTCTCATATTTTGTTATAAGCTGCAAGGAGTAGCCACCCACATTTTCTATATTTATTTTGGAAATCTCATCTAAATGTCCAAGTTTGTCATTTTCAAATTCTGCCCTCCATCTAACATCAGGAGTCAATTTTACAGCACAAACCCACTCTCCTGGTACCATTTTCTTAGTTGGCCAAAGAGATAACAATGCAAAGCATCCCTTTGCAAACTAAAACAGAAATTGATACCAAGAGTGGGGTTGTGCTGCTGAAATTACCAAAAATTCTGGAACGATTTTATAAATGGGTAATGGGTATTTGAGGGAGGAATTGTGAGATGCTTCATAGAAAATGGCTAGATTGCTTTGAAATGACTGTCGGTAGGAATATGAACCCTAAAATTACATCTGATGAAAGCTTAGACAGAAATTATGGTGGAAAGAGGGTGATCCTTGCTTTAAAGTGGCAGAGAAGTTGGCAAGATTGACCCCAGCTGCAAGTTGGCATAGGGCTTGTCTTTTACAGCTCCCTACATCAGTCTCAGCTGTTCTTCTATCTTACCAATTCAGTTGTCAATAATCCAGCAAATGGTTCATCTCTCCCCAGAGCCTTATCTGTGTGAGACTCTCCTTTCTGTCTTATGATAGCATAAAAAATAACAGAATTCTCTCTTCCTGTGTCTGTCTCAGTCAATCTTTTTCTGTTTTTCCATTTATATCAGACCCAGCAAGGGTCAGGAGACCCAACCTGGGTTAGTCTTACTGACATAGCCCAATCAAAAGCCCTAAATGGATCTTATCAAATAATCTAATCAAAGGCCCCTCAGCTGAATTTAATGCAATCAAAGATATCACACAGAGTAAAAGATTAGTTTTAAAAAATAATCTTTCCTTTTTGGAATTCATAAAATTATTTCAAACTGTCACAGGGGTCAATTTTCAAATAAATATAACCTCACTCATTGTACAATGTTAGTAACAATAGAGCTGAAAAATACATGAGGTTTTAATTCTATTTACTACCTTGTGTTTCCAACACCACAAAATAATAATAATAATGATGATGATACATGAGGTAAAAACTTATAGAACTGAAAGGTAAAATAGATATATCTACAATTATATTTGGAAATGTCAAAAGAAAATTAGAGTTGGAGATATTAAGATGCTTTTTTTGTAACGGAAATATCAGAAAGGAAGAAAATCAGTAAAGGAAATTAAAATATATTGAACTAAATATAAATAAAAATACACCATCAAGTTATGTGGAATACAAACAAATTAATACTTAAGGGGATATTTACTGCCTTAAATACATTTATTGGAAAAGATCTAAAATCAACAATCTAAACTTCTATTTTAATTTCCCCATTGATAAAGTAAATACCACGCCATGGGATGCCTTAAACAATGGGAAGTCATTAGTTTACAGTTTTGAGTATAGGAAAGGTCCAAAATCAAGGTGTCTTCCTGATGGATCTTTTTCCCAGAAAACAGTGGCATTCTGGAACTGGCTGCCACTGAAACTTGGTCTTTGACTTCTCAGCCACATGGCATTACACATAATGTGCTCTCTGGCTTCTAGGTTCCATTGACTTCCAGCTTCTGACTGCTTCCTCTGTATGCCTGAATTTCATTTTGCTTATAAATCCATTAATAGCATTAAGACCCAACCTGAATCAGTTGGGTCTCATTCATTTAACTGCAGTAACCTCCTAAAAGGGTCCTATATTCAATGGATATGCATGCACAGAAGTGGATTAAGATTAAGAACATGTTTTTCTGGGATACAAAGCTCTGAACCACCACTTTGTCAAATTGAGGAAACTTGAAATAGAAGAGTTAATTAAATCAAGCAGAAAATATAAATAATAAAAATCACAGCAAAAATCAATGACACTGAAAACAGGAAAACTAACAGAATATCTACAAAACCCAAAACTGGTTATTTCAAAAGATAAATAAAATTCATAAACCTGAAGCCAGGATAAACAGGAGAAAAACTGAACATGGGAAAACAAAATAAAAAAAAGGAAGCCATGAATTACCAATATCAGAAATGAAAGAGGGGTCATCTCTACTGATACCATGGACGTTAAAAATAAATAAATGCTTAGAAAGATCTCTGCAATTAAATTGGATAGTGTAGATGAAGTGAACCAAAATGCCAAAATTCAATGTGACTGACACAACCTACATAAGGCAGCTCCTGAATGAGTTAAGGTTTTGTATAATCTTCTTCCTTAGAGTATGGCCAAACCTATGGCTATTTTTACTAGCCTATGTAATATAGCAAAGAAAAGGATTTTGTAATTGTTGTTAGGGTCTCGTATAACTTTATTTTGAGTTCATCAAAAGGGAGAGATTCAGGGGTGGATCTGGATTCATCAACTGAAAGGTCTTATAAAGAGACTGGGGAAGACTTTGTTCTACTGTGCTTGAAGAAAGAAGCTACCATGATTTGTACAACAGCAAGAATATGAAGTATATCAATGATCTGAGGTGACAAAGTGCAATGGAAATTCAGTGGATTAAGACCATCTACAAAAACTAGTTCAGGAAAAATTAAATGGTCATATGCAAAATTATAAACCTTTACACATATCTCAAACCTTTTACATAAAATGACTTAAATTTATCACAAACATAACTCCAAATACAAAACATTTAAAAGAAAACATAACAAGAAATAATCTGTGTGACTTGGATCTTGGATTTTTTTTTTTTTAAGATTTTATTTATTTAATCATTTATCCCCCCCCTTGCTGCTTGTGTTCGCTGGGTCAGCTAACCACGCCGTGAGGGCGGGCTTGCCTTCACCAGGAGGCCCCGGGAACCGAACCCGGGGCCTCCCATATGGTAAACGGGAGCCCTACTGATTGAGCCACAGCTGCTTCCCGTGTGACTTGGATTTGATGATAGGTTTTAGACATGATATAACAGCATGATAAATAAAAAGAGAAACAATGTTGAAACATAAATAACATTAAAACAAAAAGAGAAGCCTTAGTATTTCAGGAATATATAGCAAACCTAAACATGGTATTTTTTCAGCAGTGAAACACTTACATGGACACCAACACAACCATGACACTGAAGAAGAAGTAGATGGACTTTGTTGCTATCAAATGGAAGATTACAAAATAGTCCCAAGAATAAGAAAATTTTTGTCATTACCTTGTTCAGGGTCTGATGGAAAGGAAACAATTGCTTGAATATAAGAAGTTAAGCACGTATTCCTAACAAAGTAAAAAAGTAAGTAAAAATACATAAATATGTGCATATATGTTTCAGCAATCATTCACAAAAAATGTAGTGACTATCAGATGGAACAAAGTCTGAAATAATTTCTGAATGAAAAAAATTAAATCTTCAAGTATGGCCATGAAAATTTTAGTTATCACTATGCTAAAAAATAGTTACTTAGGGAAGGTCAATACAAAAAGACAAATCAATCCGTATTTTCCTTGTAGAGTTTATTTTGACTCCTTTCTTAGATCTTCCTGGTGTTCACAAATCTGTGAGTTTCCTCAGTGCGGATATCTTGTAATATTTCACCCTTTTTAAAAGCGGCTTTTGTCAGCTAGATGTTGGTACAAGACATGTTAGTGAACATTCCCGCTTAGAAATGGACAACTGGTCAAATCAATCTTCTTAATACTATGGAAGACAACTGAGACTAGAGAACAACTCAATGAATGGTGAAGCAGAAATATAACAAAATCAAAAGACTTAAAAACATTAGAAAGTGATGAGAAATTTTACTAGTCCAGGTCCTCTCCACGCTCAGTTCTGCACAGTGGTTTGTGTGACCCACAGAGGTCAACTCCACTAAATAAGTTCAATGAGCTAAAAGAAAATACAACATAGAACTAAAGGAAAACAAGAGGAAAATCTATGGACAGAAGGAGGAATTAGAAATTTTAAAAAGGAGCCAAACAGAATTTATGATAAAAATACAGTAACAAAGATTAAAAATATCCTAGTTGGGTTCAACAGCAGATTTAAACAGGCAGAATAAAATCAGAAAATGAGAAGATGGGATAATTTAAATCATTCAGTCTTAAGAGCAGAAAGAGATAAGCATGAAAAAGTGAGTAGAACCTAAGGGACCTGTAAGACAACATGAAGGGAACCAACGTATGAATTATGGGAGTCCAGAGGGAGAAGAGGAAAAAAAAAGGAAGAAAGAATATTTGAAGAAATATTTGCTGAAAATGTCCCAAAATTGATGAAAGACATGAATATTTACACCCAAGAATCCTTACAAATGCCAAACAGGATTAACAAAAATAGACCTACTCCATAACATAATATAAACAAAAGGTTGAATACAAAAGATAAAGAGAGAATTCTGAAAGCAACAAGAGAGAAGTGACATATTATGTTTGAGGGATTCTCAATAAGATTAATTGCTAATTTCTCATCAGAAACCAAGGATAGCAAGAAAGTAATGTGATGACATAATTAAAGTATTGAAGCAGAAAAATTGCCAGCCAAGAATTCTATATCTGGCAAAGCTGTCCTTCAAAAATAAGGTAGAATTTAAGATTCCCAGATAAACAAAAACTGAGGGAGTTCATTCCCACAAAACATGCTCCAGAAGAAATGTGAAAAAGAGTTCTTCAGTTGAAAGGATAGGACAATAGATAATATCTTGAGTCATAGAAGACATAAAGATGTCCAGTAAAGGTAACTACATGAATAAATACAAATGCCAGTGTTATTACATTCTCAGTATGTAACTATATTCTTCTTACAAAATTTACAATACAATTCATAAGAAATAATCATACTTTATAATATTGGCCGTGCAAATTTTTAAAAGGTAATGTGTGACAAGAATAACACAAAGAGGGAAAGTAGAAGGATATAAATGCAGAGGTGGTGTATGCTATTGAAGTTAAGTCAGTATCATTTTACTCTCGTTTTTAAATAGACTAGGACACTACATATAAACCCCACGGTAACCACAAAGAAAGTATCTAAAATATATTCAGAAAAGGAATGAGAAGTGGATCAACCAGTTTCACTACAAAGGATGAACTATACATAAAAGCAGGCAGCAAAGGAGGAAATGGGGGACAAAAATGTGTATGATGGACAAAAAAAAAAAAAAACACCCCAAAACAAGAAAACAAACATAAAAAAGGAAAAATGGCTTAAGTAAGTCCTGCCTTATCAGTATTTACATTGAATGTAAATGGATTAAACTCTATAAACCAAAGACAAAGACTGGCAAAATAGATTTTTTAAAAAATGATCCCACTGTATGTAGTTTAAAAGAGATTTTATTTAGACCCAAAGGCACAAATATATTGAATGAGAAAGGATGGAAAAATAAATTTCATGCAAATAGTAACCAAAAGAGAGTTGAGCTGGCAATAATAATAGACAAAATAAACTTTAACTCAAAAGCTCTTACAAGAGATAAAAAGAACACTATATATTAATAAAAGGGTCAATCAATCAAGAAGATATAAAAGATATAAATATATATGTACCTATCACAAAGCCCCAAAATACATGAAGCAAACATTGACAAAACTGGAAGGGGAAACAGTATTAGAATAATAGTTGGAGATATCAATACAATAATTTCAATAATGGATAGAACACAGAATGAGTTGAAATAATACTCTCTCTTTGCAACATTCTTTATTCCAGAGTTCAAACTATTGTTAGCACACTGACACTGAGCCCAGAAATTTTCGTGAGGTGAAAGAATATCTTTCATTAAAGTTGAAAGACTTTGGAAAGAGGGACAATGCTTTAAAGGGAAAGAAAAAAAATGGATGGAAGATCTAGACAGAAGACCAACAAAGAAAAAGAGGACATGAAAAATATTATAAACTTATAAGGCATATAGAGAACATTCCACCCTACAACATCAGTATACACATTCTCCTCAAGTGGACATGGACAAATCAAAAGTTAGGCCACAAAACAAATCTCAATGCATTTTAAGAGATTGAAAATTTACAAAGAATTTGCTTCAACTACAATGAAATGAAGGCCGATAGCAATAGCAGAGGAAAAAGTGAAAAATTCACAAATATGTGCAAATAAAACAGCAAAATCTTGCAAAGCATCTCCTGTTATCACAATTGAATGACACTAGAAATCAATAACAGAAGGAAAATGGGAAATTTCACAAATATGTGGAAATTAAACAGCATATTCTTATACAACAATGAGTTAAAGAAGAAATCACAAGGGAAACTAGGAAATATCTTGAGATGAATGCAATTGAAAAACACAACGTACCAAAACTTTGGGGATGCAGCTTAGGCAGTGCTCAAAAGGAAATTTATATTTATGAATGACTATAATAAAGCGGAAGAACCTATTAAAGAATCAATAACTTCATGTCTGGAGGAAATAGAAGAAGAAGGGGAAACTAAAACTAAATTTAGTCGAAGGAAATAATAAAAATTAGAACAGAGATAAATGGAATAGAGAATAGAAAAACAATTGAGAGAGTCAATGAAACAAAAGTTGGCTCTTTGTAAAGATCAATAAAATTAACAAAATTTAGCTAGAAAAACTAAGAAAAAAATAGAGGTGTAAATAACAGATCCAAAAAGAAAGGGGGAGCATTACCATTGACCTTGCCAAAATTAAAGTGTTTATAAGAGAATACTATGAAAAATTGTACTCCAACAAATTAGATATTCTAGAGGAAATGGGAAAAATCCTAGAAATACACAATTTATATAAACTGACTATAAGTTATAGAAAAACTCACTATCATTCAATTACAGTACCATCATCCCTTATTTATAATTCCTAAACCTTAAATGCTTTAAATACCAAAAATATTTTATGTTTTGTTCCACAATTTGTTTGGTGCCCAAAACTGGTATGAACTATGTATATCATTTATTTATATCCTTTATTTTTCTCACTTCTTGACAATGTCCATATATTTCACTGCAGAAATAATGATGTTTGATTGGAGAGTGGTTCTCCAGAACATGTAGGAGAGTGCTACATAATTTATGGCATATGTACCACAATACATTCCGAAAACCTGAAAATTTCTGAATGATGAAACATATCAAATATCGTTGAACTATATCCAACCATTTTTTATTAAATGCTTTTCCAAACATTTCTGCACCATACATACCTGGGCTATTTCTTAAAGATGCATATTTCATATATCCCTCTTCCTTGGATCAAAATCTCCAGGGTCAGGCAATAAAACCAAGATCTTTATTGTACAGCATTTCCCACATTATTCTAGATATTGAAGCTTCAGAAATACTGGTGTCTGTATAATTGAATAAACACAAAATAAAAATAATGACAGAAAACCTTCACATGTACATAAAGGACTTTGGGAGATTCTCCAGCACTAGTGCAGAGCAGAAAATATCCTGCAGGAAAAGAATAGTAAGTAAAGTGTAGAATCACTCCTTCATATAGTATTTAATTGTTTGTTGACTTAGTCCTAGACAAAGGATGGAGTTTAGAGGTCAGTAAATTGGCATATCCTAGAAAAAGCTACCTGAAAGATTTTCTTCTTTATTCCCTTAGGGTCCCTCTATGAGGCAAAAAAAAGGATGGCTTAACATTAGCTGCACTCTTCTTTAAGCTGGTATATTTATAACTTGCCCTTTGCACATACTGTTTCTTTAACCCTTAATGATCTTCCCACAGGTATGGATATGGCTTCCTCCTTTACTTCCTTCAAGTCTCTACTCAAATTTTACTTCATCAGAACAACTATATCTAATTATACCTTAGAAAATAATAATCCTCTACACTCTATACTGCCAGCTCTATTTATTTTTTACTATCCCTCTTAACTGACAAAATGTTCTGATTCTGCTTATTAATCTATTTTTTTTGTCCTTAATAAATAGTGAGTTTGGTGAAATTGGACATGTTTCCAATTTTACCGACTACTCTATTCTGATTAACTAGAATAGCGCCTGGAATGTAGTAAGATTTCCATAAATATTTATGTGATTATTGAAGGAATGAAGCCAGATTAAGTAGAACTTGATTGCTGATTTATTCAAATGTTTTACTGTAATTCAAACTTATCTCCATAAAGCTATATATATATCTCAAGGCTTTAATGCAGTAATAATAGTTTTAAAGAATGAGTAAAGGGACAATTTTAGTAATTTAAGTGCTCTATTGAGTAATATTAAAAATATATCAGAGGCTCTTTGACTAGGAGGAAAATTTAGACAATTTTTCTGGAGTTCTTTTATGGAGAAAATGGCTTAACATTCCAAATATTTGTTATGCTCGGAGTTTGGCTTACATACTAGTAACTTTTTAATTCTTTCATAACTTAAATTTATTCTTTTGATTTTTTTCCCCCATTTTTGACAGACTGTCTTCTTCTCCTTGGCCCACTGGTAACAATTCTATTTTAATCATGTTTCCTTTTTGCATAGAGCTTGAATATGATGAAAAATAAATAAATTCTTTGGAAAATGCAGAGCAGATATATTTGACTGCATGAATTGTTTTATTTGTTATAGCTAAATGGCTATTCTTATAAAATGAAATAATTTTGTTTCAGTAAAAGATGTAGAAATCTGCTTTCAGTGTTAATAGAAATCAGACAAGGAATTTCCATTACAGTTAAGTAATTACTTTTAAGTTATGTGTCACTTAAATTACTTTTAGCATTGAATAGTTCAATAGGTGAATACGTATGTTAGAACCACATGAGTTTTATATGTTATTTGTACTTTTCGTAAATTTGAAACCTTTGAAAATGAGTGTTCATTGTTTGTTATTGTTATTGTTGTTTTTGGATATCAGAATACATTCTTTACAGTGGACAAATTAATTAATTTTAATACAGATGTCCAAATAAGTTTTGGTTTCTCATCATTAATTTATAAAATATACTTCATTGTGAAATATAATTGTGTAATTTATTTATGAAATACATGTTTTGTATAGGTACTGTGTGCAGAATTGACTTCAGTGTTTCTCAATTACTATGTGCAAACAAGACCATTAAAAATAGGAGGCATAAAGTTCTCAGGCATGCATATATAATTCAAATCAAACTAGGTACTCTGTTTTATTATCTTTCTGTTAGGGAAGCAACATTAAATTAAGTGTTTATAATGGAATTTGTTTCTTCTTGCCAAAAAATGCTCGTATATGACTCTGGTGTCTATAAGTCACATATCTGGGGTCATCTCGAGTCAGCAAGGCTTCTTTTCTCCCCTTAGATGGGTTAGTTCCCAATTAGGGCTTTGCTCAGCTATCAGCTTATCTAGGGAGGCTTCAGCTAGTGCTACTGAAACAAGTTGCTTCCTGTACACATCTTTCATCTTCTAGCAGGTTAACACATGCAAGTTCTTATGACAGCGGCAGAGATGAAAGAAAAGGCAAGCTCAGTTGTGTGTGTTCTAAGTCTTTGTTTGTATCAATGAGCTAATAATTCCTTGGCCAAAGCAGGTTAAAGGCCCAGGTCACGCATCAGAGTGGGAACAGAATACAGTCACATGGCAAAGGGTGTATGTGCTTAGTAAATAGTATTACAATCAGACTATTTTCCAATACTTAAAGTGAATGTTTATCTTAGATACACAGCTGTTCAGATTTTAAGTGAAGATTAAAAGTAATTAATAAGGCAAATGCATTAGTGAAAGCTCTAAATATGTATTTGGAAATATATTAATACCTGATTTTAAAAAAATTAAGACTCAACATTTTCGTGGATTTTATCCAGTATTTAAATCTCCTATTATAACACATTCTGCAATTTTATATATTGGTTTATGAAGACATACAACAATAAGGAGGATCAATTTATAAACATTACTTGAGAAAAATATAAAAGGGGAAGGAAATATAACAAAAAAAAATTTTTGGACATTCAGAATTAGGTCCAAATGAGTTATTTAGTACCACAGGGTTTAAATAATATTGTATAAAAAAATATTTCTTAACCATAACCAAATTAGAAGTATAAGACAACATTAGTTAAAATTAATATTTTCACAAGACTGTGGGTGTGTCTTTTCCATCTCTATTTTTAAAGCTAAATTGTCTAGAAATAGGAATATAGTACTAGAGACTATCGTGAGTGTAAGCAGGCAACTATGCTAGGTTTACTATTTTATTGTCTTGTACATATGTTGAAAGTTTCTGTTTCAAAAACATATTTTAAGAATATTAGTCCCTTTGGCTCAATGGAAACACAATTTAAAAGTGAATTTAATTTTTAGACTTTATAAAAAATCAATTATATATCTTCTTTTCAATGATTTATGTCATTAAGAGAAAAAACCTTTAGTCTACATATCCTCGCATTTATATGCCCGAAAACTTTCAAAGGCATATAACTTTGCCTGTTTGTGAACTGCCTCATTTGTTTTCAGAGTACTGTCTTGAAGCAACAAATCACGATCTAGTTACTGGAATTGTGTATTTTCCAAGGATGTCTGCAAAAGTATATTGTATCCATGTTTTCCTGGAACTTTTTCCCTTCCTTTTAAAAGCTGGACTTTAATTATCTTACCTTGACTCTCTATCAGGAGTGAAGTATTTGGCTTCTCACCTTAGCTATAAAAAGGGGTGTAGCTTTCACCGTTCTTCTGGAATGCTACCTTTGAAGGGCTAGCCTGGCAACCTTGTTCTGTAAAGGACCAGACAGTCTAGGCTTCAGACATTGCCAATCATGTGATCTCTATTGCAACTACTCAACCTTGCTGTTGCAGTGCTAAAGCTTCCCCATGACAATACCTAAATGAATGGGCTTGGCTGTGTCCATAACAAACTTTATTTCCAAATAAAGGTAGCCAGCCAGATTTGGTGCTGGTGCATGGACCTAAATTTGCCAGAATTACTAAATAGTAATGCAAGATGTCCAGTTAATTTCAAATTCCAGAAAACAAATATTTTAAAAAATATAATTAGCTCCCAAATATTGCCTGGGACATATTTATACTAAAAACAAACAAACAAACAAACAAAAACAACAACAAAAAACTCATTGTTTATCTGAAGTTCAAATTTAACTGTGTGTTCTGTATTTTATCTGGCAACCTTATGTGGGCTATTATTTGCCTACCTCTGATGTAAGTAGTGTGACTCACAAGAAGTGGTTGTGCTGTCCAAACCAGCCTAGAGGAAAGACTACCTGGACATGATTTAAGGCAACATAAAGAGTGTAAAGTCCAGTCAGTGAGCACCCTGCTGCTAAACAATACCCCTGCCCTTCCAGCTCTAATTACCCAATGGCTTAATTACATGAAAGATTCTGAGCCAGAATGGTCCCACAATTCTATGCATGCAATCCATGAGAGCTAAGAGTTGTGATTATAAACCAGTAAGTTTTATGTATTTTGTTATGCAGCAATATTAACTGGAATAACCCCGTTACACTTAAAATATTTTACCATTTGCACCGATTTACTGTCTGCAACTGGCATTCCAAGTTACATGCTTAAGCATTAGATTTTTTTAAAAAGATTATTTATTTATTTCCCACCACACCCCTGTCCTTGTTGTTTTGCACTCACTGTTTGCTCATTGTATATTCTTCCGATCGTGTGACCTTGCAGAGTGGGAGAGAAGCGCTCAATCTCTTGTGCCACCTCAGCCCCTTGGTCTGCTGCGTCTCTTATTGTCTCTCCTCTATGTCTTTTTTTGTTGCATCATTTTGCTGTACCAGCTCTCTGAGTGGGCCAGCACTCTGTGTGGGTCAGCACTCCTGCCTGGGCCAGCATTCTGCACCAGCAAGGACTCCATGTGGGCCAGCTTTCCATTCGGCCAGCTTACCTTTCATCAGGAGGCCCTGGGAATCGAACCCTGGACCTCCTATATAGTAGATGGGAGCCCAATCGCTTGAGCCACATCTATTTCCCAGCATTAGATTTTTAAAACTCCACTTGAAACAGCACCCTAGGAAATTTTGAACATAACAGAAATATTTTTGTATCATGTTCAATAACTACATTCTAACTTCCTGGTTGGTTGTCAACACAATAAAATAGGAGAATTATAAAGAAAGCCATGCATTTCATAATTAGTTTTTGTATTTCAGAAAATGCAAGTATCAGTTGTAGTCCTCCTTTCCCATTAATGAGAAATTTATTTATAATAAAGTTGACATATATAGTGGTCTCTACTAAAACATTAATAATATTGAGCTGAAAATTACTCTTGTTAATGGGATAAAGGCTTTGACATCCATTTCATAATGGATCCATTTCAGTTGAGCATTTAAAAATTCCTCTGAGCAGTAGAAATAAAATTATTCTATTATCAAGATAAAAGAGTGGTTTTCAAACTATGATATGAAAAAATGTCAATTGAAAGCTTATTATATTTGGAAAAAATTCTTATTTCCAAACAAGTCCGTTGTTTCTAAATGAATTTGGACCAGAAAGGTGCCTAGAATCTGAATCACTAACATGGTCCTGATGGTCATATTTTGGGAAACACTGATATGACACTAAAGCACTGATTAGTTCTTATTATCATTTAAAAGGTTTTCTTCTTAATTTTTTACTATGCCAATGCAAGTTCCCAGAATTTTTTAAAAATTCTTGATATCCATTCACAGTTACATTTTACATATATATGTCTGTGTGTGTATGTGTGTGTGTGAATGTGTGTGAATGTGTGTATGCAAATTGAAATAGGAACACCATAACAGCTCTTCCTTAATTTCAAGAACACAGTGCTCGCAGGAGGATTTGCTTCCATAAAAAGAATAATATAGGACTTTGAAATGGTATTTTCTGGCTATTTTACATCTCTTTTAAGGTGTTTTATGAGTTGTAACTAATAGAGAAAATAAAAAGAATTTGCTTTAAGAATCCCACCTATATTAATGTTAACTCGTTTCCATACTTCATCATGTAGTTGCAAAATAATGTTAATAAAAGGTGGTAATATTTGAATTTTGTGGCATTCCTGTCTTTTTCTAACAATAAAGATAATAGGATATATTGTAACTCAGATAGTTGATGATTGGTTCCAATATGGGTATCTGAATAAATGTCAATAATATAACTACCATTAATAATAACACAAACTATAATAATTCTGATAGCATAAAGTTAATGAGTATGTATATGTCAGGTGGTAAGGTTATTTTATCACCACCTCTACACTATCAAGAATGACTGATATTCTCTTATTCATTTTTTCACAGAAAATTTAATTATAGTGAGAGAGGTTAAATAACTTGATAATACAAGTTATTGAGTTATTAATTTTCAGCATAAAGACTTAAGCCCAGTTTTAAGAAGTATCTCAGTCAGTCTACTTAATCACCATATATACATCAAGTACTATTAATAACAACTAATTTGGATGTGGCTTATAAATAAAAGTCTTTGTTACTATCACCATTTCTATATTAATTTTCATGCTTGTCTGTTTTGTGAGTAACCTCATTATATGGACAAATGTTTTAGCTCTAATAGGAAAAAATTATAATACTCAAAATACTTGAATCTGAATAAATAAATTAACATTTTAATAACTCAAAAAACAAAATGAATGATTGGAAAACATTTCTAGTTGGAGTAAAGGATTATTCTGGCTCTCCAGGAAATCCAAATTATCTCTTCTCTCAACAGAAATTTTTAATATGTTTCAATATACAAAGTATATAAGCAATAAATCTGGGAGTGTTAAAAATGGGATTTATTTTTAAAAAATCAAGTGGTCTTGTGGCTAGGTTTCAGCAGCGTGGAAAACCCAAGGATGTAATGCATTTAAATATATGTGTGTGTACCTGAGTGGAAGACAGAATCATGTGGTAGGTTATGATTTTATTTTTTAAGGAACTTTGAAAAAAAATAAAGGTGCTTTAACATTTTATCTTTACAACAGCATTATATGGAGTTTGATCAATCATAAATGTTGGAAACCTTGTGTCTAATGCTGACCTGAAACTCTGAAACAGTTTATCAATGCGTAAGATAAAATCTTTTTTTCAAATACAAGAGTTTTTTAATCAAATGCAATGTTTCAACAAAGCCCTGTGTTTTGGTGGAAAACAGCCATGAATTTATGATACAATATGAAGTGTACATGTAGAGGATAAATACATGTGATAATGTCAAATTGTAAGTCTCTATGGTTTTTCTTTAAAATAAAATTATCAACACTTTCCTGCACAGCCAAGAGTAACTTATAATGAAGATTAAGACATGTTAGCTTTTTCATTACAAAAACAGTGTGGATTCAGCAGTTCTGAAATCTTCTACTACAAAGCCTTAGAACTGGAGTGTGAAATACTTTAAAATCTTATTTTCAAACATTGATACTTCTTATAGACTTCCATTTTAGAGGAATCTACTTAAACAAGAAAAATATGCAGGAATTATTCACAAAGGAATGATAAATCTTACTGCATTAAAGTGAAAACATTTATATCAAAGGCACAATATAAATCAAGTAATAGGAAATGGTTTCATGAACTTCACAGCCAAAGCACGAGCAGCAAGAGAAAAAATAGATAAATGGGATCTCCTCAAAATTAAAAACTTCTGCACCTCTAAGGACGTTATTAAGAAAATAAAAAAAATTTTAAAAAGGCAGCCTACCCAATGGGAGAAAATATTTGGCAACCATATATCTGATAAGAGCCTAATATCCTGCATATATAAAGAAATACTACACCTTGGAAAAAAAAAAGAAACAAACAACCCATTTAAAAAATGGGCAGATGACCTGAAAAGACACTTCTCCAAGGAAGAAATACAAATGGCTAAAAAGCACATGAAAAAAATGCTCGACATCACTTGCTATCAGGGAAATGTAAATCAAAACTATAATGAGATACCATCTTACACTCATCAGAATGGCAGCTATTAAAAAAAACAGCAGACTCTAAGTGTTGGAGAGGATGTGGAGGAATAGGAACCCTCATCCACTGCTGGTGGGATTGTGGAATGACCCAGCCACTGTGGAGGACAGTTTGGTGGTTCCTCAGAAAACTAACAATAGATCTTCTGTATGATCCAGCAATTCCACTGCTGGGTATATACCCAGAAGAACTGAAAGCAAAGACACGAACAGATATATGCACACCAATGTTCATAGCAACATTGTTACCATTGCCAAAAGTCACAATCATTCCCGGTACCCATCAACAGATGAATGGATAAGCAAAATGTGGTACATACATACAATGGAATATTACTCAGCTGTAAGAAGGAATAAAGTGCTAACACACGGAATCATGTGGATGAATCTTGAAGACCTTATGTTGAGTGAAGCAAGTCAGGCATTGAAGGATGAACAATATATGACCTCACTGATTTGAACTGAAGAAAGTGAGCAGTCTCTGAGAACCATTGTCTGAAAGATAGGTTAACAAGGGAGAGAAAGAGAAGAGTAGGTTTTGAGCCATCACCATATGGACATAATTTATGGTAAAGAGAAAGAATATAGTTGCATATTGAAGGATAGGACAGATGGGTAGTGATATTACTGGGTTTGATGGTGCAGGGTTGACAGGTGGATAGATTAGGAAGGGCAGGTTGAATACCCAGGGCATGTAACTATGAACCTTGTCATGCCATGAGTCAAGACAGGGGAGTGTCATATGCTCTAGGGGGATGGGGAGGAAGGAAAGTTAAGATTAAAAGGGTTATTTAGTGATCATGGGAAAGGTTTTTCATTACCTTACAGTAATGGACACAGGACATGGTAAATATCATCAAAAATTATTAAACTGTACTGTCTAAATTGTAAACTATACTGTAAACCATTGACAATGTTTAGTTGCTATATTTTACTATCTGTATAACAGTTATAACAATGCTAAAATCCATAAAAGAAAAGGTTTTAATATGGGAGGGGGGAAGGGGGAAGGAGGTTGGGTATGTGGAAGTCTAGTATTCTGTGTGTGACTTTGCTGTGACCTAAAACTTCTTTGAAAATTAAATGAAAATTTGGGAGACACTGGGGAATGAGAGGGAGAAGGTGTCATGGTACACTGGACATCTGATAATACAGTGATAAAAGGAAAGAAGTATAATTTTTTTAAAAAAGGAATTTTTTTTTGTTTTTTCCGATTTTTTTGAATGTCCCAATACACTAACTATATTTTATTTTTAGTTTAGTTTTTTTTTTTTTCTTCTGAGTTTCCTTGTACTTATCTCTTGCATTTAAGCTTATCATTATTATTTCTTTTTCCTATTAATTTTATTTGGTTATTATATGGGCTTCATGTTCAAGGAAGGTTTAGATCACAGAAGGGTTACAATGGGGGCTGCAGAGGAACATTGGTGGGGGCTGTCTGAGATGGGGGATTCATGGGAGTAAGTTCATCTGAATATACATGAAAGATATACAAAATTGTTCAAAAGATCAAAGGATGGGGCATGGTCATGGTGAGTAGACAATCACTCAATAAATGAGGGAATCTGAATTCCCAGCCTGGAGAGCTCTGCCACATGCTCCGAGGGAGAAGCAACAGTCCCCCGAGTGCAGGGGCAGTGTCTGGCAAAGGAGGATGGTCCACTGATAGGTTCTTGTTATTGATGACTAGTCTTATGAGTGTTTACTCTTGTAATTGAAACTTAGCCTACTGTTATGGGGTGCCTAAGGGCTGCCACCTGAGAACCTCCTTGTTGCTCAAATGTGGCCTCTCCCTAAGCCAAACTCAGTATATGAATGCATTACCTTCCCCCCAATGTGGGACATGACTCCTGGGGATGAGCCTCCCTGGCAATGAGGGATTAATACCAAGTGCCAACTGCCAACACGATTGGAAAAAGACCTTGAATAAAAGGGAGAAATGGTAAAGAGAAATGAGTTCATGTGGCTAAGAGACTTCAAAGAGAGTCCGGAGGTCATCCCAGAGGTAACGCTTATGCACACCTCAGTAGGATCTCATAGAACAGCAAAGTGGATATCACCCCACACAGAGGGGCTCCTGAGGGCTCTGGAGACAACCAGGTCCTATATAAGGGGGGATAGTCCCAGAGATTGATGCCTTATTAGTGGGCTCTACTTTGGAATCTGTGCTCCTAAGAGTGACAGAGTTGGACTCAAATAAGTCCTCCCTGCACATGGCCCATCCATCCCTTCTATTCAAACCTATATGTGATGCTAGAGTTTGTAGGTGTACTTCACCAGAGACTGGAGCCTCTGGCCTACCTATGTGCCAGCTGTGCCTGGAATCTCGGTGGAGCTGCAACTCCTATCCTATAGCTCAATGGACTCATCCAAGTCACCTGGCGAGGAGACACCAATGGGCAACAGCCATCCCAGGGAATGGAGAGGGCCTGCAACTGCAGGCAGGATAATCCCATCCACCGTATCCATGGGATATAAGCTCTCTCTCACTTGGAGGTGGAGTGGACATCACCTTCCCAGTCCCCTCTGGATTGGGAGAAGAGCTATGGACTAGAGTGGACTTAATGGTATTCTGTTGTAGATACATTGTGACTCAAGCAATGGAAGAAATTATAACTGAGTTGGAGCCAGTGGCCACTGGACGCTTTCGGGGCAGGGAGGGGTAGGGCAGTGGAAAAACAGGGGCTTTTTCAGGACTTGGGGGTTGTCCTTAGTGGCGTTGCGGCGACAGATGTAGACCAATTTATATCAGCATATACCATGCAGAACTGTGTTGGAGAGAGTGTGGTCTATGATGTGAACTGTGGTCTATGCTTGGTGGCAAGGCCCCAGGATGTGTATATCCATTACGGGTGATGTGCCACATTGATGAAGGATGTTTGTGTGGGATGTTGTGGGAGTGTGGGAGGTGGGGAACATGGGAATCCCTGTAATTTCTGTGTAATATCTAGGTAATCTAAGCACCTTTAAATATATATATATAATAACATTTATGTAAGCAAATGACATATGCATATATATTTATATATCATTTTACAAATATTGGTATGTATTGTGAAAAATTTGATTTTTAACCACAGTAAAATAAATAAATAAATAAATAAATAAATAAAAAGTGAATGAAAAGAAAAAGAAAAACTGTAATATTTAGATATATAGATTTTTAAAAATTAAAGTCTATATTGTGGAATGTAGCTAAAAAAAAAAACAATAAGCTGATATTTAGGGAAAGACATTTGCTACATAAAACTGAAAAAATAAAAAACAGAGAAAAAAATTTTGTAACTCCAAACAAAATCAATCAAAAGCATAGTTTTACAAAGGGCAAGATATAATAGAACATTTATGAGAAGAAAAAAATGGAATTGAAAATACTGAAAAGATATTCTAATTCACTATTGATTAAAGAGTAAAAATGAGAACTGCCGTGAGATACATTTTCACACTTACTAGAATGGCAAAATTTTACACAGTAAAGAAGCAAGTGAGGAGAAGGAAGAAAGAAGGAGGAAGGAAGGTAGGAAGGGAGGGAGGGAGGGAGGGAGGGAGGGAGGGAGGGAGGGAGGGAAAAAAAACAAGGAAACTACCAGATATTGGTTAGGTTGTGGAAAGTTTGTAACTACATGTTACTGACTGGACTGAAAATTGGTACAAATATTTTGGAGAGCAATTGGCAACATTTAGTAAGGATGATGATGATAGTATACATTTCATTCTAGGAATGCCAAATCTAAATATATATCGCAGACAAACTCTTCCATAGATATACAACCAGAGATGTACAAGGAAACAATTAACAGAAATATGATTGAAGTATTGTTTTTAACTGGAAAAAAATACAAAAGTCCATCAAGAGTAAAGTGAAAAATAAATCAATATATATTCTTAAAATAGCCAAATGCATAGAGTTAAAATGAATAATATTAGTGTTGTATGTATGAATTTGGATAAATGTCACAAATAAGTCAAAACTAGTAACTTATAAATGGTTATATACTTAGGGTAATAAAATACAATTTTATATAGTTAAAAATGCTAAACCAAATATTTGTGCATGTGAATGTATGTATATACACATATACACATATATGTGTATATAAACACACATATATAAATACGCATGCACATAAATATTCTAACTTTGTTTATAATGTAATATTATTGTATTTAAATGCTGATCTCTATTATTTTTATGAATTTATATTTTAAATAATTGCACTTCATAGCCATAAATCAAAATGCCAAAAACAATAATGTTCTTACTAGTTTCTTCAGTAATTCATGTAAAATTTAGCAAAAAAAAAAGATTGTACTATGATCTGTTATATATTGGTTCAATAATTTTTGAAAGAAAAGAAATGTTAGAACACAGTAAAGTGATTATTTCCTTTGCAGAAAAAAATAAATATGTCTAACAGTAAATCCAAAGGAGAATGTTACAAGTGGTAAACTTCCACGTGTTTTCACATTTAAGTTTTAATTTTAAAGATAGCTAATATTAAATTAGTCATTTGGCACAATCACTGGAAAGTCATGAAGAAACCCTCTTTGGAGTTTTAGATTTTTATAATTGACCTAAACTCTGTTAAGCTACTTAATGCTTGACACCTGCTAAATCATTTACAATGTCATGTAAATCATTGCCTATGTTAATGATCTAAAAGACATTTACTTGTTAGAAGGGATGTTCACACAGTAAGGACATAGTTTTAACTATAGCTCAGCATTTAGATAGGCTCTAGAGCCTTTGTTACTGCTTCATAGAAGTAACAGCCCACATAGTACCTTAAGATTTTAAGTCTAATTTATTACATTAGTAATCTAGAAGACCACTTGTAGGTGGTTATGCTGTAATATATACTTTACCCAAATGACTTTAATTTAAACTGTAAAAATAAAACCTTATTAGGATTTGAGGACTTCATTTCCTTACATCTCATTTTAATAGCTGAGAGGATAAAAGAAACATTTAGGAATAACATCATTCCGAATGATCAAATAGACATAAACACACAAAAAAAATAAAGTTTGCCTGTATGCCATTTAGGAGCATCTTGTGTTCAGACTTGGGAAAGAATGTAATAAATTTTGACTATGCTCCAAGTCTATTCATACACATGGAAGAAATGATGTTCATTTGCAATGTAAACCATTAAAATAGCTACTGTCATAATGATACTGGTAAATGTAAGAGAAAATACTAACATGGAAACTTTTTAAAAAATTGTTTTGTGATTTTAGCCACCACCCCCAAATCACACAGACAAGTAGAATTTGTAGACAGGGACCTGAAAACATTTCCAATTCAACATATGCCACTTATAGACAATAACTATTCTATGATAATTGCCTGAATCCTACTCCAAGACAGTTTTTCACAAAGATAATTTATTGTTTAAGCAGCTCACTAATCTTCCATTTCTATATTCCTACAGATGCACAAGATTTAGATATAATTAAATGAATTACAGGTCACTAGGAAGAATTCTAAGGATACCTTTTGCACATGGCAGGGACTTTTAGAAAGAATTCAGATCAATACCTTCTCTAAAGAGCTCAGCTAAGTAGATGTTAATGTTTCTTTCTCTTGTTGGCATAGCCAGATGCTGTGGGATTTTTGTTGAGTTCAGATAAGGGATAGATATTATTAATGTCATAACCTCTACTGTATGAATAATCAGCTAACATTTAATCTTTCTCTGTCATACGCAGGTTCCTGAAATAATAAACCTTACCTGGCATACCCACAATATAATAAAAAAAAAATAGAACTTGGTAAAAGAGTTTCTATCACCCCTGTGGGAATATGATACACTCTATTTCCTGGGCAAATGGGAAAATTTTATATATACTCATATAAAAATATATATGGAAATTGAAACCATACTTCCACCTTTAAAAACAGCTCAATTCCAGCCACCAATATAGTTCTGAGTAACATTTATTTTCAAGTTTTCTATTTAAAATCAATTTATTTTATCTATATATTTGATTTTTAGCTAATATATACATATTTTCATATATTATTGATCATACTTAAAGCAAATAGCTTATGAACCAGTGAGATTCTTAGTTTTTTTTTGTTTGTTTGTTTGTTATCGTTTGTCATGTATTTTCTCTTGGCAAACCTTAACTGTTACAAAAGTACTATCAAGGTAACCTGGAAAACAGCCATAACATATGTTGCAATTTCTGTTCCAGATAAGAAAATATGCACTCTTGTTTGTCAAAATCATATCTAAATATGACATTCTTTTCTACAATAACTGAAAAGTCATTTTTTCCAAAGCAAAGTAAAAACTAGAATATTTATACCACTTGCTCAATATAACCACAGTAATGTATAATAAGCACATCAAAATCAATGTTTCCAAATGACATTTCTCATTTCTTGCCCACCACTTTCACAATTGGGTTTCCTCCCTTACTCCCCATTTCAACAGGCAGCAACAAAAAATTACTCTTCCAGTAACTCGGAGGAAAAACTTTGTCTTTAACATATTGATTCCTTGCTGACATACACCAATTCCAATTGAATGAAAAATTTGTCAACTTTTCTTTTGAAAAAATCAAGAAAGCAAATAATTTTTAGTTCCTGCACCCTGAACTGACACCATAATCTTTTCCACAGAGTATTCAATAACCTCATAAATACTCTCCACATTTACATTTCCTTCCCTACAGTTCTTTCTCCATACAAGAAGCATCCTTTTAAAACTGTAACTCAGATCACCGAGACAATGTGATCATTAATAACAAATTGCTGGAGCAAGATTAAATATATAATATGCAAATGTACGTGCTGTTTTAAGAACTCAATTTTAAGAACTTAAAATTGTTCTCTTTTAAGAACAATTTAATGCTAAAGTAACATTAAATTGTTACTTTATTTAATGTAACAATAAAATAGCTCTTACCAAGTTTTTTGTTGTTTTTAGAAGGTGGGGGGAAAACTATGTAATAAAAATTATGAGTAAATTTCACGAGAATTTTATTGACTCACTGTTTGGTTTCAGAGGCTAGAAGGCTTGCTTCCTCAAAGGGACAGGAATCTTCTGTCTGGCTGTCAGTGGGGCTTTGGCTTTTCTGTCACATGACAGTGCACTTGGTGGGATCTTCTCCTTTCTCTCCCGGGATCCATTGATTTCCAGCTTCTTGCTCCTCCATGTAGCTTTCTCATTCTAATTCTGAATTTCACTCTGCTTATAAAGTAATCTGGATTAAATCTCAAACCGAATCAGTTGACCACGCTTTAACTAAAAATAACATCTTCAATTGGCCCTATTGCAATGGGCTTATACCCACAGGAATAGAGTATGATTGAGAACATGTTTTGTTTTGTTTGGGAGTACATAATTCACTCTGCCATAGTTCACCCTCTGGACCCCCAAAAGGCATATTTTTTTCCCAAATGCAAAATACATTCGTTCTGACACATCTTAAAGCATTGAGTCCTTTCAGTTAATAAAGCTAAATCCAAAGTCTCATCAAAATCCATTATAGCGTGGTCTGTCCTGGGACAAAATTGCTCTCTGTCTGATAGATCTTTGAGAACTAGAAAACAAATTATCTGTTTCCAAAATACAATGGAGCGACAGGCAAAAAAGAGGCATCCCCATTCCAGAGAAATTGGAAGAAAAACAAGCTCAAAACCCAACAGGACAAAGTACATTAGCTTTCAAGGTCTATAAGTCATCTATGGAAAGATGCTTAATCCTCCTGGACTGCTGCGGCAGCTCCTTCCTTCCAGATGTTTCCACAGCAGCCCTGCTTTCTCAGACCACTGAAGCATAGGTCCCACCCCGAGCAAGCATTGAATGGAAGCCGGGCTCTCCGTGAAAGCCAGGGCACAGGTTCCACCATTTGGGTCACAGCACTCTCCCAGAAGAGTGGTTGACAAGAGCCAGCCCCTCCAATAACAGAGAAGACACCCCCTTTCCACCGCTGTGGATCAGTAAGCTAGCTAGAGGATATCTTTCCAATTCAGACTTCTGCTTCCATTTTTCTGTCTTTGAAGTTATTTTTCTTTTAATTTATTCCTTCTCTGTCCCTTTTAGTATAGGCTGTCACTCGTTCTGGTGATAACAAATTTTGCAAAAATCTGGTCTGCTATACTTGAGTTCAAGGGAGTTTAAACCACCAGACTAAAATACTTTCCACAGATCCGTCTTGAATAACTTCATATCCAATCCTGACTTCCACTGAAATGGCTGACTATCCATGTACAGTCATAAACAAGCAATGTACAGGCATGTTCAGTTAGGCCCTCACATGGAATTCTGTGATTCTAGGGATTCACTTCCTAGAAGCTCAAGAAAGTTCCTGATAGAGCAGCTTCTGGCCCTACTCTCAGAGCACACCCTCTGGATAGGCTCATACTTTTCAAAATCAATTTCCTTGTGCTTAAGAGTTTAATTCTCAGCTTATCCCTTTCCTCTCTCATTTTATTATATGCTGCAAGGAGAAACCAGGCTGTACCTTCTACACTTAGCTTGGAAATCTCTGCAGTTAAATATCCAAGTTCATTGAAAGTTATCCTTTCAATCCATCATTAGGGCATAGTTCAGCCATGTTATCTGCTACTTTATAACAAGAATCACCTTTCCTCCAGTTTCCAATAACATATTCATCATTTCCGTCTAAGGCTTCATCAGAGGTAACTTTAATATCTATATTTCTACCCACAGTCTCTTCCAAGCAATCTTCACTTTTTATAACAATCACCTTACATTTCTTCTAGCTTCTACCCATTACCCAATCCTAAATCCATTTCTATATTTTTAGGTATTTGTAATAGCAGCATCCCTCTTTCTTTTACCAATAGCTGTCTTCATTTCCCAGTTGCTAAAACAAATACCATGAAACAAGTAGAGTTAATAAGAGGAACTTACTGGCTCATGGTTTGAGAAGCTAGAAGGGTTGCTTCCTCATAGGGTTGGTATTCGTCTGTCTGGCTGCCGGCAACATTGAGTCCTTGGCTTTTCTGTCACATGGTGGCACACGGTGGTATCTTCTCCTTTCTCTTCTGGGTTCAGAAGAAACTTCATGTTTCTTGCTCCTCCATGTAGCTTTCTCTCTATAAGTCTGAACTTCATTCTGTTTATAAAGGACTCTAGTAATTTGATTTAAAGTCTGACCTGATTCAGTTGGCCATAGTTTAAAATATACTATTCACAATGGTTTCAGAACCATGGAAATGGCTTAATATTTAAGAACCACATCCATCATCACCTCTTACACCTGCAGGGATTTGTAATTCCATCTGCCCCAGGTAGAAAGAGATTTGTTCACAACGATATTCCTGGTTGTTATTAGTATCTGTCTCTCTACTTTAAGGTAAACTGCCTTAAAAATTGAACTTAAAGGCTAATGTCATTTCTAGCTCCAATTAAATGTGTTTTTTTTTTTTTTTTATCTTATTCTGTACACTGAGATACCCCAAATCTTTCTGCTTTATTCTATAATACTACTACTACTGCAATGATGGGAACATACTCATGAAATACAAGTTATGAATGTTGAATATCTCACACTTCATTTCATTCCATATTGTGTGCTGAAATTATATTAATTATCTTGGATCTCCAAAATATTGTAAACAATTGAGAAGAAAAAACACACCAAAATATTGTAAACAAGTTGACCACAAATAGAATATAAACAAGTTGAGAAAAACATGTTATTGCAATAAGTAACAAACAGACATTTGTGCAAGTAAATAATATGGACTGGCTTTATGCCAGCCAGATGTAACTTTCTTACAAAAACCCATTGCAGACACTACTCTGCAGGCTTCAGGTTGAGACAGATTGACACCCAGTCATTCTAACTTCCAAATTCGAAGCCTATGTTCTGCTGGAAAGCAGCTCTGTGCTGCTTTTCCTGCAGTACTGTGGCCAGCACCACCAGCTTTGGAATCTCTGCTGAACTCTGCATCAGACCTGGCTCCCAAGACCCTTCATTAAAATTATCTGCCTACTGTTCATTGGCCCTCAGGCTGATGGACTTTAAAGACACTATTCACCTTTAAATGTATTCTGTGCCCTTGACCCAACTATTTTTGCATTGGTTGTATTAGCAGCTTGCATTACGTGAGCAAATAAATTTCACTGAGCATACAGACTGGGGTTGTGTCAGCTCTGCTTTCAAGTGCTAAATTTAGTTTTGATTTTGATCTGCTTTCAGTTTGTTATGGCAACTGCATTAACTCAACATTCCATTGTTTTAGCCTATATATTTCTCCCCTTGGGAGTGAATGGTCTTAGATTTACATTATATCTCCTGGTTAGAGATCACCAGTTCCTTTTGTTAGGTTGTTTGGTTTTCTGTTTTTCAAGTTCATTGTCTAATAACAATGATCAAAGGGCTTTCTGTTTGCTATGCAGATATACCAAAGGATCCTTGTGATATAAATCATACTTCTATAAATTTTATGAAACCAAGATATGATTGATAAATAAGTTTAAAAAGCCATCACACATTGTATAGATATAAAAATAGATTTATCTTTAAATTAAGGTTATACTCTTAAATATGGAAACACAATCATGAACAGTTAACAAGCTTTTATTACTTTAAACTGTATTTTTAAAATAATTCAGTGGAAATATGTACATTGATATATATATATGCATATGCATGCATTGGTATTTTTCCTTCATAAACTAAGTTTAATTTTGTTAATATGCAAATTTACCTATAAAGAGTAAATACTGAAACAAAAATGACTTCTTAATTATAAATATGTACATTTCACAACTAATAAAAAATTTTCATTATTCATCTTTAATGCATAATTATTTCTCATCTAGTATGTACAAGGCATTTTTAAGTGATGGTATTAAAGATCTGAAAAAGTCAATATTCTAGACCTCAACAATCCTTAATATGGGGAAAATAAATATAAGTAAAAAGGCAAATTAGTATATTATATAATATCAAGTGGTGATATTTTATATATTTAAAAGGAAAACAACACATCAGTATAAGTACAGATAAATTTGACAGGGATGGGGACAATTTTTCCTAGAGTGAATGCTTCCCAGGGGATTTGTGACATATAAAAAGAGACTTGAATGAAGTAAAGAAGCAGGTCCATGGAACTTTCTTGAGAAGAGAATCCCAGGTAGAAAAAAACTGGAATTTCATTCAATTTATAAAGGACTCTAGTAATAGGATTAAGACCCATCCTGATAGACGTGGCCACACCTTAACTGAACTAACCTCATCAAAAATTCCTACTTAAAATAGGTTCACACTCACAAGAATGGACTAAGTTTAAGAACATGATATTCTGGGGTACATGTACTTTCATACCATAACATCCATGTATTCCAGTGCTTACATTGAATAGAAGGTAAATAAATATTTGCTGAATTAATACAAGGAAGAGTAAATATGTTCTAAGATTTAATTTATGTATGTTATTAAAATGATTGACAGTTGAATATTTTTGGTTCATTTCATAAAGCTAAACAATATAAATTGTTTGTTTAAAACTATGTTCATCACCTATTCCTAAAGCTGTTTTGTAAACTAAGAAGAAAGTTTTCTTGTAATTTTCTGAGGGAAAAATAATATGAGGACTAGGAAAATAGATAAAATTAAACATATTATAAAATATCCTCTCTCAAATAAACTAAGGATTTATGTGTGTCAAGGATTCTAGGTGAAAGTCAATCAAAACTTTAGTCTTTTATTTCCATTTGCTTTAATTGAGCTTAACCACCCAACCTTCCAATGACTTTCCATCACACTTAGTAACAGTAGAGGTCAAATATTTCACTGTGACCATCAAGGTTCTAAAAGATCTTCTCCTACTACTGCTTTGGCTTCATTTCTAGCATTCTGCCTGCTGACCAACTTTACCCCAGTGTTGAAACTCTAAATTTTTCTATGACTTGAATTTCCAAAATTACTGTTGCCTCAGTATCTTTGAATTTATTGTTCACTCTACCTGCAAAGATATGAGTGGGATCATCAGTGATGGAATTTGAGGGTGAGCAGTGTTGGGACATGGTTTGGGCTATCCATGTAACTGGGGGAGGACTGGAGGAAAGAACAAGTGAACTGTCAGGGAAGTGGAGGTCTGTGGTTGAAAATACAATTGTGAGACTGTTATTATTGATAAATATGGCAGGGGATGGTCACTGGTGCCACTGTTGGTGTTGGGGGGAAATCGCGGGAAAGAGTACACCTGGAACATGCTTCTATAGAACATGAATGGGTTCATTTGTCATAAAGTGTTATCACAATGGGTGGAGAACCACAAAATAAAGAACAAAATATTAAACTACAAAAAAAAAAAATTGAATGAAATTCACACAGAAAGTGACAAAGCCAGAGGGAGCATCCAGAAGCTGTACATCAATGGAATCTAAAAACCAAGGGAGAGATCAATAGATTCTGCCATGCGCCTTGCCATGTGACAAGCTAAGGACCAAGAATCACTGGCAGCCAATCCCAGAACATCAGTCTTTGGGAAGAAAGCATTACCTTGATTTGGACTTTCTTTTAGCCTCAAAACCATGAGCAAATAAATTTCCACCGTTTAACCCAACCAAATTCATGGCATTTGCTTGAGTAGCCTAGGAAACTAAAACAGCTTCCATTTACTAAGCACACATTGCATCCTCAATATCATGCAATGAATTTTTCATTATTTATCTACACACTTTGCAATAACCCTATAAATTAAATATGAATAGTTCTATTTCATAACTGGAAACCTGGGGCCCTTTTACAGGATAAATTACTTTGCAGTGTCTTACAGCTATCAGACCACTCTGAATAAAACAATCATGTTTTTGACAATCCCACAGTCAATGAAAAGCACGGTGGTGATGCAGATTGAGATTATTTTATGAATCTCAAAAAGAGAAAGATTATGTTTGTAAACTGATCTATTCTTCTGAGTATGTTACCCTTTGTATTAAATTCAATTAAAGGGTCTTAGATTACCTGTTAAGATTGCTTTTAGGGCTTTTTGATTCAACTATGTCACTAAGTCATGACTCAGGTTGAGTCCCTATCCCCTTATTGTGTGTGATATAAATGGTCACTCACACAGACAGAAACACACAGGAAGAATGCGCTCTGTCATTTTTTTATCCTGTCATGTGACAGAAAGGGGAAGGCTCAAATGGCTGAGGCCCCAGGGAGAGATGAGTCATTTTGCCTTATAATTTACAGCTGAAATCGTGAAGAGAGCAGAATGGCTGATACTGATATAGAAGGCCTGGAAAGAAACAAAGCCGAAGCCAGGACAGAGAGGAAGCCTAAGAGACAAGCCCAATGACATCTTGCATCTGAAATCAGGAATAAAAAAGAGCAACTGAGCCTGAAAGAGTATGCTCAGAGGGGAAGGCTAAATTCTAGCAGAGTTTGGCAGCCATCTGGCTTCACCATGTGGCAACACACCAGGATCAAAAGTAGCTGACTTTGGTGAGAAAGCATCACTGCTGATACCTTAATTTGGACTTGGAAATGTAAGCTTTTACCCTCAAATAAATCCCCATTATAAAAGTCACCTCTTTGACAGACTATACAGTGGTTACACCAAAATCATGCTAGTTTCTTAGGGGAAGGCAGTTTTCACAGTTACCTTCTGCATCTCCTGGCTTAGAATAATGCCAGACACAATAGTCACAAAATAAATAATAGTAAATATTAAATGAATATGACTTCCCTTCAAAGGAAAAATTAGTTCAAAGAAGTGATACTTGTGTACATGGAGATTATAAAATGTTGCACTGCAATGTGTTCCCCTTCACAGTATTTCATGAATATATGTAAATTATTTAAGCTATTTTGAAATTTATGTTTGACTTTTAGATTCTATCTGGTTTTGTTTCTAATGGAATCAAAGCATCGGAGCTTCAAGTATGTTAAATTTATTAGCAGGAAGTTTTAAAGAGAAAATCATTTAATAAGTTTCTGACAACAGAAATATTAATATAACCTATATTAACAAAATAAACAGGGTTATATACATAGGTCATGAAAGTACTTTTTCTCTTCTAAATTGAATGATCAAGAGAGATACCAAGGTATCTGAGATTAATATAAAAGGGAGATTCTTCAGTTAAAGCACACTATGATTTTTAAGCTCTATGATTTTATAATTATGAATTATGAAGAAATTGTGGTACAATCATAAAATGAAATCTTAGGAGTTACAAGAAGAAAAAAAAGAACAATATGAGGTAAAAAGATGGAAAAATTTCAGAAGCACTGTGCTAAGTGAAAGAGGTCAGATTCAAAGGCTATATGGTTCTATTTTTATGACATTTGGAAAGATCAGTGGCTGCAGAGCATGGAGGTGAGGACTAGTTTTACCTTCAAATGGACACATCTTTTTGATGGTGATTATAAAGTTCTATCACCACCAACACAGCTTCGGAACCAACTGCAAATATTGCGGTAACTCATATCAATTCTGATACTAACTACCCAGACTTAGGCCACACTCCACATGTTAAAGGCAATCCTCTACAAGATTGCCCTTCAAGTACATGGCACAAGTACAGGGGCCCAGGTCACAGGCACTTCTGACCAAATAATTCAGGGGTTTCCTCCACCTCCTCAAGTTCAATAATTCATGAGGACAACTTACAGAACTCAACGAAAGTGCTATATTTATAATTTTAAGACTAGAATAGACTTCTTATTCCTTTTACTAGAATAAAACCTTCTTCTTATAAGAAGTCTTTACTGGTCTTATTCTAGTTAAAGGAATAAGAAGAGACACATAGGGTGAGTTCTGGGAGGGTCTCAAATGCATACATCCACGTCTTCTCCATATGGAGCCAGAACATGTCCTTCCTGGCACAAAAATGTAGCTTCTCATTCATAGACCCTTCTGGGTCTCAGGGGTCCTGATTTTATATAAGCTCTCATTACACAGGCAGGACTGATGGTATCAATATCCAGATGGTTGATCTCATCCTGCTGCCCATTTCACTCCCAGAGGTCAGGGAGATGGGCTGATATGATATGGCTCAAAGTTCCAAACCCCTTTGGTATGGCTGTTCCCCATCCTAAAACTGAAGGTGTGGTTGGCTCCATTTTTCAGTGATCATCTATAGTCCAGGGCCTCCAATGAAGAACAAAAGGCACTCCTATCAAAGGAAATTCCAAAGATTCAGAGGTTGCTTCTGCAAGACCTGGGGATAAAGCCCAACAAAGTTTTATGTTCTATTACAATAAAGGAAATGTTTCTATACCACGATTGTGTTGGTGGTTACATACTGTATAACTTTGTCATATATTGTTGAACCAGTGATTAAAAATAACAGAATTTTACCTTATATAAATTATACCTCAACAACTTGAAAATAATTGCATAGTGGCTCCTGCAATTTACTTTCATTGACTATTCTACAATTCTTGACCCCAAATGGATTTGAGATTTACCACTTTCCATGCTTTCACAATACCATTTTCAATCTGGTTTCTTCCTTTGGGAGACTGGTATCATCACCTAAACTTTCTTTAGTTGTTGAAAAAAAAAAAAAAAAAAAAAAGTGGTTCCTTGATGAAGACTATTATTGTGAGCTTTCCATTTGTAGTCATTACAGAGAGGCAGGTAGAGATATAGCCCAAAGTCTATTAGATCTGAGTCTGATTTATTAAACAGCAAAACAACAACAACCACAAAAAAATCCAAAACCTTTTTATTGAACTGGGTAAAAAATGAATTGGGTCATTTGGGTCACAATGAATTGTTTTGAGACTAATTTTATTTGATAACTCATAAATAAGTCCTGAATGTACTGCTGAAAAAAGAACAAAAATTTTGTTTCCTAAATAATTCTAGAAGCAATTAATTAACTATATAGTCTTCTTTTGAGTTGCAACGTTTTATATGTGTTTCTAAAGTTATCTTAAGAACATGGCACTGTGGAATGCGGCATACTGGGAAGCCTAGTATTTGAAATATGAGCCACAGAACAGAGAGAAGCAGCTGTTAATGTTAAAACTCCAGCTATAGTCACATGTAGTCTATGTTAGGGGAAGGCATATAATGATAAATAGAAAATTAGTACGAAAACAATTAGAAATAACACACACTCAAACACACACACGAACAATATTGGGTCATATGTCCCAATAAGGGGATAGAGAGAGTGATAGTGAGTACACACATAGAAATCAAATAGTATCAGAGTGACTTGCATCAAAAAGAAAAGCACAGGAGAAAAAAACTGTAGTACTAATGGGAACTAACATATCAAGCTGCCTTCCCATTTTACATGACTAGAAATTATAACAATTAAATTATACAATAAAATTATACATCTTAGACCTAGGATCCAATTGGAAGCTAGGTCTCAGACACAGTGTTAAAGAGCTTATATTGAATATTGAACACAAGATCAAGGTGAGATGAAAAACTAGGTTGACTTGAGGTAATTTTCAAGAACATCTCACATATTATGCACTTTTGTTTCCTTTCATAAATGCTTTCAACACAGAATAGTAGTGTTCAAAGTGCACTGTGCCTGAGAAGTATCTGTGATCTTCTTAAAAATGTGGATATCTGGGTATTCCCCACAGAAATTTGGATTCAGTAGGTCTGCAATAGACTTGGGAATGTTTTTAAAATTATAAAACACTTCCGGCATTTTTATGCAAGTCATTCCAGAAGTTTCCTGTGAGAATCCTTTGCTACACGCTGGAGCATTGATAAGGCTTCATTGGAAATTAGTCAGTCTCAGAGTTGGAAAGAAGTATGGAATTTAACTAGAGAAAGAAACTGACAGAAACCAGGACAAACAGAAGGGAAGGAAATGCTCCTTACCACTACTCTTAGTTCATGATATTGCTGAAAGTCACAAACACACAAATGACAATAGTTGGTCTCATAACGTTAAGCATTACATTGTTATCACTAATATTTTAACAAGGCTGTCATATTTTAGTATGCTTCTATCTGAAGTCGTTCTTGAGAAGCAAACATTTAAATTAAAATTTTATTTTTCAGTGTTAACTTGTGGCTGATATTCTTGGTCAAATCTTCTATTTATTTCTTTATGTATTTATAGTTACTTTACAAAATGAATTTGTTTTATATGCCCACTTCCAAAAATGCAGCCTCAAATTGTACTTCGTCTTAAGTGGAATGACAGACATAATGAAAAATGCTATTTAAATTTTTATTGTTTTTCTGAACAGATTGTGTTTGAGCAAGTTGAGTTTTGGTAAGTTATTCATGTATTTGCTATGTGCCAGACTCATTTTAAAGTGGATAACTTGTATTCTTTAATTCTTATATTATTATTTTTAGATGGTTACTATTTTTATCATACTTGTTGGACAAAGCAAGAAAGTGAGGTAGAGAAGTTTCAATTACCTGGCCAAGGTCACATACCTAGTAAGAGTGATAACTCTATTTCTACCTGGACAGTTGAGATCCAGAGTATGGGCCTTTATGCTACACAAACAATATTTAAATGGCAATAGATTACGCTAAAAAAAAAGCTTCATGAACATTTTGCAGTTAAAGAGAAAACAAATGGATGAATGAACTAACAAGTGAAAAGTGGTTTTTGCACCAGGTGGATGTAGTACTTCATTTTTAGGGTAACACTATAATTATTTAATTAAAAAGTTTTGGAAAAAGTTGCCAGAAACATATCAAAAGGATTAATTTAGTACTAGAAGGCAAGGAAACAAGAGGGTAACAGCTGTATACTAGTAAAACTACAAAGACATTTGGGTGTAGTTCTGAGTGCTTATTTATTTTTCACACTTTATTTTTCTCTTCTCTAAGTATAATTATCTGAAATTATACATGAACCAAATTATATAGAAGAAGAATGCCCAATAGCAAAACAATTCTGTTATGAAAAAAATATATCACTTAAAACTATTTATTTTATACAATGGTTATAAGCAGAATTAGCTGTCCAGGGTCAATAATATTTTCCCTGCTATGTGAGGCAGGTTCTAGGAATTACTCAACACAATAATCATATATAAGAAAAAGGAAATTAACATACCCAATGGAAAAAATGTAAAATTTCCATATATCCACCAATCAGCCCGCATCCTCCTAGGCTTAGTAATCACAAATAGATGCATAATTCATTGAGATAATTAAGAAACACAATTTACATATTGTAGACACCAACTATTTTTGTTTTGAGCATGCATGGGACTCAGAGGCTCAAATGAAACACTGAGGGAGATTTGCCACTATCCCATATTTGTACCACTTGATAGGTTAGCCGCAGGTGGTAAGCCAGATGATTACACATAAAGAAAGCTGTTTGAAATTTTGAAAATGGAAAGATGCATGAATAATTAGAAGCGCTGTAGGTGAGGATCTCCATGCCAGACTTAACAGTGGGGTTTGCTAGTACATTCATAATTGCTGCTGCTTGTGTGAGCACCATGATACAACGAAGAATGCACGACAACCAATTGAAAGTTGTGAATGATGCCAATTTTGGAGGCCTTTCCTACTTTATTTCCTAATCATAATATATATCAAATGAGAAGTGTGAGATTTCACGATAAGAGGGAGTTATTGAAATTGCAAAATGTGCACAATAAAAGGAAGCTTAAATCAATCTAATTCCTTCTGCTCATTTTCAGATTGCAAAAAGTTCCAGTGGAATCTAGTCCCTCATTCTAGGTTAGATGGCCTGGAAGTCACAATTCTAATCAGAAACCACCTTTCCTGAGAGCAATGTCAATGTTTCTTTTTTTCTCCCATTCATTGTTATTGTCATGGCTGTTCTGATCTGAATTTTTTCCTAGTGTTATTCATCTAATAAATATTTTTGAATAATCTGCATGCTAAACATTGTATAAGGCACAGCATTTCTATTGAGGTCAAAAAGAATTCCAGGATATTTACTTTCAGTGGTGAGACCAGAAACCCCAAGTAGCTGTGTTGTAGACTTTTGTGTTATTTGACCCAACATGTATCATATCTTCATTTATATGAGTTACCATTAGGAGTGCAAGCTTGCAAGATTATCCACCAGTATGGTGTTACATATTTTCTTGCTTCTCTGTATAGACTCTAATCAGAATCATCTCTCAATATTTCCTGCTTTCACAGACACATTCACTTTTCTTTTTGAAACTCAGGCTCTTTAATCAGAACACCCCTCTTTATCGTAAACCACTGCTCTTAATGTTTCATTCCCATTTTTGCCCTGAGGAGAACCTAATTCTTCCCTGATGACATTGCTACACCTACTACCTCCTTTTATTCTCTATCTCATTTATATCATCTCCTGGGAAGAGTATTTCATACATAAACACATGCACACACACACACACAAACATAACTGCCTTAGTAAGAAATTGTCTTGGGATTATAAAAGAAAATTTTGAAGGATATTAATGAAAATTTGAAGTGATAGTGCTGGTTTCATTCAGTCTGCTTTTGCAGAAAAGAGCAAAAACATTACTTTATTCAAAAGCAGTCCAGCAGACTATCAAGTAAAACACATGTACACGTGTGTATATCTTTATCCATATCTACTTTTACATAATTACTTGCAACAAAACTAATTTTGAAAAATTGCTCCAAAAGAAAAAATGTAGGCATAGAAGATGGTTTACATTTTTTAGCTTGAAATAAGTTATTATAACTTACAGATGTTTATAAAAATCCATGTAAATCATAAAACACTTGACAAAACAACACGTAAGAGCTTCACAATGGGAGTCTGCTTCATCTTTGCCAAGGAAAAGTCTTTCCTGGCTGATTGATAACTAAGTTAGATGGGTTATATCCTCTTCCAAAGTAATTATGGTAATGTGTCAATAACAGAAATCCATATTGGCAGGCAAAGCAGCTGGGAATCCTTTCTCTGATATTCCTAGGACACACTCCAAAGCTTTATAAAAAGCAGTTTCTAATGTGTGTTTTTAAAAATATTTGAACTACTTTGTCCACATTTTGGAATATCCTTAGCCTATCCACTTTAGAAGTAACTTTTTAAATTTATGCTTCTCTATGTATGCTTTCTGTGTCATAAATCTTCGTGATAATTGAAAATTTCCAGAGGCCACCAGAAGGCATTAGATTTGGGCTTTGCTGGGCTCTCGTGACAAGTGGTGAAAAACCAGGAAGTCTCTCAGAGAAACAGGCATGACGATAGGAACAGTGAACATGCATTCACATGGTTTATTTATTTATTTATTTATTTATTTATTTATTTATTTATTTATTACATAAGTTGTAAATTCACAAAAAAATCATGTAGAAAATACAGAGGTCTTGTATACCACCCCCTCACACACAGATTGTTCTATATTATCAGCACTTTGGATTAGTGTGGTACCATTGTTCCAATTGATAAAACAATATTATTATATTTATACAAGTAACAACAGTCCATGCTTTACATTAGGGTTCTCTGTTTGCAATGCATATTGCACAGTCTTATGCTTTTTTAAAAAGTTTATTATATGAACATACATACAATCTAAAATTCCCCCTTTTAAGCACATTAAAATATATAGTTCAGTGGTGTTAATTACATTCATACTGTTGTGCTGCTATCATGACCATCCATTACCTAAATCATTCAGTACCCCAAACAGAAACTCTGTACCAATTAAGCATTCCCCCATTTCCTATGCCCCACTGCAGCCATGGTAATCTTTATTCTAGTTTCTGACTCTATGAAATAGCTTATTTTAATTATTTCATCTGTGAGATCATAAAATATTTGTCTTTTTGGTGTCTGACTTATTTCACTAAACAAGATTTCTTCAAGGTTTACCCATATTTTCACATGAATCAGAACTGCATTCCTTTTAATGGCTGAATAATATTCCATTTGTGTATATACTATATTTTTTATCCATTCGTCTGTTGACAGACATGTGATTTGCTCCTATCTTATGGAAATTTTGAATAATTCCACTATAAACATTGCTATGCAAATATTTGATGGAGTCCCTGCTTTCAATTCTTTTGGGTATATAATTAGAAGTGGGATTGCTAGGTCATACGGTAAATAAATACTTTACTTTCTGAGGAATTGGCAAACTGTTTTGTACAGTGTCTGCCCCATTTTACAATCCCACCAAAAGTAAAGAGTATTCTTATTTCTCCACATTCTCTCCAACTCTTGTCATTTTCCATATATTTAATATTAGCCATTCCAATGGGTGTGAAATGTTATCTCATTGTTTTAATTTGCATTTCCCTAATAGCTAATGATGTTGAACACCTTTTTATGTGCTTATTGTCCACTTGTATACCTTCTTTGGAGAAATGTCTATTCAAGTCTTTTACTCATATTTTAATTGGGTCGTTTGTGTTTTTGTTGTTGAGATATAGGGTTTCTTTATATATTCTGGATATTAAATTATAATCAGATATGTAGCTTCCAAATATTTTCTCCCATTCTGTAAGCTTTCTTTATAATTTCATGATAGTTATTTGATGCAAAAAATTAATTTTGAAAAAGTCCCATTTATCTATTTTCTCTTTTTTGCTTGTGCTTTGTGTATAAAGTATAAGAAATTATTGTCTAACACAATGTGCCTAACACATCCTGAAGATGATTCCTTGTTTTATCTTTTGAGTTTTTATATTTGTATCTTTGATCCTTTCTTTCATTTAAAAACATTGCTTCTTTATTCTAAAGAAAAAATAAAAGACCCTCCAAACCCTGTCCAAAAAAATCAATAATAATAATACTATAACAATAATATAAAAACACAGTTATAAAGCATAAGGAAAAACTGAGAGTTTGAGCTTTACACTCTTCAAGTATGCTGTTCAGAGTTTTTTTCTTTTTAAATTTGTGATATGCACATATAAAAGAAAAAAAAATTCCTAGAATTGTGGCGAAAGATTTTTGCTTAAAATTGAGTATTTAGAGAGCTACTTCAAAATACTGTAGTAAGGCTGCGCAGTGATCCTGTGGTGCATGATGCTCTCACTTCTGGGTCCTAGCAGAGGTTAAGGGATCAGGTTCAAAAGTGATCATACTTCCAGGGTTATCATGACACCAGCTTGAGTGAGAAAGTCAAGAAGATCCATATTTTCTTCCACGGACAAGGAAAATCTACCCTGAATCAAAAAATGCAGACATGGAATGTGACAGGATTTCATAGCAAAGTTAGTGTGGAAGGGGGAAAGTCCAGACAAGGCATTGGGCTAGGTTGAACCAGTTTGCCCTAATCTGGTTTTCTCATGTTTTCAATGGATTTATTGCAGTCGTCCATGCCACAATTTATAATGCCCTTTGGTGTGCTTCAGATTGTTGGTTCATATTAAAGGACTGTTTTAAGATTTGCATTCCAAAAGAAATCATGCTACATAAAAATTATCCAAGATTTTGGCCCCAAAAACTTTTTGGATAAAATCTAAAAAAATATTATTGCAATTGCATCTCATAAAGGGAAAAAAAAAACAAACATTATTCTAAATGTAAAGAGAGCCACTCAACTCTTTTGTTGTAGAAAACTTCTGAGTAGGTAAGTTGCTGTCTAATGCTTTGCTCCATGAACCTGCCAGAGAGTAGAGGAGCATCTGCCTTTTTGTGCCAGCATCATCTGGGGGATGAAATGAAATGTTCCACATAGCTCAAGAGGGCATCCCAGTGCTTCCAGAGATAGGCAATGAAAACCACGAAGAATAAAGTACTGAACCTCCTCATGTGCGTCTTCAAGAGAGGAACCATGTAGTTGGCCACGGTGGCCACAAAGACCAAAAGGATTGCCATGACAGCCAGAAGGATGTTGATGAGTTTGCGAGAAGGTTCCAGGTAGTGGCATTCTCCAGCCCTTCCAGCTACACCAACAGCTGCTGTTGCTGCAGTAGTCTTATATATTTTTTAATTGGGTGGTTTGTCTTTTTGTTGAGATGTAGGATCTCTTTATATATTCTGGATATTAAACCTGAATCAGATATGCAGTCTGGCATGCTTCCAGGGCCACCTGAATGTCCTGGGCCCATTCATAGGATTGATACTCAATTTTCTCTCTGAGTAACTATGTGCTCACTCCTCCTTTTATAAGGATACCAATTATTGGATTAATAAAAACCCTTTGGATTCAAATAAGATCACATTCTGAGGTTCCAGGTGGACATGGATTTTAGGGCGCTATTCAACCTACTATTATATCTAAAATATTTTTAATATTTTTAATGACAACACACACAAAATTACATTCTTCCTATTATCACCCAATAAGAAACATGTATTTTAAGATTTGTACAATAGGTATATGGTTTCCCTAAACAACTGTTGATTTTCTATTAATAGGAGAAAAACGAGTCCATAATATCCAAGTATCTTATTTTAAATTCATGGATCTTAACCCATTATAACCAACATCCATAAAATAAAAATAAACATAAATTACATGAATGTTCTTTTATTTTTTACATTTCAAATAAATTGCAAAAATCCTTTTCCTTACCATGACACATTAAATATATAATAAACACAGTTTCAAAAATTTTCCTATGTGAAACTCAGTTCAGACACTGAGCTATTTAATAACTTATAAGAGATAAAATATAACTTCTGAATAAAAAAGATTCTTAAAGTTACAATGTTAAAACATTCCTGCTGTCACTCAAAATTAAATACAATATACTTCAAAGACATAAAAAATCCTGTCTCTAGGCTTTCTGAATCAAGGGATGCCTCTGACTCCTTTGTCCTCAACTTCCTTGAGTCTGTTTCTATTATATCATTCAAAATTTTTTAAAACACCAAAAAACATTGTTTTCCTTTCAAGATTTTATTATCAAAATTGTTATTATAATTTCAATTTATTTTAAAATTGTTGAAATATTATCACTGGTATTTGAACCCCAACTACTCCATCTACCCATTAAAATAAAGATACCCTATGCTAAAGCTGGTCATTCACCCTATCACTTTTTGATTTAGGTGGACATTTTAATAACTAGCTGCTTAAATATTAATTTAAATGATAATGATGCACTAATACTTAAAAGCTACTGGACTATATCTAATTCAGCCATGTCAATTTAAAAATCAGATAATTTTACAACTAACAACATGAATGAAAAGTATACATGCCAAGAGGCTAAAATCACAAAGAATAACATATATATGCATTTCTTTGTAAATTGCTAACAAAATATTTATTAGATATAACAAGTTTATGAAATACAAAATCTATAATGCTTTTATCCATTCCTGTAATTATCTGTCATATTATTTCTCTAGGAATCAACATGGGTTCCTGGAAAATAAAAAAAGAAAGCTACACCAGATCTCTATTCAGAAGGTCCATGCTGGCTTAATCATCATGATGCCACCACCAATGCCTTCGGTTTTCCCTAATCAGATTTTCTTGTCTTTTCCATGGATTTGAAAGACACTAGGGCGTTGATTTATGACGCTTACTGCTGAAACACTCCCAAATTCAGAAAACCATTCAGGTACATATAAGTGTTATATTTTCCCTATAAAATATGTTTAAATATTTTCTTCCTAATATCACTATCAGCTGAGAAAAATGCTATGTTGTGTATATAAGGAAATCAATTCCTTGTGTCTGTGGTAAGTGATCAATATCACTTTACACCAGCCAGGTTCTGTTGACAAATATTTTATTTGTAATTAAACAAGTGTTTGATAATACAATTCTATTTAATTTCTAAGAGATTTTGCCCGTATTAAATTTATTGGTTTTGAATCAAATCTTCTAATCTAACACTACTCAACCTTTAATAAAATGAGAAGTTAAAAGTTTAAAGGATAAAATTTACTGTCATTAGATTGTTATCATAGTCTTCTTTGTTTCTGTAAAATTTGCAGTTCATTTTACTGAGGTATAATTTACATGCAATACTATCAACTCATTGAACAAATACAGTTTGATGATTTTTTGTGAATGTGTATATCAATCAAAATAAAGTACATTTTTAAGTGTCAAAAACTTCCTGCGTACCTCTGCAGGCAATTAGTCCCCACCATATATGTGCACATGAATACTCATGTACACACACACACAATCCTGACAAAACTTAGGTAAACATCGGAATGATTTGCATCTCAATAGATTGGATTAGACTTTTCTAGGATTGCATATAAATAAAACAATACTGAATACACAGTTTTGCATTTTCCTTCTCCTGCACAGCTTAATGTTAGAGAAATTCATCCATAAAGTTACAAGTATCAGTGATCGGTTTATTTTTCACATGGTGCAGTATTTCATTTACATGTTGATGAATATTTGAATTGTTTCCAAATATGGGCTATTACTAGGGAATCCACCATGAAGTTCAATGTACAAGTCTTTTTGTAGACAAATGTTTTCATTTCCTTTCAGTAAATCCTTAGGAGCACAATTGTTTAGACATATAGTAAGTATATATTCTACTTTGTAAGAAACTGCCAAACTGCATTCCAAAGTGGTTGTGCCATTTTATATACACTTCACACATAATTGAGAGTTTTGGTGTTAAGGCATCTTGTCAAAACTTTGCATTTTTAATTCAAGCCATTCTAGTCAGTACTTAGAGGTAATGCATTGCATTGTTAACTTTTGGCAATATTTCCTTTCCTTCTTGGCTAATGCTTTTGAATTTCTCTTAAGCACTTATTTAAATATTTTAAATCTTTGTGAAGTGTATTATCTAAGCTTTTGCACATTTTAATGCATTTTCTTATTATTTAACTTTTAAATTTTTTTATATAATCTAAATTCTAGTTCTTTGTTAAGCATATATATTTATATATTTCAAATATTTTCTTCTCTGTTTGTTGTGAAAGAAACATTTCATTTTCTGTGATGGTTAATTTATTGTGTCAACTTGGCTAGCTTATAGTATTCAGTTGTTTGTTCTAGTAAGTTCTGGCCTGATTGTTACTGTGAAGGTATTTCATAGTTGGATTTGTGTTTATGCTCAGCTGATTGCAACTACAGTCGGCAAAGAGATTACTCTCCGCGTTGAGGAGAGTCTCTGCATCCAATCAGTTGGGGATCTTAAAGCTAGAATTTAGGATTTCAGAAGTCAGAAAGAATAATGTTTGCCTCTATTTTGTCCCCTCAACCTCTCCTGGGGAATTGTACTTCACCTTTATCAGACTTTAAGATTTGCAGCCTGCTCCACAGAATTTGCACATGTCAATCCCCATGGTCATGTAAGCTAATTCCTTTAATGAACTTCATCATATTTACATGTATTGATGTATCCTGTGTGCTTTGTTACTCTGGAGGATCCTGAATAAAGCAGATTTTATTACCAAGATTCATTCTTGAGAAACTGAATCTTAAGCATGAGATTCCTGAATTGGTTTTGGGATTTGGGGCATTGGAGGCACTAATGATTCTATTTCCAAGGATTAGAACAGTGCTGTGAGTCCATGGTGTGAACTGCCAGTAGAGATATACAAAATATCACCATTGGATACTCCTACTCAAATATGTATAAGAGACAAAGTTCATGGTGATAGTGCATTTGATACTTTAGAAAATGTTTGTAAAGTTGAAAGGTGTAAGGATGTTGCCTGGTTGTTCCTAAATATGTTAAAAGGAAAAGATGAAATCATGACTTCAAATTCCCAGCTCAGCTGCTGCAGGAATGACATGAAAATTTTTATATGTGTCCTGAAAGAAACTCTTATTTCTTGTAGCCACGAAGTTGAAATTTCTGAAAATCAAAGACAGAGTTTCATCAAACTAATAGCTGAACTATGATGCAAATTGAATTCCCTACCTTGAGGGATATATGCTGTTAAAGTGAGAGCATTGTTTAGGAAGGAATGGAATCCAGAGTACTGAAATGGGGCCACAGAATGTGATCATGATGATGGTGGGGACATTGTACTCCTAAATTCTTCTTTGTCTTCTTTGCCAGATAAACCCATAATGGTCTGACTTGAGGAATCATCCATCTCACCTATGTCTGAGATTAGCCCTGTTTCACCAGATGAAACTTTAATGGAATTCCTTGAGGCATTGGACATGTAAGACATTGCTAATTCCTCCAATGACCCACCCCATCCACTGCTCTTTGCTTCCAGACTTACAACTAGACAAAAGTCCCCACAGGTCCTGAGAGGTGAGGTACAAAGTGTGACCCATGAGGAAGTGTGCTATACTCCAAAACAATTGCATATAGACTGAAATCAGTGGGAGATGTGTGGGAAAAGATAATAAGGGTGTGGGATAATGGTAGTGGGAACATAAAATTGGATCCGGCTGAATTAATTGATATGGGCCCAGAAAGAAAAAAAAAAATTAGATTCAATGTTGTAGCACGAGTGGTTAGAAAGGACTTTAATAGCTTGATCAGTTGGCTTGCTGAAACATGGCCCAAAAGGTGGCTTATGTTAAATGACATTGAAATGCCAGAACTTCCCTGGTGTAATGTAGATGAAGGTGTCCAAATGCTTAGAGCATTTGAAATGTTAGAGAGGATTTACCATATAAGACAGCTCGGCCATTCTGGGAGTGTCCAGAGGACACAATTTTCCCCCCAAAAATGAGGAATAAATTTGTGACAGCAGCCCCATCATGCCTAAAGAGCTCTCTGGTGACCCTTTTCTATAGTTCAGATACTGTGGGCACTACTGCCACACGACTTGGGCCTTTAGTAAAATGGGGATGATCAATTCCTGGGCTGACAGGGTCCATGTGGTGAAACTTAACTACCAAATACAAGGTGGGCATGACTACCATAATGGACAGCAGAGTCAAAGCAGTAATGAGGATTCAAGTATAATTCATGACCTCTGTTAAAAATTTAATACCACCACATTGTCTTCTAGGTTTTATCATCTAAATAACTTCATTAAAATAAAAAAGAATATGATATTGGAATATAGGCTGTCACTCTTATTTGCCCACAAAATTAACTTAAATATATATAATTGGCTTAAATAATTTGATGCTTAATAAATAAAATTCATACATGGGAATTCCTTCCATAAAATTGAACTTACAATGCATGAAAATTAAATAATTTAGATATTATTTTAATCAGGTCTTATTTTTGCAAGTAATACTGTTTTGTGCCAGATGTGAAGAATACAAATAATATTTTATATCTTCTAATGCCAATCAAAGTTTTCCAAACATAATAAATTTATATTACTGGTCCATACTTATCCTGCTTTCTCTACTGTGTCTATAGTCAAGCCCAATACTTTACAAAACTTTCCCTGATACAACAGTACTCCATTATGTCATTAATTTTTTTTTTTTTTTATATATAGAATGGAAGTGGGAGAGAGTTAAGGAAAAGTTTTGGAATTTTTCCTGGAAGCACATTGAAAAAAGTTAGGTTGTCACTATTGAATTTTATGAAATGTATGCTATTCTTTATAGATGTCTATTAAAGACAAGAGGAAAAATATATTACTTTGGCAAAAAAATATTCAAGTTATCTGATTGTGCAGGACATTGTAAAATAAAATGTTTCTCCTTATTTACAGAAATTGAGTTCATATAATACAAAATACTCCAAGAAACTTCTTAGCCAGATAAGATTCTTATTATTAGAGTACACTTATTTACAAAATTTCAGTAATTTACAGAATATGCAATGTAACAAAATCCATATGTTGAGTATTCTTAATGTTTATATGTATCTATTCTTCTAATTTTGGTACCTGTTTCAATTCTGGCAATGACAAAGACTTCTCTATAACTTCAGTAATAAAGCTGCCAGTAATCAACAATTTAGACTAATCATTTCCTTAAAAAATTTATAGCTGTTTTTAAAAAATTGTCATTGCACCATCTTTACTGGCATATGTGTTTTTGTCAGCAACAATCTAATACAATGCCTTATTACAGAAATTGGACTAATATTGGAGATTTTAGGCAAGGTGATTGTTTAATAAAGGAATTTTTGATACTACCTTCTTTTGCTTGGCCCCTCTCATCTCACAAAACACAAGTAGTAATAGTTTGCCTGTGGATAGAATCTGGCCCAGTTTTCAGGTATGTCCTCTTTCTATTTGTAACATCAGCAGATAAGGTGCATTCATGGATCATTTCCTTGCTGCTAGATAAAGAAAAGTGCTGAAACAATATTTGACGTGTGTATAAAATTGCCAGATGCTACCATCTCAACCCAGCAAAAAATTTGGGTTCACCATTCACATAGAATGACTATGAATTTGTGCAAAATTGTAAATATAAAACAAAATACATTATAAATATAAAATCAAATTATAATTTGATTTTATAAATTATAAAATACATTATAAATATAAAATCAAAATACATGATTATTTCATGTTTGCTACTTCATGATAGCTTCAATTCTTAAAGAAATCCTTTTAATTTATTCTAGCGGGTATTATTATTTCTTTTGTAAACGGGCACATACAGACTCACTTCTTTTTGTTCTATCTTATTTTTATTCAAAATTGAGACTCCAGCCTGAAAATAAAAGTGGTCAGTTAATGCTCATTGTAAGCTAAATACCAGCAATTTCAGAATCAAACACAATTCTAAGATTCTTTGTCACAGTAATAAACAAACATCAATGGGCAAGAACATGTATTGTCAAAGCAGATATTACTTTTTAGCATGTCAGCTTCTCTTTATGTATGCCTCAATTACAGCGTTTCTGGTTATCATCCACATACTAAAAATTGCTGAAATTGGTCTTGACAGGCCCAGCTAATTGGCTCCCAAGGAACCGTTATGTTCTACCTGGTGAACAGTCCACGAGGTACACAGCCACTTGTCCAAACCAAGCACAAAGCTAATTATAAAGCAGCAGGAGACATCACGCAGTAATAGACCATGCACTGTTATTAGTACATAATAATTCAATCCCCAAATCATCAGTTAAATTATTCTTGCTACCTTGAAGAAAACGCTATTGTGCAGAAATTATTACTTGGGGACTCTGAGAAGAAATCATGCTATTTTTATAGTTTTAAATGATTAATTCTTCTGATGATTTTCTCTAGGAAACTAAAACTGTGTTTATTCCTCAAACACAATATAAAATAAAGTAAAATAGAGCAAAAAAGAAAACAAATAAAAAATCACTTTGGGTTCCACAGACAGAAAAATAAGAGCAACAATGTAAATATTTATTTTAAAAATTGATGTATAATCATTTAATATTATCTTTGCAATTTATCACAATACAATACCTGATTAGATCCTCTAATTTAGAACTAATTTCAAAACTATTTTAAATTACTTTTAATTACAATATTTATTTTTGTAAATATTTTTGTTTTTGCTTGATAATGCAATACATACATATAAGAATTGTCATTGCTGCCATCCATTCAGGATAATCAATTTTATTTGACTGAACAAAGTGTTCTGGTTTAGCATTCGGAATTATTTGAAAGTATTATCTAAAAATATGCCCAATGTCCTTTGGAATAAGTCTGAGAAGTTTCTCTGCTACTTATTTACCTTCTTTTGAAAAATTTTAAAAAATAATCAGGATCAGTTCTGTCCAGGACTTGTTTGACCTTGCTTTGGGGTCATTAACTCTGACCTCTGCATGCCTTTAGATGAATACATGAAAATTATTAAGTCAGGAAATATTTTAAAGTTTTTATTCCCTCCTTTCGTTTGTTTTCCTAAGGAAAAAAAATGTTATTTTTTTTCATTTAATTATAATTCAAACCACCAAACATTTCAGGGCATAAGTTTTATCTTTAGCTATTTTATTGTTATTAGAATGTATCCCTGACTGAATGCTTGGGATTTGTGGGGACTATAAATAAAGAGCATATGAGATGCAAGATCCATAAGATGGCCCATCACACAGATTTTGTTTTTAATTAAGTGAATGTCCTATGCCAACAATGGAATTGAGTCACAACTTTTTTTTTCTGTATCTGTTCCACAAATTCAGAAGGAATCCAAACTCTAAGCAAGCCAGTTATATATCAGCTTGATTCATCAATCAGTTTACTGATATACATGTGATTTCTGCTAAACAATATCTTCACTCTTTATTACTATAAGCTCAAAAATCCTGAATATGTACTATAAAAATTATCCTATAACATGAAATTCCAAATTGCATATCTTACTGTTTGATGAAAATGCACTTAAGGAAAAAAAATTCTAATTATGTTTTTGTGTAATTATCTATTACAGGAGTTCAAAGATGAGTTGTTATTGAGAAAAAAATGCAAAATAATTACCAATTAAGGTGAAGATACTTCAGTCCTGAAAAACTGTCCATTTACCTTGGCCAATCTTGCTTAAAGCTTGCTTACTTGGTAAAGATCAAATATGTTTGAATTTGATTACATTAAGAGCATTCACAATTTATTTTTTACCTTTTTATCATTGTCTATCTCTGAGTTACCAAGTCAGTCCTTATGGAGAAAATTATGAGCATATATAATTGTATATGTGATAGCGGGAAATGCGGTCATTTCCTTAAAAACCTCAAATCCATACATGGATTTTATAATCTTACTATAATTATGAATCAGTAATGCTTTTAATAAAAGAAGTTTATTTCTTTCTAAGACTTTTTAATAGTTCCTAAAATAATTTCAAATAATATTTATAATTTGATACACAATAAAGATATTAGACAGAAACAATTTTGTCATAAGTACTGGGAACATTATATTTTTCTTATTCAGCTTCACTAAATCCAACATCACACACCTGAAAACATGATACTTAAAATTATATATTATCTGCTTTTACTGGGAAAGTGAGACAATTTTTCCAACTCCTTGTTAACTACTTATCGAATAAAGACATCTAAATGGTATTTAGTACTTTTTCAATAATGTGTTTCTGAGAAGACATTTCTATAAGCCTAATGCCACTTTATAAGAATTGTTCAGATTCATAGAAGTGATAGCATTAAATATCATTCATATTTATGTTAAAATGTGTTTTTTAGGAAAGGCGCGTAGGTACTAGGCAATATGGGAGAACTACATAAATAATATTATAAGAAAAGGGTACAAAATTGTATACTGTATATTCCATTTAAATTTTACTGCTTTGAATATATGCATCACTAGAAAACTAAATCACTTGTACAGGTGAAATCACTTAGTAAGTATTTATTTATTCATAACATATATAAAAAAAGTATGTAGCATAATTTTATGAATTTTTGCAAAGAGAATACACTCAAGTAAATATCAGCTAAATCAGGAAATGAAAGAGAATCAACAAAAGGGAAATGCACATTTTACTCCTTGCAACTAAGTTCTTCCTTTTTCCCCAATGATAACCACAATTAGACTTCCATTCTGAATAATATTCTATTGCAAAATTATATCACTATCATTTCTAATATTGATTTATATTGAGGTGTTTCCAATTCTTGATTATCAATTTATCCTGCAATATATATTCTTTTCATGTCTGTTGATGCACATTTCTACCCATTTCTCTTGGATATATACCTCGGAGTGGACTATTTAAGAGTGTGTAGGGTATGCATACATTCAGCTGTATTAAAAACAGTTGTCCAAATCATCTGTACAAATCATTGATAGTCTAACTAGCAATATCTAGGTCATTTACAACCTAGGCAGTACTTGGTATTGTGTGTGTGATTATTTTTCAGCCATTCTCATGGTTGTGAAATGATATCTCATTGTGATTGTTTGTTGTTGTTGCACTTTTCTGATAGCTAATGAAGTTGTTCAACTTTTCCTGCATTATTGGCCATTCGGATATTCAAGTTTATAAAGTGACTTTTGTCCATTTTAATACTTGGCCATCTTTGTTTTACTTATTTATTTTAGTATACACTGATATTTCTGATAAAGGTTTTTTTTTTAATTGGTTATGAATGTCAGAAGTATCTTTTCTCACTGTATTATTTGTATTTTTATTCACATAATGGTGAAAATTGATAAATAGATCTTAATTTTAAGGCAGAAAATTTAACTCCTTTTTTTTCTTAAAGTGTACCCATTTTTGTATCCTATTGAAGAAATCTTTGCCTATCTCACAGTAATGAATATATTTAAATAGTTTGTCTTCTAAAAGATTTGTTGTTTTGCCTTGGAATTTATTTTTAGATATAGGTTAAGGAGTCAAAACTTACCATAACTTTATCCAATTGCTTCATGCCATTTATTGAAAAGATCATCCTTTACCATTGCACTGCAACATTCCATGTAATAATTCAAGTGAATGGATATGTGTGAGGTTCTTTTATACTCTCTAGTTTGTTTCAATAGTATAGTTATCTAAACATCTATCCATTTACATCAACATTCTCTCATATGTATTATAGTTTTTTTAAGAGTCTAATATATGGTAGTGAAAATCCTTCAGTTTTATTCTTCTTTTTTGCATTTCTATGTATATTTTAAAATCAGTCTCTCATTTCCACACACATACAAAATTATGTTGGGATTTTGATTGAGATAACATTGAATCTATAGATTATTTTAGGGAGAATTGGCAACTAGAAATAATCTGAATATGACATGTTATGAGATTTACCCATGAGTATTTGACATCTGTGATAATTGTTTTTAATGCTATCATTGTGGCTATTATATAGACATACTACTTACATTTGTATATTGATGAACTAACAGACTGCCAAATTAATTGATTAGTTCTAATAATTACCCTGCAGATATTTCTGAATATCATATACACCATATAAAGGTGTGCAGATATTAACAGTTTAATTTCCTCCTTTCCCAAGTTTATTTGTTTTATTACTTTTCCTCATGTTCTCACAATGCCTAGGATCACTAATACAGTGTTAAATAATGTGTCATCATGTCCTGTTTCTGAGTTAAGGGGGAAGGCCTTTTTAGTTCGCTGGGAAGTATGATGTTTCCAGTACATTTATTGTAGATACACTTTCTCATAGTAAGAATATTTTCTTCTATCCCATTGTTAGAAACATTTTAACATAAAAATAACCATAGTTTACCAAATGGCTTCAAGCACCCTATCTATTTCTCTTTTACTCTGTTAATGTAGAAAATTATATTGTACGTTTGAATATTGAATGTTAAAACAACTTTGCATTCTTAAAATAAAATCTAAGTTAGGTTTGCCATATTAACATTTTTATAAATTGCTTAGATTCAAAATGTCACTACTGTTGTTAAAAACTCACATATATTATTATGCTTCTCAGTCGTTAAAATAAATCATATATTTGTAATTTTTGCATGTGTGTATACATCGTTTATGTGGAAGAATATTAGTAAAAGTGTAGTGATTCATATTATTTGTGATTTTGTGAGCTCTGAAGTAGACTAATAGTTTAAAAAGGAACACTAAAAATCCAAAAGGTAGTAGGATTGGTTTTAATTTTAGCCTCATTAATGACTATGAATTATAATATTGTGATAATAAAGGCCTAATTTCACATTGTTTAATTGAGCATAGCATTTTTCATCTCTATCACCAAAGTCTTCAAAATAATAGAAAATGACTATGAGCATTATACGGATTCAGATAATTTTCTGTTTTGCTCAAATTTAAAATATTTCACAAGCATTTTGGAAAGTCATGAAAACATCTCTCTAATATTGTGGGAGCTTATAATACTATTCACCAAAACTTTCTGACACCCATCCTTGCCTTCACATTTAAGTGGGGCCATATATTTTCACCTTGTTAAACTCAGTTGTGGACATGGGACTTGTTTTGGCTAATGAAATGTGAGTAGGAATAATAGACATTGTTTCTGGGTGAAAGTTGTAAAAGTCAATGAATGCTGCCCCATTAAATAACAAATGCACACAAGCACACGTATGATTTAATTATATTTATAATTGTATTTCTACTGATTTTGCATTTTATAATTGTCATTGATGATTTTATCAAAATATTATGTAGTATTCTTTTTGATAAAAGTATATGTAGTGGACATAGCTCTGAATTTCGAGTTAGAATATCACATATACCATTTGACAAATCACTTTAATTCTATAACTCATTCTGAACCTCACTTATTCCTCAGGATTGTTATAAATTTCAAATGATGTCAACTAACTTTTTACTTTATAAAAATAAGAAAATGAGTTACTTTTATTTTATTTGGTAATTTTTTAAAAATTAGCATTGCATAAAGCAACAAGCTCTATAGGATATCTGGCATATTAAAACTTTTCTTTGATCTTTGATTCAGATTATTTTCATGCACACATTTGGGCAAAATATATGTCATTGAGAGCTCCACAATGATGTAGTAATTGTTTTTCTTACACACTATTTTAAATTAAAGATTTGTGAGAATTAATACATAATTCTGTATTACTTATTGCCTCCTGACTTTTGTTTGTTTGTTTGTTTTTTCCTCCTCCCAGCATATTGTCTACCAAAGTGGAAGAGTTTAAGTAAAATTTTCATTTTTCTCACCTGGCCTCCCATTCTCTCTTTATCTCAGCTGCAACTTACCCTTGATTAAAATTGCACATCTTAAATTATTTTGTACAAAGCAGATTCTACCCTTTGTACACTGTCTTGACTTTTCATAATAAACAAGCATTAGATATAATATGTAATATTAGATAGTTTCTTGGCTCCATGGATCTCTAGCCTGAGGGTAAAATGGTTGATGTATCTATATATTTGCCACTATCCTTTTTCATTGCTTTTTGACTGGCTATAATTTTCATAACTTCTTTAGACTGTATTTTTGACAAAGATCAGTCTATTATGTAACATATTACATATATTTATGTCATACTCTGATTAATGTCTTTCATTAATGATATGTAAATTATTTGAGTAAAAATTCCTATTTTTCTCATTGCTGCATCCTCACAGGAAAATGTCAGACATTAAATAGATATTCAACACCTGTATTATGATTTAATGAATATATTTGTGAATTTGGAAAATCATTATGTTTACCATCACAAATAACTTTAGAAAACACAGTTAAAGCAGAAAGTCAGTTATTGGACAATTAAAACTAAACAAATGATAAGGAAGGAAGCCTGGCAAAGGTAAAAGATAAATGGATAGAAAATTTGCAACTAATTATTAAATAAAATTAGAGTACCTGTATCATTGGATATGGTATGTGATGGAGAAGGAAGAGTCACTTAAGGTTGGAAACAAATTTCCATTTCTCTAGTTTCATCATCTGTTTCAACTGTATTTGTAAGGTTGAATCTCCTCCATAATATTCCTTCAAAGAAGTTATTTGCTGAGTCCTCAAAAAAAAAAAAAAAAAAAAAAAAAAAACACTCAGGGACATGGACTTCTGTGATTACTGAGATGGTCCATTGAATGAATATAAAAGGGAAAATGTTTTTACCAATACAAAGTCTCAAAAATTCACATTTCCCATGCGTTTGTGTTCAGGAAGAACTTTGAGGAAGTAACAAAGTTAAAAAAAAACAAGAAAGAGGCAGAACTGGTATATATGAATCCAACATAGGTACAAATAAAAACAAAAAGGAAACTTACTTGATTTTTGGCACACACATTAAAATAACACGTCACATGTGATGCACGATTCATGTTTTTTGCCTTTCAATAGCTGTTGAGAAACCAAAGGTTTTCATATCCCTTACAATTTTATGGGACCTGTATTTCCTTCTGGATACTTTTGTTAGGAATATGCTTTGATTTTTTTCCTGGTAAATGGAGTTATATACACCAGAAAAAAACAATAACAACAACAAAAAAGTTCTTATTTTTAGTTTGCTTTCCTGTGGGTGTGAGCTCATTATAAATAAGACCTTTTGAAGATGTTATTTTTACTTAAGGTGTGACCCAACTGAATGAGGGTGGGCCTTAATCTAGACTATGAAAGTAATTTAAAGGCAGAAGACATTCAGACATAGTCAGAAAGAACCACAGGGAATAACTGAAGCCAGAAGTCAGTAGAACCAGAAAAGAAAGGAGAGGACTATACTCTGTGACACAAGACAGGGATACAAGCCAAGGAATTCAAACATTGGCAGCAGTCAGCACCACAAGGTTACAGACTTTGGAAAGAAAGTATGGTCTTGCTGATGCCTTGATTTTGGACTTCTCTGGCCTCAATTAATTCCTGTTGCTTAAGACAAGTAATTCATTGTGTGGTATTGTCATAGCAGCCTCGAAACTAAGACATTTATGAAAATACCTGCTTGTGCTTTCATTTTAAGTTCACTGTGCTAAACATCCAGAGGAAAATTTGATATGGGATAAAAAGGTGTTAGAAATCCCTCTCTTCATTTTGTTTAATGCCCATAGTTTTTCCAGGTGTATCCTTGTAAGATTTTTTATTAAGTCAAATGTTTACCATTTGGATTTAATTTCTCTTAATTCAATATAATTTCTATTTTCTTGTCCATACCTAGTAATTCTTGTTCTACATTTCAAGGATTTTTTTTTTCAATTTGTTTACCTAAACAGTTATTTTTTTAAAAATCCAGCTATGATAATTTATATTTCTAGAAGATATTTCTTGTATTCTGATTCTTTTTTGCATAAAGTCTCTTTTCAATTCATGGATGAAAAATATTATTTTATCTTATGGATAATACTATAGATCCTTTAAATCTTTCTTCAGTTTCCTAAATTTTATGTATTTTCAATGAATTAATTCTTTGTTGGTGGTGTTTGCTAGTTTTGGGTATGCTTTTATATTGTAAGATTTCCTCAAAATGTTGGTGCTTTGTTGGTAAATTCTGTACATTCATGATGCTTTTCAAACAGTAAATTTTACTGAAGCTGAAAGATTCTGTGGATGAATTCCCAATACCAATACCTCCAAGTATTTTCTATATATGAATTATTATATCCCAAATTATATTGAGTATGTTTTGCACAAATGTTGGAAGATGAAGAATGTTTTAATCAGGGATTTAAAAAATCTAAAGATAGTTAGGCAATTCTTAAAAGCACAGGTTAACAATAAAGGAAGTACATATGAAGAAAGACAGAGCTTAGCAGAAAAAAGTGTTTTCTAAATTATGAAGGGAAAATTGATTTTCATTTTGAACAAAAACTTTTACATAATTTTGAGGTGGGGAAGGCCAATCTAAAGGGAAGGGATAAGCAATCTAAAATCCTCTACATGTATAATAGGAAACCAAATGTCAATGTGCAATATGGAACATCAAATACCACAGTACATGAGACCAGTTGCAATAATGAAATAAACTGCCTTTAAAAAGGTGGATGGTATCTGGACAAAAAGAGGCTAGTGGACTTCTGCTATGTGTATTTATAATTTCATAGCACCATATGACTTTTAAAACTGTACTCTTGCATTAATTTGATAACCAACTTTTAAAAGTACAGTTGAGAAGAAGCCCCTAAAATATCTAATAAATGAGAGCAGAACAGATAAAAAGAAATAAACTTCAAATATAAATGTAGTGAAAATAAAAACCTAATAAAACAATAATACCTATAGCCAACAATAATTTTGATGGCAGGTTGAAAATTTCATGATTCCCATTAAAATGCTAATAAAGTAAAATGGGCTGAGTAGTAGAAATTATCGTAAAATTTGTCTCCTCAAAGTCTTTAAAAACATACACAATTCAATTTTATCAGAGGAGATGTAAAAACAGTTACAATTTTTGCATAATTTGAAAATTATTTACAAAAACTTAACTTATTACATTTTGGGGATAATATAGCATACGGTTTAAACCATGATGAAGCAGAATTGTCAAGTTCTACTTCCTCCTATCCCTAGCCACTGAGGGAGATGATGACTTGTTTTTAGGAAGTGATAAAGAGAAGCAGAATGATTCACAAATGACTGAAGTTAAAAAGAAATCAAATGGTAAATTATTTCAGAACAGATGCTAAATGAAATAAAACCAAAATTTGGGAAGGAAGAATGGGAAATAGAGAACAGGAATAACCTTTTTGGTGGCCTTTCTGGTAATCCACTTTTGACAGACACAACATCCCAAATCACTTAGTATATGAAAACAGCTGTTTTCAGTGGAAATATTTTAACATCTTTAACAAATATAATTATAATTGTTAAAAACATTTCTGTAGGCCAAGTATTGTGCTATGATAATCAAAGCAAAAATATCGTCAACAATTACTACTAGTACATATGGGCAACTACTCTCTGTAAAATACTTCCCATAAATAGGATTGTAATCTTTAAAACTGACACTATCCCTACATTCATTGTGCATTAAGAAATAGAGAAGAGTAAAATGGGTTGGCCAACTTTTTACAAAATATTTGAATTATCTGAAGAAATAAAATTCAGGTTTCATGTATTTTTGTCTCCAAAAACCCAAACTTGTATAGAACTCTATGGTGATTTCTAATTTTAGAATAATTCAGGCAGCTTTTTTTGAGGGGGAGGTGGTAAAACTTAATTTAATTAATTTTTAATATATGCTTATGAGTAACATACTGCTATCTAAATAACTTTTCCAAGTATATGTAGCAGAGATTTAATAAGCAGGTATGAAAAGGGATATTTATCATTTGTTGACTCACTGGAAAAAATATGATTAACCACATTGTTAGATAGAATAAAGGTCCCCAAAAGATGTACATGTCTAACATCCAAAAATCTCTTTGAATATGTTAGTTTACATGGCAAAAGGGGATCAAAGCTTTAGATAGAATTAAGGGTGCCTGTGAGCTGACTTTGAGAAGGGAAGGTTTTCTCAGGAAATCCAGCTAGGCCAAATGCAATCAGAGGGGTCCTTATAAACGGAAAAAGTAAGCATAGGAGAGAGAAACAGAGAGATAGTAGAGTAATGAATGCTCAGTCCAACAGTTCTGGCTCTATAGATGGATGAATGGGGCCACAAGCCAAGAAATGTGGACAGCCTCTAGAAACTGGGAAAGAAAATTCTCTGCAAGCACCTCCAGATGTAATGCAGTTCTGCTGACACCTTGACTTTAGCTTAGTGGCTCAGTGAGACCCATTCTGAACTAATCTTCAGGACTATAAGATAATCAACTTGTATTATTTAACGCCACTAAATTTGTGGTAAATAGTTACAAGCAGCAATAGGAAACTAATACATGTACTATATTCTAGAATCTTTTTTACTGTTTGTAATAGTCCATTAAACAAGGGAGAAAAAGCTCCTTGTTCTGTGGGAGTTTATATTTTAGTAATCAAGGAATGAAATAAATAAAGAAACAAACAAAAAAAAAAAAAACAGTAAACAAAATTAGGCTGGTAAGATCTACAAAGGGGGAAAATGCTTCCATGTTCATCCCCAGACCAGGCACCACTTCTCCAGGGAGGACAAAACTTTCTTTCTGCTGGACCCATGGAGGAGACCTCATGGCTCTGGGGTTACTTAGACATTGATGCAGGTAAGTATTGTTCGGCTCTCTCGTAAAATATGGTGGAGAAAGGGCAAAAACACGCCCAAGGAAGCTGCTTTGGGGATCTACAGAAAAGGAGGCTGCAGATCATTGTCCAGGAGGGAGCGGGACAAAGAGACAAAAAAGCTAAGGTAAAACTGTGAGTTGCTTGCCACTGTGGCTGGAAATCTTAAGTCCCACCCTCGAGGTAAATAGCCTCTGTGGACCTCACCAGCCAGCTGAGTGAGAGGGAACACTCCATGGAAATAAGAAGTGTCTGGCAGTGGGTTGAGAGTGGTTTCTTTTTGGTGGGTTTGTTACCTGAGTTCCCCTTGAATCTCAGGGAAAATACTAGCCAGCAATGAGGTGACCTGGGGCGAAGGGAAGGGGCATTTGCTAAGGCAGGCTGTTACACCCAGCTGCCCTGGGAGAGAGAAACTAGGTCAGGGAAGGGGTGGAGACAGGCAGCTAACTAGCTCAGTCCTCCTGAAAACTTTTAGGAATTCAACTAGCCTGAAAGAAACAGGGGCAGGAAAAGCCAGATAAACTTTTTTTTTCTTTCTTTCTTTCTTTTTATCCTTCATTTTATTTGCAAAAACTGGGTACATCACCTGCAGAGAGCAGGCTGCAGGGTAATTAATTGATGAGCACAAGCAGCTTGAGAAGGTTCCTAGGGGCCTATGGAAGGCTGTTTGTCCTGGGTTGTTTTATGTTGCTGTTTCATTTCTTGTTCATTGTCTTTTCACTTTCTTTGTTTCTTTTTTTTTCTTTTACTTATTTCTTCAACCTAACTTATTTCTTTTCTTTCCTTCATTTTTCTAGCTTCTGACTTCTGTTTCTATTCTTTCATTCCACTTCTTTTCCTTTGGTCTTCACTTTTTCTTTTTCTCTCTCCCTTTTTTTTTTCCTTTTATTCTTTTCTCATTTGTCCAGGCTCATAATTCATTCTATATTTTTTTCTCTCTATTATGTTTCTTGTTTCATTTTTCCTTTTCCACTTTTTAAAATACTTATTCCTTTTTTTAAATGATTTTTTACTCATATTACTTATTTAGTTTTCTAACTCTTTTATGAATCTTCTACCTTTTCAAAAAAAAACTACTATTTTTCTTTTTCTCCTCTTATATCTTTCTTTTTCTCTTTTCCTAATTTTTTTCCAAAGGAACACAAAAACTGCAAGGATATAGAATAAGAGGAACCAAGTATAAAAAGGAACCTGACCACACACAAAGAAACAACAAAATAAAAGCCAAGAGTAGAAAGAGAAGCTAACCAAATGAATAAGCCCATCAAGATAAACAGATGCCTAGAAACCAACAAAAGATTACAAGCAATACTAAGAAAGAGAAAGACATAACCCAGTCTAAAAAACAAACTGAAAAACAGGAGGAGATGCAGAACATAGGAACAACTAATCAAGGTTGTCCAAACAAATATCATGAATCAACTTAATGAAGAGAAGGAAGAGATAATGTATATTAAGAAGACACTGGGGGAACATACTGAAGAAATTGTAAACATACATAAATAGATAAAAGATCTGATAGTGATGAACAGCACAATGAAAGATATCAAAAATACCCTGGAAGCACATAACAGCAGAGTTGAACAGGCAGAGGAAAGAGTCAGTGATTTTGAAGACAGTACATCTGAAATCAGACAGATAGTAGTAGAATAGATAGATAAAAAGATAGAAAAAATCCAACAGGGACTTAGGGATCTGAACGACAATACAAAACGCACAAACATATGCATTATAGGCATCTCAGAGGGAGTAGAGAAGGGAAAGGGGGCAGAAGGAGTGTTAAAGGAAATAATGGCTGAAAACTCTTTTAACGGACATGGACATACATTTTCAGGAAGTGCAATGCACCCCAAAGAGTATAAATCCTAATGGGCCTACACCATGACATATACTTATAAAATTGTCCAATGCTCAAGATAAAGAGAGATAAAGCAGCAAGAGAAAAGAAATCCATCACCTAAAAGAGAAGTGCAATAAGATTAAGTGTTGATTTCTCATCTGAAACCATGGGGGCAAGAAGTTAGTGGTATGATGTAGTTAAGGTACTAAAAGGGAAAAACCGTCAACCAAGAATTCTGTATCCAGGAAAGCTGGCATTCAAAAATGAGGGAGAGTTCAAAATATTCACAGATATACAGAAATTAAGAGAGTCTGTCAACAAGAAACCTGCTCTTCAAGAAATACTAAAGGAAATTCTGCAGTTTGAAAGGAAAAGACAGGAGAGAGAAGGTTGGAGGAGAGTATAGAAAGGAATATTATTGGTAAGAATAATTAAAAGTATAGAAAAAGTATAGAAAAGAGAAATAAAAACAATATATGACTTATATAAAACTAAAGAAAATATGGCTAGTATAAGTAAGTAATAATATTGAATGTTAATAAACTCTCCAATCAAGAGACACAGATTGGCAGAATAGATAAGGAAATATGACCCATCTATATGCTGTCTACAAGAAATTCACTTTAGACACAGGAATGCAAGGAGGTAGAAAGTGAATGGTTGGAAAACAATTTTACAAGCAAACAATAACCAAAAAAGGGTGGGAGCAGCTATACTAATATTGGACAAAAAAGACTTTAAATACAAAACTATTGTAAGAGACAAAGAAGGACACTATGTATTAATGAAAGGGGTATCTATCAAGAAGAACAAATAATCATAAACATTTATGCACTTAACCAGGGGGCCTCAAAATACATGAGTCAAACATTGGAACAACTAAGTAGAGAAATAGATGCCTCTACAATTATAGTGGGGGACAGTAATACACCATTATTATCATCAGACAGAACATCTCAGCAGAGGCTCAATAAAGAAATAGAGACCTTGAATAATATGTTAGAAGATCTAGACCTAATACACATACACAGACATCCAAGTACAGTGGGATATACATTCTTCTCAATTGTACATGGATCATTCTCCAGGGTAGACAACATGCTAAGCAACAGAACAACTCTGAAAATTTTCAGAAAGATTGAAATTATACAAAGTGATTTCTCTGGCCACAAAGAAATGAAGCTGGAAATCAGTAAAGGGAAGAGAACTAGATTAGGCACAAAGATATTGAAGTTAAACAAACAAGGAACTCTTAGAAAATCAGTGGTTCAAGAAGGAAATATCAAAAGAAATCAGTAACTACCTTGAAACAAATGAAAAAGACAACAGAACATATCAGAACCAACAGGATGCAGCAAAAGCAGTGGTGACAGTAGCCATAAATGCCTATATTAAAAAAGAAAAAAGAGCTAAAATCAAAGACCTAACTACACACCTGGAGGAATTAGAAAAAGAATAACAAACTAATCCCAAAGCCAGTAGTAATAAGGAATTAACAAAGATTAGAGTAAGCAAAATGAAATTGAAAAAAGAAAGCAATAAAAAAAATTAACTAAACCAAAATTTGGTTCTTTGAGAAGATTAATAAAATTGACAAAACCTTAGCTAGACTAATAAAGAAAAAGGGAGAGAAGATGCAAATACATAAAATAAGAAATGAGGAAGGGGATATCTCAGCTGATCCCACAGAAATAAGGAATATTATAAGCAGATACTTTGAAAAATTGTATGCCAACAAGATGGATAACTTAGATGAAATGGACAGATTTCTAGAAACACACGGCAGCCTACATTGATGAACAAAGAAATTGATGAACTAAACAGACCAATCACAAGTAATGAGATTGAATTAGTCATCAAAAGCATCCCAACTAAGAAGAGCCCAGGACCAGATGGCTTCACAGGTGAATTCTCCCAAACATTCCTGAAAGAACTAATACCTATCCTGCTTAAACTCCTCCAAAAAATAGATGTGGAGGTAACATTGCTTAACTCATTCTATGATGCCAAGATCACCCTAATACCAAAGCCTAATAAAGAAGCCACAAGAAAGGAAAACTACAGACCAATCTCTCTGATGAACCTGGATGCTAAAGCCTTCAAGAAAATACTTGCTAATTGTATTCAACAACACATCAAATGAATTATACACCATGACCAAGTGGGCCTCATTCCTGCTATGCAAGGATGGGTTAGCATAAGAAAATCAATCAATGTAACACATCACATTAACAGGTTGAAAGAAAAAAATCACATGATCATCTCTATTGATGCAGAAAAACATTTGACAAAATACAGCAATATTTCCTGATAAAAAAACACTTCCAAGGAAAGGAATAGAAGGAAACTTCCTCAATGTGATAAAGGTATATATGAAAAACCCATAGCTAACATCATATTAAGTGGTGAAATGTTAAAAGCTTTCCCTGTCAGATCTGGAACAAGACAAAGATGCCTATCGTCACTACTCTTATTTAACAGTGTGTTAGAAATACTTGCTCAAAAACTTAGGTAAGAAAAATATATAAAAAGCATGCAGATTGGAAATCAAGAAGTAAAAATTTCACTATTTGCAGATTACATGATATTATACGCTTATCCACTGATGGTGGGAATGTAGAATGGTGCAGCCATTGTGGAGGACAGTTTGTCAGTTCCTCAGGAAGCTAACTATAGAACTGCTGTATGATCCAGCGATCCCATTGTTGGGTATATATCCAGAATTGAAACCAGGGACATAAACAGATATATGCACGCCAATGTTCATAACGTTATTATTCACTATGGCCAAAAGTTGGAAGCATCCCAAATGTCCATCAACAGATAATAAATAAGCAAACTGTGGTATATACAATGAAATATCATTCAGCTGTAAGAAGGAATGCATTATTAACACACTGGATAACATGGATGAATCTTGAAGACCGTATGTTGAGTAATGTAAGCCCAGGCACTGAAGGACAAATATTACATGACGTCACTGATATGAATTAAGCAAATTGAGCATACTCACAGAGCTAAAGTCTCGAAGATAGGATTACAGGAGACAGAAAGGGAGTAGAAGGTAGTGAGCTGATGCCCATAAAGGCAAAGTCTGTGATAAGGTCAAAGGGTGTGGTTGGGCAGTGGATGAGCATAACAGTGGTGCAGTGATATGATTGAGCTCGGTGGTGCTGGGCTGTGAGGCAGAGTAGGGTGGAGGAGGTCGGGTTGGGCTATCCATGGGACTGGTGGAAGGGTTGAGGGTAGGAGTAACTGAACTGTGGGGATTTGCAGGTCTGTGTTAAACCTATAATGTTGGAAATATTCTTTTGCAAATACTACAGGGGAGGGTTACTGGTGTAGGGTGTCGGGTGTGGGGATTATACAGGACAGGGCACACCTGGGGCAGGCTTCTATGGAATATGTAAATGTTCATCTTGTCATAGTGTGTTATATCAGTGGGTGGAGACTCACACAATAAACAAGAAAATATTAAACTTCCATCTTGGGGTGTCCTGCTATGTTTTCAATTAGAGGGACAAGAACCTCTTGAAAACATAGGCAAAGCATAATAAAAGAAAGCAGACCAATATGTCAAGCCCTCAATATTATTGCAAGTAACAGTGAATCTTATTCTTCAAAAATTGAAACTTAATTATTACCATAGGTTCTGAGGAGTGAGGGAGGAAAGAATAGAATAGATGGAATGTAGAGCATCTTTAGGGCATAAGAATTGTTCTGTGCTCCTGAGAGTGACAGAATTAGACTCAAATAAGTCCTCCCTGCACATGGTTCACCAGTCCCTTCTATTCAAACCTACATGTGATGCTGGAGTTTCTTAGGTATACTTCCAGAGACTGGAGCCTCCCACCTACCTATGTGCCAGGTGTGCATGAAATCTAGGTGGAGCTGCAACTCCTACCCTACAGCTCAATGGACTCATCCAAGTCACCTGGTGAGGAGACAACGATGGGAAATGGCCATCCCAGGGAATGGAGAGGGCCTGCATCTGCAGGCAGGATCATCCCACCCACCATATCCATGGGATATAAGCCCTCTCTCACTTGGAGTTGGAGTGGACATCACCATCCCAGTCGCCTCTGGATTGGGGGAAGAACTATGGACTAGAGTGGACTTGATGGTATTCTCTTGCTCACATATGGTGATTCTAGCAATGCAAGAAATTATAACAATGAGGTGGAGCCAGTGGCCTCTTGACACTTTTGGGGTAGTGAGAGGATGAGCAGTTGAAATACAGGGGCTTCTTTGGGAGTTGGAGGTTATCCTGAGTACTGTTGTGGCAGTGGATGTAGGCCATTTTAAATCAGCACACACCACTCAGAACTGAGTGGGAGAGAGTGTGGTCTACAGTGTGAACTGTGGTCTATGGTTGGTGGCAAGGCTCCAGGAGGTGTAAGTTCATTGAGGTTGGTGGGCCACACTATGGGAGATGTTTGTGTTGGATGTGGTGGGAGGTGTGGGAGGTGGGCAACATGGGAATCCGAGTGGGTTCCGTATAATATTTTAGGTAATCTAAGCACCTCTTAAAATATATGTATATATATATATAAAAATAACATTTTTGTAAGCAAATACACATATATGCATATATATTTATATATCATTTTACAAATGTTTGTATGTATTGTGAGAATTTTGATTTTTACCCATAATAAAAAAAAAAAAAAAAAAAAGAATTGTTCTGCATGATCTTGCAGTAAAGGATATAGGCCCGTTCAAATTTTGTCAAAATCTATAAAAGTGTATGATCCAAATTCTAAACCATTAGGTAAACCATTGACCATGGTTAGTAGAAATGCTTCAATATTTCTACATCAGTTGTAACAAATGTACCATCTGCATGTAAAATGTTATTAATAGAGGAGAGAGGAAAAGGGCAAGGACATTGGATATATGGGAATCACCTGTATTCTTTAGGTGACTTTTATGTATCCTAAAGCTTCTTCGAAGATAAAATGAAATAAATAAGACACTGGGGGAACATATGGAAGAAAATGTCATTGTACATACAAGACAACAGATCTTACAGTGATGAAAGACATAATGACTAAAATTTTTAATTTAATTTTTTATTTCAAGTTGTTTTAATTTTTTTGCATTTGATTGGGTACTTTTAAATTATTTTTTCTTTTATTAATTTTATTTTCTTATTTTGTTGGCTTCATTTCTGGAGAGATTTTGGATCACAGAAGGGTATCAACAGTGACAGGGGAAGATCACTGGTGCAGGGTGTCAGTGATGTGGGGATGCATGGGAAGGCGTTCACCTGGGGGATGCCTCTAAAACATAATAATATATTCAAGTGTTCATGGGACATTGTCTCAGTGAGTGGAGATATACACAATAACTGAAAGAATATTGAATTCCCATCCTGGGGAGTTCTACTACATCATCTAATAGAACAGCAAGAATCCCTCGAGTGCAAAGTCAATGTCTAGTGAAAGAAGACAGACCATTATAGCAGGTCCTTGACACTGATGATTGAACTTATGAACCTTTTCTTGTGAAATTGGAACTTAGCCTACTGTTATATAAGATTTACCTCCTGAAAGCCTCTTTGTTGCTCAAATGTGGCCTCTCTCTAAGCCAAACTCAGCATATAAATGTTCTACCCCCCACCCCCCCACCCAGTGTGGGACATGACTTTGGGGGATGAGCCCCCCTGGCACCAAGGGATTATTACCAAGCACCAACTAGCAATGCATTTTGAAAAAGATCTTGACCAAAAGGGGGAAATGGTAAATACAAATGAGTTTTTATGGCTAAGGGATTTTAAAGTGAATCAGGAGGTCATTCCACAGGTTATGTTTATGCATGTCTCAGCAAGATCTCATTGACTACCACAGTAAATGATGCCTCCTGAGGACTCTAGAGATATCCAGAAACTATAAGGAGGCAAACAGTTCAGGAATTCGGCATCCTCTCAGTCGGCCTTAATTTGGAATTTGTACTCCCCACTGTAAAAGAGTTAGACTAATTTATATGTTTTCTACACAAGGCTCTTCTGCCTCTTTTGTTTGAACCCATAATTAGCACTATATTTGATAAATATATGTCTCAGAGACTTAACTCTTTGGTCTGTCCATGGGCAGTTGAGCCCTGAATTTCAGCAGAGTTGAAATACCTACTCTCCAGTTCATTAGACTCACAGGGACAACTAACAAGAACATGATGATGGACAACACCCTTCCCAAGGAATAGAGAGTATCTGCAACTGCAATCAAGATAGGTCTATCCATCTGATCTAAGCCCCCTCTCGATTAGAAGCAGAGTGGGCATCACCATCCTCAAATCCTCAAGATTAGGGAATTAACAGTGGACTACTGTAGATTTATTATTATTCTAGAAGTGGAAGAACTCTTATCATTGATGTAAAAGCAGTGACGGCCAGAGGTTCGGAGGGATGGAAGAGTAGTTCTGGAGAAGAGTAAGGTGGTTTGTGGATTATTTGCAGAGAAATAGAGAGAGTTAAAAATGACACATAGCAAAAGAAGTTGCTAATTAAATGGATAGGGAGGAGAAAATTGAAAAGTTATGAGTGACTTCTATGCTTCTACTTAAATTAACTGGGTAGATGTCAATGCAATTTAGTAGTATGGGACAGATTTGACAAGAGACTATTTGGGAGCAAAATACGGAATTCCATTTTAACAGATTACTGAGAGAACTGGGGGACATCTAGAGGAAAATATTAAGTAAATATTCAACACATGGATGCACATACACAAATACATATTTGAGTGCATTTGCATATAAAATTAATGAGTTAAGATCACAATTTTATTTGGGAATTTTCCAGATGAAAGTACTTTAGCTATGTGTATTAGTCAGGGTTCTCTAGGGAAACAGAATCAACAGGAGCTATCTGTAAATTGTATGAGATTTTATAAAATTCTTTCACATGACTGTGGGGATGTACAAGTTCGGAATCCACAGGCAGGCTGCAAACCAGGGCCTTCAAGGAAGTCCAGTGAAGGTCCTTGATGAGTTTCTGGGAGATGTTGGTTGTCCAAAGATGAGTTTGGAAATTGTCCTTGAATGCTGAAATCACTTCCCCTTTTAAGGCATTCAACTAATTAGATAAAACATCGCTCATTGATGATGCAATCTCCCTGGTTGATGTAGATTTAATCAGCCATCTATGCAGTAAATTCACTGATGACTAATGCCCATAATCAATTATCCTTGTATTACAAGTAGCCCAGTGCTTGCTTGACCAAACAACTAGGCACAATTACCTGGCCAAGAAGACAATTAGCCAAACCATCACATTATGTTTATAATATTAAGATATTTTTTTCTATTTTTGAGTAATAGGAAAGTGAGGTCAGAGTTAATGAGTTGTCATAATGTTGATGACCTAAATGAATCATCTTTGGAGAAAAATTTTACAATTTTAAGTGAACTATAAGTTAGCATTCATTGATACAGGATTATAAGTTTTTGGCACCTGCAAAACACACACACACAAACAACTTTTTGTGTTATAAGGAAATAGATGTAAAAATATTTTATATCTCAAGACAGATAAAAATTTGATCTAATTCACTTTATTGTAACAGCTATGCATAGTCAGAAATATGCTTAATTTTCTATCCAAGCAAAAGTTAGTTGTTAAGTGTCCTGTTTTCTCTAAAATATTTGTGTCCTGTCAGTTTTCCTGCTATTGGTATGTAGGTATGTGGCAAATGGTATTAACATTTCATCAGTGTTTCTATGACAAGTGTGAAGCATAGACCAGAAACCAGGGGGTTAATCAGCATAGGGATTATAATAAAAAGCACAGGAGTGAATGGGATGACCTAGGAAGAGTACAGAGAGTAAAGAAAGGAGAGTCTCGGGCTGGATCCTGAGGCACTTCAAGGTAAGGGGTAGAGTAAAGTTCAAATGGCCATTGAGATAGGATGAAAATCCCAAGACTCTGGGGCTATTTAATCCTAAATAATATAGTGAGAGAACCATAACCTGCATTAAATGAGAGTTTAAGTAAAATGAGGACAGGGATCTGTACCAAAACACAAACAGATGGATCCATGGTTTGGTTTCCTGAGATGGAAAACCTCTGGAGCTCCCTGTGTGTGGCAATGGGGAGGGTCAGTTTGCAGTCTGAGTGCTGGATCTGGGCTCTTCCAGTTGACAGAGAAGCAGGTAAAGAAACTTTGCAGTGCAGACAAGAATGAGCAGTTTGTCTATGATGGAGAGAGGAAGCAGAGAAACTTGTGTGAATGGAAATCAGTCCTGATAATTGAATTTTATATAATCATTAATTTATAAATTATATATCTGAATTGTATAATCATCTCTTCTATGAGGAAATAATTTAAGGTTTGAGACAATGTTCTTAGTTTAGCAAAATGAAATAAAAATTCCTTTTATATAGAATAAAATTTATATACCTTAATTTAGAATTGCGTATTCTTCATAATCTCATCCTAGCTTTCATTGAAAACATATCATCCTATATTCATTTACATTAATTTTGTAGCCATCAACTAATTACTTCGCCATGTGTATGTTTAATCAAGCTTGACATCCTCATTTTCTTTGCTAACTACCTGAACACTAGTCATTTTAATAAGCCTTTTAAATTGAACTATAACTTTCATAAAGAAAAAACACACTAATAAAAATGAACAGTTCAATGAATTATCTTGAAGAACATACCAGCGTAAATACTACTTATTTCAAGAGATAGAATATCACTTATACCCCAGTAAAACCTTGACACATCCTTTCCTAATCACTATGTCTTATCTCCACCCAACATGGTCAGGTTTAATAGTGTAGTGAATTCTATCTTTGACAGTGATAAACAATAATTAAGAATGAACAAGTAAGGAAGTAAATGTTGCTCAAGAGATTGAGCTCCCACCTACCACCTGGGAGGTCCCTGGTTCGGTTCCCGGTGCCTCTAAAGAAGACAGCGAGCTGACACGACAAGCTGACACAACAGGATAACACAACAAGAGACACAGGGAAGAAAACATAATGAGAGAAAAATCAGGGAGCGGAGGTCGCTCAAACAATTAGGTGCCTCCCTCCCACATCAGAGATCATGGGCTCGGCTCCCTGTGCCTCCTAAAGAAACAAGAAAGACAAACAGACACAGTGAGTGCAAACAATGGGCAAGTGGGGAGAAATAAATAAATAAAATAAATCTTTTGAAAAAATGAACAAGTAAAACATGGGAAGAAATTATATCTCTAAGCTTTTGATATTTCAATTGCTAAAGGTAGTATAAATGCTTCGGTTTATTGCATTTATTTATGCTGACTGTGACATGTATCTAGTCATATTTATTCCTTCTTATTCATCTGAAGTTGTCAGATATTCTACAGTTAACTATTTTTTACTATGTAAATGAACTGCTTATTACTGTGTTTAGAATAAAAAATGAAATATTGCATTAAAGAAATACTACCAAAGATATAGAATGTATATCTAAATTCCTATTCATGTAGAAAGGCTAATGTAATTTAAAAATCAAGGCAACTCTAACTTCTAATGTAATTTTTTCTACATAATTGAGCTTTGCTCAATCACTATACATTTAAGGAAGAATAAGCATAGTAAAGAACACATACTTTTCTGTCACATTTATGACAATTAATAAGTAATCACTAAAATCTCTGATAATTATTAGTAGCATAGATTATATACCCACCTTTTCAAAATCTGATGCTAACCAACAGCTGAAAAAAATAGTTTCAGCTTTGAACTTGGTCATTCTGTGAAATTAAAGCATCTAGAATTGTACTCAGTGGACATGTCTTCGATGCCTATTAGATTCCTGTGCTTGGAACACAATTTTTTTCTTTTGTTTTGTTTGTTTATGTTACATTAATTTGTCCTCTAAGGTTTACATGTATGGGAGGCAGGAAAAAATGCATAACTACCACAGAAACATTAACTTGTGTGCAATATAGCTTTACTGTTGAATATGTATGAAATCTAACTTGTGGCTGTATCAAGCTTTATTGAAATCTAAAAAAAATAAAACCTGTTAGCACGAATCTACAAGAATAGGGACAAACATCACTGAAAATATTGAAAAAATATATTTAACACTTATTTTGAACAACTACACAAAATTTATTTTTAAAAATCTATCTTATGTTATCACATATTTAATAAAATAAGGCTTTCATTTTCTATATGTGTTGATTCTTGCAACAGGAGCTGAATCCAGGTTTTATTTTTAATAATTTTTTCTACATTGTTATTTATTATCATGATAAGAAGTCTTTCGTTTCATGTTTGACTTTTGCATCAAAATCATAAATGAACTATTTTTGTTTTTAAATAATCAATTTTCTAAAAACCCAAGTTTATGCTTTCTTTTCAAGCATTTGTCCTTTTGTTTTTTTCTCTTTTCCTTTGATTTTTAGCATACTCCCAAAATTATGTCCATACACTTGATGAAATTCTACATCTTTTGCAATTGATTTACACCAAAATTCCCCAATCAGCCAGAGATATATTCACAAATAGATTGATGTTACAGGCATATTATAGAATCTAGACTGGAAAGAGGCTTTTCAGAGTGGAGTAATTTAATAAGTCATTGATTTAATAATATTTGATTGTCATGATTATTTTTACTGTAATACACAGAAGAACTCAAGTGATAAATACTTGTATAATGAGGATTCCTGTAGATTGGGAAAAGAAGTAGGGAACGGTCAGGGGAAGGACAGGAAAGGACATTTTAACATGATAGTATAATGTATTTATGAGGCAACAAAATTATCCTGGGTTATTTATGAATTAGTAGGATATGGGGCTAGAGATTTAACTAGACAACAATCTTACACAGTGCAGTAAGTGTATTTTATCCTGTAGGGGATGAGAAAACATTAAAGTTTTCAATTCTAAATAACTTGATCAGTTGGTATTTAAAATAGAGGTTCTGTGGGTAGCAAGATGAATGGAATTAATGGAGAAAAAGTGGAGGAAAAGAGACAAGTTGGGAAATTATAGCAATCATGAAGGAATGGTGATCTGGACAAATAAAAAGGGATGTATCTACTATATACCAAGCAAAAAATTACAAAGATTTAGTAACTGATTATTGTCCAAGTTTAAGGAAGGGAGAAGTTGTAGGCAAATAAGTGCCTGACTTGAGAGATTATAAGATGTTTAGGCAAGAGTTGGAAAATGAAAACAGGAAGAAAAGGAACAGATTTGGGAAAAGAATATTTAAATCTAAAATGCCTCTGGCAAATAATTGAAACTGTACATCAGGCAAATACACATATGAATCTGAAGCAAATGTATGAAAACTGTGCTAGAGATTTGTATATTTGCTGATCTTTACTATTGCAGATAAAGTGAGGAAAAGAGGATCACTGAGGGATAAGTGATGAGAAAGGGGGTTGAAGTGGATATATGAAAAAAATGAATAAAAATAAAGTTTGAGTAATATTGTAGAGAAAAATAATACAATTCCATTTTTATTTAGTACATCCAAATGGAGATAATCCAAAAAGAGGGTTATCACCCCAAAATTTGAGCCTGTAAAATATGTGAATATAAGCTGCATCTAGAGATTAGTTAGCATTTGAATTAGAAATGGTAGTTGGAGCCATGAGAGCAAAAGAAATTTCTCAGGAAATATGTCTAGAGTAGGGAAAGAGAAGGATTTTAGAAAGAAATGTGTGCATGAAAGCATTTTGAAATGGGATTGATGGAGATTGAATTAAGAAAACTATTGGAGGAACTAGATTTAAAGGAGAAGGAGCCCTCTGAGAATGATTGTGGTATGTGTGTTGAATTGATTATATTTAGTGCATGAATACTGATGGAGTTCTTATTCAATGGCTTCAGTTTTCTTGAAGAAGTAGTACATGGCATAATCTGCTGAGATTAAGACTGACAGGGAAGTACTGGTGTCAGCAGAAGGATAGAGATTTGTAAATATTATTGGAAGATATGAAAGGAAGAAGAATGATTGCAGAGTAGTTGTGCCCTTTTCCTTGTACCAATTAGAAATCATAAATCTGAAGTAGAATGAATGCAGCCATAGTGGAGTCTTTAGAGTAACTGTACAGCTGAAGAAGGCATACTGTAATATTGATTGGTGTAGAATTTTTCAGAAATAATATATATTTTTAATTTTTGTAAACTAATTGTATAATATATGCCTGCTTTTGTCACATATAAGTTGTAAATAAATTAATCCAGTCAAGGATATCTCCATAGATGGCTGCCCTGGGTGGTAAGTCAATATTTGGATTCATTCTTCTTAGACTCACTAGGACTTAAGGGCAAGTGCAGGCACAAAAACAGCAATTAGGACCAGAAAAGAGTAATGGTAACAAGATTACAGTCAACCTGCATTTGTCATCTTCTCAGTAGAGACCTGTCTATGGCAGGGGCTGCTTAAAATTTCGTATCTAAAAATAGTGAGATGATTTGGTACAAGACTCATGCTGACTTTGAAAAGTTCTGCCAGTGTGTTTAGGAAACTAATTATAGACATAGAATATCCCAGAAGCACTTCTTTGGAAACAATGCTGCCTTTATAGAGAATGCCACTTCCTTTACAGAAAAGTAAAAATTATCAAGGTACCCCCATAGTTGATTTGAAGTGTTCAAAACAAAGGCATGAGAAAGAAAATCAATGTTGATAAACACCAGAGATAGAAGAAGGACCATTAATTCATGCCCTAAAACACACTTGTATGTGTTGTACACACATAGACACACAGACACTGGAAAGAGGTGCATCTGGTGAAAGAAAATCCTTTTGAGATGGGCTAGCCTCCCACCTATTTTTATCAGGGAGAGAAGATATGCCTCTCCATCAATCAAAAGCATTTTGAAATTTTTATTCCTCTGACCATGGGGATAGCTTGCCCAGAACATGCCTGAGTAGTATTATTTAGAATCTCTGCCAAATGCCTCTTAGAGTGAATAACCTACTGACTCCAATGCATTTGCCTACTTTTGACAGAAATGGTGACAATCATGGCGGCAATCAACACCAGCTAACGACTATTAACACATAGCCCATCACCTCAAACCCATATGCCCCCTTCTCCACAATAACATCCATGCCTGACATCTCTGTTTATTTATGACACTGCCTTAAGTGCAAGTTTTCTATCTATCATCTCTAGAACAAAACTCCAACATTGATGTTCAGTTGCTAAGCATGAATATGGCTCTACTGGTTATTTGTAGTCAGCATCTGTTGTGACTGTTTGGTGCCCGTGCTATAGATATAGATAGATGGAGATGGAGATAGAGATGGAGATGGAGATAGAGATTGCCTACAGAACGATCTGTTTATTTAGGCTGACTTTGTAGATCCTTCTCTTTCAATTGACAAATATTCTAGAGTGTACTTCAAAACATCTATTCATAGTCAGCAAATATCTCCTCTGAATGTTACTTCCACTTTCTTGTTTTTATTGAAATATTAATATCTTCATGGTTATTATTTGCCTTACCAATTAACGGTATTATTTTTCTTTCATACCACAAACTCAGGTCATGAAGGTCGAGTTGGTATCATCCTTGCTTACAAACATCATTTGCAAAACACTTGTTTATTATCTTGTGGTATATACCTTGATTCCTCTGAGTGTCATATAGTGTGTCTATTTTATTGTCATTTCCTTCAGGTAAGGATGGCCTATTTACCTTTTGTCAACTCCCATTCGTCCTTCATCCTAATACAAGAGTCTTACACTCTATTAAAACTGCTTTCATTAACATATTTTATGTAAATATCCAAGTAAATGGCCCATCTATAACCCTGTCATTACTTCCATTCTACTTCAGAAATCCACATCTTGTCCTTGTCACAAGCTGGAGATTTTCATCATCAGAAACTGAATCATCTCTGAAATCACAAATTCAAAAATGCTATTTTCCAACTCTGCAATCTCTTAACTTGCAGCACACTTATTCAAGTACATTCTTTCCAATTGTCCTTTTGCTGAATCAGGTTGTTCCATCCACTTAGCCCTTATCCTTTACCAACCTAAATTATTTGGATATTTTCTTAATAGCTGACATTTTTAATATACTTGGTTTTCTGACAAAATATTACTTTTATGTTCTATTTTTATATCAACTCTATTTAAAGACAACCATCTGTCTTATATATATGCAAAAACTGAAGCACTTTTAAAGAAAACAAAATCACATAAATAGAAAACTATAACTGGAATTGATCATTAGTAGGCTCAACGAGGCCCTAACACATTCTGGAAATATTACTATGGTGATGGATCCTGAAAGCCCAAAGCAAAATTTTGGATGGCATCTGGGACAAGAGCTTTTGTCAAAGAAAGGCCCAGAAGTTCCAGCAATGGACCAGTGGAGTCAAGAGACAACATTCATGCCTGTAGTGGGAGCAAATCCCTAGACCTATGAATGCTGAGATTTTTTTCTTCACAGTGGGAAACTCTATGTGAATTTTGGCTCTTCTTGACATGTTGTCACTTATTGTTTTTCACTTTAATGGACTGTGTGTGTGGTAACAGAATAATGGTGCACCAGAGATGTTCACATACTAATCTCCAGCACTTGTGAACATGTTCTCTTAAACAGCAAAGGGGATTTCCATATAAGCTTGAGGACTTTGATATGGGGATATTATAATGGATTATTTGAGTGGCTCAATCTAATCACATGCATCATTAAAATGGGAGACATTTTCCAACTGAGTTAATAGGTACAGTAATATGTGACTCTGGAATTATGGACTGAGAGATGAAATACTGCTGGCTTTGAAGATGGAAGAAGAGGGCCAGGAGGCAAAGAATGTCGTTAGTCATTACATTCTGAAACTTGGAAAAATAAAGGAAACAGATTATAGCTATCATTATAATTTTCTAACTTAGTTTACCTCCCAATTGAAAGCAATGAGCTCTCTCCATATGTTACATTCCAGCCAAAGAAAAGCAATACATATAATTAAAAATAGTATATTAAAGTATAAATATAAGAATACATATCATTTATTCTATATTTGTAAATGACTTTACATTTATATGAAAATTGGTTTCAATAAAAGCTAAAGTGTTTAAAGAATGTCAGACCAAGAATATATGATTGCCAATGACAGTTCATTGCAAATTCCACCAATATTCACCTAAAGCTGATTTCTAGATTTTAAAGTAAAGTCATCATTAGAAATAATAAAACAAATTCAGCTACTTAGTTGAGCTTTGAAGAAACAAAATACACAAAGCTTTGTTGTAGTATATCATATTACCCAGAACTGGATCTGAAATTATCACAAATTTTAGAGTGCATTGAAAACTTTTCTGTAATGAAAAAAGCAATAAATGAGATTTTGCTTTCCCCTCTAGGTTGAAGTTTTGAAATTCTCTTCATTAATAACCTCAGTATAAGCACATTTTAAGAATCTGTAAATTCTACAGGCATAAATACATCTGGCAGGGTTATAAATAAAGAAGACAGGTTAAATTATCTTTTCCAAGCTGGTTTATATATGATTTACTGGGACTCTGATGTCCACATTGTTACCCTTCTCCCAGAATTTTACTTTCCTCTAATTATCTGCATGAAAATTATACCCTAAATAACTTTTAAAACTAGAAAGCTCACAAAGTACAATTTACAAGGGAAACATTTTCAGAAAGGGTGGGATAAATTTTCAAATGATCTGTGACCTTTCTGCTCCACCTCCACCCCTGAATATTTGCCTTCTCCTTGGGGCCATTTTCATATTAACTGTGTGTTTTGTTTATAATACCTTGTGTAAGGTATGGTGAGGCCAGATATAGATCAAGAGAGAGGGACAGAAGGTTCCAAGTCTTATTATACTCACAGTTCTCTGGGGCGATGGCAGAATGCTGTACAAGGCCACACTGGAAAAACACTAGGGTAGGTCATGAGGCCAAGAGAGAGCAAGTGGGCCTGAGATAATATCTTTATTGTGGTTTCTGTGGGAAAGTATGCAAGAGAGGGTCAGGGGCATGCCAGCATGGGTATGACTGGCTATATTTGAAATATCATAACTGGGAGTTAAAGATGTATAGGTGAGACTTTGCTACCTGGGGACTCCTAGAGATGTTAAATCATCAAATAACAGAAGCTAGAAAATGTGGCTAATACTAAAAATTTAGCCTCCAGGATTCATTCGGTGTTTTCCTTCTCTCAGACTATCTATTCTGTGTCGCATGGTTTCTCGGCGTCTCTTTTGTGACTAAAGAATGAAGTCTTTTTGCATATGACATATATATTTGTTTATATAAAATTGTAGTAGCTACCAGGGTTGTACATTTACCATTTGTCAAGCATATATCTAAGCCTATTTTCCATGTTTATTTGCTTACCACAATATTTCAAAATAAGTATTAAACTATATGAAATTGCCATTTTGGATGTCAAAAACTATTTAATATTGGCAATTCATGTGTTTCAGCTAATATTCTTATTACAGTTTCAAAGACATGGAAGCATATACTTATGAATGCTAAGCTATGAACCTGAGGCCAATCAGCTACAATGTCATAGTTCTTTCTTCCTAAATATAAATTAAAAACCTCATCTTTTCTAGATCGCTATGGGCAATGCTCAAATATTCATATTTTAATCTAAAAAATATGTTAATTACCTTTAGTATGTAAGGCTTGAGTAAACCCTTATAGGGAAACATAATGGAATAAAGTTTTTGTATTAGGCAGGATAGAGACCTCTTTAGGTGTTTACATCCTAATCACCAGAATCTTGAGATGAGTTATTATCCTGAATCATCAGAGGGGAAGGGGAAAAGAAATCACAAGCATGTTTACAAGACAAAGCCAGATAAAAAGTGATACGGTGATGGAAGCAGAGAGAGAGATTAGAAGATGCCATACCATTGGTTTCGTACATGGAGGACTGGATCATGAGCCAAAGAAGGAAGGTAGACTCTAGACAGTAGAAAACACAAGTAAACATATTCTATCCTAGACCCTTCAGAAGGAACACCAGCCTACTAACCCATTTTAAACTTTTGTTCAACAAATATATTTCTCAACAGCTTACTAGGTCTCAGGCAATTTTCTAGGTAATTGTTGATCCTCCCTTATGGCTCATATACTCTAGTGGAAAATATGATTATTCAAAATAAAACAAGCAGTTATGATAAATGTTATGGCATGGAAAATAGAGAAAACTATGCATTTTTATATTGGGTGACTAAAATTATGTAAGGAAAATCATCTAAGGGAATAATTTTTAATTAACACAAAAGATGAGTAATAGTTGGTATCAAGCAGTGAGAGAGAAGGGTGGAAATTTAATTTCTATATCTGGCATTTGTATACATACCCAAACACTGTAATATCATTTTATATTTTGCATTTTAAAACAATTTTATAACATGAAGAGAAAATCTGCTATAAGTTTCTACAGGAAAATTAAAGTTTAATTAATAATTATATTAATTTAACATGGCAATAAGAATTATTTTAGAATTTACCACAAGACAATCTGTAAAAATTATCTATTGCTGCAAAACAAACCTCCCCAAAATATATTAGCTTAAACCAACAACATTTTGTTTTCTCATATTTCTGTGGGTAATTTGTGTCCCTATCCTCTTGGTCTTACCTGATATATCGAGTGGCTGTGGCAATTTAGTGTTTCTACGCAGGCTGATGATCTAAGAGAACATCACTTAAAATTCTGGTAGTTGGTGCTGGTTGGAACTGGTGGCAGAAAAGTTTCCAGCATCAAGAGAGCACAAGCCCAATTGCACAAGTACGTTTTAAAATTTCTGCTTGCATCATATTTGTCCCATTAGAAAAAAAGAGACCAAATAGTGCAGTCTAGAATAAATTAAGGAAGGGTACTTCACAAGGATATGGAGTCAGGAAGGCATGATTCAATAGGAGACAAAATTTAACATTCTACAACAGAGCCTGAAGAAGTTTTGTGCACATTGCCATAACCTAATTTATCATTGATATCCAGTCTCTCCTTGCTCACCAATATATTAGAAGCAAAGCAGCCATTTTGTTGTAGAAATTCCAATCATGCTCTTCCCATTTTCCTTTCAAACTTAACTTGATTTTATAGAGTCTCCCTGTCCAAATTTTTTATTTTTTTTATTTTTAAAGAAGCTTTATATTACATAACTATTACATAAAAAATATAAGGGATTCTCATATGCCCCACTCCCTGCCTCTCCCACATTTTCCCACATTAACAGCATCTTTCATTAGTGTGGTACATTTGCTACAATTGATGAACACATGTTGAAGCATTGCTACTAACCATGGACTATAGTTTACATTACAGTTTACCCTCTGCCCTGCACAATTTTTATAGGTTATGACAAAATGTATAATGGCCTGTATTCATCATTGCAATGTTCTGCAGGACAATTACAATGTCCCCAAAATGCCCTCATGTTACACCTATTCTTCCCTTTCCCTTCCTTCAGAAACTCTGGTGATCACTGCCTTTATATTAATGATAAAAGTTCTTCCATTGCTAGAATAATAAAAAGGAGACCCTGTACGAAGAGACTTGTGAGATGTGGCTTCCAAAGTGAGGAAACCAGATGTAATTTGACCGCAGAGAGATCCTCGGGATATCATTAGCCGAAGTAAAAATATCACATTCTTAGTCCTGGAGTTGAAATAGTATCTAGATCCTTTCTCTCCAGTTACAGGCTCCATCTCCCATGAGAAAGCAGGAACTCCATAAATAAATTTTTAAAAAACATAAATAAATACATTAAAAAATAACAAAAAGTAGAAAAATGGAATTTTGATATAATTTACAACTATCCTGTTTATTTTCCTTAGCTGCTCAAGTAAACACCATGCCATGCATTGGCTTAATCAATGGAAAACTTGTTAGCTCAAAGTTTTAAAGCTAAGTGAAATTCCAAATCAAGGTGTCATCAAGACGATGCTTTCTTCCCATAGACTGGCATTCTGGGGTTGGCTACTGGCAATCCTTGGCTCCTCTGTCAAATGGTGTGACAGTTTCAATTTGGTGAATCAAAAAAGAGAAATTATGTGTTGAACTAATCTGTTCTTGTAGGGTTGAGTCTCCAACTTCTGGCTGAATCTTACTTAAATGGAGACATAGAGAGAGACAGATAAAGACATAGAAAAATGGAGCCACCATACTTGATCCTGCAATGTGAGAGAAAGGACTTCAGTTTTGCCACAGCTGCAAGGAAAGAAACCCCAGAGACAGTTGAGGCCCAGGGATAGATAAGCCATATGCCTGATATCTTGCAGATCAACTCAGGAAGAAAGTGCAGCAGCCAAGACTGATAGAGGGGGCCCAGAAAGAGATAAATTTTATGCCCGGTTTCTCACAGTTGATCTCCAGAAGTTGGGCTCCAAGAAAAGATGAACCTGGAGGAGACTGCAGTCAGAGACTTGCAGCCATCTTGTTTTTTTTTTTTTTTAAACATGAATTTTATTGTTACCTATTAATAAAGCATAAACTGTGCCATTGAGGCAGGCTAGTTTAGGATATCTTGGTTTGATACATGGTCAGACAACAGGATCAAGAGTAGCTGAATTTCTTGAGGAAACACTCTGATGATGCCTTGATTTGGATGTTTCATGGCCTCAGAACAGTAAGATTTTACCCTATAAATTCCCTTTATAAAAGCCAATCCATTTCTTGTACTTTGCATTAGCAGGCCTTTGGCAAACTAAAACACATGGCAATATTTTCTAAATATTCCCTTTTTTGAAATGTGGACATGGGATGAATTTGGAGGACAAATTCATCTATCTCTTATCACCAGGGTTGGAAGCAGATTTTAAAGGCAACACTCCTAGGCATTGACATTAGCTTGCCAGTGTTTCTGTAACAAAATAGAATAGACTAGTTGGTTTAAACAACAACAATTTGTTTGCTAGAAGCCCCCAAATGAGGTGTCAGCATGATCATGCTTTCTTGGAAGACTACAATGTTTGGGTGGTGGTTTTCTGGCAATCCATAATTCAATCTCTGCCACTGTTACATTGCCACCTGTCTACTTCTGGCTCCCCCCTGTGTCCTTCTCCTGTGTTCTAATTTTCTTCTGCTTTATAAGGACTCTGGTCATATTGGTTTAAAGCCCTTCCTGATTCAGTCTGGCCTCATCTTGATAGGATTTTCAAAGATCCTATTTACAAGTGAGTCCACATACACAAAACTGGGGGTTAGGACTTGTGTATCTTTGTGGGAACATGATTCAATCCATAACAGCAGTGATAAAACAGTGTGTATTCTGATGAAATGTTTCCACTATCTTTCCATAAGAAACCTGGATATAAGTGGTAAATCTCCCCAAAATTGTGCAGAATCAAAGGGAGAAAAGAAAGCCACAAGATGATTGTAAATATAAAAGTGGAAAATACAATTCTGGATATTAATTTTTTCCCCAGAAACAATACTATGAAAGAAAAACTTTTATTATGCAAAATATGACACTTCATAACATAATTTTCAAGATCATTTTTAATCATGGCAATGAAAATCTCTCATCCCCACTATGCTCTGTCTTACCTCCTGCTGAATGATGCTCAGATTTATAAAGGTATTTCCATGTTTGGAGCAGAAATTCTTTATATGACACTAAGAGAAAATACATATTGACACCGTAACAAGTAAACAATCTCCAACACCTACCAGTGACTGACAACACTTTTTCTTTGAAGTGGTCCTCAGAAAGTGAGAGTGCTCTGGGCAAGTACACAGAAGAGAGTTAATGTAATTAAAAGGAAAAGTTGTACAAAAGAGAATCTTAAAAAAATTAAAATCTGTCTAAACCCTTTCTGCTTTTCCAGTACTTATGTTCAGGCAAATAAAATTTTTCAGTGCACATGGTTTCATCATTTGGTACAGCTTATATAGATATAACTTCATAGGAGCATTGATAATGATCATTTATTAAATATCATTAAAATTAATGGAATTTCTGTTTTGACTTATCCAAACTCTACAGTAAAAAAAAAAAAAAAAAAAAAGAAAGAAAGAAAAGAAAATTAAAACAATCAAACTTCATTCACATCCCATTTGAGTTATGATTATGCTATAATCCTGTCAGAGTTAAAAACCATATAGGCTAGCAGGTAGATTGGGAAATTGACTTCATGATCTTTTTAAAATTAAGAATACCTAGCATAGTAATAAGGATAATCTAATCTGATCTTCTATTTAAAAATCCAGATGACTTGATACCTCCTTGAGAGGTCTGATTTAGTGGTGTGACATGGGAATTAGCGAAATATATTATAAAACAACTGCCTTCACTGATTTTATATCTGTAAATATAAAGAAATACTGTTCTACAACTTTAGAAGGGCTTAAATAGAGGTAAATGAGAAAATGCATGTGCAATATGGTTTTGAGTAACTCTTCATGTTTTGTGCTTTAAAGACATACACAGGAAGATACAAAATATCTGGTGTTGATAAAAAAGCTTGAATTATTTCAATAATAATAAACAAAAAACAAACAAAACTCATAACCTCTCAATCTTTTTGGCTATTTGGGGCCCTATAACCTTCCAAATAAATTTGATAATTGGCTTTTCCACTTCTGAAAAAATGCTTTTGAGGATTGCGTTGAAACTGTAAATCAGTTTGGGTAGAATTGACATCGTAAGGATATTTAGTCCTCCAATCCATGAACACGGAATGCCCTTCCACTTAGTTAAGTGTTCTTCAGTTTCTTTTAGCAATGTTTTGTACTTTTCTGAATAAATGTCCTTTATGTCCTTGATTAAGTTTATTCCTAAATATTTTATTGTTTTAGTTGCTATTATAAATAAATTTTTTTAATTTCCTCCTCAGATTCCACATCAGTAATGTATAGAAACGCTATTGATTTTTGCGTATTAATCTTGTATCCCACCATTTTGCCTAACTCGTCTATTAGTTCTAGCAGCTTTGCTGTGGATTTTTCATGAGATTCTAGATACAGGTTCATATCATTAGTGACTAGTGAAAGTTTTAATTCTTCCTTTCCTATTTAGGTGCTTTTATTTCTTTATCTACCCTAATTGCTCTAGCTACAACCTCTAGCATGATATTGAAAAACAACAGTGATAGTGGACATCCTTGTCTTGTTCCTGATCTCAGAGGGAAAGCTTTCAGTCTTTCAACATTGAATACAATGCAAGATATATGTTTTTCATATATGCACTTTACCATATTGAGAAAGCTTCCTTCTATTCTTATCTTTTGGAGTGTTTTTATCAAGAAAGGTGCTGTATTTAGTCGAATGCCTTTTCTGCATCAGTTGAAAGGATCATGTGATTTTTGTTCTTTTATTTATCAATATGGTTTATTACACTAATTGATTTTCTTGTGTTGAACCACCCTTGTATACTTGTTATAAAACCCACTTGGTCATGGTCTATAATTCTTTTAATGTGCTTTTGAATTTTGTTTGCAAATATTTTGTTGAGGATTTTTGCATCAATATTCATTAGAGATATTAGAGATATTGGTCAGTAATTTTTTTCTTTTTGTAGTATCTTTATCTGGTTTTGGTATTAGGGTGATGGCTTCATAGAATGAGTTTGGTAGCATTCCTTTTCTGTTCAAGTTTTTGGAAGAGCAAGATTGGTATTAGATAGTCTTTGAATGATTGGTAGAATTCATCTGTGAAGCCATCTGGTCCTGAGCTTTTCATATTTAGGAGGTTTCTGATGACCATTTTAATCTCTACACTTGTGTTTGGTTTGTTGAAGTCTTCTGTTTCTTCAGTGTAGGTAGTTTGTGTGTTTATAGGAATTTGTCCATCTCCTCCCTATTGTCTAGTTTTTTGGCATACACTTGTTCATAGCATCTTCTTATGGTCACTCTTATTTCTGTAAGGTCAGTGGTAATATCATCCATCTCAATTCTGATTTTATTTATTTGTGTCTTCTCTCTCTCTCTCTCTTTTTTTTTTTTTTTTGTCAGTCTAACTAAGGTTTTCTCAATTTTGCTGATCTTCTCAAAGAACCATCTTTTAGTTTTGTTGATTCTATTTTTTTTTCTCGATTTTATTCATTTCTGCTCTAACCTTTACTGTTTCTTTCCTTCAGCTTGGTTTGGGAATAGTATGCTGTTCTTTTTCGAGTTCCTCCAGGTGTGCAGCTAGATCTTCAATTTTAGCTCTTTCTTCTTTTTTAATCTCTGTCAAGGTTTGGATTCAGCATAAGTTAATTGGTATACAAAAGAAAAAGATGAGACTATCTCCATGGGATTCATGGAATCCATATTTTTGCATGAAAAGACTTAGTTTTGAGCCACAAAATATACATATTTAGAACAAGATTATCCTCTCCAGCATGTTCAGAAAAGTCAATGCACAAATAATTCTCGTGTATTATCCTTGAAATGTTGTTTTCCCTTTATGATTTGAAAATTTTGTGAATGAAAGAAAATGCTTATTCCAGGTGCATCTTCAAATATATGACACATATTTTTTTGTGTGGCTCACTTTATAAATTAAGGGTTAATGATGTGTCCATATACTTTAGAAAATACTCTCAAATGAATACATTATCACTTTTTCTGTGAACTCATTCAAACCAGTATTTTTGTAATATGTGCTCACCAATTGTAGTCCAAAACTGTTTAAATACTTAAAAATTTTCCCTAGTTTTCTATTTGTAATATAAATCCCTTCAATAAGATAAATTCCCTATTTTTCAGCAAGTAAAGGTAACTTTAAAAATACATTTATTGTAAAATAAAACACAGAGAACTAAACCACACAATTCACATATAAGGCTTACTCAAGTATTATAAGGCAAGAATCACCAGGTCAAGGAAAGCAACTTTGCCTGCCGATTTATAGGTTCTTCCAAATGCACCATGCCAATGATGATATTCCAGTAAGGAACAATTACCTGGACATTTATATTATTCACTTGCTTCCATTTTTAATATTTTTATCCACATAAATGTGTTTCTCTTGACACTAGAGTTTAACTTTGCTCTTCTAAATATATATATGTGTGTGTATGTATAAAATTCTAGATTTGTGTTAATGTGTAGGTTCATATTTTATCCTTCCCATATCCTTAAACATTATGATTTGAAGAAACTTGGCTATTTTGTTTGACAAGTACTTTAATTATTTCCGGATTCTGCTTAATATCTTGAAAATGGTTTATTTAAAACCAATTGATAGAATAATTAGTATAATTATACATGTATTTCTGTGTTCTGTATTTTATGTAAATTGGCTGCTATGTACAGAAACCAGATTAGACTCTGGTTTGTTGCATTTGGCAAGACTATAGATAGTATTGGCAAACACCTAAATGGCACATAATGTCTGGTTGCCTCTCCTGTTTTGATTTTAGCAGCCATTATTGTTTTATGTCCATAAGGTGTTCATTTACTGGGGTTTGCAAACATGGTGCTATTCTATAATTGTTTTCCATATATTTGGAATGTTATATTTATTTTTATAAAACAATAGTTTCTTCATCTACTATTTGGTAGGAAAGCCAGGATAAATGTTTGATTATTTCATTTTATTTACCAAATAATGAAGAATGCTCCATCATCCTTTGAAAGTGAGAAAGTATTTTTATTTGAACATTAGAAACTCATTAATATAACTATTTTGATTGATTTCATTGCGATTTTTATTTTTTGAAGCTTAAATATTCCATCTGATGCCCTCATAGATTTTGACAGTTTCTTGCTATCTGGTATTATAGGATATTCAGGCTCTTCTTCAAGGAGCCCTGGTTTTGGCAAGTGCAAAATTGTATATTAAGACCAAAACCTGGAGGTTAGGGATGATATTTCCTTCTAGGTTGATCATTGATTCTAGGTCTTTTCAGGATATATATGTGAGTGTGTATGTGTGCATATGGAGATGTATATGCATATAGATGTTATGTGTATATGTGGTTATAGAGTTATATATAAATATAATATATAGTTGAATGTATGTGAAAATATGTCTTCATGCATTATACAATATTAATACTTCTACCAGTACAATTATTAAATATGTTGGACTATATTTTTATATCTGCTTTCCAAATTCTTCCCTCCATTTTCTAATAGCAACATTATACCTATATTGGCAAAACATATAGCCATTACATAGTATATCATCTTCCTCTCCGTCTTTGGCTCTCCAGTGACAAAATATTGTCACTAATAATTCTTTTACAGTTTTGATAAATCTGGAAAATCTAAATATCAACAGAAATGATATATGCAACTTTCATGTTGTGTCCATGAAGAAACAGGAGCATCTTTTAATTTTTTTTAATCCAGGTGCCTGGAACATGGTCAAGGGAGTTCCATTTTTGCAAAATGCAAGTGTGGATATTACCTTAAAAATGATAAATGAACAAGTCAAAAGAAACCACGATATAGGGTTATCTTGAGGAGCAAAACTTTGTTACACACCTTAATAAGATCAAAATTTGACTATTACATGAGAACAAATAAACTTCAATTGTGTTTAAGCGATTTTAAATTTAGGTTTCTATTATGCACTGAATATGTGCTAAATAAAACAATCCTACCCTAACAGGAGAAGTCACTCTATTATCATTAATTAGTCCTAGATTATTTCCTTTTTCCTACTGTCTCTCTATACTCGATTTGATAATTTGAAGTGAATTGAACTGTTAGTCATAATTGTTAATTGCGTAATCATGATAAATTGTTTTCCTTCTATGTTCATTAATTGGCCAAAATAAATTGAAAGCAATTTAAACTGTTTCTTGCCCTGGAGACCTGCTGTCATAATTATGTATATACAAAAATGACTGAACATTTGGTAAAGATGTTGCAGGGAAGAACAATGAAATGAATTTTTTTCTTTGTTTTTTGATTCGGATACTTTTTGGGACACTTTACACTTCTGACATTTTAAAATTCTATCATTCAATCAGCAAAATATTCAATTTAAATAATTTAACATGTCTATCCATAATACTTTGAAAATGGTTTATTTAAAACAAAAAAACTTCCATTTAGAAAAACCAAGGGCTTACAGCAAAATTCTTTTATTTTAAATCTGATGATGACATTTACATAGTCATTAATTCTAGAAAATACTCTTGTGTTTCTAAGAGAAAAGAGATATGAAGCTCAAGGAGAAAATAGTTTACAGCATGTAAGAGATTATTATAGACTGAATTATCTAAACTCCATCCCTGTCCATACTCAAATTAGTTAAAATCTATGGTATTCTGGTCATGCAATAGGTAGATGTGATTTCTTCTTCATATGTCTCAGCTCTGCCTCTATTTATTGAAATCTGAGCTCATTTTTTTCTTTATTTGGAAGGAATAACTAAGATTGAACAAGTGGTTCTCATACTGAAATTTATGTCCCAATAGCATTGGCCCTTTGGTTCCTGGAATAATAAATAATAAGTGAGATTATTTGATTTACCAAATTTTAGAAGATTTTATTCACACATGACACACCCTTGAGATCTATATAACAAAAAATTTCATGTTCACTTCCAACTAAATATTTCCTCCTAAAAGGATATGTTTACTTCTAATACATAGATTTGATGGAAGTGAAGTGATGGTTAAGAACTATGAAGGACAGGAAAAATTATTTAGCTTGCTATGGGCCCCTTTATTATCTTCAAGACACCCTTCAAATTTTTACCTGTTGAAATTGTAGTATTTTATTTTTCAGCACTTGTATAAACACACTGGCTTATCTGAGCTTTATGAACAATCCTCCAGCAGGTTCAATGTCTGTAATACCATAGGTAAATATTAATTTGCAAAATCTTACATATCACCTGGAAGAATGATGCCTTCTCTCATGCACTATTTCCTGTGTACACGAGAGAATTCTGGATGCCAACAGCATCAATACATATTTTTTCCATTTGCTTAACCTATAGCATGCATAAAGTATTTTCAGAATTGATAAAACCCCATAACAAAAACTTATCAAATAGAGCTCATGAAAGATTTCTGTTGTTCTTTAATGTCTTTATTTCAATGGCATATATTAGAAGTACTATTTAAAAATTTGGAAGTATTTATTTTGTTTAATGTGTTTGTCCATGTGAAATAAAACTTAGCACATTTAATTTGTTTGTATTTAATTAATTAATTAATTAATGATTTTAAATTTTATTGTAGTATCACATATATAATATAAAAGTGGAATTGCAAACATTCTTAACTGTACAATTCAGTGGCATTAATTACATTACAATGTTTTGCTACCATCATCAACATCCATTACCAAAACTTTTCCATCACTCCAAATGGAAACTCCTGGGCATTTAATAATAACTTCCCATCACCCACATCCAATTCCTGGTATCCTCTATTCTACTCTCTTTCTCTATGACTTTGTTTATTCTTGATATTTCATGTGTGTGGAATCATACAGTAGTTGTCCTTTTTTGTCTGGCTTATTTCATTTAGAATAATGTTTGCAAGGTAATTTTGGGTATATACCTTGAAATGGAATTGCCGGGTCACAGGGCAATTATATCTTCAAATTGTTGAGGAAACACCAAACTGTTTCGGGCTGTGATTGCTCCCTTTAACATTCCAATCAGGTTTCCAATTTTTTCCACATCCTCATCAACAATTATTTTCATTTTTAACAATAATTTTGGTTTGGTTTGGTCTCATTTCCCTAATGACATTGATATTGATGATTTTTTCTTGTGATTATTGGTCATTTCTATGTCTTCAATGGAGAAATGCCTATTCAAGTCCTTTGCACATTTTTAAATTGGTTGTCTTTTAATTGTTGATTTTTAGAATTTCTTTATATATGATAGATATAAAATCCTTCTCAGATACATGATTTATAATTATTTCTCCTGTTCTGTCTTTTTACTTTCTTGATAATATCTTTCACTGCATGAAACTTCATTTAAGTTTAATGAAGTCCAATTTGTCTATTCTCCTCTTTTTTGTTCATGGTTTTTGTTTTAGATTTTTTTAAATTTTATCAATATGTAAAATAGTAGTATGATTCCCAAAGTCATGTGTAACCAATTCCATTCCTTTCTAAAATATTCTTCCTCTGTTCATTTTTGCAGTAAGAAGACATATTCATTTTCAAAAATCATGGTGGTATCACAAGTACAAAGGAACCATTATAACAGTGTTCCTACTTGCCAAATTTGGGTCTATTAGAGTGTCAAAATAAATAATGATATTACTGTATTATGCTTTATTTAATTATATAACAATTAATGACTCTATAGTGATAATATGTATGTACATATATAATTTGGTAGTACAGAAAATTCATCATTATAGCATAGTACAAATTGTTAAATGTAAAAGAAATTTGCAATGATCATATTAATTTATTATTCATTCTCAGAGGATGGTAGAAATTTGATGAAAAACAGTACCAATACTGAAAGATATAACCTGAACCAAATTATTTGTCAAAATTATATAAAATATATCAAACTCTCATTATGCACTTCTTAATATGACACACAAGGAAACATATAATATTAGGTTAGTGTTATTTCTGCCAAATAAGTATAACTGTAATCTAATCATGCAAATCTTTTTAGAAGCAGAATTTGGGAAATCCTCAAAAAATGATCCTTTTCTATCATTCACGAAAAAGGGAGTCTGGCAAGTTGTTTTAGGTTAAAGGAGACTGAAAAGACAAAACAAATAAATGTAATGTATAATTGATGAACCGTGGATTGGTAATGAAGTAAAATAATATTTTACAGACACTGGGAAAAATTTGGTATAGATTGCATTTTTTATAAGGGGATTGTTTTGATACCAAAGTTTTTAACTTTGATAATTTCTGGCTTATGTTAGAGAATGTCCTTTTGTACTTGTGAAATATGTGAAGAATTTGGCAGTAGAAATCTTTATATATATGCTTAATCTGAAATCAAACAGAAAATACATCCATATGTAATCATACATGTATATACACCCATACATTGATAAAAAGAGAATCTGAAAGCAAATTGGCAAATGAGTAAATGTGAGTGAAATGTATATAGGAGTTCTTTATATCAGTTTTAAAAATTCTCTGTAAATTTGAAATTAATTCAAATTAAAAAGTATAACATATATATGTGTATTACATATGTATACGGTATAATATTTATGTACACACATATAGATACATAGATATACACATAATTATAGAGAGATTTAGAGATACAGAGAGACACAGGGAAAGAATCAGAGAAAAACCGAGAAAAATAATGAGTCAGAGACATTCCAGGTTTTCAAATGGGTACCCTGCTCTACAATACAATTTAGGTACTAGCCCATCTCTTAAGTATTGGGGATATTAACACTATAAGAACATGAATTTTAGTCTATTTTTTTCACTGTTTTTTCTCTTATACTGTTATTTTTGATTTCTAGATAGTGAACAACTAGAAAATATTGAGAGAGTAATTGTATATTAATCTAACACTAACAAGGTTAGCAGATATTTTTAATTTGTGGCTTCTTCCATGAGTGCCAAATATAAAATAACAAAATTTGTGATGATGAGTAATTTGAAGTAACTCACCTTAACATTTTACTTAAATGTGCTTTATTTCCAACTGTACAATTTCCTCAAACTGAAAATAAGACATTAATTTAACCTCAGAGATGATTTCAATTATGAAATTCTAATTTACTAGTTTCTTGTTTTTTCTTTTCTCGTAGTATCTTTTTTTTTTTTATCATATCATCTTTATTTTTTTAATTATAAGGCAGGATACATTTGAGCATTCCTGTGAGAGAAAGTTCCAATCAAATGCAGGTAGATATTTTGTTGAAACAAAATATCCATACATGAGACATGCATTTTCAAATTTGTTATTCACATAAGAAATTATAAGTTTTTAATTTGTTAAAAAGGGTATACTAAAACCTTTACACTACTGTTTATTAGCCATTTACTTTCTCTATTGCAAACTGTTTGTTCAAGTTTTTATTTGTATACTTTGAGTGTTTTTATTCTTGTTTTATAATTATATACTTTCAAAAAAGAAAATGGATTTTCTACCAATTTTTGTGTTCCCTAGTATAAATGTAATTGGGGAGGAATGTTTGAAAGGCAATAAATTATATGTAGTAAAATAAAAAAAATATGGTAAATTTCTGATGTATGCATTTTAATGAAAGCAAAATTAATATTGAATGCACACCATTGAAGTTTTTTAAGAAAAAGTAATTTTGTTCATAGAACATCAAATGGAAGGTAAAGACACAGCTATTGGTTTTAAGTGATGAAATTGTTGCTGACTTGATTTTTAGTTACTTATTAACACTACACTGTATTTCCCATATTTTCTGCAATAGTCATATACTACTTTGTAGTTCTTAGTGCTAGGATTAATGAGATTTATGACCAAAAAATAAAGTAACATATCCATTCTAAATCCAAACCAATATTGCATAAGACCTCAGTTGTCTTTAGAACTAGAAATTAAATCATTTCATGGATCCTCCAATTATTGCATGAATCTTTCAAAGTTTCTTCTCATATATTGACACACCAATCCATTAGATATTTGTTAGCTCAATATCCATTCTTTCTTCTGAACTTCTTTCTGTTATGTATTGTAACAGTTGGCCAATTTGATGTAATTATGAATTCTAAAAATATAATTGGATCATGCTTGTAAACTGATCTGTTAATCTGGGCATGATTAGGTTATGGTTAGGGCATTGAGTCCCGCCCCTTGGTGGGTGGGGAATCGAATATAAAAGGCAAGGCAAAGAACAGAGAAAGCAGTTTTTGAGAAGCAGTTTTGATGTTCGAAAGAAAGACCCAGAAGAGAAGTGAGCTATTCGCCTGATAGTCTACAGCTGACCTTGTGGAGGAACCAGAAGAGCTAAGCCCGGAGCGAAACATGGCCCCGGGAAGAGAGGAACCCCAGAAGCCTGAACCCTGGCAAATGCCGGCAACTGTCTTGCTCTAACACGTGGCAATGGACTGTGGTGAGAGAAGAAACTTAACGCTTTATGGCCTGGTATATGTGGACTTCTACCCCAAATAAATATCTTTTATAAAGACCAACCCATTTTTGGTATTTCACATTAGCACCCCTTTGGCTGACTAATACATATATATTCTGGTTTATGTGATATTCAGAATTCTATTATAGTTTTGTTACCTCATTATAGAATGTTGAGAAACTTCCTTGAAGATATTTCTATTCAATATCAATACTAAAATCATACCTATGAATTAAAATAGTATTGGGAGCAGATGTGGCTCAAGCACTTGAGCACCTACCTCCCATCTATTGCCTGGCCTTTTATTATAGTTCTTTTTTTTTCACACACCTTTTAAAATTTTATTTATTTATTTATTTATCCCTCCCTTGCTGCTTGTGCTTGCCGTGTCCATTTTGCTGTGTGTTTTTCTGTGTCTGCTTGTCTCCCTTTGTTGCGTCATCTTGCTATGCCAGCTCACAGCGCCGCACACAGCACCGCATGGACCGTCAGTGTGCTGCACTGTGTGGGATGGCTTGCCTTTACCAGGAAGCCCCGGAAATCGAACCCAGGGCCTCCCATATGGTAAATGGGAGCCCAACTAGTTGAGCCACATCCGCTTCCCCTATCATAGCTATTTTTACACGTAGAGTAGATTCTAATTTCAAAGAACTGAGACTGGCTTGATTATATTGATTATATTTGTATCTTCAAAAAGTTAATTTGAAGTCTTTTTTCTATAGTATGTACTCAATATCTGATAATGAGATTGAATGTACAGTAAAGGCTTTTTTATTAAAAAATATTCAATTAGTAGTTAAATATTCCGAAACAGTGTATTTGAATTATTAAATAATCAACAATATTACACTTCCTTAAAAGAAATGTTGTTTGACCTTAAAGACAGTTGGATTCTCACTCCTTGATATAAGTACATCCTATACATAAATTTCAAAACTAGCATATTTCAAAAGATTGCCTTTTAGCCCATTTTTAAGTAATTCAAAATAAGAAATAATGATTGTATTACAAAGTCAACATATTGAATTAGATGGATTTGCAGTAAGACTAAACGAAATCAAATTATATTACAACTTGGAAAAATATTTTGGAATTGGTAAAAAGTGCTATTTCAGCAGTCGAAGTAAATCATGAATAAAAAGTAAATCATGGATAAAGATATAGAAAATCTAAAAATATCCTAGATTTTTAAGCCATTTAAGTCTATGGACTTTGCTTGTGTGTAGGTTTGTTTATCTGAAGATTCTTAGTTAATAAATTACATACCAACACACACAGAGAAATAACTTCTACAATTCCCTGCAGTTCCTTTTCAGCTTTGCAAATATTTAATCTTTCTGGTGTACAAGATACCTGAAGTCTTTGGTTTGCAGCTGATATTCCAAGAAATAAAGCTCTCACAGCATGTATATCCACTTAGTAAATCACTATATGAGCCAATTATCAGGGTCATCTAAAAATTGCATGGCATTCCTGTAGTTCAAAAAACTTTCTACACAGCAGGATAAAAGCTTATCATAAATAAATTCTCTTCCTATGCTGGCAAGAGTTAGTGGATGAAAATGTTTTTAAACAGTAGCATGCTTCATTGCCTCATGATACAAGTTTCTCATGTTATCTCTACTAGGGTAGTTAACCTTCTTTAAGCATTGCTTTTATTTTGATATCTGGCTCCAGATATTAGAATGTTCTATGTTGCCTTTATAAACCATTCCAAATTTTTTAGTAGATCAGTCAAAACATACTCATGATTTAGTCCAATATACTTGCATAATCTCATTGACATCAATATCAACAGATATATTTTAGTTGGTATTCATGATTTATCAAGTATGCAGCATAATATGTCACAGATTAAGAGATGAGGCACTGAATATATGAAAAAGTCCTCATTCCCAACATTTCAGATAGTCAGATTTCAAGGTATTATCATTTGGTTAATTGTCCAGTAGAACTTAACAGTGTTTCTTTTATTTAAATAAGACCCCTCCCCCTTCAAAAACTCCCAAGGTATTATACTTTGTTTCCTTACCTTTCAACTGTTCTTTAATAACTGGTACATTCATTCCATTCCTGAAATATCTTAATGTATGGTTCAAATCATCCCAGTATTATTTATTGGGTGACAACATTATTTCTATTAAGTAATACCTGGTTATTTGTTATTTAGTATTTTACAATTTGAGTTGATTATTTAATTTTTCACCCAAAACATCTTGAGAAGCAATCAGGAAGAAAATAATCATTGAAGGATTTTGCATTGGAAAATAAAAAATATCATTAGCTTCACCATTCAAATAATAATTACTCCTTATGACACCTATTCTAAATATCAAGCCAGTCTAGTGTAATAAACCTTTAAATTTTATCCATTGGTCTTTTCTTAGATGAAGATCTCATTATCTTTCACATGAACATTAGCATTAGATCCTCAGATGTGACATACTAATTCCCTATACCTCAAACCTACCTCTGATTCTTTTAATTTCCTGTTTAAATGCTTTCAATTATTTTCCTTAATTGTGACATTTCTAAACTCAGGTCTCCAGGGGTGCTTTGATTTAGACAACAATTTTGAACACATATATTGTGGATCTTTATGTGGATGGTTGCTGCTATAATATTAATGACTGTGAGATGTCAGTGCTTATTGTCTTTATGCTCAAGTTCACACAGTGCTTATAAATTTGTGTCTTTCTAATGATACATGTAAAAAACAAGAGTACTCAATATAAAATTTACTTTTTTGCATCAAATAATGGCTACAATATGTTATGTTTATGATATGAACACATTTGTAAAGAATATTTGAATACATAAAGATAGTGGTAGGAGATTTGAGATATCACGGAATGCTAAACAAAATCTGTGCCTTATGATTTAGCATCACTTTCACATTCCTAGTATACATAATGCCTAATTTTGTGCTTTTTTAAGTATAACACATCAGTTGAGATTTTTAATTGTTCTATTTCAAAAGCATAGATCAATTTGAAAAGAATTACTATCTTAAAATATACAGTCTTCTCACTCATGAAGAAGGTATATCTCATTTTTTTTAGGTATTGTTTAATTCCTCTCAATAATTTCTGTAGTTTTTAGTGTATAGCAAGTAAAATATTTTATCATACTTATACCTATTTCATATTTTTATATTGCAGTTTGTACTTTTCTATTTTCCCTTTAATTTCTGTTTGTTGTTAGTATGTAAGAATGTGATTATTTCTATAATGTTGTGTCTTGCAAAATTTATAAATTCACTTAGAAGTTTTTTTCCTGTAGATTCCACTAGATTTTCCACTTAAATTATCATGTTAACTGAAAATAAAGGCAGTTTCACATCTTTCTTTTCAGTCTAGATTACTCTTATGTATTTATTTTTTTGCCTGATGAAAATCACCAGACCCTCCATTACCATTTGGGAAAAAAGTAGTAAGAGTACACATCTTTGTCATGTCTTAGGGGGAAACACACAATCTTTCAATATTAAATATGATATTATATGTTGCATTTTCATATGTGCCTTTTATAAGATTGGGGAAAATCCCTTCTATTCCTCATTTCATGAGTTTTTTAAGCTGTTTAATACAGATATAATTCACATGCATACAATTCATCCATTTAAAGTGTACAATTCAATGGTTTTAGTATAGTCACAGAGTTGAGCAACTCTCACTGTAATCTAATTGTAGGATATTCTCATCACCCAAAAAATAAATACTGTACCTTGTAAAGTTAATTTCCCATTCCTTCCCAACTCCCTAGGCCTAGGAAAACATTAATCTTCTTTCTTTTTTTATGGATTTTCATATTCTTAAATTTTCATGTAAATGAAATAATAAAACATGGTTTTTTGTGACTAGCTTCATTCATTTAGCATAATATTTTCAAGGCTCAACCATGTTCTCACATGTATCACTATTTCACTCTCTTTTTTTTGCTGAATACATTCCATTTTCTGTATGTAATACATTTTGTTCAACCATTCATCAGTTGATGAATATTTAGGCTGCTCCAATTCTTGGCTATTATGAATAATATTGCTGTGAACATTCATATACAAATTTTGTATGAGCATATTTTTCTTTTCTCTAGAATATTTACCTAGGAGAAGAATTGCTGTGTCATACACTAACTTTATGTTCACTATTTTGAGCAACTGGCTGGCATTTTTTTTCAAATGTAAGGGTCTATTTATAAATTTTTAATTCTATTGCCTTGATTTATAACCTCAAACCAGCAACCCTGTCTTTATTACTGTAGACTGGAGTAAGTTTTGAAACTAGAAAAAAAGGCAACATTGTTCCTCTTTTTCAAGACTATTTTGGGTATTCTGGGCCCTTTGCATTACCACATTGATTTTGGGATTAGCTTGACAATTTCTGCAAAATATGAAGCTTGGAATTTTATGGTGATCACATGAATCTATAGAATAATTAGAGGAATGATGTCACTTTCATAACATTATGGTTTCCAATCTATGACTAGGTTGGACTTAATATCAGTCTTTTCCCTTTTGTATTCTAAATGTCTCAATATTTTTGGTTTATCTATTCCTCATTTATTGCTTCTTTTGCATTACATGAACATTTTCTAGTGTAAAATTTTAATTCCTTTAATGATGTTTTCACATTTTGTAAGTTATTTTCTTAATAGTTATTCTATGGGTTACTATATACAGTTTATCAAAGTCTAATGCAAATTTATATGAATGCAAATCTAGTGTGATACAGAAATTTTATTCCTATATACAACTATTTTATTTTTACCTTCTGTTCAATTACTGTTATAAAAATTTCACTTAGATATTTTACAAACCTAATAATATATTTTCATAATTATGACTTTATATCATTTTATATTTTAATGAGACTGAAATTGAACAAGTATATATTTATAGAATTTGTTATATAAACCTTCTTATTTAAAGATACTGATTCTCTGTGTTTCTTCCCATTGATTCAAGTTACCCTCAAGTGCCATTACCCTAACTACAGAAAAGCTTTGCTCCCACCTACCTACTTTGAGCTATTATTGTCAAATATGGTACATTTCTATATGTTATAGGCACGGCACAGCAGTGATGTTGATGTTATATACATACTTTTCACCTCAAAATCTTTATTTACATTCATTTTTGAAATAATTTCTTTGGATAAATTTTTTATCTTTCCTGCACATTAAAAATGTATCTCCAGTGCCTTTGCATTGTTTTTCACAAGACGTCTACTGTCACCTATCTTTCAGCCTTTTGTTTATAACTTTTCTTTTTTTTCCTAGGTGCTTTTAAGTTTTGTGTTTATTAATGATTTCAGGAATAATCTTATGATACACTTGGTGTTATTTTCTTAAGTTTCTTGTATTTTGGGTTTGTTGAGCTCCCTAGATCTGTGACTTCATAGTTACTATTAAATATGGAAAATTGTCTGGTGTTATTTTTAATAACATTTTTCATCCATCTTTTTTCTTTCCTGTCCTTTTGGAACTCCAAACACATGAATATTTAGCTGGTTTAAGTTAGGGCACCTCCTGCTGATGTTCCTTTATTTTTTGTCAATTCATACTTTCTCTGTTTCATTTTATATTATTTCCGTTGCTATGTCTTTAAGTTCACTGATCTTTTCTTCTGCAAAGAGTAATCTGCCAATAATCTCATTAAGTGTAACCTAAATAAATTTTATCTTGTTAGATTCTGGATATAATTTTATTACTATAAATATTTGCTAATTTCCTTGCTTGTTCTCTTGGTATTATCAACATGGTGACATAAGACATCTACTGTAAAAAACCTCCCTGGACAATCAGCAAGTAAAATGGTGATTTCTACTTGCCTAGAAATCTGGAGGATTGTAGAGACGAGAAAGATTGCACAAATGCTGAAGAGAAGAAAAAGGAAAACATCATGTAGGAAACTTCCAACCTAGACCATTGGTCCAATTCCCTCCATCTCACTTGATCCTGTACAGCTTGGGGATTGTTCAGAGACAGAGGTTCAAATCCCTCTTATCTCATATGTGTTACACAGACTATAGAGCTTCCCACAGCAGTGAGTTGAAGTACCACATGTATCAAGGTATGAGGACTCAAGTATATGAAGACTTAGGGCAGAACACAAGCTACTGAGGAGTGCTGCATACAGAAATGCCCCCTCCCTCAGGAAGGAAAAAAAAGAGAGCCTGAGGCAGAACTAGAGTTAAACTCAAACTGTTTTCGGTTTGGCAGGTCCACCTAAACACAAAATGAAGTTTTCTGGAATAACCCAATTTCCTAGTTTGACCCATCTGGCTCACCATGTTGGGATAACCTAAAGGGGAAGAAACTAAAAGCAGAAAAGACTCACAGAGAAAATACACAGGGGGTTAAATTGAACTGATGTAAGACAGAAGGGTCCCAGAACTGAAAAATGTAAAGAAATATATAAGGGAGAGAACACAAATCCTCGGAAGTGGGGAGAAAGTTCTGCACAAAAACAAACAGAAAAGATCAGGATTCCTGGAGAAGGAACAGAGGAAAGATTTCCCACAGAGGTAAAACAACTGCACAAAAAAAGTGCAATCTTTAAAAAATGTACCATATATCCAGAGCAAGAATCAGATAAAGAAGAACTGAGAAAATCCAATCAGGTAAACATGGGCTATTCTAAATATCTAGAATAAGTTGGACCAGGCATCAAAGAAGAGCCTTAACACAAAGTCAATCAACAATAAAACCTTAGCCAAGAGGAAGAAACTGACCTTCAGAGTTAGCTCATCAAGATAACCAAATACTTGGACATCAGCCAAAAAAAAAAAAAAAAAATTGCAGGCCATCTTAAGAAACATGAAGATATAGATCAGTTAAGGGAACAAATGAACACATCAGAGAAGAAACAGAATTTGGAGAAACTAATCAAAGAAGTTCAAACAAATCCCCTAAATCAATTCAAGGAGATAAAGGAAAATATGCATAAAGAGATAAAGATTATTAAGAGAATGTGTGAAAATAAAGAAGAATTTGAAAGTATACAAAGAAACAAAACAGAAATTATGTGGATGAAAGGCACAATAGTAGAAATTTCAAATACACTAAAGGCATACAACAGACTTAGATTTGAATAGACAGAAGAAATAATCAGTGAACTTGAAGACAGCACAACTGAAATCACACAGAACAGATAGGAAAAAAATAGAACACTTGAACCGTATCTCAGGGATTTGAATGACAACACGAGGTGTGCAATTATATGCATTATGGTTGTCCCTTAAGGAGAAGAGAAGGGAAAAGGGGAGGAAAAATGTTTAAGGAATTAATGGCCAAAAATGCCCAATGCTTATGAAAATCTTAAATATCAATGTCCAAGAAGCACAACATACTCCAAAAAGAATACATCCTAATAGAGCTATTTCAAAAACAATACTAACCAGAAGGTTAAATGCCACAGATTAAAAAAAAGAATTCTGAGAGAAGAAATAGAAAATTGGTTTGTCACATACAAGAGATCCTCAAGAACACTAAGTGCTGATTTTCTGAACAGAAACCATGGATGCAGGAGGGCAGTGGTATGATACATTTAAGGTTCTGAAAGATAAAAACTTCCAACCATGAGTTCTTTATATGGAGCTTCTGGGGGGAAGGGAGGAAAGGAAGAATATTTGTAATATGGGGGCATTTTCAGAACTTTGGAATTGTCCTGGATGGGATTGTGGTGACATATACAGGCCATTATGTATCTTGTCATAACTTAAAAAATTGTGTGGGAGAGAGTGTAAACTACAATGTAAACCTACAATCCATGATTAATGGCAATGCTCCAAGATGTGTTCATCAATCGTGACAAATGCACCACACTGATGAAGGATGTTGTTGGTGTGGGGAACTGTGGGAGTGGTGTGGAGCAAGGCGTGTGGGAATCCCCTATATTTTTTATGTAACATTTATGTAATCTAAGTATCTTTAAAAATATATAAAAGTAAAAAAAAAATGAGGGAGAGTTGAAAATATTCACAGATAAAGAGAAACTGAGAAAGTTCGTTTAAAAAAAAACCCTGCCCAAAAAGAATTACTAGAGGAAATTTTGCTAATTGAAAAACACAGGAGAGAGTGGCTTGGAATAGTGTGAAGAAATGAGGATTATCAGGGTAACCAAAAGGATAAATGCAAAACCCAATAGTACTATATCATCAATATAAAACTCTACTTTTTAATTCCCATAAGAATCAGAATACAATTAAATAAGAAAAGGCCTATTTTCTGATAATAGACATGCAAAATATGAAGTGTTAAAATGGGACAAAAACAACATAAACAGGGGAAACAAAGGGTTTTGCAAGCACAGAAAGTATAAGCTATTGAAGCTGAGTTGGTATCTTTGCAAATTTGCAGGATTTAGTTGTACGTTGTGTAATATAAACCCTAGAGTAACCACAAAGAAACTATATAAAACTATATAGAAACAGAAATGAAAAATGGATCAGTTAGCTACACCACAAAATATCAAATATACAGAAAAAGAGGCTGCATTAAAGTAAAAAAGATAAAAAATAGATATGACATATAAAATCCAAGGGATGAATGGCTAAAATACTTCCTTTGCATTAAAACAATAGAATGTTAGTGGTAAACTATTCAATCAAGACACAGATTTACAGGATGGTTAAAAAGTATGATCCAACTATATGTTGTTTATAAGAGATTTGTCTTAGACCCAAAGACACAAATAGGTTGAAAGTGAAAGGTTGGAAAAATGTATCCATGCAGACAAAATATACTTTAAGTCAAAAACTGATGTAAGAGACAAAGAAGAACACTAAATATTAATAAATTGTGCAAACCACAAGGAAGAAACAATAATAATAAATATTTATGCACCTAATCGTGATGGCCAAAATGTATGAGGCAAAACACGGGTGAAACTGAAGAGAGAAATAGAAAGCTTTACAATAAGAGTTGGAGACTTCAATAAATCACTATTATCAATAAATATAACATCTAAACAGAAGATTATTAAGGAAACAGAATTTGAATAATATGATAACTGAACTAAACCTAACAGCCATATTCTTAATATTACACCCCCAAACAACGGGATGTTCATTTTTATCAAGTGCACATGGCTCATTCTCCAAGACAGGCTAAACACTGATTCACAAAACAAGTCCAATAAATTTTAAAAGATTGAAATTATACAAATCATCTTCTCTGACAATAATGAAATGAAGCTTGAAAGCAATAAAAAAAGGGGGAACTGGTAAATCCAAAAATATATAGAAGTTAAATAACACACTCTTAAACAGCAATTGGTTCAAAGAAGAAATTACGAGGGAAATCAGTAAATACCTTGAGACAAATGAAGACAAGAACACAACATATCAAATCTTATGAAATGCAGCAAAGGAAGTGCTGAGAAGGAAATCTATAGTCCAAAAAATTTTACATTAATAGGAAGAAAGCCAAACAAAGGACTTAGCAAACCAGGAGGAACTAGAAAAAAAAAAGAAAAGAAAAATGATCTCAAAGCAAGCAGAAAGAAAGAAATAAAAAATTAGAGCAGATACAAATGAAATTGAGAATAAAAAAATAGAGGTTTAGCAAAACCCAAATTTGGTTCTTTGAAAAGATCAATAAAAATGACTAACCTCTAGCTAGACAGACAAAGAAAAAAGAGAAAACACAAATATATAAAATCAGAGAGAGGGGATATTACTACTTATCTCACAGAAATAAAAAAGGATCATAAGAGGATACTATAAATAACTATATGCCAACAAATTAGATGAAATGGGTAAATTCCTACACACAAACAACCTACACTGTCTCCAGAAGAAATAGAAGACCTCAACAGACTGGTTACAAGTAAAAAGTTTGAATCAGTCATCAAAAACCTCCCAACAGAGAAAAGTTCATGGCCAGATGACATCATAACTGAATTGTACCAATTATTTCAATAAAAATTAATACCAATTCCTGCTCAAACTTTTCCAAAAACTTGAAGAGGAGGGAACACTATATAACTCATTTTATGAGACCAAAATCACCCTAATAACAATGCCAGCTAAGATACTACAAATAAAGGAAATTACAAACAAATTTCTCTTGTGAATATAGATGAAAAATCTTCAACAAAATTCTTGCAATTCAATTCCAACAGCACATTAAAATAATTATAAACTATGGCCAATTGGGCTTTATCTCAGGTATGTAAGAGTGGTTCAACATAAGAAAATCAATTAACGTAATATACCACTTTAATAAAATGAAGGGGAAGAACACACAAAATCCTTTCCACTGACTTAGAAAAGGCATTTGACAAAATTCAGTATTCTTTCTGGATAAAAATACTTAAAATAGTAATAGAATGAAACTTTATCAACATGATAAGGAGCATATATAAAAAATCTACTGCTAACATAATATTCAGTAGTGAAAGATGAAAGTTTTCCCTCCAAGCTCTGGAACAAGAAAAGGATGCACACTATCACAACTGTTATTCAACATTGTACAGGAATTATAGCCAGTGCACTTAGACAAGAAAAAGTAATAAAAGGAATCCTAATAGGATAGGAAGAAATAAATCTTCCATATTTGCAGATGGCATGATCCTTTATAGAGAAAGTCCCCCAAAAATCTACAGCAAAGCTACTAGAGCTAATAAACGAATTCAGCAAAGTGATGGGGTAGAAGATCAACACACACAAAAAAAATGTAGTGTTTCTAGACATTAGTAATGCCATACTGAAGAGGAAATCAAGAAAAAAAATTCCTTTTACAATAACAACTAAAAGAAACAAATAACTAGGAATAAATTTAACCAAGGAGATAAAAGACTGGTACACAGAAAACTATAAAACATTGCTAATAAAAAACAAAGAAAACCTAAGTAAATGGAAGAATAGTCTGTGTTTTTGGACTGGAAGTTAAATATTTTTAAGATGCCAATTCTACCCAAAATGATTTATAGACTCAATGCAATTACAATAAAAATTCCAACAGATTACCTTGCAGATTATCAAATCTATTTGGAATGGTAAATGGCCCTAGATAGCTAAAAATATCTTGAAAAAGAAGAACAAAGTTGGAGGACTCACACTTCAGACTATAAAGCATATTACAAAGCACAGTGGTCAAAACTGCATGGAACTGGCACAAAAATAGACATATCACCCAATGGAATCAAATTAAGATTTTACAAATAGACGCTCACATCTATGGCCAATTGATTTTTGACAAGGTTGCCAATTGCAGTCCATGAGAAAAACTAAGTCTTTGCAATAAATGGTGCTTGGAAATTTGTTTATACATAAGCAAAGTATGAAAGAGGATCCATTTTCACATAATATACAAAAATAAAGTCAAAATGGATTAAAAAACATAAATATAAGAAGCATGACTATAAAACTCCTAGAAGAAATGTAGGTAAGCATCTTCATGATATTGAGTTAGGCAATGGATTCTTAGACTTTGTACCAAAAGCACAAACAATGAAATAAATAATTGATAACTCCTCAAAATTAAAAACTTCTGAGCATCAAAAGACTTTATTTTGTCTTAATTAGCTTCAAGCCTTAATTTAAGCCTTAAGTTATGGCTTAAAATGTACAAGTTCTTAAACATAATCCATTCTTGTGGATGTAGGACATTTTGATTAGGTTATTTCAGTTAAAAACCTTTTGATTAGGTTACTTCAGTAGGGTGTAACACAGCATGGGTCTTAATCCTCTTACTGTAGTTCTTTAAAAATGAGATGAATATGACAATAGACAGAGAGAGAAAGCCACAGGAGCTGAGAAAGAAACTCACAGATTCTTAGAGTGAAATCATGGAACAAAGAAACTGAAAGCAATGAAACGGGGAGAGGTAGGAGAGAAAGCACATATGCTGCCATGTGCCTTCCCATATGACAGAAGAGTTCAGGATCTCTGGTAGCCAGTCTTCAGGGAGAAAGCACTGCCTGATGATGTCTTGATTTTGACATTTTTCTCAGCCTCTAAACTGTAAATGTACAACCTAATAAATCCCCATTGTAAAAGCCAACCCATTTCTGGTACATTGCATCCAGACAACCTAACAAAATAAAACAATTTCACACCCAGTAGAAGAGCTACTATTAAAAAAAAAAGAAAGAAATAAAACAGAAAACTACAGGTGTTGGAGAGGATGCAGAGAAATAGGAACGCTCATTCATTGCTGGTGAGAATGTAAAATGGTGTAGCTGCTGTGGAAACAGTTTGGCAGATCCTCAGTAAGCTAAGTAAAGAATTACCATGTGACCTGGCAATCTCTCTCCCAGGTTTATACCCAAATGAATTGAAAGCAGAGACTCAAATAGATATTTGCATAACAATGTTCACAGTAACAGTCATAATTGACAAAAGATAAAAGCAACCCAAGTGTCAATCAACTGAAGACTGGATAAACAAAATGTGCATTACATGCAGTGGAATATTATTCAGTTGTAAAAAGGAATAAAGTCCTAATGCATGTGACAATGTAGATGAACCTTGAAGACATTATGCTGAGTAAAATAAGCCCAACACAAAAGGACAAATATTGCATGGTCTCACTGATATGAACTAATTATAATAAGCATATCATAAAGTTAGAATCTAGATTATAGCTTACCAGGGGATAGATTGGGTTAGAGAATGGGGAATTAATGCTTAATTTGTACAGAATTTTTATATAGGCAGGTTTGGAAATGAATACTGGTGATGTTAACAATTTACAGTGACTCTAATCATTAACATTGAATTATATAGGTGGATGTGGTTAAAAGGGGCAACTTTAGGTCATACATGTTATTAAAATAAAAATTAAAAGATGAAACACAGGACTGTATAACACAGTGAATCCTATTACAGATGATGGACCACAGTTAGTAGTACAAGTATAAGAATGTTCTTTCATTAATTATGACAAATATATAATACTGATACAAGGTATTAATAATAAGGTGATATATGTGGGGAAATACACTAATGTAAACTATGGACTATAGTTAATAGGATTATTTTAACAATCTTTTATCAATTGTAAAAGTGGTAACTACTTTTTTTTAAAAAATAGTACAATTACAAAAAAGTATTACCATCAGTTGTACAAATGTTGCCGCCAATGCAAGGTGCTGGTGATGGAATGGTGTATGGGAATCCTGTATTTTGTGCATGATTGTTTTCTAAACCCACAACTTTTATAATAAAAAATTGAAACCAAAAAATTTTATTGATGGATCAGTCATACTAAATGAGCTATTTTAATAACTTATGTGTAGAGTAATATTTTTAAAAATAGATAATTAAATTTTTTTTAAAATATGGAATACATATATAGATGGCTTATCATCTATTTTTGAAGGCCTTTGGAATTGTATTGCTGACTCAACAATGTTACTTTTTTTTACCAGAAGTTGTTTATTTTTAACCAATTAAAATATAGAGGGTTTAATATTTACTAAAATAATGCTGTATATCAAGAAAATATATCTTTTGTTGGCATAAATAAATGACTGTGAAATGATGGCATCAGATTTTAAACTATGTATTTGTCAATTCATATTTATTTTTATTTTTTGAGATTGAAAATTGTAACCATGCATAATATAAAACTTTTTCAGGCATAATAAAGATATAAGTGTTTATGCATAAACATCCAACTGCAGGATTTGTGATAACAATAATGATTGAATGGGAATTGAGATAATGATAGTTAATATCTTATGCATCTCCTGAAAGTGTAAAACCTCAGAATCAGAAAAGGGCTGAAACGCATTTCTTGTTATCATAGTCTTGATTCAGAAGTCCAGAGCCAGTTTGAAGTCTTTGAGAGAAGTTACCTGGTGTGCCAGTTGCAAACCACAAAGAATAACCTATATTTTAAGACAATTAATGCACTGTTCCACTCCAGTCTATCTTGTATTGATGAATCAAGGCTCTTTTGTCAGTTATTTGTATTCTTGAAAAACTTATCTCAAAACTGAGCTTTTTAAAATAAAAATATTGGCAACTATTTCAACACCACCCTACACTCATTCAAATTACAAGCCATTTTTTAAAATATATACTCTTCAGGATAATGTGACAACACAAATTCCTGATTTGAGCAAGATGACATAATGCAAAGGGAAGATATTGATATAGTAAAGTACAATATTTAGAGAATATTTCAAGTACTTTGTTGAAAATTTGGAGTAGAGAAATAATGTAGTAGTAGTTGTACAAGAATGCTTCAAGATAAATATTTGTATATTGTTTTTAAAAGATTTTACATACCAGAGAACACTTTCAAGCTTAAAGCACTTGATCTAATGAGTAAATGGAATGATCCAATAAAGAGAAAAATTAAGCAATCATTATACAGGATTTATACAGAATAAACACAATGGCAAAATCACTGAGCAAGAATGACAAGATTTCACCTATGAAAGATTGAGATTTAGATGAGCAGAAAAATTTCATATCATTAACAAGATAGAAGATTATAGGTGCGGCAGTAGACGTGTTGTATACATTTAAGAATATGAATTTGTTCTCTCATGATTACTTCTATTTCCTTGGTGAAATAAGAAGCAAATACTTGTTTGAATTTGAGGAGAAGGCAGGGAATGCTGTAGAATCTAAGAGCAGTATGTGAGAAATCAGGGTGAATTTACTAGGGATATTTACTATTAATAGAAAATTAGAGATTAAGAGTGTCCGTTTCATAGACTAATTGCTTGTGTGTTTTTTTAACCTTTGCTTCAATATTCACTGTTACCTGAAACATGTTATTTAATATTTGATACATCATCTTCCTCATCTGTAAGTTTGTGATAATAATGGTAACCACCACATAATGTTTTTGTGATGGTAATCAAATTTGTTCATGTATGTAAAGTGCTTAAAACAATATCAATTTTGTAGTTTTGACTATGAAATTTGTATCATATTTTAAAATTTAGAAAACTCAGAATCTTCTTTGCTGTTATCTTTCTACAATAATTTCAGCTTCTCTATTAAAGGTGGGAGTTTCCTTAGAAGATTTTGTGGAAAAAAGAGGACTAAGCAAATTGAGTGTTATGCTGAGGAGCAACTTCATAAAATCCAGGTGTGGTAAGCTGTTAAAGTCAATTATTTTGGGATGCTGATAGAAGAGATGAATTTTTGAGACGTCTCTAATAGAAACGTGAGCTTGAAAGATAGGAACTGTCATATGAGAAAAGAATGCTTCAACTCAAGATTTGGAGGTCATAAAATTGTTAGTAATAGCAAGGTCTTGCATATATAGGAGAAAATGACTATACTAAGACAGAGGAAAAGATTATTGGAAATTTCGAAGTAAAGAAACTAAGACAATAGATCCTAACTTGAAAGGTACTAAACAGTGTTTTAGTCATTTTGGTGGTTCATAGGTCATCTGGTTAATCCCATTTCTGAGTACCTTTCGTTCCTATTCTCTATGAAGATTTGAGGGACCATGTAACCTTCTTCGTTCAATGAAGAACAAGCAAAAATAGCAGATTTTCTTCCCAAGTGGGAGTTTTAGGAATCAATTACAATTTGCCATCCTCAATCTCTTCTGCTCTAGTTACAAGACATTTAAACAAATATACCCTTCTTCCATCTGGAACTCTGAGTAATTAAGATGAGAAGAGCCTTCTAACCACCAAATCTGGACATGTATCATAAATATGAAAAATATCCTTATTATTTAAGCCACTGAGATTTTGGCACTTTTTAGCTTAGCACAAACTGGCATGACTGACAAAAATGGTTTGTTAATGTGGATAGTGAAATAACCAAGAATGATGCCTATATAAGGATGGAAAAAAATATTAAGGGATGAGTGGAAGTGACCTGGAAATTAATCGAAGAAGAGAATGCTGAAATTCATCTTACACACCCAAGAAGCTTTTTCTCTTAGGTGCTGGGAGTGTTGGCAGATGAAGATTCAGATGAGTCTCATTCTGGGAATTTCCTTCAGCCTAAGAAAGCTGCCTCATCTGCAATCACAACCCCTCCTAGAAGCAGATCCTATTCAATAACTGAAAATCAAGGGAGTGTAAAGTTTAATCCCCTAGAAAGGACAGTTTGGATAAATAACCCCAACCTCAGAATGCCTTGTGGAATTGCTTGTGACCTAAGTTGTAACTGCATTGCAGTTCATTTTCTCATTCTTCTTCCTTCATTTCTACACATGTGTTGACCTTGAAGGAATGCTCTACCGAAATTCCTCCGCACAAATAAATATACCAGTATCAGTTTCCAAGGAACTGTCCTAACATGGTTCCAAGAGTAGCTCAGAAAAGCAAAATCTTAGATGGAAATTTTGAGCTGGATCATTCTCTAATATGCTGGCAATAAAGATTCCATCAATTATAGTAAGTAAATGAGTAAAATCTCCTAGACAAGGGAGCAATTGTTAAAAATTTCACAGATGGTAGACTAATGTAGATTGACGGAATTTTCGGGAAAGTTCACTATGGTGGAAGTATTAAGTATGAAGTCAGTGAAGTTATATGGATGCTACAGAGTACCATTAATGCACTGGTGAAAGACAATGAAAGGACAAGTGTGAATATTAATCAATTGAAGGTGAAGTGCAAAAGTGAGAAAGCTACTGTGGCATCCAATACATATATTCACCGTTTGTAGCTGGAGCACAGAGAAATCTGGAATCAGGCTCAAGACTTATTCATAAGAGTAGCATAGCTCCAATGAATGTTGGGTAATTGGCCACTTCAACCAAAATTTCAACTAAGTTCAAGGCCCTGACTGTAAGGTCCATGAGACTTGGGATTGGGGAATCTGAGTTGATGCATTTAAAATCCTTGAAACAAATCTCTTTGAACTCTCAGTTCTTAAAGAATAATCCACTCTTCCCTGTTAAAGATTACTGTTCCCTCCCCACAGATGTCTGTACCTTGCAAGGCAACATATACTCCCTTGGGATGTACCTCCATCTCCCATCCTGACCAATAATTATGGTTAGGTCACACTACAACAAAACTACAGAAGGGCTGACCCTATTAAAGGAGTATCAGGATCTAGGAAATCATGTATAGGACCTGATCTTGAGAGTGATTTGGGATAGACATAAAGTTAGATAAGGAAGAGTTTATAGATTGAGGTGAATTATCCCATGAGCCAAGTATCAGTACACTGGCAAAATTCCAAAGGTATGGAGCTAATCCACGGTCACATGGCTTTAAGAAGTTTTATTCAAAAATTTCCCACATCAACTGAAGAAGAAAGACCAGTACTGGCATGTTAAATGGTGGCAGAAGGAAAGCTGTTTATCAGAGAAGTGGGCAAACTGTATTATTGGAATGGTCATACATTGTGCTTGACAGAAGTTCCAGTGATTCCTTGGTCAGAGGCTAAAAGCTATCACAATGAAAAATGCCAATTTGAAGAAAGTGAAACTGCCCCTGACTTCAAGCAAGGACACAATTCAAAATAATATTATTATATATCAAGGGGAATGGGAAGGAGTTGCATCATCCTTAAAGATAAATGGAAAGCAGGAATTGACAAACGACATTATATTAACAAATATTTCATAATATTAACACATGCAAAAACTAGATGGGTCCAGCAAAAATCAAGTAAGAGCTCTGATAACAATCAGAGTAACAATCACTTTAGGAACATATTATGTGGGCATTGATGAGGACAATGTGTTATTGTGTATTTCATTCATAAAAGAGTATCAGACACATTTTGAATTCATTTGGGTTTGCACATGTGTAGATTCATAGCTTTACCACAGGGCAATGTTCTTTTTCTTGATTTCTGAAATAACATAGTCTGAAGGGAATTGGAGTATTTAGGCCTTCCTCCCTACAACATCACATTGCTCCATTAAATTCATGGTATCACATCAAAAAGTCTGGATATCAAGGAAGTGGAAAATGTGGTAGAAGGACATGTAAGACACATAGCTCCAGATGATGGGAGATAAACCAGTGGACTTTTAGGAGGCACAGTGATTTAGGGTATAATAATTTTTCCACTTCAAATAATTGAACAAATCTTGGACTTTATTCTAACTGAAAGGAAGCACGTGTTTTAGTAAACCTCTTTGGATTCTGAAATCAGCACTAGGTTATAGTGATCTGATGCCTTTACCAAAGATATCAAAAGCTTTCATCTTTGATGGGGGTCTAGAATAAGAAAAATTTCTCCATCAGGACTACATTGCTGTAAGAATAAATCTGCAACTTGTCTCACATGACACAGCAGACCTTATTCCATTAGACACGTCAATAGTGAGAAGAAGTGTTGGGTGGAGTTTATGGCAAACCATGCATGAGAATCATAATGTAGACATTTATTTAGAAAAGCAAAGCAATAGATGCAAGTTCTGGAAAATATAGCATAGACCCACCTTTCCCTGCTTCTCCACTCTAAATACAAATGTACATGCTGAAGATTATTCAATATATAATGATAAAAGTACTTTATGTGCTGGAAAGAATTAGGTAGACTAGGTAGGGAAAGCAGGAATTGACAAATGACAATATGGAATGTTATGGTCTTAGTTTTCCAGGGCTGGTATTACAAAATATCACAGACTATTTGCTTTAAACAACAGGAATTTATTATTCCATAAGTATTGGGACTAGAAGTCAAAATTCAAGGTGTCAGCAAGATCATGCTTTCTCTGAAGCCTGTAGAGTTCTGGTAGTAGCTTTCTGGAAATCCATAACTCAATCTCTGCCTCCATCACAGGGCAGTCTCACATCCTGTCTCCTACTATATTGTCCAAATTTCCTCTACTTATAAGGATTCCAGTCATACTGGTTCCTACATTTCACACAAAGTGGTAAAGTATCAACAAGAGTAGGGCATGATAAGTCATAAATGCATATGAGAATACCTACAAAAAACACTAAGAACATTATAAAAAATGACATGCTCAAAAATATATATCAAAATGGAAGTCTAAAAATTGTTCAAGTAAGCCACAAGGAGGTAAGAAAAGGAGAAGAAAAGAGAATCAAGAAACAAGAAGAACAAACAGAAAAAAAGTAGCTAAGTTGTAGATCTATCCTTATTATATATAAATCAATACATGAAATATAAATAATCTAAATACACAAATTAAGAGACAGATATTTGCAAAGTAGATAAAAAGAAACACAAACTCATACAACATAACAATATGCTGTGCACAAGAAAAGTCAGTTCACACATAAGAATATAGGTAGATTAAGATTTTAGAAGATGGAAAAAATACATCATGCAAATATTAATAAAAATGAGTATAAATGTTAATAACATATAAATATTCTTCAGAACAAATAAAAATAATATGGACATTGGGGGACACTACATAATTATAAAAATATCAATCAACAAGAATTATATAGTAACCAGAAATATGCATGCACTAAACCAGGGGTTCTTAACAATTTTTGTCCACAGATCCCTTTGCCAATCAGGTGAAAACCATGAACCCCTTACTAAGTCCACACTATACTGTATATTTAATACATATATCATACCTGCACCAACAAGTCCCCAGCAGAATAATGTTTTTTTGAATTTTAATTCAAGCTTATGAATTCCTGGTTAAGAACCACTGCACTAAACATTAAAGCTAAAAAATACATGGAGGAAAAAGATGCCTGAGCTGAAAGGATAAATGCACAAATATACAATTATAATTTGAAACTTCAACACTCACCCCTCAGCAACTGATAGAAATAATTGAAAATCAACAGGGGTATAGAATTAACAGGCCAAAATAATAAGAAGAGGGGGAAGAGAAAAGAAAAGACCACAAGAAAAATTTTTTTTTTAAAAAAAGAAAACAGAATAGAAGAGATAGAAATAAAAATAAGAAAAATTGAAGACTAAACCAAGAGAACAAAACAGAAAGCAGAAGTTAGGAAGATGAAGGAAGGAAAAGAATTAGCATAGGTAGACAACACTGGTATACAAAAAACAGGGGGGTGGGGAAACAAAGAGAAAGGGGAAACACAGCAAAGAAGAAACAAGACTTCAGCACCAAATAAAAAAAAAGAAAAAAAAATCAGGGGGGGAGAAAGAGGGAAAAAAGAACAAAAAACAAACACTCAAGCAAGCAATAAAAAAATAAAATAAAATAAAATAAAATAAAATAAAAAAAACTTAGGAAAAACAACCTTCCCTCTTGGGCCCCTGAGGAGCTTCTCAGGCTGCTGTTGTTCATCAATCAATTACCCTGCAGTCTGCCTTCTATAGGTTTTGAATTGGGTTTTAATGAGTATATTGAGTTAAATTTTTAAAAAGGAATATTTTTTTATGAAAAAAAGAGAACCAAGAGAGGCTAATACAAAAATACCAAAGGATTGGACTGAGAAATTAGGGAGTGAGAAGGTATAAATAATGAGAAGTTAAGGTTTAAAATGTAAAGAGTTCCTATACAGAAATGATGGAAATGTTTTGTTTATGGATGGTGGTGATGTTAACATAATTGACAGCACTGAAATATATATCTGAAAGTGTTTAAAAGGGAAATTGTTAGGTCATATATATAGTCACAGAATGAAAAAAATTGTTTTATAAACCCATGTAATTGCATTATATAAACAGTGAACCTTACATTAAACCATGGACTTAGTTAATAGTGTAATTATAAAAAAAATTTAAAAAAAAAAATGTCTATGTGTTCCTTATCCTAAAGTATCAGCTGGTTGTTTGATAAACTGGTAGAGCAGTATTCTGAGGAAAACCAGTAATTGAACCAGGGATCTCATATATTTAGAGCAGAGACTCCTCCAAGGCACTAAAATTTTTGTTGGGTCAGTTAGCTAGTGAACTATCCAGTCACTGGATAGATTAAGGATATTAAGGAGACATGGGGAGAGCACACTGGAGAAATTGTACATATACATAAAAAGATAATGGATATAATGGAGATGAAAGGCACAATACAAGAAATAAAAAATACAATGGAAGCACATAGCAGCAGAATTGAACCTGCAGAGTAAAGAATCAGCTGTGTGGAAGACAGTACAGCTGAAATCAAACAAATAGTAGAACAGATAGATAAACTGATAGAAAAAAATCCAGCAGGGATTTGAATGCCACCACAAGGTACAAACATATGCATTATAAGTATCCCAAAGGGAGAGGAGAATGGAAAGGGGATAGAAGGTGTGTTGGAGTAAATAATGGCTGAAAACTTCCCAACCCTACTGAAGGACATAGACGTACATGTCCAGGAAGTTCAGGGTACCCCAAACAGTATAAATCTGAAAAGGCCTACACTCAGACATATACTTTTCAAATTGTCCAATGCTCAAGACAAAGAGTGAATACTGAAAGCAGCAAGAGAAAAGAGAATCATCACATACAAGGGAAGCTTGATAAGATTAAATGCTGGTTTCTAATCTGAAAACATGGAGGCAAGAAGGCAGTTGTATGACATAGTCAAGGTGCTGAAAGAAAAAAAAAAAAAAAAAAAAAAAACCTTCTAGCCAAGAATTCTCTATCCTGCAAGCTGTCATTGAAAAAATGAGGGAGAATTAAAAATAGCCACAGATAAACAGAAATTAAGGGAGTATGCCAATAAGAAACCTGCCCTTCAGGAAATACTAAAGGGAGTGATTCAGGTTGAAAGGAAAAAACAGGCGAAAGAGTTGGAGGAAATAATAAGAAAAAATTTAAAAACAACAAAAAGAGAATAAAAACAACAACATAAACAAAGAAAATATGGTTAATGTAAGTAATTCCTTGAGAGTAATAACATTGAATGTTAATGGATTAAACTCACCAGGCAAGAAACACAGATTGGCAGAATGGATAAGGAATTATGACCCATCTATATGCTGTCTACAAGAAACTCACTTTAGACCCAAGGATGCAAGGAGGCTGAAAATAAATGGCTGGAAAACAATTTTACAAGCAAACAACATCTAAAAAAAAGGACAGGAGTAGTTATACTAATATTGGTCAAAATAGACTTTAAATGCAAAACTATTGTAAGAGACAAAGATGGACACTATATATTAGTAAAAAGGGTAATCATTCAAGAAGAAAGGACAATCATAAACATTTATGCACCTAACCAAGTTGCCTCAAAATACATGAGGCAAACACTGGAAATGCTAAGTGGAGAAGTAGATGCCTCTACAATTATAGTGGGGGAATTTAATAAACCATTGTCACCATTAGATAGAACATATTGACAGAGAATCAATAAAGAAAGAAAGACTTTGAATAATACATTAGAAGATCTGGACCTAATAGATATATACAGAATGCTATACCCAAATACAGTGGGCTATACTTTCTTCTCGAGTTCACATGGATCATTCTCCAAGATAGACCACATGCTAGGCCACAGAACAACACTCAATGAATTCAGAAATATTGAAATTATACAAAGTCATTATTCTGACCACAATGGAATAAAGCTGGAAATCAGTAAGGGACAGACAACCAGATTAGACACAAAGATATGGAATATAAACAACATACTCTTTGACAAACAATGGGTCAGGGAGGAAATCACAAAAAGAAATCAGTAACTACCTTGAAACAAATGAAAATGAGAACACAACATATCAAAACCTATGGGTTGAATCAAAAGCTGTACTGAGAGAGAAATTCATAGCCATAAACACATATAACAAAAAAGAAGAAAGAGCTAAAATTGAAAACCTAATTGCACACCTAAAGGAATTAGAAAAAGAACAACAAACTAACCCCAAAGAGAGTAGAAAGAAGGAAATAACAAAGATTAGAGCAGAAGTAAATGAAGTAGAAAACAAAAAGGCACTAGAAAAAATAAAGAAAACCAAAAGCTGGTTCTCTGAGAAGATAAAATGACAAGCCCTTAGCTATACTAACAAAGAAAAAAGAGAAAAGATGAAAAAACACAAAATAAGAAATGAGGAAGGGGATAACATCATTGATCCCACAGAAAAAAAATGAGTATAATAACAGGATAGATTGAAAAATGATATGCCAACAAGAATGATAATTTAGAGGAAATGGACAAATTCCTAAACACACAAGTAGACTACACTGATGAAAGAAAAAATCGATGAACTCAACAGACCAATCACAAGTAACAAGATTGAATTTGTCATGAAAAACCAACCAAGAAGAATTCAGGACCTGAGAACGTCACAGGAGAATTCTACCAAACAATCTGGAAAGAAATAACACCAATTCTGCTTAAACTCTTCCATAAAATAGAAGTAGAAGGAACATTGCCTAACTCATTCTATGATGCCAACCTCACCCTAATACCAAAGCCAATCAAAAATACCACAAGAAAGGAAAATTACAGACCAATCTCTCTAATGAACCTAGATGATAAAATCCTCAACGAAACACATGCTAATCATATTCAGCAACACATCAAAAATATTATACTCCATGACCAAGTGGGTTTCATCTCTGGTATGTAAGGATGGTTCAATATAAGAAAATCAATCAACATAATGCACCACATAAACAGATCAAAGAAAAAAATATGATCATCTCTATAGACACAGAAAAAGCATTCGACAAAATACAGCACTCTTTCCTGATAAAAACACTTCAAAGGATAGGAATAGAAGGAAACTTCCTCAACATGATAAAAGGTGTATATGAAAAACCCACAGCTAACATCATATTCAATGATAAAATCCTAAAAACTTTCCCTCTGAGATTTGGAAGACAGGGATGCCCACTATTACTGCTCCTTTTTAGCATTGGGTTAGAAGTACTTGCTCGAGAATTTAGGCAAGAAAAAGATATAAAAGTCATCCAAATTGGAAAGGAAAAAGTAAAAATTTCAGTATTTGTAGATGACATGATTCTATACATAAAAAGCCCTGAGAAATCTACAACAAAGCTTCTAGAGCTTATAAATGAGTTCAGTAAAGTCGTAGATTATAAGATCAATGCACAAAACTCAGTAGCATTTCTGTAACCAATATGAGAAATCTGAGGGGGATATCAAGAAAAAAAATTCATTTACAATAACAACTAAAAGAATCAAGTACATGAGAATAAATTTAACTAAAAATGTTAATGACTTATACACAGAAAACTACACAACACTGTTAAAGGAAATCAAAGAAGACTTAAATAAAAGGAAGACTATTCCCTGTTTATGGGTAGGAAGACTAAACATCATTATGATGTCTATCCTACAATAACTGATCTACAGATTTAATGCAATTCCAATAAAAATCAGAACAGCATTTTTTACCAAATTGGAAAACTAGCTATGAAATTTATTTGGAAGTCCAAGAGCCCCTGAATAGTCAAAGACATATTGAAAAAGAAAAATGAAAAGGGAGGAATCATACTACCTGACTTTAAAACATACTACAAAGCTACAGTGGTCAAAACAGCATGGTATAGGCACAAGGATAAACATACCGACCAATGGAATTGAATTGAGAGTTGTGATATAGAACCTCATGTATACAGTCATCTGATATTTGGCAAGGCCACCAAGCACACTCAACTGGGAAAGAATGGCCTTTTCAACAAATGATGCTTGGAGAACTAGATAGCCATATCCCCCATAAAAAAAAAAAAAAATGAAAGAAGATCACCACCTCTCACCTTATAAAAAAATCAAGTCAAGATGGATCAAAGATCTAAATATAAGAGCCAAGACCATAAAGAACTTGGAAGATAATGTAGAGAAGCATCTACAGGACCTTGTAATAAGAGATGGTTTCATGAACTTCACATCCAAAGCACGAGCAGCAAAAGAAAACATAGATAAATTGGACCTCCTCAAATGTAACAACTTTTTCACCTCAAAGGAGTTTGTCAAGAATGTGAAAAGACAGCCTACCCAATGGGAGAAAATATTTGGTAACCATATATCTCATAGGAGCATATATAAAGAAATCCTATATCTTGAAAATAAAAAGACAAACAACCCATTTTAAAAATGGGCAAGTGATTTGACTAGACACTTCTCCAAAGAAGAAATAGAAATGGCTAAAAAGCACATGCTCAACATCACTAGCTATTAGGGAAATGCAAATCAAAACTACAATGAGATACCATCTTACACCCATTAGACTGGTGGCCATTAAAAAACAGAGGACTACAAGTGTTGGAGAGGAAGTGGAGGAATGGGAACCCTCGTAAACTGCTGGTGGGAATGTAGTATGGTTCAGCCGTTGTAGAGGACAGCCTGACAGTTCCTCATAAAACCAACTATAAATCTGTCATATGATCCAACAATTCTACTGCTGGGTATATATCCAGAAGAATTGAGAGCAAGGACATGAACAGATATGTACCCATCAATGTTCACAGCAGTATTATTCACTGTTGCCAAAAGTTGGAATCAACCCAAATGCCCATCAACAAATGAATGGATAAACAGATTGTGGTATATACATACAATGGAATATTACTCAGCTGTAAGGAATACTGTACTAACACATGTGATAACAAGGATGAATCTTGAGGACCTTATGTTGAGTGAAGCAAGCCAGACATTGAAGGATAAATATTACATGACTTCTCTGATATGAGTTAAGCAAATTGAACAGATTCAGAGAGCTATAGTCCAGAAGATAGGTTTACAAGAAACAGAAAAGAAGATGTTTGTGTGCCAACGTTCATATGGGTGAAATCTATGATAAGATGGAAGTGAGTAGTTGTGCAGTGAAGGGATATGACAGGGGTATAATAATACTATTGGGTTGGGCAGTGAAAGTTTGACAGGGGACAGTGTGAGGAGGGTAGGTTAGATGGTGCATGGAACTGGGGGAATTGTTGGGGGAGACAGCAGGTGAACACTGGGGATTGATAGGTATGTGGTTGAAGCTACAATGTTGGGAAAGCTCTTTTGGCAATATGACAAGTAAGGGTCACTGGTTTAAGGTGTTGGATGGGGGACATTCGGGACAGTGTGCATCTGGGGCAGTCTTCTAGAGAAGTGTGTGATCATTTTGTCATAGTGTGTTGTATCAGTGGGTAGAGACCCACACAATGAGCAGGAAGGAGTTGGACTTCCATGATGGGGAGGCCCGAAATATTCTCAAACAGAGGGGTGGGTGTCTCTTGAGAACATGGGTGGTTTCTATTAGGGGAGAACAGATTAGTGTGTCAAGCCCTCAGTGTTGTTGCAAATAACTATGAATCTTATCCTTCAAGGAGTGAAGCCTGGTGGTCACTGTGGGCTCTGAAGGGAGGGGGTTAGGAATAGAATAGATGGAAGAGGGGGTATTTAGGGGGCAATGGAAGTGTTCTGCATGGTTTTGCAATGTTGGATACAGGACATGTTAAATTTCAGCAAAAATTTATAGAAGTGTATGGTTTAAGATGTTAACCAGATGTAAACCATTGACCATGGTTAGTAGCTTTGATTCAATTTTTGTACATCAGTTGTAACAAATGTAATGCCCCACATAAAAAGGTTATTAATATGGGAAGTGGGAAAAGGGAGAGGATGTTGGGTATATGGAAGTCCCCTATATTCTGTATTTGACTTTACTGTGACCTAAAACTTCTTTGAAGACAAAATGAAAAAAAGTAAGACACTGGGGAAGAAATGGAAGAAAATGTCACTGTATAGACAGGACAACCGATATTACAGTGATGACAGGCAAAATGTCAAAAAAATTTAAAATATTTTTCTTTATTTTTTAATATCCAAATTTTTAAAATTTAATTTATTTTTAGTTTTTTTAAACTATTAGTTATTTTATTTCTTATGTTCAAATCTATCATTATAATTTCAGTTTTCTATTAATTGTATTTGGAAATATTCTTGGCTTCATTTTTGAAGAAGTTTGGACCACAGAAGGGTTACAACAGTGGCAAGGGTGGATCATTGAGAAAGGGTGTCAATGATGGGGTATACATGGGAGGAAGTTCACCTGGGTATACATATAAGGTATATATATATATACGTGTGTTCAAATGTTTATGGGACATTGTCACAGTTGGTAGAGATTCACACAGTAATTGAAAGAAAATTGAATTCCCATCCTGGGGATCTCTGTTACATTCTCTAATGGAACAGCAATAATCCCCTGAGTATAGGAGAAATGACTATGAAGAAGGATGGTCAATTGATGGATGCTTGATATTGATGACTATGTTTATGAGCCTTTGCTCTTGAAATTGCAAGTTAGCCTAGTGTTGTAGGATGCCTAAAAATTACCTCCTTAGAGCCTCCATGTTGCTCAAATGTGGCCTCTCTCTAAGCCAAACTTAACATATAAATGCATTACCTTGCCCCCGCATGGGACATGACTCCTGTGGATAAGCCTCCATGGCACCAGGAGATTACTACCAAGCACCAACTAGCAATACAACTTATAAAAGACCTTGAATAAAAGGGGGAAAAGGTAAAGAAAAACAAGTTTATATGGCTAAGAGACTTCAAAGTGTGTTGGGAGGTCATCCCAGAGGTAACACTTATGCACATCTCAGCAGGATCTCATAGACTGCCAAAGTGGATACTACCCTCAAATAGTGGGGCTCCTCATGCCTCTGGAGACATCCAGGTCCTATGGTCAGGGCAGACAGCCCCGGAGCTTGGTGGCTTGCCAGTGAGCCTTACTTTGGAGTTTGTGCTCCTGAGAGTGACAGAGTTGGACTCAGTTGTGACTTCTTTCCACATGCCTCTCCTCTCCCCTGTATTTCAACTATAGTTGGTTTTGGAGTTAGTAGGTATACTCCCAAGAGACTTGAATCTTTGGGCTGCCCATGTGTCACCTGGGCCCTGAGCCTCGGCAGAGTCGCAACATCTACTCTTCAGTTCATTGGACTCACCCAGGACAACTAACAAGGAGATGAGAATGGACAACCATGATACCAAGGAACTGAGAAAGTCTACAACTACAAGCAAGAGAGACTCATCCATCAGTTATATGGGATCGAAGCTCCCTCACAATTAGAGGTAGAATGGGCATCACCATCCCAGAATCCTCAGGATTAGGGAATGAACTATGGACTAAAGTGGACTTACTGGTATTCTACTATAGATTTATTGTGATTCTTGTAATGAAAGAAATTATATCATTGATGTGGAGACAGTGGCCACTGAAGGTGCTGAAGGCAGGGAGAGGGAAAAAGAGGTCTATATAGGGGCACTTCCAGGACTTGGAATTGTCCTGAATGACTTTGCAATGACAGATGCAGGCCATTATATATCCTGCCATAACCTACAGAATTGAGTGGCAGAGAGTGTAAACTACAATGTAAACCATAATCCGTGCTTCATGGCAATGCTCCAAAATGTGTTCATCAACTGCAATGAATGTACCGCACTAATGAAAGAAGTTGTTAATGTGGGGGAAAATGTGAGGAGTGGGGAGTGGGGCATATGGGAATGACTTATTTTTTTATGTAACATTTTATGTAGTCTAAATATCTTTTAGAAAATATAAAAAATATATTTTAAAAAAGGTAGGGAAAATGGCTAACAGCCATACTGAACATCAAAGAAATAAATAAATAATACTTACACCTTGAAGCCATCTTCATTTTTCACCTTACAACTCATATCTAATTTTTCAAATAGTCAATATTTAAAAATATTTTTGGAATTCAACCTCTTTTTACCATCTTCATCAACAAAACCAATTCCAAGCCATCAATATCCCTGATCTAGACAAGTGCAATTTCCCTAGTTACCCATAATTTCATTTCTTTTGCCACTACTTTTGGTGTTACCGCATTAGCTTTCTTATAGTCTCTTCCTCAAAAACAATTTGGATGATATTATATTGTGGAAATCATGTCTCTGAGTTTATTAAAATCCTCCAATGCTTTCATTCTGAGTTAGAATGCAAAACCACAAACGCACAGATGTACGTTTTCAAAGCCCTCCCCTCCAAAATTATTGCTAAACCCCTTCCTCACCTACCTCTTAAATTGATGTCTACTACTTATTTGCTAGTTACACTGCTTCTTGATTTCCTTGAAAATGGCAAGCTCCTGCCTCAAAGCTTTTGTACTTATTGCCCACTTGCATGGACTGCATAACCCATTGGTATTCAGATTAGACTTTGCCTTCACCATGTTAGAAGAGATATTAGTGATTTCTATCTGAGACACCTGACCCACTCCACATATCCCTCATTATCATGCTATTTTGATGTCTTTTCCTTCACAGCACTGATTACTATCTGAAACAGTATTGCTTATTTATGTGTCTGTTTTATTCTGTTAGCACAAGTTTTTAAGTTCCATAGTGCAGGGCAATGTAACCACAGCAAATGGAATGTTCCCTTGACTGGAACATAGTGTGTAATCAGCAAATGTTTTTTGAATGAATACATAAATGAACAATAAACTATTTTATAAAAAGTAATGATTAATGAAATATTCAAATTCATAGTACTTATGATCCAAACAGATACAAACACAAGAGAATAGAAAGAACTACAGATACCTAAAATATAAAATATCATTTCACAATACTATGTATCAATGGAACCTGAATAAATAAAAACATTTTTATATTGAGATAACTGTGTTGAAGCAAATGGTTAGCCTTATTTTAAATAATATAACTAATATACTTATTTCAACCTCATGCAATAGGCAATATCAAAATCAGGATAGAATAATCAAATAAGTATTCTGGGAGAATAACCTTATGATTTCTAGAGGACGAAAGTTAAAAAATGTGTGGAAGCATTTTTAGCCACCTATATATACAAAATTCCAGGGATGATGTTTCTTTAATCCAAAATATAAATAACTTTAAAAGAGGAGTTAAAATTAGAGTTTACACTTGATTAAGTTATGTATTCCACAGTCATTCTCCAAGACTCATCAGTTTTTCACACTTGCCAAACTGGTAATTGAAAGGAGATGGAGTAGGAATCAATCCACACAAATCTCACTTATCTTCTATGGTGGTGCTGATAAATGAAATTTCTCAAGAGATTCGATTTATTGCATTTGGATATTGAAACACAATGGGATAATTAGATCAATTGTTATACATGTGCATAACAAATATACAGTCAAATACATGAGAAATGTCTTTGGACCATTTCAAGGATTTATCTCATACAAAATAAAATGAAATTTTATCAAATTCCATTTTCCTTTGGATCTGTATTTCCTCCAGTCTGAATGACAAATTGTGATTATGTTTGAAATATCCAGAAATCATTTGTTTGATGCAAGTATCCAAAAGTCCATGACGTTTCTGCATTTCTATTTTTCTCTATACCCAATAGCAAGGATATATATCCCCATGTCCTTTTTGGGGGGAAATGGCAAAATGTGTCACTAAATAGTTATTTATTTTATTTTGTTCTTATTAGAGAAGTTGTGAGTTTACAAAACAATCATGTACAACATATAGGATTCCCATAAAACAATTCACCACCAACACATTGCATTGTTGTGGAACATTTTTTACAATTGATAAAAGAACATAAAAATATTACTACTAACTATAGTCTATAGCTTCACTACATGCATTTTCCCATAGAACACCCTATTATGTATACCATGTATTAGTATTGTACATTTGTTATAGTTCATGACAGGATATTCTCATATTTGTACTGTTAACCACAATCCATCATCCACCACAAAGTTCACTGTGTTATACAGTTACATCCATGCCTTGTACAATTGATCCAAAGTGTATACTCAGTGGCTCTCAGGTCGTCACAGAGGTGTGCTGTCAACACCTCAGTCAATTTAAGAATGTTTTCATTACTCCAAAAAGAAGTATTTCATACACCCTTATACTCCCCTGTTGTTGACCCTTAGCAATGCTATAGAACCTTCATTTCTGTTGACGTAAAAATATTACAATATTACCTTTAACTATATACCATAAGTTATATTAGTTGTATTTTCCAAGTATCACAATACTCTTATCACCTTGTAATAGTGACGTACATTTGTTCTAGTACATTCATGTATTTGTATGATTAACCACAATCATAATCCACTACAAGGTTCATTATGTTACACAGTTCCAAGATTATCGTCTATCTTTTTTTCTAATGACATTTACTTTCCTAGACTAACTCTTTCAGTCACTATCACATTTACAAATCAGCAGTAATAGTTATACTCACTGTAATGCATTACCATCAACTCAATCCATTTCCACACATTTGCAATCAACCTTATTAAAAATTCTACATACATTAAGTATTAGTACTTCTTCTCATCCTTCATCCTATCTCCTAGTACCCTATACTCTAGATTTTAACGGCATGAGTTTATGCATATTTAGTTCTTATTAGTGAGACCATGCAATATTTGTCCTTTTCTTTTTAGCTTGTTTCACACAACATAATGTCATCAATGGTCATCCATGTTGTCATATGCATCCCTATTTCATTTCTTCTTACAACTGAATAATAGTCCATCATACGTGTATAACACATTTTACTGATCCGGTCGTCAGCTGATGGACATTTGGGTTATTTAATTCTTTTGGCAATTGTGAATAATGCTGCTATGAACATTGGTGTGCAAATGTCCGTACTTTCAGAAGTACTTTCAGTTCTTCTGAATATATCCCTAGTAGCGGGATTGCTGAATCATACAGAATTTATATATTCAGCTTCCTGAGGAACAAGCAGTCTTCCATTGAGTTCTACATTCCCACCAACAGTGAATAGGATTGTTCCTATTTCTCTACATCATCTATTGCACTTATAGTTTCCTGATTATTTAATTATGGCCATTCTATAAGGTGTGAAATGATAACTTATTGGAGTTTTGATTTGCATTTCCCTAATAGCTAGTGATGTTGAACATCTTTTAATGTACTTTTTGGCCATTTGTGTTTCCTCTTTGGAAAAATGTCTTCAATTATTTTGCCCATTTAAAAAAATTGGCTTAACTTTTTATTGTTGAATTGTATGATGAATATATATTATCATATGTGGAAGTCTTTGAATACATTGCCTTTTCACCTTTTTGACAAAGTCATCTGAAGCACGAAAGTATTTAATTTTGAGGAGGTCCTGTTTATCTATTTATTCTTTCATTGCTCATGCTTTGGGTGGAAGGTTTAAGAAACAACCACCTACAAAAATATATTGAAGATGTTTCCCTATATTTTATTCTAGAAGCTTTATAGTTTTAGCTTTATATTTAGGTCTTTGATCCACTTTGAGTTAATTTTTGCATAAGGTGCAAAATAGGGGTACTCTTTTTTCTTTTGGATATGGATATCCATTTCTTCCAGTACCATTTGTGGAATAGACTGTTTTGACCCAGATAGGTGGGCTTGACAGCCTCCTCAAAAATCTAGACAATAGCTGTAAAGCTTTATTTCTGAATTCTCAATTTTGTTCCATTGTTCAATATGTCTGTCTTTATGCCAATGCCATGATGTTTTTTGTACTGTAGATAAATAATGTGTTTTATCGATATTAATATTGCTAGTAAACATTTTTTTTATTAATTGTGTGAAATCTTTTTTCCATCCTTTTTCTTTCAACCTGACTGTGTCCTTTCATCTGAGAAGAGTTTCTTGTAGGCACCATGGAGATGGCTCATATTTTTTCATCCTCTCTGTCAGTCCATCTTTGTCTTTTGATTTGGGAATTCAATCCATTAACTTTCAAAGTTATTACTGTGAAAGCATTACTTACTTTGTTCATTTTATCATTTGGGTTTCTTTTCTCATATCTTAATATTGTCTGTCTTTTTACCCTTTAAGTTACCCTTACTAATAATCTTCATTTTCACACTCCTCAAGTTTCTCACCCTTGTCTTTTCCCTTATATCTGTCACACTCCCTTTAGTATCTCTTGTACATCTGGTTCTTAGGAAACATATTCTGTCAGTTTTTGTTCAACTGTGAAAACTTTAAACTTACCCTTATTTTTGCAGGACAGTTTTGCTGGATACAGAATTCTTGCCTGGCAGTTTTTCTCTTTCAGTATCTTAAATACATCATACCACTTTCTTCTTGCCTCCATAATTTCTGGTGTGAGATTGGCATTGACTCTTAGTGAGGTTTTCTTGTATGGATGCATTGCTTTTCTCTTCTACTTTCAGAATGTTCTTATATCTCTGATATTTATCATTCTGAATAGTAACTGTCTCAGTTTAGGTCTATTCTCATTTATTCTGATTGGGCTATATTGTCCTTCTTGGATATTGATATTTATGGATTACATAAGGTTTGGGAAATTATCAGTCATTATTTCCTCAAATATTCTTTCTGCCCCTTTTCCATTCTCTTCCACTGCTGGGACACGGAAAACATGTATGTTTGTGTAATTTGTGTTGTCATTCAACTCCCTGAGACTCTGTTCCATTCTTTTCTCTTTCTGTTCTGTTTTTTCAAGTTCAGTTGCTTGCTCCTCCAGTTCACTAATCTTATCCTCCACCAATTCAAATCTGCTGTTATATGCCTGTAATATATTTTTAAAACAAATCAGTTTTATCAATACATATTAATAAAGCATACAATTCATCCAAAGTGTACAATCAATAGTATTTGGCATAATCACAAAGTTGTGCGTTCAGCACTTCAACTTTTATTAGAGCATTTTCATTATTTCAATAATAATACTAAACAAAAAACAAACAAGCAAAAAAATTCCTCATCTCTCAATCTCCCTATGCTTTCCCCACCATATAGCTGCTGCTTCTGGCTATTCTATCCAAAGTATATAATCAATGATTTTTTGTATAATCACAAGGTTGTACATTCACCATCTCAAAAATTTTAGAAAAATTTCTTTACTCCAAAAAGAAAGACTTCACACCCCTTAGCATTCCTTCCTCAGACCTAAATAACCACTAATCTCATTTCATCTTTATAAATTGATTTATACTTTCATTTTATATAAATTGAACTATAAAATACATAGTACTCCGTGTCTGGTCTCCTTCACTTAGTATAATGCTTTTTTTATTTGTCTGACATTAACATTTTGTAGTATTAACTTACATATGTACAGCTTCAAGGAAAAATGGTCTTATATAATTGCAATTCTACGCTTATTCATATTTCACGTAATATATTTATATTCTTGTCGTAGGCTATAGTTTCTTAAACCTTATGCCCAAAGCACAAGCAACAAAAGAAAAAAATAGATTAATAAGACCTCCTTAAAATTCAAAATTTTTGCACCTCAGAGGACTATGTCAAAAGGCAGCTGACTCAATGGGAGAAAATATTTGGCAATCACATATCTGATAAGAGTTTAATATCCATGATATATAAGGAGATCATACAACTCAACAATAAAAAGACTAACTATCAATTAAAAAACAGGCAAAAGACTTGAAAAGACAACTGTCCAAAGAAGAAATACAAATGGCAAAGGAACACATGAAAAAATGTTCAACATCACTAGCAATTAGGGAAATGCAAATCAAAATCACAATGAGATTTCATTTCACACCTATTAAACTGGCCACTATTAAAAAGTCAGAAAACTCTTAATGTTGGAGAGGATGTAGAGAGACAGGAACACTTATTCACTGTTGGTGGGAATGTAGAGTGGTACAGCCACTGTGGAGGACTGTTAGTAATTCCTAAGGAAGTTGAATGTACACTTGCCATGGAACCCGGCAATACCATGGCAAAAGAACTTAGAGCAGTAAGATGAATAGATATCTGCATACCGATGTTCATAGTAGTGTTATTGATGATAGCCAAAAATAGGAAACAATGCAGGTGTCCATCAACTGATGAACAGATTAAAAAAAAATTGTGGAGTAAACTCACAATGTATATTATGCAATATTATGCAGCAGTAAGAAGAAATGAAGTCTTGAAACATATGACAACATGGATGAATCTGGAGTACATTAGGTTGAGTGAAGCAAGCCAGACACAAAAGGATAAATACTGAATGATTGCCCTATATGAACTAAATATATTATCTAATATATTTTTAATTGTATCCATTTTGTCTTTCATTCCCTTAAGCTCTGCTACTTTTCTTTTCAAGCCTTCAAATTGTTCTTTATTCTCACCCACTCTCTTATTAATATCCTTTATCTCTTTAGTCATATTTTCCTTCAACTTCTTGTATGAATTTAGGAGATTTGTGTGATTATCATTGACTAGTTGTCTTCAATCCTGTGTCTAATCAGGATTTGGGGTTTGTTCCATTGGCTGGGCCATCTCTCCCTGTTTCTTAGTATGGCTTACAATTTTTTGCTGATAGATGCAGATCTAGGCATGTGAATATGTTGGTGAATTTACTCTGACAGTCAATTTTTCTCTCTTGCCTAATATTTTTGTTTCACAGCTCTTCTTTGATTTTTGGTTCAACTTATTGAAGTCTTTAAAATTGCCCAGGTTAAGTTATCAGCATAGGGCCAGGGACTCAATTGGGCACAGACCCACTCAGAGGGAACTAGGAAGAGAGACGTCTAAATACAGTTTTCTCCTTGCAATTTCACAGCATGCCAGCAGGTGATGCTTTTCAGCAAAGCTTTTCATGGAACTGTCTCTAACCTACACTTGTCTGTGATTCTGGTCTGCCAGAGCTGAGATTCAAACTGGGCTCTGCTGAAGAGAAACCACTCTCCACCTTCTGCCACACCCTCTTTCTTCCCAGAAAGGAATACATCTGTTCCTTTCTTAGTTGGCTGCATTAGCCACAGACTTTATTCAAGTTGTTCACCTTGAGGGTGGGGGATGGGCACCATTTCCAGTTGTGGGAAAACTCGCAGTTTTCATTTTCGCTTTTTTATCTCTCTGTCCCTTGTCTTCCTGGAGGCTGCACAGCACTCTCCTGGTTCTTTAGATCCCCAAACTATCCCCCTTGGACATCTTTTTGCCTTGCCTCTATTGTTTTTGTCAGAAAGTTGAGTCATGCCACCTATTTTGATGCCATATTCCTGGAAGTTCAAATAATATTTTTCAAGTCAGTATGTGAGAGTCACCAAACCTTGTCCTTCTTTTAAAAGATACTTTAGGCTATTTGGTATTCCTTACCCTTCCAAAGTAATTTGATAATTGGCTTTACCATTTCTGAAAACAAAAATCTGTTGGAAATTTATAGTATTGTTATGAGTCTGCAAGTGAGTTTGGGTAGAATTGACATCTCAACTATATTTAGGCTTCTAATCCATGAACATGGAAAGTCTTTGCATTTATTTCAGTCTTTTTGATCTCTTGTAGCAATGCTTTTTAGTTATTGAATACAAGTCCTTTATGTTCTTCATCAAGTTATTCCTAAATATTTGTTTCTTTTAGTCTCTATTACAAATGGCATTTTTTCCCTGACTTCCTCCTCAGCTTTCTCATTACTCATTTATAGAAACACTAATGATTTTTGCATATTAATTTTGTATCCCACCACTTTGCTGAACTCATTTATTATCTCTACTAACATTGTTGTAAATTCTTTGGGACTCTCACATGTCCTTTTGAGGGAGACTAGAGAAAGATCCAAAGGATTTATATGTATTTCCATGATAGAAGATTTTTGTATATGGAATGACTCCTCCGCAGCTGTTTATAATTTTAACAATAAATTTATTCAATTCACATATCTAATGAACTGTTTGAAATCTTCAATGAATTCTCCAATACATATTACTTCATTCATTTTAAAATTAAATTCTATTAAACCACAAGTGGAATGATTTTCTAAAACCCTAGTCAGCAAAGGAAACATAGCAAAAGTGAGAAAACTATTAAAAATAATTTCTACTGTTACACCTAAAACAATTCTTAAATTTGCAGCCATATTCATTTATTACATACTTATTCTTATATCTTACTGGGGTACTTGCTTTACCAGTAGCAGATATGTTTTAATCCTGTCAAAATAAAAAGAAAATAATTAATACCATTTTTTAGTGAAGTAATATTATCTGAGTTATCTTCTAAGACTTGAGCATGGTAGAAGACTTGAAATTTCTCACAGATTATATAATCCTTGAACATTGAGTATAAATCTTAGCATACACTTAAGGGGTAAAAGGACTTTGTTACATCAAAAAAAAATTTTAGTTTGTCACTTTTTTATTTGTTTTTATTCATGAAATTCAATAAAGACATTGAAAGGCTGCTTATAAACTTGATTTCTGGGAATTCCTTGGTTAATTTTTGCAGTCCAACTGTGATGGTTAGGCTAATGTATGAACTTGGCCAGATAATTGTGCCCAGTTAGTCAAGCAAGCACTGGGCTAACTGTAATGCAAGGAGAATTGATTATGGGCTTTAGTCATCAGTAAGTTTACTGCATAGATGGCTGATTATGCCTACATCAAACAGGGAGTTTGCCATCAGCAATGAGTGATGCTTTATTCAATCAGTTGAACGCCTTAAAAAGGGATGTGATTTCAGCATTCAGAGAGAATTTCCCACCTTGTCTTTGGACAGCCAAAGTCTCCCAGAAACTCATCAAGGACCTTCACTGGACTTTCATCCGAGCCCCTGGTTTTCAGCCTCCCTCGGAACCTGGACTTGTGCATTCCCACAGTCACTTGAAAGACCCTTGTAAAATCTCATACTATTTACAGATATCTCCTGTTGATTCTGTTTCCCTAGAGAACCCTGACTAATACACCAGCATTTCTTGTTCTAGGCCATTCTCTAAGATCAAATTACTGTGCCACTGTTACTGCCTATTATAATGATTTATGCACTTTGCTTCTTGCCCTAACAACTAGTATTAGTGGTTAGCCAAATATGATCCCTTTTAACCTAATTGAGATTATGGATCTTATTTAAAAATCAGCTCCATCTGCCATAATTCTCTGCCTATTAAAAACAACATAAATCTAGTTATCAAGAGAATTGCATCATTCTCATCAGTTTATTCCCAGTGGACATACACTTTTGCGTCTTTTCAGGGAAAATAAAAATTAAGCAGGCAACATTTCTGTCTCCAGGTTTCTCTGGACTATTTTCTCTCAATTATGTCATATTTCCTATTATTTTGAATTTTCCTACCATAAGATGACATTTAATTTTCAGGGTTATATTAGCCAAACTATTAACTTGCCAGAACTTGCCAGAACCATCCCAAAGTAACCTAACCAAATGAATGCACACTGAGTACTATTCAAGATTGTGTTTCTTTCTCCTTGTTTCAAAATGCCCCCAAGTCCATGCCCACACATTTTCCCTAAATAGTTATTAGTGTATTTATTCTCATCAGCACCTTAAACCCAGAAATTTATGCATGAAATACATAGATACTAAGATAAAAACAAGGAATATTACACTATGATGGAAATTTTATAGCTTTTCCCCTAAAAGAAACCTCAGGATTCTCAAAAATGGAAAGTAAAATGGGAAGCATATTACAAGTGTTTGAATATTCATACTTTTTCAAGTCTTTCAAATGCTTCCATATATCCTTATTCCATGTTTTGGGATCTCCCATTTATTGGTGACTGCCTTAGCTTTCAAATAGTTATATTGAAATGGTGATAATTCAAATAGGGGGAATTATGTTGCATAGAATTATTTTTCAGTTTGGTTTCTGGCCTCATCCTTGAATGTTGAATTTATTTTTTTTTACAAGTGGCACAAATTTAAGGATGTGTCTTCAGAAAAGACTTCTGAAATGTAAGCTTGTATATAAATATCAAGTTTAGGTGCACAAAAGCTGTCAACCTATAAATACAACAAAACTCCAAGTGAAAAATTTGATCATAATTTTCTTACATAATATAGTGTCAAGTTCAACATATGACACAAGAAATTGTCTTAAAGACAGATTTTATTGATTTTTTGGATGATGTAGAAAGCTACTTCTACATTTTACTCTAATTTCTCTTATTTTTTCTCATTCAGTTTTTATTTTCGGATATACACTATTCTCAAAAACAGATGGGAATATGGCATATGATAGACATCTTCTGCACTTTCTTGCTGAGCTGAAGCAATATTCAAAAGGTTAAAATAGCAAAATTGTGAAAGTAAAATTATCTATAAGTATTTGAATGATTCAATGAACTCTACTTTAATGTTTGATAATTCCAGCCAGAGACTGATAATTACATTCTCTATGTAAATAATTTATTTGTGCATCATGTGTTAAGCTTAACATGGACTAGATTGGGTTATGGCTCTGCATAATTCTAGATGGTTAAAGGCCATTCAGAAGAAGAATCTTAAGAGAAGAGAGACATATTCATGAAATAGGACACTTGTACCTGAACTTTAAATCAGTTATTTTCTGAGAAGGTATTTGTTATATATCCAAACAACATTTTAATTATAGTTTGGGTAAAATATACTGTGATATATATATATTAATACTTAAATAACTGTTTAATAAATGGAATATTGATTTATTACTCAGTACATAACATTGGTTCTTGTTATTGAATTCTCTTTATTAAATGGCTTTCCAGTGGTGCTAAAGAAAGTCATCTAAATAAGTTGGACTCAAATGTCAGTAATTAACAGATATTGCTGTAAAATACCATCCAGATCAGGTGAACATTTTTCTTACATAATTTCATATATTTGGGACTTGGGAATTGTCCTGAATGACATTGCAACAACAGATACAGGCCATCATATATCTTGCCATAACCTACAAAATTGTGCAGGAGAGAGTATAAACTACAATGTAACTATAATCCATGCTTAGGGGCAATGCTCCAAAATGTGTTCATCAATTGTAACTAATGTGCCACACTAATGAAGGATGTTGTTAATGTGGGAAAATGTGGGAAGTGTAGGGAACGGGGCATATGGGAATACCGTCTATTTTTTATGTAACATTTATTTGATCTAAGTATCTTTTAAAAAATAAAAACTATATTTTAGAAAATCTTATTGTAGTTAGAACTTATTTAAGTTTAATTTTTCTTTAACACATTTGATTCATATAAAATGGTTATTTGCATTACAATTGAAACCTTTAAGAAATATAAAGTTATAAATTCCATCTTGACATGCATCATAATTTCTCTTGGGAATATAAATGAATAATTGTTTCTACTTCTAAAATTGTTGCTATTTCAGTTTTTAGTGCCGTGTAATCATGACCATATTTAATGTAAGAGAAATGATACATTATATTACATAATCATAGATATCATCTAAGTTGAAATGCTTGAGACATAGTAGCCACTTAGGAAAATCTTTATTGAGTGCTAAAGCAAAATTGCCAGGAAGAGTTTCTGTAATAGTGAATAAAGGTTCTTCTTTACAGAGTAGCAAGCTAGTTTATTGCTAAAATATACAGAAACCTAAGGCCTGAGATAACAGATACAGGAATTCCAGCACAGAAGACACAAGAATTCACTGATGGTGAATTACAAAGTACATATTATTGAGAATTCAAAGATACTAGGTATTTTCTATACAATATTCGTTGGTAATATTGAAACCAGCTTACATTTATATAATCATTGCGTAGTTATTCTGCATTTTATAAGTTTTAACAAGTGCTCTTCTACTTGTTTTGTCAAGTGCTATATCAGTAATTTTGGTTCAATCAATGCGTATCAACTTGGCATTTCAAAAGCTCTCTAAATTCCTATCCACAAGTGTGATGTATTTGAATTCAAAATCCCTTTTCTCCATTTATGATATTAAATCAAGGTATTTTACCTTATCCAGACATAAATGTAATATAAATATTGAATGTGAAATGTCAATTAATGCAAAGTTTAAAATTATGAATGCACTCTTGATTGCAATAATATATATTAAAATATTTAACCAAATTTTAAATTATTTAATGCCTCTACTATCTTTGCCGTCCCAGGGAGCCAGGATGGTAAAGGTTCTGATAGAGATATGAATGCATATGTATAGATGATTATAAATGCTGATGATAATCATGGTGATAATGTTAACATGTAACACAGGCACCCTTCTAAGAAATTTACTGCAATAATTCATTAAACTTATAATGTTCATATTATAATTAACTTCATTTACAGAGAGGAACCTGAGATACTGAGAGGTTATACCATGTTTCTGATGTCAGAGATCTAGTAAATTTCAAGAACTATGAAGAGTCTGAGATTTGACTCTTCTTTGCAATAAATCAGTGTGATTCAGTTTTATGGATGCTGATAGAAGACTCAAGATTCCTGGGAGAGACACAAAGGATCGTGTTACACCCCGTAGAGCAAACTATATGAAAATCTACATATTTGTATCAATTTTCCTTGCCCACAAATCCTTTGGGGACAACACAGATGGGTCATGATGAATGCCTGCACATGCAGTAAGCTGCGTTATAAGAGAGGAACCCTGTGTTCAAATAATTCATAATCAGGAAAAAAACTATGTTTTCCTTTTCTTCTGAGGGAGACAATACCTCTAATCTTCCAGGCCATTAGCAAATCTACCCTTTGCTCCAAAGGAAAATAATTTTTCAATTTTCTAAGGATGTTCAATACACAAACATGCTTGAAAAGATTCTCTAATCATAGGGCAGTCAGTGCCTCTGCTCACAGCATGTGAGAGACCCAATGGAGAACTGTTTCTTAAAAGTGAGTATCATAGCTGGTATTTTAACTCAGGACATCTGTATCTGGAGTTCATGCTCTTTATTATTATACTTTATGCAAGTTCAAATGTTTATGCTGATATAAGGAAAAACCCAAAATTCAATGGATTAATAACACTATTATGACCTCAATAGATAAAAGGGCAAAGTTTAATAAAAAAATGTAAACAAAGAATGTGCTTTAATGGACAGATAAAAAAGCTTTCATTGATATAAAAGAAAGGCCTGCAAAATGATCAATTATTTATAATGTTCATCTTATAAATAAAAAAATAAAGATACCTTTAAAGCAGGTTATTTATTGCTAATTTTGAAGCAATCTCAAACTTACCCATGTTTTGTAAAAAAAACAAAAAAAATCAAAATACTCAGAACCATATGATACAGATTCTAAATATGTTTACTAAATATATTACAAAAAATGAAAGAGAGAGAGCATAAATGCTTTCAAGACATACTTGCCCCATACTGTGACAACTCCCTATTTTACCATGACATTCAAAGTCAACGAAACTTTTGGTTTGATAAATACCGATTCATTCACTAATAAAGTGTATCTGAAGCAGAGTAAGTGATAATTTCTACCTTTCTTTCTCCCTCTCTCAGGCCCAAGATATTGTGTACTGCCATTAACTATTTACTGCTTCCTGCAGATATGTTTAAATCATTTTAAAAATAAATAATTAGGGTCTGAGGCACTGAGCCAATTTAAAGTTTTCACTATTTTCATTTTTAGAATGAAGATGGAATATCAGACCTTTACAACTCCACAACTTACATGCTTATGAAGTATAACAATGGCCACTTAATAAATAAATTGTATACTTCAATAACTAAACAGAGATAGATCCTTTAAAGGTCAATTGTGGGGAGATTAAACACAGCAAAATCTTTCCTATTTTGTAGAATTTCTAAGGAGATGTAGATCTTCATCTGTATAATTACATAAGTATGCTTTATAGATTGCCTCATGGAGAATTGCTGATACCTAATGTTACCTTTTCCTGCCCATATGTCATCATATTTAACTCTCAAACATATTAGAGAATGACCATTATTTATCAATTGATTTGGCAAAATGAAATTTTAGCCAAATTTCTCTCCTTCCCCACAAGCCCTTAAGCTTTGGCTCACCCCAAAGTAAAGCCACCGCTAGTGTGCATAAAAGTCCCCTCAACAAGTCATTCCATAATTGGCCTACTACAGAGAGAAATATTTCCTACTGAAGCACCCTGATTTTATCACGTGCTTGTGCCACTTGCTTGCCATACTCCCCACAAAGTTCCTACAAGCCCAACTAGCTATAAAAGAAGCCTTTTTTGTTTGTTTGTTTGATTTTGAGATGCTTACAGATCCTGAAGTGAGAGAATTCTCCCTAAAACAGTAGTCTTTTGAATTAAGTCTCTCTTTAGCTAAGTTGGGATTTGTTTTTATCTGTCAACAGTTTAGATTTTCATGAATATTAAGCTTTTGGACATGAATTATCTGTATCCTTTTACAGTTTACAGAGAATTTAGAACAAATACATAGGCCTTGGTGAGTAAAAGCATAAGTTGTGTGTGTGCAAGTATGTGCAGACAGAGATAGAAATAGAAATATTTTCTTTAGCCGACATAACTAAAAAGTGCAGTATGGATGCTCGACTTTTGCTTTTTAATTCTTAATGCATCAGTGACTTTACTAACTCCACAAGAGTGTAAGAAATAGAAAAATATTAGTCAGAAATATTCTACTTCAAAACAAATTGACATCAAGTAAAACCTGGGCATTTATAATCTAAAAAAAAAATTGACGTTTTCCAAAGCTCTCAATACTGTTAGCCTTATTTGAATTCAACATTCCTATATTCCCATTAAATGAGCAATGCCAATAAGTCATATAACAAGCATTTCAAACATGTCGGAAACTAAAAATTTTTATGCTACTCACACATATAACTAACACAATTTTATAATAAACTGGGAGGAAACAAAATTTTCTTAAAATGAAAATATTGAGTAGAATGACCTTTATATATCAAATACTTATTTCAAAGTATAAACATACATGCAAATGCATAAGTAGATATAAACAAGTGAAAATTTAAGCACAGAGAAGTGATTTAAAGTTAAAATGGTTTATTTTATAAAAACATATTTTGAAATATTTCTCTATTTAGGATAAAAATACTAAATATTCAGAAATTTTTCCTATGAATTTAATAATAGCATTGTAGGGATAGAATTCACATATCAGAAAATTCACCCATTAAAATTATACAATTCAGTTATTTTTAGCATATTCACAGATTTTTGCAACCATCCCCATGATAAAATTTCAGAAGGTTTTCATAATCTTAAAAATAAAACCTGTACCATTTAGCAGTCACTCACCATCCCTGTCTACCCACAGTCTCCAGCAATCTCTACACCACTCTCTGTTTCCATGGATTTGCCTATTCTGGCCATTATGTAAAAGTTAAAAATAAATTTCAGATATTTTTCACTTGTGTATTTGCTCCTTGTTTTTGCTCATTGTCTGCTTTTTTGTTTTTTGTGGGTTTTTTTTTTTTTTGTTGTTGTTGTTATTGTTTGTTTTTCTTTAGGAGACACTGGGAACTGAACCTGGGACCTCTCATGTGGGAGGTGGGCACCCAGCTGCTTGAGGCACATCCACCCCCTTTGTGGATTTTAAATTTTGCTGATGACTAATGATTTCAGGAATCTTTACATTAGCTTATTGGCATTCTATATATCATTTTTGGAGAAATATATATTCAAATTTTTGTCATTGCTTTTAATTGTGCTTTTTTTTTAAATCTTAAATTTTGAGTGTTAAAGTTTCTTTACCTATTCTCTATACAATTTCTTTGTGAGATATATGACTTGAAATATTTTTGCCCATTTTATAAGTTGTATTTTAGTTTCCTGAAGATGTTCTTTAAGCACAAATATTTTAAATGTTGATTGATTCCAATTAGGGCTTTGACAGCTATTTCCTGGGCCCTGCACATATGCATGGCCTTTGAAAATTCCAGGCATATGTCAGAGCTTTACAAATGGGAATCCATTTGTATCCCATCCATAGCTTTAGCCTTAAATTTTTTGGTCAAAATCTTCTTTTCTCTCCAAAAAATGTTATCTCTGCCTCAGACAAGTTCAATATTAAGCAATTGCCACTGATTGCTTTTGACAAATGTGCTAGGGAAAGGCTCATCACTCAGAGTGAGCTCTATTCAGTTCAGACACATATAATCTCTGTTGGGTTTTCCAAACAACTTCCAGGCAGGTCAGATACAACAAATGTCTGTTAATGGGGCTTTGCGTCATTCCAATCTGATTTTTTTTTTTTTTTTTTTTTAGTTCTTAGTTATTTTTATTTTTTTTTATTTATTTATTTTATTTTTTTTTTTTAATTATTATGGGTAAAAATCAAAATTCTCACAATACATACAAACATTTGCAAAATGATATATAAATATATATGCATATATGTGTATTTGCTTACAAAAATGTT